>RSEF01000001.1:144303204-144346807 GCA_003993805.1 Himantopus leucocephalus | reverse complement strand
TGACCTCCAACTCAACTCTGCACCACTAACCACAACCCTCTGAACTCTTCAGACACTAGGAAAAAGAAAATTTAGACGCTCAGTCATTCCCAGTGTTTTCAGAAATACAAACAAAACCAGACTAGCTGCAGAGTACAGGGTGAGCAACTGAGAAAGAGAGATTTCCATCCCCAGCCCCAGTCCTCAAAACTCCAACAGTCCCTTGTAGAAGTCGTTGAATAGTATCATGTCCCTTAGGTGATATCAGTGGGCTAATATTTAAAAACACAAACAAACAAACAAAAAAACAAACCTAACCATGGAAGTTACATCTGATTGCCCATTGCTGCCCTATATATACACTCATTTGGTGACAGAAAAGGACAGTCTTTGGCTTTGAGCTCTATGAAGAGACTGTGATCTTATCTCCTATTATAACCTTACGCACTGTAATTTATACTTAAGCACTTTACCTTACCCATGGACTGCCTTTGCTTAATGATATTTCAGAAAGTAACCATAAATCACTTTCTAGCATAACATGGTAAGTTAACTGCAACAAGTGCAGGACAACAAATACAGAAAGCAGTAAAGCTAGCAGTTTCTTTTAACGCTACGTTAAGTGCAGTGAAAAAAAGAAATTAAAAAAATCAATGCTACTAGAGATTCTGTATCTTTTTTTCATAACATTATCTATCTGAGGTTCTGCAGGTGTATGTGTTGTAAAATTACCATGATGTAACATGAACATCCTTGAGAAGGCTGATAAACTTGTCCACCAGTGGGACACAAAGTGGCCCCAGGATATTGTCCCAGCTGGGTTGCATATACTCAGAAGCTCTTCGTTGGGCACCACTTTCACAGCAAAAGTAGTCAGCACAAGGTGTGACGATGTATGGAATAAAATAATAATTGCCACTGGAAGCCTAAAAGAAAAACATGCACAGTTTAAAAAACAAATGGAAGTGGAAATATGCTTGTGTATACACAAAAACTTTTACTGTCAGAAAAACCAGCTAGATTAGGGCTGGTGCGCTATGAAGCTTTAGTACACTGTTTAATGCAAGATTTGCAAGCATTACATTCAAGGAATTTTCTGTGGAAGAGTTACAAATATTAACAAGGGTTATGAATAAGGGTCCGGATTTGTTAAGAGACAATACAACATGTGTTGTATTATGTGATGCACAGATCCTAATAGGGTCTGACAGTTACAAGCTAACCTTCTGCTCCCAAATCTTTTGGGTCAGAGATGTACTTGCATCCTCTCGGCTCACTCTGTGCTAGGAAGAATATGATGCAGAGCTCCCCACAGAGAGAGACAACTACAGAAACACAGGCATTGGAAGGACTTTACGGAGATGTTTAATCCAGAGGAGCCTACAAAACATTTGCTGCATGTTGCCATCAAACACCAAACCAAACAACCAACAAAACTTTGAAATGTTTTGTAATATATGTAAGACTTTTAACACAAAATTTTAGAATTAAAAAACAAAAATCCTTAATATGCCACATAAAAAGCGTAAACACGATCAAGGTGCCGAGGGGGAGAGGAAACAGGAAATGCCCTTCAGAGCCCGAAACCAGCAAGTTCAGTCTTCAACTCCTAAGCAAGAGCACCAAAACCAGAAAACTGCAAAGTTTTCCACAGCTACAAGAAGCACCAGTATCCCATTTCGAGCTACAACAGTTCTCTTCTGTTTAAAAGAAAAGTAAACTTTGCATTTCAGAGTAACTAGATAGGAGCACTGAAAAATGGGGGAGTATGACACGTCTAACACAATCAACTACCACTAAATACCCTTCAACTATCACCTTGGGGATATCAAGGCATCAAATAAAGGCATCAAATATATACAGCAAAATCATATCGTTCATTTTTTTGTATCATCTAAGCCTGCAATAGAGCCGCAGCCATTTAAAGTCACCTTGAACAACAGGAGAATGCTGAGACGATGGAAAGAATTGATATGAAGATCGCACATTTTATATGCATTAATAAACTAGACAAGAGAAATAAACTGTTCACAGGAAGTAATAATGTAGGGCAGGCAGTTACTAAAAATACAGATGGAAAATAACCTGTATCAGTGACATCCTGTTGCTGATCTGAGTCTGTAAGGATTTAGAATTTTAAATTATTTCTAACAGATAAAGATCAAGCCACATTCCTTCCTCAGAAACCCCACAACCCTACAAGAGTACAGTATCTCTGTTGTAACAATATCATTATCTATTCCAATGTTATCTTCACTTCCTACTAAAAAGTCAGAAAACTTGCAATCTAAACTACCAGTACATTAAAACAATTTAGTCTCAGATTCATTCAAATAAACACTGAGTTCAGTGCAATGCAAAAGCCTCTTGTATATAAACTCTATTTTTAAACCTGAAACAGTGAATTAGCTCTTCCTGCAATGGAAAAATAAAATCCAACTTGAAGTATGAAGTATCTTGTGACGCAAACAGAGCTACAGTCATCTTCTGAAAAAGCAAAGCTATTTTCAGAAAAAAATTAAATGAGACACATGAAACTGTATTAATCTTATTCAGCCAATATCTCATTTATTTAACTTAGATTTCTTGCCTCTTCTTGGAGAATGAAATCCATGCAATTAAAACCACATTTTATCCATGACAGACACATTTTTGTGTGCAGGATTCAGGAACCCTGCACACATTTGAGCACGTTACCTTGTCTGAAAAGCAATCAGCTCAAATTTTCTAGCTGCTTCTGTCCAATATTTACATGTAATAAATTATTAGGGCCCTTCATATAGAGTTTGTGGCCTTTCTAAGAAAGTCTGTCTTATTTGTCTCATAAAAAAAACCAGTTCTGTCCATCTACTTTTCTTGCACTATCAAGGGCTAGAGGTGGCTCAAAAATATCATCCTTGCTTTGTCAGATTGCCTACTCAGAAGGCTGGTCTCCGACACCATTGTGAAAATTACTGTCCTGTCATACACCAACTATTGCTTTTTAAGATAATGAATAAATGGCACAGGTATGTATGAAGTAACTTACGTAGCAACTCTAGCTGCAAATATATATAATCTATAAATTATGAATGAATTATAATAGAATTATAACTTCATAGCTTATAAAGACTGTATGCTGAATTGGTTTATTTCAGGATTAGTAGTTAAGCTATTTTTATTGTTTTGAGAAATTTAAGTTAAAAAATACAAAAAACCAAGCAGACTGAAAGAAAAAGTTCCCAATAGCTCGTGTTCCAGCAAATAATGTATGCCCAATACGCTAGCAATGAAACCTCTGTATTCAATCACAACATTTTAAAATCTACCACAAAAAGATCCAAAAGTTTAGGAACATAGAAAAAAAAAGGAAATAACTGCAACTAAGTTGAGAGAGGGACCTGTTATTCAGAGGAAAATAGTTAAAGGAATTAAGCACAGAGCCATGCCTTTGCTGAAGAGCTGAAAGAGTTAGGCCCACATAGGCCATTTTTAGGTTCTAGGCAAGCCAGGCCAAACGTAAAGTGCTTTTTGTCTTAAAATACTCCTCTAAACATTTTGCTAATGCTGTTAAAATTAAAATTTTGACCTTAATAACATATACATTTTTTTTTAATTGTACTGCTACAGTTATTCCAGTGCAACTGTCACTTTGTGACAGAGATGCTAAATTAGAATTAAAGGGCTTTTTTTTTCAAATAAATAATGTTGAGTAAAATGCCTGCATTTTTAGAGAGGGAATTATGCCTGCACAGCTAATAGCGCAATTATTTTACTTGAGCCATGCAGTTCATTTTGCCACTTGCCCAAGCATCAAGAGTATTAGGAGTGCTCACCCTACCTTACAAAGCAGTTAGAAGGAAAACACATAGGATAACAGAAAATGAACCGCCTTCACTCAAATAAGTCACTAACTTTTGAGTGTTCAGAGAGTTTAATCCACCGTTGTCTTCAGAATTAAGGTTTTCAAAGTAGTTTTCTGTGACATTACATTCTTATCCATCTTGCAATACAGGTGACTAAGATACTACAAACTTTTAACAAATACTTCCTCTTCTGAAGTTGAATATAGGCAGTATTTTTATGTAAAGACTGTGAAGAGAGATTATCACAAGCCAAATGCTTGGTATCTAGCTTGCAAGAAAAGAGTACTCCAAGATTACAATCACTTTGAAGGAAAGATCCTGCCAAACACTATCCTTAATGTATCCTTACACATTTTTAAATGCCTAGAAACACAGTAATAATCTGGCACATCTATTCAGCAGAAAGCAGATTTAAAGTGATACATACTTTGCCTATCAGATTACCACTGTGGTATTCAGGAGGTACTTGAACCCGAAGAAAAGCTTTGTGGTTGGCAACCTACTCCAAATTGAAATAAAACAACAAAAAGGAAAACACCACCACGAAACAGCATAAGAATCAAAAAGACAGACATGACACATGAATAGAAAAATTATTAGAGAAAGAACAGAAAATGAATATAGATATTTCTAGCAAGTCCATACATACAAGGCCAAGAAACCAGTGCAATACTTTGCCACCCAGAATGTAAGATTTCTCTATCTACATTATTTGTCTATGCATCTCCTTGTGTCATCAGTAAGATGTTTTCAAGTCTTACTTTTATGAAGTATCAGATTCATTACCTGATTAGTTAACTACAATCCAACCACTACAATACACATCCCTTGAGATAGCAACATTTCCATAAAAACTAACTTTCATAAATAAATTTTAAAAGCCTTAATTTTCGTTATATAAATAGTAACAGTGGCATATTTCATTACTAGAAACATTAAAAGTAGTATTTGTTGGGTTACCCATTGCCTTTGCACTATTCTCCCCTAAAAGGAAAAATGATCGTCTGTATTTAAGACGTTTCTACTCCTTTTTCATTCTGTGCCTTTTGGAAACTCTTTTAATACTTCTGCTGCCTCAGACTTTTTTAGAAATGCATCATTAAATGACCACCTCATACAAACTTTTATATATTGTAAAAATAATCAGAAAATAAAAAATAGAAAGCTACTCTGCAATACTACTTCTTCAGATTATTAAATTCATATAATGTAATCATACTTTAGAGTCTTGGCTCTCATTTTAATCCATTGGGGCTACTAAATTGGAGAATATGACTCCAAGTGCAAAATATTTCTATTTAGTTTTCTTAAATGTTCATTGCCTTGAAACAGTAGATACAGTCTAATTTATACAGCTACTGAAACTCTGAAGAGACTTTCTGCCAATTACAATAAAAAGTGATTTTTCAACATAAAAATTCCTTGTGGCAAGGATAAATTGCAATCTTGTTCCCTTTAGATCAAGGAGAATTTTTGCTAAGACTCCTCCATGGCCCAGACATTATTCTCTGCTTACTGTAAGAGCTGCTCCAGGATTTAATGAAAAAAAAAAAAAAATTAAATCTCTGAAAATACTTCATCAGGCCCACAGGCCTAAGCATACTATAATAAACCTTTTGGTTCAATAGCCAGCTTACTTTCCTTTAAATACCTGCCCTGAAAGCAATTAACAGGATTATTAAAATTTCTTCAGGCATACCCTCAACTAAAGAAAAATTAACTATTAAGTCTTTCTCCTTATATTCTGTATGTGGCGTAATAATTTTTCCAAGCATGAATCTCAAACTATGCACAACCAATGCTAGAACTATTGCCAGAAGGGCTGTATATTTTGCTTCCTGACTCCAGCAGTTTTTAAAAAGCCCCTTGTGCACTCTCCTTCACTCAATCTGGGACTTTTTTTATGCACCATTCCTTAAAATTCCGTAGAAGGAGAGGAAATTTCCCCATTTAAAAAAAAAATATATATCAAGGATAGCAACAAAATGTTGCATCAAAATAGAACATTCCCATGGATTTTGTCTATTACATTGGTTTGGGGGAAGATTATATTTTTAAGCATTGTTTGCTTTCGAAAATCCTTGAAATTTCACTTCTCCAGTAAACCAATGTTTATCTGACATCTAAAGAAACTCCAAAGCACAAGAACATTTTCCACTGATAAATTTATTTCCCTCTACCCTACAGCCAAGAAGCATCCACTGTGCTCCCAAACCTTGATTTTTCCATACTGACACAGGAATCAAACTGTTCTGCAAGAATGCATGTTTGCAATTTATTTTATCGATGATAATTTTGACAGAAACTAGGAAGCTGTGCATATACCCTAAGTAAAATTAGTAGAAGATAGTCCTCAGAGGAGCTCTACAGAAGGAAACCTAATTGATGGGGGACAGAATCTTGACCTTGAATTTCATGCCAGGGGAATTCTTTCTTGGGAACTGAACTCCCATAGCAAATAATTCTTTCCTTTTGTATCCAAGCATGCCATAAATTAACAATACAGAATTTTAATTGCTTGTTTGGGGGAGTCAAGTAGAACAGAATCACATTCCTCATCTTATCTTATCCCTGAAAACTTCATTCCTAGATGGTGGAAGGAAGGAAGTTCGTTCTCCTACTCTCACACTCTTTTTTTCCAGACAGTAAGCTATTAAATCTCTCAGACTTACAGAACCGCAGCATGCTGCTGTATAATTTTCACTGTTAGATCAGCTGTACTCAGGCCAAATCCCAAATGAATTGCTGACTTTTTTTCTATGCTTTGTTTTCAGCTGGATGTCCAGTTTCCTTACTCTTGCCTCCTCCTTGATGCTGAATTAGCTTAACAGTTTCCTTACAAGGAAAACATCAATTTTCTTCAAGGCTTACTTGTAATACACAAAAGAAAATCACCATAAAGGACACACTAGACATTCACCTTCTCTATTTCTTTAACACAGCTCCACACCTGTTCTGTGCTATGGTTTTTTTGTGCCTTTATACACGACTTGAGATTTGCAGGGTAAAGAGCAAAGGTGAGGGTAGGGAAACGTCAGAGAAAGCTCCAAGCTGCAGCAGCCAGCACAGAAAGTTTCACTCACGCTGCTGGAAAAATAGTGTGCAGTGCCTAGTAGCAACCTCAGTTGTCCCCCTTCCCTTATACATAGTGCAGATGTGCGGACACAGAGCTTGTAAGATGTGGAGAGGACTTACATAAAACCACCAAGAGTATTCCTGCGGCTACCTCTGGGTTGGAGGAAGGCTTCTCAGATTAAATATCTGTCCTCTTTCCAGCATGCCTCTAGACCCTAGTGAAGTGTGCATTTAAGCTCCTTCTGCTTTTCCACAGCTCTGGCAGAGGCATACCCACACTTTTCAATCAGGAAAAGTGAAAGGAAAATACAAAACCCTAGTACAGGAGTATTAACTGTTGTATCTAATACTCAGAATTTAAACTGAAATGGTTAGGTGACTATGTACTTGATTGGACCCAGTAAATTCACACCAGTCCTCTACTTACTTAACTAGCACAGCAACCCTCATCAGCAATTAACTTTAAACAAGACATTGCCCACACAGCTGTAAAATATTTAACCAAGCAATGAAGCAAGTGGCACCATACTGGGGCAGCAGCAAACTGCACGTCTCTCATGACAACTCATTGGATCTGAAAGGAGGGGAAAGCAATTGCCTATTTGAAATCAGCTCCAACTTAGAAAACCATAAAAGTTTTAACCTATTAACTATTTAGCTTGTTAATTAGTTTCTTGTCATTTCTGATTTAGAAACTGATAAAAGAATGCAGTACAAGAGTGCATTTATCTAATAAAAGAGAACATGAACAACTTCAAATAACATAAAAGGGTCGAGAATCCACACTTGGTATTTAAAGCCTTTTTTTTTTTCTCACTGTATTTTACTCACAACTGTTTTCTTAATTTAAGCACTTGAAGAAAGTGGGTTAGGCAATCCATCCTTTTTAAAGGAGGGATCAGGATCCTAGTTTCAGGCTGCCTCCATGCCCCTTTTGCTAGCCACATGGTGTTTACAGGTCTAATAACCACGCCCTGCTGTAGAAACCATGTCATCAGAGCCATCTTTTCTTCTCTTCCATGTGAAGGTAAATACCTCTCTCTGCCGGGGAAAGAATCTGCCAAAAGAAAAGATTGTGGGCTGCTAATCTGATCATGCTAGGCTGAACTTGCCTCTTTGCCTTTACTCCGTTTCTGGAATTACCACCAAATGGCTCAGTCACAATTCTCCCTCTTGCTGCGGCGGGGAAAACGCATGCTTGTGACATTTTGATCATCCACCAGTTAATGGATAGTAGCATTCACAAGCAAATCTGCCTCATTTTGAGGCCTCCCTTCACAGAGCTACAGACCAGTAAATGCAGTTCTCACCCCACAGGTGAAACTAGTTCAAAGATCACCAAGACAGGAAAATGACCTGGATTTACTCATGTGCTCAAACTGATCTATCTTTAGTCCACATGCAGCACAGTAGCCAAGTATAAACAGCAGCTTAAAATAAACTGCTGTGACTAATGCATTATCTCCTCTAGTTCTATTTTAAATTATTAGCAAACTCTAAGAACATTTTATTATTTTAGTCCTGCTCTATATTCTTCAGAAGAAAATATAAGTATATGGTGAATGTGGGGAAACAGAAAGGAATACATGAAACTTTAAGATCTTTGCAAATTCAGTAGTCCTCAAACTAAGTGTAGTGTTTTAACAAAAATAACCACCAACATGATGTGAAGTATGATAAAATATATAACTGTCTAAGATATTGTGGCATATTCCAATAAGCCTAAAATAAACACTAAATTTTATCTTGGTTCAGGCTTACTTACTTGTTTGGTTTTACTTGCATTAAAGGTAAGAATATTTTTACTTTGGTAAACAAGTTTTTGCATTCCTAAGTAAAATCTGTGAATTTGTGAGGAAGAGGATGGGTATACAGTAGCCAAAACTGATTGAGATACAAGAATAAACCCTATATTAAGGCATGACACACACATACACATTTGCACAAGTGGGTAAAAGTGATAGAGAGAGAAAGAGACTTTGAATTTCTGAGTTTACATTTTGATCTATCAACCTACATATATAACATCTATCTACTGGCATTTTTCTAGAACTTAAAAAGGAACTTCTAAAGAAAAGTAATTTCTTAATCTAGCTTTACTTTGGAAAGGAAGCCAATGCGATTTCCACTAGTTTGAATTGTATATAGGTAAAACAGACTTCCTTTAATCATATAGAACATATATGCTTTGCAGCTTTGTTATTAGAGTCGCTTCAAATGTGGTATCTTCATTTTGTGTTTTAAAATGAATGTGAATTTAATACTTACTGTGTTTTTCTGAGATACCATATCCTAGGGAAAAAAAAGATAATAAAAATGTTTATTCATTTTTACTGAGAATTATTATTTCTAATAAAAATAACTGGTACACATATATATACGCACAACATACAGATGTGTTCTTCACAGCATAATCCGTATGTCCTGCCACAGCAAATTCAAAGTAAAGGAACAGAACAACATTGAGAAAAGTTTTAGTAGTTCAGGTTAGGAAAAAATTAATGATTCAAAGAAGAAACTTATTTAAAGAAGTGCTCAGTAGATGAAGCTGTACTTGCCCATAACTGAAGTTTCTCAGGCTGGGCACTCCACATACCCAGTCACACTCCGGGCATTTGTGAGACAAAATCATTTAAAGCTGGAGATTTTTTTTCTCTGAAAGAGTATCCTTAAGATACCTAGGCTCCTTTCCTACCTAGATGGGCACAGACCAACACACTCCTCCTACACCCTAATTCTTCTCACCTCAAAATCTAAAGAGAGATATTGAAACTATGAGATAGATGATAAACTAATGGGCATGTAAACCAGACTGACTCAAAGATTTCCAGTTGTTGGTAAGTAACCTCCTCCTTCTTCTAGTGATGGCTTACAGGTCCAATGAACACTGCATGGTGAAACTAAAGAGATCTCCAGGTAAGTCATGCTACAAATGTTAGACATAGACTTGTTTCTAAGCAAGGTTATTGATATAATTTAATTGTATGTGCTCTGGCAACCTAAGATTCTGCTTGAGCAACTTCACATCTGACAGCCTGAAATCCACTTAGACAACCGCTGCACAGAAATGATCGTGCCCATGCACTCTTTTCCTCAACAACAGACAAGATATCAGGAACCATCTAAGTTCTCCATATATGACACTCTTGAAATCTCGATTACTTAATTCTTTTATATGCTTGGAACTAGGTTGTTTTGGAAAGAACATTGGTGAAACTGAAGAGGCAACTCTTGGGAGAATTTCAGGATGGGTTCTAAGAAATAAGCTATATAAAGTCAGGCTGCCTGAACTTCACAGATCTTCCCGGTAAAAGTAATAGCAGTCAGGAATACTGCCTTTGTAACACTTAGGTTAGCCACTCTTAAGAGGCATGCACAGCAACCTAGATCAAAGTAAAGTAATAAATTCCTGAAGCAAAGAGAAAAAAACCTGACCAAATTAGTCATAAACATGAGAATAAAGAAACAGCAGCATATAGTCAAAATACATATTAAGGTACCAAAACCTAAACAGAATTACTGACTAACTTAAACTCCTTAAGCCCAATAAAATACTTCAGAACAAAAGTGATGGAAGGCTTAGACATCTGAAATATGACATGTCTGAAAATTAGTATGTCTACCTAGCTAAGCAATTATCTCCTGTAGAGCTTTATCTACTGCAGACAATGATCTTTTTCAGCAGAGAGAAATGAACTCTTCCGAAAACTATCCAGCACCTAAGCCATGAAATGTGTCATGAACTTCACTGAAAGACCCCAAGAACAATCCCTATCTACTTTCTGAAGTATTCCTAAGAAAGGTATATTAGCATATTTGAATGGTATCCAACACCAAACTGGAGCTCAATTGCAGAAGAGGTATCGAGGACATCAGGGTAGGACTGAACCATGTCCCAGTGCCCTGCTTAAACTACTCTAGCACTTGATCCAGAATATCTCTTCTACTTGGTTCTGGCAACTTAAATCAAGGCTTCTGATCCCATAGTAAGATATGCTATGGGCCTACGTAGGCCAAGGAGGTTACGCAAACAACCGGAAGATGAGGAAGAGATCAGTAACACTGACAGGGTTCCTAGCAGAAGACAGATGAAGGCAGATAATAGCTTTTCTAGCCTCAGGTGACCCAGTCACTCTCCAGTGTTCCCAGGTCCCCAGACTTGTCCTTGAACTTTGCAAGTTCTGGCAACAAACAACCTTAAGACCCAACCCATGGATGGATGTAACCCGGGAGGTCATCCAGCACTCCAGTTATGGAGCAGGTGCTTGCGTATGTGCCTGGCACAAAGTGCAGCAATCAAAGCCATCCACACAGGTCCTCTTTGGGTAAAGACAAATAGAAGATGACTAGCCTGTGCTTCCCAAACTTTGGCACATCCTTGGGAGGACCAAGTGTATCAGAACATCTGAGTGACAGCATAAAAGAAAGGTAAAAAAGTGTTAATGAAAAGTAAAAATGAAAGATCTCTTTGCAGTCAGCTATATTAACAATGCAGGATGAAAAGTTGTATGCCTGCCCACTCAGATTAGCTAGAGGAATGGAGGGCATGCAATTACGCCTTAGCACACATCCGCATGGATAACCTCTTTGAGCAAAGAGCGCACGAGGCTCCAACTCTGAGTTCCTGTGACTCCAGGTCACATGGAATCCGAACATGTATGTGGACCACCACCTGAAGAAAGGCAGTATGGGATATTAGACACATCAGAGTAAAGTTGATGACATTGAGAACAGAAAAGAAGAAAGAGAAGCTGTGACAGAACAGAGCTTTTCTGGGAAAGAGGAGGAGACTCATACAAAATTAAGATTAAACTTAATATGCTTATAGGATCAAGAGAGGTTGGAGAATTCCAAAAAGGATTTTTGGATATTGGTGGTGTGCAAAATATGAAGTAGTTAGGAGCATTAACTCAACATAAGGAAAAAAAAAAGAAAGCATGAACAACGCTGCTCTCAGTGAAGGTAGCAAGAAAATGGATGATATTACAAGCAGAAGTAGGTGATGATACACAGGATAAAAGTCTAAATGTGATCTAAAACAAAGAGACCCTGCACTGAGAAAGACAGAAACATTCACAATATATGACTTGCATCCACAATATATGACTTGCATTCAGAACAGCAATTTCAGGACTTAAGTGTACAGCATGTATTATCCTACAATAAAAATGAACAGCAGGCCTATAAAAAGATTTGGTGAGGATCTCTATTTAATCTTCAAACAGTAATAAAAAGGAGATTCCTGTAGTCTTAGCTACTCAGCACCTAGGAGATGTATCTCATCTGACAGAAGTGTTTCAACAGTAAGAGTAGCTTGCAATACAGCCCTTATCATTATACAGGCCATAACATTTTTCTACATGTACTCTAAATAAAAGAGGGAAAGAAAGGAAAAAAATCATGCCTGCACTCTCACCTCCAAGTCTTACCATCTGAAGCAAAATCAGTACGATATTATGGATCTTCTCTTATAAACAAGCTTTTATACTGTTCTAATCATTACTATTTTTGCTAGCAGCTGTTTTTCTTACCATGATTTTGTTATGTAGCTATCAGGAAATCACATTCAATGAAAATTTCAGAAAAACACAAAAGTTTTCAGGATCAAATACTTAAAGATATTTCTGAAATTAAGCAGATTTTGAAGTGAGAACTTTACCTTGAGAGACTGAGCAGTATCAGCATCAGTGTCATGGTAGAGTATAACATTATTAGCCATGTCAAAGCTTTCACGTACACCAAGGTGGTAGAACAGTGATGGTTGCTTGGAAATATCACTCATGTCCACAACTGCAACATCTGAAATGAGAGAGGGAGGGGGAAGAGTGCTAAAAAAATAATCATCTTAAAACCAATTTTATTCTTACATGAGATTTAAAATAAATCCCGAAATTACACATAAACTTGGATATACATCCAGATAAGGATCATCTTCTCATGGTACAAGTTAATTGTATCATTCATATAAAGTACGAACTCAGGAAATTATCACAATGTTATAGTAACCGGGAGGCAGAACTTATGAAATCTGCTTGAGATTTTGAAATCACTGCATCAGCAGTACCTTTAGTGAAGAAGCAGTTCTGTATTTGCTTTCTGAGCTAGGCCTGACAGCCTGAATGCCCAATAGGATGGAAGGCTCCAAACCTTCCGGTGGAACATCTAAAAACAATAATGTAGCAGAAAATTAGGGAAAACGGCGAGACCAAGTTTATCTTAAGAGGCTGAGGTTTGGAGAAAAGGAAATTCCTGAACACTAGAAAAAGAAATTACTGTGAAAGCTGACTCTTAAAAGCTACAGGCAAGATGTGCAAGACGAGTGGTGCAGGAATGAGAAGATTCAACCACAAGTAGCCAGAGCAAGACTTCCACTGCTCTGAGGTAGCAGTCCAATCAGCAATGGAAGTAAAAAAATTCCTGTCAGTGGAAGATGACCTATACAGAGAGTTAAGGAGAAATATCCCATATTATGCAGAACAGCTGAGATACAAGCAAAAGATCCTGAGTTCACCATTTGGTTCTCATATAAGCCTGAAGGCCAGTAAAGAGAGAAGAGGTAACTCACTCAACACTGAGTTTTTTCTCCTTGATCCTTATATCGTCCATGCTACCTAAGAAAATTTTGTTTTAAAGCTTTTTAGAGGTCTGTATCTATATGTCTGTCCGCTTTCACCGCTATGGGATAGACAGATGAACTTACATCCAAAATATTCACAAGACTAGAGTCTTGGCATCAAAACCACAGGGGAGTCTGAGGTTCAAAACAGATTCCAGAGACTCAGTGCAGCTGGGCAGTAAATCCTACATCTCTGAAGGGGTAACAGACTATGTCTGTACTTAAGAGGAATGACAGAGAAGGGTGAGCTACTAGTAAACAAGAAATCTTAAAGCAGACCTGATGTATAAGCTCCAAACACAGCAGCAAGTTTACTTGGATTTCACCGAGGTTGCACATCACAAGAATCAATACCCCATACTTAGTATGCAAGTTCTTGGAAAAGCCTGCAATGAATATACACTCCTGTACAATTCCATCAGGCTATGCTAACACACCACACTGGGGTCAGCTGGTCCCTCTGGTTACTAACAGATGCCCTGTTAAAGTACAAGGAACGTTTTGAGTCCAAAGACAATGACCTACCTTAAGATCAAAGCATCAACATTCAAGAGAAAAAAAAAAAAGGAAAAAAAAATCCANCCCCCCCCCCCCCCCCCCCGCAAAACACAAACCTGAACATAACATCATGGCAACATGAGAAAATTCCTTTATTCCTGTGGAACCTCAAATCCTGCACCATCTACTTATGATCTTTCCAGTTCCTGTTTAGCCAGCTCCCTACCGCATGGACAAAATTCTTACTATACTGCACACTATAGGGTCACACAAGCCAAGCGGGCTTGAAGAAGTAAATCCCAGCTCCATACACACATCCAGATCTAGATTACCCCAATATTACAAAACTATTTTGGAGAACATAAATGATCTATAAAACAAAAGTTAAGACAAACTAAGAAGCAGACCTAGAATCAAATACCATCTAGGAAAAAAAAATTAAATCTAAGAGCTTGGACTGTTTTTAGCAATTGTATAAACTGCTTTTGTGGAAACAGAGTGCTGTGAAATCAAAATCACCATCCTGATAAGAGAATTTAGACAATGTGTTCATGTAGCACACAGATACTGCATTTTACAATACAATGTGAGCAACGATTTGTAACAGTTTGCTGAAACAAGGCTATACACAGTCCTTTGCCACATGTAGTAGTCTACAACTGAAATTTGTCTTCTTTTGACTGCTGCTATGTAACAATGTCTGTAGCATCAGAAACACATTAAATGGACATAGCAGAAGTAAGCATATTCTTTAAAAAGAGTAATTATTCATCACTTAGATATTCATTCACACCGATAAAAGAAGATTCATGAGAATGAGGTTTTTTTGTTTATTCATACTTCGTGAACACAGTTGCAAATAAGGTAAAATAAAACAAAAATAAAATAAATTGAAGACTAGCAGAGGAGATTAAGACAGTATCACAAAAATACGGATGCAAGTGAAAAAAAGCCCCAGGAAGATAATTGAATGGATCCATCTGATCATGGGAATCAAGGGATGAAACAGAAGCAAATGACAGCGGACAGAAGCAGAGCATCAGAAATGCTAGTGGCTGTGGACTAGAGCAGTAATAAGAGGCTGCACTCCCAGGGAGCTCTCCAAGCCCCCCCTCCGGCAGGACCATCAGCAGGCTTGGAGCACGGAGGAAAGAGATGTACTTATAAACCAGCTTTACGAGTGTGATAATGAAACGCAGCTTGAGTCTAGTGGGCCCAGGAAATGAATGCAAATTTGGGTGGAGACCAGATGACCAACAATAAATGCTTACTAAAGAAGCAGAGCAGCACTGGGTGCTGAGAGAGCAGTGTTCAGTGTCACTGAGTGTACTACTGTTTTCAGGGTTACATCTCTCTTCTTGGTGCAGTCAGTTTTGTGAATTGCTCAATGAACAATGCTAGTATGCGGCATCACAAATATTTCTATTTCAATTGCCCTGTATTTTTCTTATGATTTATGCTAAAATCTTTCATTTACAGTTCTTTAAACACAGACACGGGGCCCTGTACTTCAACCATGTATTTAGTATGGCTGATAAGAAGGAGGTAAGAATTCCCTTAAACTTCTTGAGATACATAAAAAGAAATACTACAACACTAGCATCTGTTTCGCAGAGCTGGGTTTATGAACAGAAACATAAGTCAATCACACTTCATCCTCAATTCCCATCCTCCATATCAGGAGAGCCTGTTCAGCCAAATATACTTCTGGGCTTCCCCTTCCAAACTTAGGTTCAACCTCCTCCATTATAGACAAGTGTGAAGAGAGAGCTAATGCCAACTTTGATCAATCTTTCAATGAACGAGGAATTGTATACTATAATGAAACATTTCACATAGGTCTAAAAGACCAATGGGTATGATTTCCTATGTTCAGAAGGAAAGAGAGCAGGGAAAGGCACAGCACCTCTGTAAAGACAGACGGCTTCCAAGTGAAGTACAAAGATCTTTACAATGCATCCACCAGAGGGTGTGGAGGGGTGGGGATGTGCTTTATGTTGTACATGACCAATTTTGGATGATTCTGGAACAGAACACTTAAACTCATTGCTTTGTTACTGCAGCAGTAATTCACATTCAAAAGCACATACCGATAAAAATGTGTCCTGCTTCATTTCTTCTTAAGCATAGGAGATCTTTTCAACTCTTTTTGTTCTCTTGCAGTTGCGCATGAAACTATTTTCATCCTGAAAATAGTTCTCTGTTGTCACAATCCCCAAAATTGATCTCATTTTATTATCTGATTGCAGTTCATTTGTCTAAACTTTTGTTGCCGTTGTAAAACAATTAGGTTATGTGTATATTTTTTAGTGCATTAAGGTAATTCATCAGTATTACTAGTACAATCTTGATTAGGTCTTGCATTGTTGCAGCAGATGGCACATAAATAATTCTTATACTACATTTTACATATTTTAACACTAGTGTGTCTTAAGAGACCAGACAGCATAGAGATAAATAACTATGACAATTGAAATGAAGATTAGAAATTATTACCTGTGGTAAAACAGGAGACTATGAAACTAATAAATAACAAGAAAAACATTATTACACAGGTTAAAACCAGAGGACTTATTTCTCTATCAGGAATGCATATGAAGGCATCATATAATTTAACAATTTAAGCAAATCACAAGTCTTCATGTGACTGTTGTATGATTTATGGCATTGCTAGAAACAACAAAAGGAAAACTTTGGCACCAGGTTTTGGGATTTGCAAGTTAAAAGTAGTAAACAAGAGAAAATGAAGAAATAGCCTGAAATACGCTGAAAGTTAAATGGAATCTAGGAGGCCTAACAGAAGAAAAAGTCAGAAAAAACATGAACTGCTTTCAACTTCTAATCAAAGGCTCACCTCCATCCAGCCTTATCTGTATGCTGAAAGTTAAATGGAATCTAGGAGGCCTAACAGAAGAAAAAGTCAGAAAAAACATGTACTGCTTTCACATTCTAATCAAAGGCTCACCTCCATCCAACCTTATCTGTGTGGAGAGCAAGAACCTTAGTCCACTTTTATGGATTCAATATTTTTCAGCATTTGGAACCTATCTATACATAGCAGATTTAAAAAAAAACAGACCTTAACATGACAACAGACACCTTACTGGAGGAAGACACAGTACTCTGCCCCTTGTTATTCACTAGCATCCTGGTAAATTATGAACCCTTCAGGTTACTATTGCTTCAGCTTATTGGCTATTTGCATCAGTGTCCTTCATATTTAGTAAATAAATGTGTTAGCCATTAAATCCCCCAAAGGAAACTGTCCTCATAACTATCTTCAAGAATCCGTAACTTAAGGATGCAGAGTCATTTTTTTTTTCTGCATGACTGCAAAGTCTTTTAAAGGAAAGACTAACAGTTTTTACAGGGAAACAATTATGGTAACATTTGAAGTGCATTTGAAAACTAGGAACTCTTTGCAGCTTTCACTTAAGGTACAACAAAAGGCACAACACTCTCGACTTTAATATACCCTGTACTCCCAGAAACTGGGAGAGGGAATAGCTCAAGGCAATAAAGCATAGTAGGAACCACCAACAGAACTGTTAAGGTAGTTGTTCAGCACAGCTTGCTATACCAGCAAACTCAGTGCCTTCCATTAGATCCTAAACACAAGCCAATTATAGTGTAAAACCACTGTCAACATCCGTGATGCTATTATGGGTCTCACAATGCATCGAGTTTTATTAAAATGTCACTGCTCTAAAATCATGCTATTCTGTACAAATCTGCTTACTTTTCTTTAAGAAAAATAAAGAATTTGTATCAATCACAATCACACAGTAAAATACAAAAACACAACCAGAAGTTGTCTTAGAAGTCTCATGAGACATAAACATGCAACTTTTTTCTAAATTTAGGAATTTCTGGTTGCAACCAAGAGTATTTCAATTCAACCTCTTCAAGTTAGCAATATTATAGCATGAACTTTGCTAACTTTGCTGGTTTGCTATAGGGCCAGAATTGGTCACAAAAATAAAAACCAACTAGGCAGTAATGATTTATCCTGCAATATAGACTTGCATATATTATAATCACATTAAATAGCATTTTTAAAACCATTTCATGTATTTCAGACTGGGCTTAAGTTCTTTGTAGATTAAAACCAAGTGCTGCACATTTATATAAATACTAAAATTAAAATTAACTGTAATAGTTTAGAAATTGCTTACGAAGCACCTTTAAGAAAGAAGGTTGTTCTTATAAGCTGCAATCAACTTTTGCACAAGAATTCAGTTGTAGCTGGCTTCTGACTACAAGTTACAGCCTACTTCCCACTTCAGAAGAGGAAACACAAGCATGCACACGGGACATCTGGAACTTTTTCATACAGCAAGGCCAAAGTAATTGAGACCTGAACGGACAGGAAATTTAAGAACTAAATTAGGTATGAAACCTCATATTAATTTGAGAAAAAAAATTCTTTCTGTTCACATATAGTAAGTGCTAAGAAAAAACAGTGAGATCATAGAATCATAGAATGGTTTAGGTTGGAAGGGACCTTAAAGATCATCTAGTTCCAATGCTCCTGCCATGGGCAGGGACACCCAATGCTAGACCAGGTTGCTCAAAGCCCCATCCAGCCTGGCCTACAGTTTATCAGCTCCTCTGGGCATATTTTGGGGGTTTTGGTTTTATTAATGACATCCATCCCAAATTGGAGAAAGATGACAACTTTAGCATTGGCCAAATCATTTTTAAACCACCTTTTCTTTAAAGGATTATTATCTGGGGAAGACAACAGAGAAAATTAGATTCTGATTCTGGTGTATGACCCATCCACACACACTCTGATTATAAAATGAAGCAAAGTCTAAACTTAGATATATCTCACTTTTGACAGCTCTAATGGACTTGTTAAGTGCTGCAGGAATTCTGAAAACCTGTGCAAATGGCAAAAATTCTGAAATGTGCTCATCCATTGTTTGTCTGTTTACTCAGGAAAACAAAAGGACTGTTGTCAAGTGGCAATTTCAGGCATGTGGTTTTTTATCAGAAAAAAACACCTCTAACTCGTGTTCTCAGGCTGAGCTTGTCATTTGCCTTTTACTCAGTTGTGGCTTTAATCTTACCTTCACCTGCCACAGGTTTTATGTTACGAAATGAATCTATTGGTGAGAAAGGTGCACCACACACCAAAAGTTATCAATTCTACTTCTCTCGCTGAGCAAAATGGAAGCCAAGGAAAAAAAGCCTAACAATTGGGGCCCTTATAAAAGCCAACATTATCAGAAGAGCAAACACAAGCGGGAAAGTCAGACGCTTCTTTTGCATTTCTTCCTGTATGTCAAATCTTGCTCTGGAAAGCAGTTTCACATCCTTCCCCATGAAGTCATTCTGCTCTGTGAATGTGAATACTGTGAGTGCTGAAGAAGTAATTTTAACTATGTATTAGCTGAGAAGAAGCATTCTTGGCTAAGGAAAGTTGGCTGTTAAATAACTTTTCTGAAAGGACCAGGCAAATACAGAGTCCTGCTGTTGCTAGGAAACTGAAAAACTTTAATTTTTAGATGAGCCTTTCCACTATGTGGCAGCATTACTACCTGCAACAATTAGGACGATTGCTTTGCTCCACTTAACACACGAACACACTAACACTGGCAGTGTCCCACCTCCAGAGACAAATCTGGGAACAGCTGTGTTAAGCTAAGTGGTCAAACTGGCACTTCACAGTCCAGATCCAGCTGACCCACTGCCTTTCTTTGGAAAGCGGGCACATGCACATCCCCATAGAGGAGGAGGAGGAAGAAGAAGTTGACATCCAAGTCTCTTTCTAAACAGAGCATTTGGGTGCATGCTAGTGAGTCCTTTCATGTGGCCCAGCAAGGCACCTCCTCCTTCCTATGACCTAAAGAGTTTGGACCACTCAAACTTCAAGCCTCTCAGCTCCCAAGGCAAAAAGCTGAAATACAGCACACTACCAGAATGGTTAGAACTTACCAAGCAAAGCTGTAGCCTGGATTACACTCTGAAAGTGGAGATAAGGAAGCTGGTACACTTGTTTTTCATGTATAGATCACAGAAGTGCCTCATACGGCTTCCATTCAAACCCCTGGGAGAACCCCCAGTGACCTGTAATGGCGCAGGAACAAGCACTTTTTGGATAGCCATCCTGCAGGAGGTGAAATGTGAAGTCCAAAGAAGCAGCCAGCAGAATAATCCAGTATGGAAGAAACAGAGGCACAAGTAGCTGTAGTGACACCAGTAATGAATGCAACCAGCACAGCAACACGTACACAGCACCTGAAAGCATTTTAATGTAGGTATGGAATACAAAAAACATATTTATTTCAAACCAAGTCATAACCAGAGAGAAACTTCTTGTTTGTGAGATCAGTTCTCACCTGTAACCTTTTGTCCTTTTGACATCAAATACCAGTCTTTGGCAAGAACATCTTAAAATTTTAGTCCTAGGCTATCTTAGTAACATATGACATTATAACATTTACTGGCAATTCCCATCCATCAAAATCAACCCTCTGGATACAGTGAAAATCAGACAATGATCCAAAACAACAGCACGAACAAGACTGAGGGGCCAATGCTCATCTCTAGTTTTCATAATTCTGTGTGAGTACCCATTTCATACACCCAACTCCACAACAGGGTTACATTCAGACCCAAACATTATAGCCACTAATCATGTTAGCACTGTGGTGTTACTTTACAGTTGTACTCAGATACCGCATCTTTCATCTGTCCTCTGGTACAGAGAACACACATTAAAAATAGAACTAGAACATATTTTTCATGCTTCAGTGGCATTTATTGCAACTCAGGATAAACTAGTATCTAAAACTACTCATTTTTCTAAACTATAACAAAGGATTTGTGCAATATTTATAATTGATATATATTCCTTAATATCAAAATAACCATCTGCTCCAAAAATTAAATCACCCAAGAAACTGCACTTTAGTTAAAAGGAACAGAACCAATTACAGCAAGTGATCAACATGGCCCATTCTAGGGCTTGATCTGTAACCTGAGTTCTCATTTATTTTTATGTTGTGGCGTTTCCTTATTCATTAGATACAACAGCTGAAGCTTTCGATTCTTTCCTCTGCAATTGCATATTAGGAACTTTTTTGTTAAACGGAAACAAGGATTCTTCCAAAAACCTTGGATACCAAAAGCAAAAGCTGTAAGAAACATTTTAGATGTTTCTAAAATATAATTAAATTCACAGTAAAACTAAGTTTCAAACGAGGCAAGGCACTACATCAGAATAAGAATGCAGTTGTAGTGATACAGAAAAGCAAAAATTGTGTCAAAAGCATGCCTGTGCTTATTATTTCTTTAACTGATCTTTAAAGAGAGTGCCTCAGACTCTGCCAAAACAGAATGCAACCAGCACCCACAAGAACTGGTGTGGGAAGAAAAGTAATGCAGTTAATGTAGGGCACAGGGCATAGGGCATCCAAACTTAGAATGCATTTTTAATGCTTTTGCACAAGTATGAAGGAGAAAAATATTGTATGATTGGAATAGTGAAACACCTGAAAATAACCCGTCATTGAGAAAAGAGCAGAAAAATTTACTATTTTTTGTACAGTTGGCAGTTTAGGGCAGGAAGGAAACAAAGAACTAATCCTCAAAGAACTTTTCTTGCAATACTGAATTGCAGAAGTTAGGAAATACATATTTCACTGTAAACAGTGTACGCCTAAGCTTAGAAGTTGCTTAATGTTTTCCATGACAAAGCTTTGCTTTCAGTCCTTTTCAACTTTGCCAGTCTTTGCTTCAGGTTGGCTTTTTTCTTTATAAAAGATTTAATTAAAAACAACCCAGTCATTTCTGAGACTGTGTTGGAGAACTTATTTTTCTAGCCAATGTTAAACATCCTCTCATGCCAAATTAAGAAGCCTTAGTGCTTCCAAGCACCAAACCAGAAATTTGTCAGACAAGTCAGGCTGTCTGGAAGTACTCTTATTAGCCTCATGAAGTGCTCCTCATTCCAAAGCTACGATATCAGCAGAGAGTTGGTCAGAGTCACAGGGGAGATGTTTGGTCTCAGATGAGCCAGTCCTCACTTCATTGTCAGTGCAGAGAGAGGAAAAACAATTTTAGAGTACCATTCATCCCATCTGTAAGAAGTCTACTTTAGTGCCCATTTCTCTGCTCTAATTATGAAGGAAGAGAGTCAAAGCCAACTGCAGACACACGCACTGAAGGCGTTTAGTGCTATGAACCACCTCCACAGAAACAAGCAGCTCTGCTTTGAAGAACTTCATTAACCATTAAGGCATTTCAGTAAAGAATTATATCACCTCAGCAGATACTTCCCTGCAGATGTTCCCACCAGCTGACCAATGAATTAGTGGCCCACAGAGAAGGACTACAGCTCTTTCTCATCAGTACTATACCCACAGTTACTCTGCCTGAGAGAAAGAAAATGAAGGATTGTCTCAATTCAAACCCTCAGACCCAAAGGAGTCTCTGAAACACCTAACTCTTGCTTGAGTTTTCCATAAATTCAGAGCTCACTTGTCATTTCCAGCTTATGACGTTGCGTTTATTAGGCACTCACGAAATATCATTATACAACTGTGTGGATGACTGTTCTTTAAGAGGTGTTTTTGCATGTACTATCTCAGCCCAGAGTCTTTTCTGCTACTCATATAATCTGACTGTTTAGTTACATTGAAGCACTGACTGTAACCTCCTGGTCCAGGGATGAAGTTTATACTCAAGTTAAATTCTCAGTAAAATTGCCTTCAAGCCAAATATAAGCATTACATTTCCCTGTAAGCCAATGACATTCATACTACGGCTACTAACAGGCTTTACTTTTTTTTGTCTTTCATACCATAGCTTGTGAGGTCCTGGGAACAACATAGTTTCAAGTCTGAGGAAGTTAACTTACAGTGGTGTGAGAGATTACAGTTAAAAAAAGAACATACATGCACACTGTCACTGTAAACTCACCCAGTACACACTCCTTTGCACAGTGACCCTTCCTTGAGGAAGGATTGTAAAAGTTTACCCACTCTGGGACCACAATCAAGGTCATGGGTCTTTAGTTACCAACCACAATCATATCAGATGGGTCCTGCCAAGGTCTGCACACAGCTAATAAATGATTTTGGAAAGTTGTGACATACACAAGAGACCAATATTTATCCCATTTCTTTGTAAAATTACAGCCTTCAAGCTCCTGGGTTAGAAACTGAAAGAGACTTCATGACTTGGATCTTAGCCATTTAAGCAGTTTCATGGCTCAGGCAGATGAATACTTATGCCCATCTGCAACTCCTACCTCTTTTCCCATGACCCATGGTCTCTGCTTCCCTCTCGTCCCGTTCTATCGTCCCCTTATCTCTCAGCCTATATTTAACTTGGTAATTTCTGACTAACAGTGCTGGCACAGCAGCAGATAGAAGCTGGGATGGACCAGGGACTAGGGAAGTGATAATTCCGCTGTACTTGGCACTGGTGAGACTGCACCTTGAATACTGTGTTCAGTTTTGGGTCCCTCGCTACAAGAAAGTCATTGAGGTGCTGGAGTGCATCCAGAGAAGGGCAATGAAGCTGGTGAAGGATCCAGAGCACAAGTCTTACGAAGAGTGTCTGAGGCAACTGGGGTTGTTTAGTCTGGAGAAAAGGAGGCTCAGAGCAGACCTTACTCTCTACAACTACCTGAAAGGAGGTTGTAGCGAGGTAGGGGTGAGTCTCTTTTCTCTATTAACAAGCAATAGGACAAGAGGAAATGACCTCAGGTTGCACCAGGGAAGGTTTAGATTGGACATTATGAAAAATTTCTTCACCAAAAGGTATGTCAAGCATTGGAACAGGCTGCCCAAGGAAGTGGTTGGAGGTATTTAAAAAGACGTGTGGGTGTGATACTTAGGGACATGTTTTAGTGGTGGACTTGGCAGTGCTAGGTTAACAATTGGACTCGATGATCTTAAAGGTCTTTTCCAGGGACATGTTTTAGTGGTGGACTTGGCAGTGCTAGGTTAACAATTGGACTCGATGATCTTAAAGGTCTTTTCCAATCTAAAAAATTCTAAGCTCTGTCAATGCAGCTTATCAGTCCTGCGAGTAGTATCAGCCACCAGCTTCCTGCTAGCCTCCTGGAAAAACACTTTAAAAATCTGTTAGACTTTACAACAATTGAAAGAAATAAAGGTTAAAAACTTCATTTCATGAAAACTCACTTTTTACACACCATATAGTAAAACACACTTGGATGGGTGCTCTGGGCTGAGAGTACACACAGAGACACCTCTTAAACAACAGTCATCCAACACTGTTGTATAATCATATTTCTTGAGTGCCAAAACAAAGTACTTAAATTTACAGTGACTGTTATTTAAATCTTGTAAGCATGCACCCAACAGAAGTAAAAAAGAAAAAAAAAGGCAAATGAAAGCAATTTGCTATTGCATGTTGGCATCCATCATTTGACCATGTATAATGTAAAAAGCAACAACTATTAATCACTGCAAGTTTCAGGGAAAAAATACTTCCTTTAAAAAGCCCATATATAGTGTAAAATACTCTATACTCACTACTTAATTATTGTTAAAATATGCTGAAGAATCTTAACACTCTAAGAAAATTTTTAAACAACACAACACAAATATATCAAGAATCAAGCTTAGCTGGTATCAAAAATGCTATGGAAGAATAGCTATCATAATGCATGCTTTAAAATTTTCTCCAAAGGTTCACTGCATCAGTGACTGAAGTTTCAATTTTCTGTTACTTCAGCTTTCACGTTTATTCCCCCAGCCCCCAATCTCTTTTACCACAGTAGAGGCTGGATAAAATGTACATTTGATCCAGGACTCATCATCTACTTGTCAAAATGGGAAGAGAGAGAACCCAGGCTTCCTAAGAAGCAAAGAACCAACAGTAAGAGCTAACTGCGCACTGTTGAGATCCAGTACAACCATAGCAGACGAGCAACTGTGGGGTATGGGGTGAACAAAGCAGTTCCCATTCACCTCAATGGTTGCAGAAGACAAGTAGGCACACCATGACAGAGGCTGACAAGATTGCAGGAAGAGAAAGGGCAGTATCATTGTTTAAGCAGCTGAACGCTTGCCTGCGTAACTGAATTCCATCTCTGCTTCTTTCTACCTCACAGCTGTGGCATGATGCTAGCTTAGTCACATAAACTGGGATTTAAGAGATGGACTTGGTGATCATACAGTTATTAAGACTCTGATTTTCGAGGGGGGGAGGGGGGGGGATTATCAAAATACCCCAATGGAACACAAAAAGTGGCTTTGAAAGACAGAGCCCTCATTTTAAAGGCAGTTTGTAACAAACCCAATGCCTTTAGAGAGAAGAAAAAACCTAGTATTTTACCTAAGCTATTCGCTTCTATCATCCGGTTGTACCCTGGCATGAGTTACAACTCAAATAGTCTCTGATTTAACATCTGTAGCCTTCCATCTGCAAAATAGCTAAGCATCTAGAGCAATCAATATGCCTGAATCCTACCTCAAAAAAGACATGTATTTGCACTTCCCATGTGCTCATTCAATCTTTATACCCAAATGAATACTAATGAAGCAGCATTCAAAACTTCTCAAAGAATATTTAAATAATCTGTTTGTTTCCCTTTTTGTTATTCACAGACATTAGGCAAATGAAGATTCCAGAAGTCACTTACTTCTCACTTTTCCCCAAATTCATTATCACCGATTGAAAAAGGCTTCCAAATCTACATATCCAGGACACTACAAAAATACTTATCTATTACAGATGATCTGAGACAGATACCTGTTCAATAGTTTTCCCTGTTTATATACTTGTAGTATATTAAAAATTTTGACATAGATGCCAGACAGCCATACTGATTAGATGTCTCACATCATGCATACTTTTCACTATGCCAGGTCATTAAAGTTAACATTATTCCCTAAAATTTCCTTGCAAGCCAATGTGCCTACTAATTCTACAGAATCTGTCATTTCTCTGCCCTATTTAACAGCAGAGAGGAAAAGAAACAGCGAAGTAAATTAAAAACAGGCGCTTTACACTTGCCTGCCACACTAACAGTGTGCCAAGTGTCACATGAGAATATTTCCACTGCAATGTTTACTCGAGCTAAGCTAGCCAGTTTAGAGAGCATGCAGAAAAAAAACAGCCCAACCCTGAACCTAATTTGAACCTTGCCTGTAGTTTGAGGGGAAAAATGAGAAAGGTGAACTTTATTTAACTTTTCCTACACCCCTGCACTTCCTACACTGGGTCATAAAAGGCAATGAAAGGGAATGAAGCATCAAAAAAAAAAAAAGATTGCTTATGGGATAATCTGGCCTGAGTGAAATTAAGAAGAGTATGAAATTCAACAAGAAAGGCTGTCCCTTCCTCCCTGACTGCAGGCAAATCAATTTCTAGGCCAAGGAGGTTTAGATAAGCTCCAAACTTTTAGACATTTATCCAAACTAAACCACTCGAGAGTCACCCATCATTTAATGTTGAATACCTTGGCTGGGGAGCAGAAAAAATCTGCCAGATCTGCACATCTCCAACAGGTCACACACTGGCCAACAACATATATCAAAAACATTTGAAAAAATAAAATTACGCTGAGCTTTATCTTCTGCCTAAAGAAATGTAAGAGATAAGAAACATAATCAAAATAGAAGGAACTACAATGGAAAGAAAAAAGATTCCAGTACACTGAAGTTCCTAAGTCTATGTTAAGCTAAGACCTTTATTCTTTTATTTCAGAATTAAAAATATAGCATACAAAGATAAATGAGACTTTCCTATTCTGAATCTCTTATTTTTCCCAATTATTTTTTTAAAAAAACAAACATCAAGAGACATCTCCATCATTAGCACTGGGAACTTGTACATACCAAAATGAGGTATCCCACCTCATAACTAGATTACAGCTTTCCTCTTTACGTTGATAGCCTCCCAGATTGTCATTCAGGATCCACATAAAAGCACAATAATTATGCACAGAGAAAATGTTAATTGAGGAAAGGCAGTATTATTAAAGTGCAAATGAAAATAAAGTTTACATAAAGCCACAGCATCCTCTGCGAGCCAAGAGATGCACTCATATATGGATACAGAGTCCTTGATTTAATATTCTGTATGCTGGGCAGATGTAGATCCAATTTGCTATTTTTAACTTTCCTGTAAACAATACAAGCTTTATGTGCCAGCCTAAAAGACTGCATATGCTAACGAAAAAATCCTCATGCACCACTGAACACTTTAATTTCAAAAATGGGCAACATTCATTAAAAAATTAAGAAAACCTATTTCAAGGCACTAAGTAGTGATCAATGAAATCTAGAATTTCAGTATAAGCTGGCCTGTACAAAGCAAGTCACAACCATTATCTACTTAATCTTTAACTAGCCTATAAATACAGTACACATTATTACTTCCAGCATGTAGATAGGGAATATTAAGCACCAACAGCTTGTTTGTAATCACAGCGGATCTATTCCAGATTTCCCTACTTTAACGAAGATTATAACTAAAAAGCAAGATACCCAAAGCTAATCACCATAGGATCTCTATAGAGTCAGAGGAATATTAGTTCTTCCAAATTGTGATTCATCAGACACAATGAACCACGTGAAATTGTGATTTTACAGCAAGACTCTAACCATGTTCTCCAGCATTTATTAAATGTAGCGTAGGATGGTTCACCTCAAAATATACGTACATATAAAGTTGTCACAAGATGAATCCCAGCAAGGGTGCTGACAATATCTCAGTTTAAGTATTCAATAGTGTATTTTTTTCTCTTTTTAATAAATCCCAAGATAGATTAGCTTTTTCCTTGCAAATTTAACTCTACAAGTATTGTTTTGAGGCTGATTTCACATGACCTCCTATTTTTCACACAGCTGAATCCACAGCTGAATTTTTTACACTGCTGTTCAAATTAGCAGTCTAGGAGTACTTTCATTGTCCGAAGTCCCAAACAGACTTCAAGAAATCTCTGGCACTTCTTGATGGAGCATCCTTTTCTTCTTATTTTGGGGAAAGACCATAGGCAGATTTGGGGATGATCAGGAATGAAAAATAAAAACAAAACTAAAAAAAAAGAGGGGGGGAGAGTGTGCAGAAGCAGTGAGCATCTTTATTGATGTGTGAGTTTTTCTACTAAGTAAATGTTCCCTTTTGAAGATTTCTGAATTCTGTGTATTGCAACTTCTGTAGATAGGACGGATGCCAAGCCATGTTCATGCACATTCACCCTAGGATCACTTCTCTGCATTGTCCCAGCGATCACAGTGTAGTGTATTATAGTTCACAGATCAGAATTCAGCAGTGAAAAAAACCCTGATGTTTGTTATATTAGTCACTCTGAACATTAGTTTACAACTTTAAACTGGCAGAAAAAGCCAATTGCAAATGACTGGAAGAACTTATAGGCCCATGCCTGTAAGTAAGGCTTGAGCCATGGAGCAGGGAGAACACTGAATTTTATATCACTAGAGTCTGTCTGCTGCTTTCACAAGCACAGTTTCAGATGCAATGAGGAAAAAAGAAATACATGAATTACTGCAGTGAAGTTTTCAGATGGCAAGCAGTTCCTAAGAAAATGTTTTGGAAATTTGTGTTATCAGGTCACCCAAACACTGTACAGAGTCCTGAGGTGTTTTGATGCATGTGGGCTGTTTACTTTCAGCATACATCAGCAGAATCTTCCCATTAGTTCTGATATTGCCGGATTTCACTTGACTAAACAAGTCTTTATTCAAAGATTAAGTTCTCATCACAAGATCATCAATCACAGCAATGGTATTAACTGTGATAGACTGTATGTAAAAAAATGAGCATCACTGGGATGCTGTTTGGTAACTAAGTATGTCTCATGGTTATCTTATTACCAACCTCAAAGATACAAAAGAAGACAGAACGTAGTCCCTGTGTTATGCTGCTTCCAAAGAAAGGATGTCACTAGTCACATTCACCGAATTCTGCCGGAGAATACCCAGAGTCAGGGCTCTGACAGACTGTTACGTAGTTATGGACCAAGCCAGAAAACAGGATCTACGCTTTTACAGCAGTTCTTATCTGTGGCCAGGCCAGCCACAAGGCTGCCTCCACACCATTAGAACCATTTTTATTTTTTTTTTTTTACTGTGTTCTGGACTGCAGTATGACTGTGAGACAGCCAGGCTACCAGATGATACCAAATGCCATTGACAGTGGTCATTTACTGCTTTTTCCTTTGGAACTCAAGTTTGGCTGCCATTCACTAGCTGGAATTAAGTATTAGGCTTGCACGACAAGACTAAATCAGCATATTTTTCAGAGGGTTTTTTAAAAGTGTTCAGGGAGTATGACAACAGTGAGCATTTCCATGAACAGCAGCATGTGCTCCAGAAGGAGGAAGGGATCTATTCGACACATTGCAGCATTCACTTTTCATGAATCCTTAAAGCTTTATCAGCTTTGATGAAACATAAGTCAAAGTTAGGGTTGAGCAACTACCATAGTCAGATCTGAGACCCCACAGATTTAATAAACAGACAGGATAGAAGAGCAACTGCCACCACTTTCAGGGACTATAAGGTGGAAACTCAAATTTGAAGTCATGTTGAAGGAAAAGGATCGACAGTACATTGCTAATCTGTACCTTGTGAACGTGTCATGGTGAGAGTATGCAAGAAAGTTTAGATTTAAGATCCCAAATTCTGAATATCCATCTTTAAAATTGTCCTAAATACCAAAAGTTTATTTCCTTAACTTGTTATTCTTCTCAGAAGTTGTGTTATGTCTTCTCAGAGGCATCCATTACTGCAAAACAAGGAATCTGAAGAGGCATTAAAGGGTAAAAAATATAATAATAATAATAAACAAAAAAAATGAAGCATTCTTTTGTGCCTTGATTGCAAACCAGAAAATCAAGGCAGTTTCTGGTTTTCCAAAAAAAAATATGAAGACTTACCTAGTTTCGTTCTGTAGTCATTATAATAAGCAAAAAAGTAAGTTTAATCAGCTCCAAAACTTAATTACTATGAAAACAAAAAAGTCCATCTCAATCATTTTCAGACTTCTTTTCATTCTGATTCAGATACTTTCTTCAACTGACAACAACCCATGATTTGTGAGTTATCTCAAGGACCATGAACAACACTAGTAGGAACAGGCACAATGTCTGGCTTTGAGCTTGGTAATCATGTCCTTTTCTCAAACTGAAGCATGTCAAGCATCCATTTACAAAGAAAATATCTGAACCAAATAACTCAGTTCCACAAAAGACAGAGATGATGTTGATAAAAGCGGACAGTTACTCTGTTAAACAGGATTGTGCACACAGAAGCTCTGCTAAGTAAGGAAGCCTAGTGCCAAGCAGTAACACCATTGTAAATATTAGCTTTTCTCCTGCAAATTTTTATTTTCGACTAAGATTAGAGCACAGATGACTGGGCTAGCACCGTTGGAAAGTAACACACAGACAGAACACAGCCTATTACTGCTTTCATTTACCAATTCCCAACTCCAGTTTCACCTTGTCACTCAGCAAAGGCAAAACTAACATGAAATCTCTCCCCTCAAGACACACACAAATTAGTAGAATTAAAAAAAAATAATAAAAAAATCTTTTTTTCTTTCTCCAACTGCTGTAAGTGAAAGGCAGCAACAGGAAAGTTAATTCAGCCAGTCTCACCTGAGTGAAATTACTATGGGCAGGTATTTTTCTGCATTAGACAAAACCTGTAGACTTTCTGTGATTGCTAAGGCAGACACTTGATTCAACACAATTTCTTCTGGCTGGGCTAACTACTAAATATTTGTAACAAATGTACAGGAGGAGAGGAGAGCAGACAGCAAGCAAATAAGCCACTATCCCAAGTGTAAACAAAGTAACTCCCCTGTTATTTTCCCCACAATCAGTTTCATCAATCTACAACTATGTTTTTGACAAGCCTGGAGGCAATGGAGTACCACAATTAATGGAAAGCACTGCTGACACCAGTAGAAACTGAAGAATTTTAGGGAAAGCTCATTATCATGCTGATTTACATGGGAGTTTGTTTATTTGTTTGTAATGCATTTTAGGATTAGACTTCAAAAGCTTTAGATATTATGTAAACAACATTTCTCAAATTGTTGAGAGGCCAATGACCATCAGTGGTTGAGCTACAGTTCTGTGCATGAAGGCATGTTTTCCTAAATGGGAGAAGAAAGAACATAAAAAGCAGATAGTTTAGACATTTCCTTCCATAACTTGACAAAAAACAAAACAAAAAATATTATACTGAGTGACAGAAGGTTAAAAAACACTTCAAAATGATTCTATTTACAACTACCCTTTGTTTCTTACTTTAAAGAGATATTAAAGAAATTTTAAATATAATTTAAGCATAAAAGCAGTATATACCACAGTAGACACAACTATATGTGCACAAGTTCAGCTGTGATAAACCAGAGTACTTCCCTTAATACTGGATTTAGCTATACCATCACAGATCAGCAGAAAGCTAGGGACATAGTGTTAACAGTGTCATTACCATTTTGGATTTGTGCCTGTCATCAGAGCCTTGAGGCACCTCAGTCAATGAAAGATCATGCTTACCAAGGCTGGGATCATGTACTTTCAATGTAATAAAAGCTGGCATACATTTTTCAAAGTTGTGAATCCCATTTGGCTTTGAACTCCAAGGCATAACTGTTGTTGAACTTAGACCAAAGTTTAAATGCCCAGAAGCTTTATCAGAGAATATCTGAAAAGTTTAGTTCTAACACCTTGAACACCACAGCAGAATCATTTACCTTGTCAGGCTGAATATTATGAAAGATAAAAAAAAGCAAGTACAGTTTATCATGACACAGTGATCCAATACTTCTAAGTGTCAGAATTCATGTCTCAGCTTTGGGTCCCTCCTTGCAGACTAGAGTGATGCAGCTTTTGCTGCTGCCTTGCCTCTATAGCCACCCCAACCTCTCAGGAAAAGGTGAAGGTAGTAGCAGCACCCCTGAGAGAAAGACAAGCTAGGTGAAACCATACTGTGGGACATGTTTGGCCCATCAGCTGAATCACACTGACCAGCAGACACTGCAGCTATGCTGTTTATAGTAAGCCTGTGCCAGGGAGCAGGATAAAGCAACAGCTGCGCTCTCTCCCTTGGCTCAGTCTCAGGCACCCACATTGCTGTTCAAAGGTAGCCTGAGGCTAAAGCAATTCACATCCGTGCTGAGCTGCAAGGCAAACAGAACCTANATCCGTGCTGAGCTGCAAGGCAAACAGAGCCTACCATGTTCACAAATTTCACTTGCAAGGGGCAAACCACATTGAGGTCCTCCTAAGAAAGACCCTACACCTACCTTGACTGCCTAATTTCAGTCAGGTAACATCACTGCAGTGTAAAAAGGGGCAGCAGCTAGGCCAAGCAACCACCACTGGGGCTTCTCCTCCACATGCGCTGAAGTAGCAATATGCCCCAAGTATCGACTGAACGCGGGTTTGCACCCAGTGTGGGCAGCCAGTGAGTTTGAACTTGAGGCCATCTTACAAGCAGAACCTAGAGGAAGCCGAAACATCTGGAGTTCTCACCCAAGTTCTACACCAACTCCTTACACACCAGAAGAGCTTTACCTCAAGCTTCTGTGCCTGCAAACCAGTAACGTTAGTTACTTTTTAACTAGGGAGTACATCAACATTTGTTAACATGCAAGTGTAATTTGATGATTAAAAAAGCAATGTATGATTACAATGATAAAAGCAGGACACAACTGCAGAACATAAAATGAGCTACTGATTATCTATCATAATTTGTCTATTTTATGGGAGGATGGAAATTAAAGCAATGTAATTAACCCACATAAGCAAATATTTCCTTTTTTTTTTAATTTTAACTTAATTTTGCGACCTCAGGTCTGAGAGAAACAATTTGTAAACCTAAGAAGAATATGCTACACACAGCACAGCAAGACTGAACAAGCACGCAATCACTGCAAAGGAGATGAGCGGCCAGGAACCCGGCTCCCACCTAAGCAGCCTCATGCGCCCACTCTGGTTGAGTCAAGCCTGCCAGCCTCATGTACAGCTTCTTTTCAGGACTCTGATATGACTGAGGGTCAACTTGAAATGCAACAAGGTAGAATCAGAGATCTGCTTGCCAACATCTCATGGTCAAATAGCACAGCAGATTCCTTCACAGTAACTTAGGAACTATACTAAAAAATATGTTTCTGTAGCGTTCTTAAACCAAAAAGGGTGACCTTTACTCACTGGTATGCACAGTCAGCACTGTTTTCTGCTATCAGAATAATCAGAACAACGTTTACTTATATGAAGAATTCTAGAAATGTTTCATTTCCCAAAAAACATTTAAGCAATATTTAAAAACCAAAATAAGACAAAAAACACCCTAACTGCAGTGTTTTCAAGGGCCATAAGTATGACAATAACTGGTCTTCAGATCAAAGGCAGCTCAAGATACATGCAGTTGTTCATCTGTTCAGAATAACCCTAAATTGTTCAAATTTTCTAAATCATTTGTAAAGGATGTAATGGGCATAAAAGCTTTTGTCTCAGTCTATTTAGCAAGAATCAATAAGGCTTTTAATAATACAGTGAAAAATGTTACTTGCAGAGTAAACTAAACCAAAACAGAAACAGACAGAATTTTTATTTTATTCAGGGAGAAGATTCCTTCTCAGCTGATTCAACACCTAGAAATCTGATGTGTACCTAGCTACAAAACTCAGTGACACAGGATTCACAGTCAGATTCCAGGAAGCCTTCTCAGATTTAACATTTAAGCTCAGGAGCACAGAAAGACAAGCAGAGAGAATGGGAAGTTGTAGGTTGGGTTGTTTTTTGGTTGGGTTTAGGGTTTTTTTTTTCATGCAAGTAAGTTTCATGAAGAGGAAAGAACAGGAAACAAAAGAAAGTGCATTCCTAGTCTTTTTTTCCTTTGTCTGCAAAGCCATGGCACAGGAATAAATCACTTCAGATAGTGCATGCACACATACATACTCTCACCTTGGAACAATGAATGAAGTCTGAATTTGCATGGTTAGCACCAGATTTTTAGAGATGCAAATAACTTCATTCAAAGCTTCACTAAAAGGTAGGGCTCAGACTGGTTTTGGATTGTCAGTATTTCTTTCCATATGACCCATCACAACTAAAAAGAGATGTTAGTTTCAAAAGGAAAAGTAGTAAACCAGAATCTCTCTCCATTAGAGAATCAAGGTATATTTCTTCTTTTTGTTCTTAACATCTCCATCATTCTCTGAATAGAGCTCTATCTTGCATTTGGCCCATGGCAATATATCAAAGGAAAGTTAATTAATTCCACATAACCTATTTATGGTTACTTATTTGCATAACCAATGTATGGTCATTTATTTGCATGTTTCTAAGTTTGTTCAACTGACATTAAAGGAGCTATTTCATAGAATACACACAAGCTGAACCAAGGTGAAGCGTTTCAGGTTACACACCAAAAAAGCAACAGTGTTGATACAACAACATTTTGCACAGGTGACAAATAGAAAATAATGTTCTCCACTGTTGAATGAAAGCATGGGAATCTCTGAACACAAATAAGCATTTCTGCAGGAAGACTTCATGTTGGAAATTGACCCCAACTAATTTCATTAAAGCAGAATACACCTCTTGAATGTAACATGTGTCACAGCACCAAGGTGTATCATAAGATAGTAACATAAAGACTCAATGGATTGCATCAGGCTTGTTATTGCCATTTAAAACTCATCTCACACACTTGGATATAAAAGGATTACAATACTGGTATATTACAAGGTCTTATCAGAATATTTAGTTTGATGGCACAATGTAGAGCTTTGCTGGAGACACCTGTAGTTGCTCTAGACTATCTAGAGATAAAAGATCAGGTCCAGAGAGCTCTGCTGTTGTATTGCGGCACAATATCCAACCTAGTTAGCCCTAGCCTCTCAGCCACCACTCTCCTGTTCTGAAGATGGTTGGTTTGCTTCTCTTCACATTTCTGTATTCTGTGGTATATACATCTCCTCAGATTTAAAGAAAGTACACCCCTAGCCATTGTGCCAGCTGCAGGGGTAAAGAAAGGAAAGAAGTACTAATTATTCCTCAAAAAATATCAGTAAACCCTGCCTGCTGAGGTAAGCAGAGAGCTAACCTTTAACCCGTTCCCCACTGTTCACTGTCACACCCAGGGGCAAAGATAAACTGCAGCAGGAAGGTTTGTCGAAGTTTATTTAAGAAGTTACTGCCCTCAGCTGTCATTCTCACCTTCCTGTCAGGGATTACAATCCCTGTGGCAGTCAGCAAGACAAGCATGTGCCTCCAGCTCAGCTACATTAGTTACCATGCCGTATATTAGCTTAAACTAGTGACAAATGTTTACTGCACCCTGACATACTAGCCTTTGGGCTGAAGAAGTTGAAGCATCCCTGCCAATTCTGCAGTGGGGACACTGGCCTTCAGAGGGCAAAGGGCTTCAGGGCAGGCAGCTGGGTACAGGCAGCAATGATTCCTTCAGTGGCTGCCAGAGCCTGAAAATCAGGATCCAGAACATAAATTTCCTCCTTTCCGTTTCACGGTATAAAATGAAGAAAACGAGTTTCAGGGACAAGAAATTAGGGTTATGTTAAGAGTGGTTCAACTACAGTAAGGAACTAAGGAGGTCCTATGTTTCAGTCTCTGTCTGGGCCCCCTCCAAAGTCTAACACTGGCTCTGAGTGAAAATGGGGCTGCAGAGATAGGTGTCAGAATATCAGACAATGTATTTTGGGACTGCCTTATCATGCAGGCTGTCAGTTAGAGAAGTTCATACATACATAGTAAAACAACAGAAACAGACTTCAAAATATTCCACTATACTCACAAATGATCTGACATAGTTTCCTGGATTGTCAAAGGAATACTCATTGTTCTCAGGTAAACTTTTAGCTTTATTCCTCAGGACCCAGTCTCTCTCTAGCTTGTCTTCCTTTTGGTTGACTTTCATCCTGCCGATTTCAGTGACAGCAGTCATCTCAAAATGCTGTGGTCAAACAGTGCAAGAAATATTCCAAGTCTCAAAACAGATTGCTGTACATCTTTCATAACGTAAAAGGATGATCAGCTACAGAAACAGGATTTCTTAGAACCAAAATGGGAACATCCAAAACTCATGCAACTGTAGAGACCACTCCTTCACTTAACACTAACCAAATACTGTGGCGCTTCAGGCAATAAGCCTTGATAAAGTTTCAGGTAGACAAGTAAAAGCTACAATTTTCTATCTAGCATCACCCTTCCATAGGTACAGGGCAGACTTTTAACTTTGATGTCATGTTTGCTTTCTTAGTACATCTAGAACAGAAAGATCCTTTGCAGGTAGAGTAAGAGCACAAAGAGGCTGTATCTATCTGTAACATCATTAACCAAGCCATGCTCACCTTTCCACCGTGTCCCTTAAGCTGCTTATGAATGCACTACAGTGCCTGTCATTTGATTTTCTGCATGGGATAATTCTGAAGAATTTAAAAAATCCTTAGATAGCTCCTAGGCTCACTGTTCCTGCGTAAAATTGCTTTTATTTTGTGCAAAAAAAGCTTCACGCTAATGCCCAGTATCTGTGGCTTTCAGTCTAAAAATATCGCCTCTCTTCCCAGAGACATAGTCAACGTATGAAGGCATCCTCATTGCTTCTCTATTAGGTAGATACCATCACCACTTCTGCATAACAAATTACTTTGTTGACAGATTGTTTCTAGCACAGACTGAGCAAAGAGACCTCATCTTCCTGTTATCAAGCCCTTTATTTCACAATTTGTTTTAAGTTTGCTCTCAAGCACTGTAGTTCTCCTTTAGCAGAGCATCTTAGAAAGTTTAGTGATTTCTTAAGATCGGGGTCATTCTGCATTACTTGCTGGTCTGCAATAACTAACTACAGGCATAAGTCACACTTCCATTCATGACAAGATTTCAAATGATGGGAAGTCAGTAATGAGTACACTCAAGGAGAAAAGAGACATACTCTTATTATGGAATAAAGGTGGTTTTGCAGCACTTTTCTCAGTGGTTTACTGAAAAACAGTCTACCAGAAAATCTGCCTGCAGACAAGACAAAGAGGTTCCTGTTGATCTTTTTCTTTGTGCTCTGTCCTTAAAGTTTGCTGGTTTTGTCACCAAAGGTACCAATTCCAAGAATTATTATATTATAGATTCATACTACGTAAGATAGATAAGCTTGCTTGGGGGTGGCGGGGGTCGTGTCTTATGACTTTAAGTAAATGGCTACCATTTCAGGCACAGTGCAGAAAAAGGGATAATGGATAGCACTTTTAACAAAGACCCCGTCGTTACTATTCACAATGAGATGGACCTCACTGCTCAGTCTTAAGCATTACTAGATAGTGGTTAAGGTTCCAACTAGTAAACCAAGAGATGGCTACAGGCAAACATCTTTTAGAGAACTCCCACTCTCAGAGCAAGAAGAACTGCTTCTCAAGGTTCTGTCCATGGTGTACAGCATGTACATTATAATAGGTCTCTTCAGTATGGGAAACAGCTGCTTGGTATCTTACGCAGGCAGTAATAAAACTTCTTTAGATTTTTTTTTTTTTTTAAAGTAAACACACAGTAATTTCCTAACACAGAAAGTTCATCATGAGCAATAGGATTGCTCATATTGAAACTAATTTTTAATGTTGTTCTTCATTAAGAACTGAATAGATGCCAACAGTCGCAATCTAACACATGTTCTGGAAAAAGAATATGGCAACAATGAATTGTATCTGTAAAATATAGAAAGTAAAAAGGACTGATTGTTCAAAGATTAAAGAAATTGCATGGTAGTGGATTAAGAACGTTCCATGTAAATGAAAAAATATCAGATTCGGCATTTTCGGATAATAGCTTGGTAAGTATTCAAAAACATGAGGCAGGGAGAACCCACCAATGAACAACAGAGCAAGAAAACAAAAGTTCTCAGGAAATAATGACAGATCATTGTATATAAAATAAGAACTGAAAGAAAAAGAGGCAGCACTTTAAAATCCATGGTAATGAAAATCCAATATGAAATTTATGTCCACTGCTAGCTGATCCGAGAGAGATTAAAAAAGAAAAAGGAAAGCAAAACAATAGTGAAAAGTGTAATGGATACTTTTTGTCCCCTTGCAGAATGAAGCAAGAAAATGCAATTACTCTGTATGACACTGTTAAAGGAAACCAAGAATTTCGCCATCTCTAGCATGTAGTAGGAGGAAATGAAGCAGCAAGTACTAAGATAAAGACACTTCACCTCAGTGCGCCAGCATAATTTTATAAGTTTAAATTGTAGAAGTTTAAAGGTTCTGACTGAGGATTTCTCTGAACATCAATTTTAGACATACCATAGGAATTGGGAAAACTCCAAAGGACGGGCAAATGTCTCTACAACCTCACTATTTAAAAAAAAAGATAAAAGGGAACTGCAGAGATGTTCAGTCAAAAAAGAGACAGTAACTACAGCAATGCAAGTACAAAACAGCTATTAAAAATGTTGATGCTAGAAGAGCTACTTATTAAAATATTAAAACAACAGAAGAGCAAAAGAAAACCTATTAAAATGATTGTTTATACTTAACAGCATTTTTTTTTAAATTAAGGATGCTTGCATTTTCAGGGTAACACTGCAGTTAATGGCACTTAATTTGCGACCCCTGAACAATGAAATACTAAAAAATAGCTAAAATACTACTAACACATACAGCATAGTTTTCAAAAAAGTATATACAGACAAGTAAATCTCTCTGCTTTTTGACAGCTTGCAGGTCTGGTTGATAAAGGTGACTCATGCTAATACACTTGAGTTGCTCTTAATACAGGTAAAGGATGCTTTGACCAAAAGGTTTGCCAAATAAAGGCATACATTACACAGATTAAATTGGCCCCCTGGCTGACCTCAAAATGCCGCTCCTGGAAAGAAATCCACACAAAGACTATTTTGAACAGTCTCCTTTGAAACAATTATTGGTTCAGGACTATTCAATTAGTTTTTAATGGACACTAAAAATTATTAAAAGTATTTGCTAATGAAACCTGGACATAAGAGTGTTGCAGAAGTATCCAGTAACAAGGCACTTTTACAAAGTCATATTAATCATTGATAAAATTATCTTCGTCCTGCAAGATGACTTGAACGCAAAAGTCAGCGAAGGTAGGCAACATTCCCAGAACAAAGACACCCACTGCAGAATGCAGCAACTTAAGAACACATTTTAAATAACTGTCTCAAGCTCTCAGTACAATACAGAGCAGGTGTGTGCATAATACATTAATAGGACTATTAGTAGAAACAGAGAAATAATTTTGCATTGATGATACCACCAGTACACTACTATGCTTACCTTCAGAAGGGCTACAAAAATAAGGGAGATAACACAGAGAAACTGGTAGTTCATAGTTGTGTACTAAGAAACACAAAGAATATACTTATTATAGACTTTTCAACCTTGCTAGCAGAGATATAACAAAATCCCCTGACCAGGAAGTTAAAAAACAACAACGGATGTGAGGTTCCTCAATATCTGGGTGACTTATCAGGAGATGAAATGGACTCATCATCATGAGAATTTAAAATAAGACTGAAGTTTTAAGAAGTATTCTTTAACACAACAAAACAAAGCTCTTCTTGTGAAAGATGGACATCAACATGGACTTAACAGTACTTTCCCTCTTCGGAGTCTGTGGATCCCACAGATTCCTAATGCCTTCTTGTACAGATATGAGAAAAAGTACGTCTGCATGTCCGCAACATGTGCACATAGCCACCTTGATTAGTTTTAATAACACCTATTCACTCAAGGGCTTCCTCTGTTGGCTCACACAGCTGATGATTCTCTCCCACACCACCCAACCAGCCAGGTTGCTTTTTGAGTGGAGAAAGGACAGCAGCTTACTTTTGAACCATCAGAGACCAGAGACCAGAGACCAGACACCAGCTGGAGCCTGGACAGGGTGGGCAATGCTCACAAGTCTCCTTCCTTAGGGTACGTTTCTACACTCTTGTTCAGAGCAATCCTGGATCGCTCCGTGCCTGGTTACGTGCAAGCCAATTTCACTGTCCAGGTCTGGAGTTAGAGAACGTGAACCACCTAGTCAAGCCAGCTCTGAGGCTTCTGGCTGACATCTCTTCATGCTATGTCACGCTCTAAGATCCCAACCAGGCTGGGAGCTGGAAGAGGGCAAATCACACTAGCAAGACTTTTGCTATTCCTTAAGGCTCGGTCAATACCGTAGGACTCACAGTCCTGCTGGGGCACCACACCATGGTGACTGGTGTGAGCTGGGCCTGAATTTTTTTCACACCTCCTCCTCCATATGCAGGACACTCCTGAAGACTGACCTCTTACTCCCATTACCTAAGGTTCCCCTCGCAGCCATTTTCCTGTCTCTACACCCCTCCTCAAGACCCTCTCACAGTCTCACATTTGCCCCGTTCCCCCTCTTCTCTGGCCTCTCCGGCCACCACCTTCACTGAGCCTTCCCCAGCTCGGCCGGCCGTGACCCCACACAAGGCGGGAAGGTGGCCCCGGGCAGGGGCGAGCCTGAGCCCCCGCCCCGCGGCCCCGCCTCAGCCCAGCCTGCTCACCTGCGTCGTAGAAGGCGTCCAGCACCGCCGTCTCCCCGAAGTCCAGCTCACCGAAGTTGACCGTGCCGAGCTGGGCCCCCTCGGCCTCGCAAGCCCGCAGCAGGCACTGCCGCGCCCCGGCCTCGGGGCTCCGCGCCCCGCCGCCCGCTTTGGGCGGGTCGTTCAGCACGTACACGGCCCGCAGGCAGCGCGGCCGCGGGGCTGCCGCCCCGACCTCCGCCGCCTCCCCGCCGCCCGCCGCCGCCTCAGCCGGGCCGGCGGCCGGCAGCTCCGTCTCCGCGCAGGGCAGCGCCGGCTCCGCCGCCGCGCTGCCGCCCGCGGGGCTCTCCATAGCGGCGTCGAGGGCTGAGGGGAGCCGGTGGCTGCCGGCAGGTGCTCAGGCGGGGCCGCGCCCCATCGCCAACAGTTGGGCAAACTCCGGCGTCGCAGGGCGAGGCGGCTCCCTGCCTTCCCTGCCTCCCCGCGGACCTTCCGCCCGCGCTTCTCCCCTCGCCTCCCCGGCTGGGCGCAGGCGGGCAGGGCGACGAGGTGGGGCGGAGAGGTGAAGGCGGCCGGCAGGGAGCGGAGCTCGGCACCGCCCTCCCCGGACAGGACAGCCCCGGGGGGAGCGGCGCGGCGCGGCGCGGCGCAGAGCCCGGCTCCCCCCCCTCCCCTCCCCTCCCCTCTCCCGGCGGCACAGCCGGACAGCCCCGCCGTCCCTCCCCGGCACCAACGCCCCGTTTCCCTCCGCCACCAAAGCGGTACTGAGGAGGAGGTAGCACCGTCGGGGCGACCGCGCCTCGTTTATTACTTCCCTTCCCCGCCCCTCGCCCTGCAAGCGGTACCTCCGCCCGCTGCCCCACTGTCGCTGCTGGCGACTGCTGTCGCTATTTGACGCGGTGGCACCGCGCGCCCCGCTCGGGTTCCCCAGAGGGTTACCGGGGGTGAGGTTACGGCCGGTGCGCTGCCGCCAGGGGCCGTTCCCCGTGCCCCGCGCGCGGCCGTTGGGGGCCGTTTAACCGCCGCCCGCCGTGAGGAGCCGGCTCAGCCCCGGCTGGGCTCCCCGCCACGGCTCCCCGCCGCCGCCAAAGGGCCGCCGGCCGCCTCCCGAGCAGGGGCGGCCCTCGCAGCCCGGGGGTCTGTCCGCCGTCGGCGTCCCAGAGCCGCCCTGTCTCTTACGAAGCGAAGGCAACGCTTTTCCGTCCCTCGACTGGCTCTATCGTGGCTTTTCCCCCACTGATTCTTCTCTCAGTTATCGGTTAAATGACTTTGAACACAGACAAACTGTATGAGAACTTTGGATAATAGTTCATCCTTCAATGCCTTCTCTTTTCCCTACAATCTCCCACGATCATGGCAAAATCAGCTCCTAGAAACTCTGTGGCGACGCCTGGCTTCTTTATAAAAACAAAATTAATTTTGAGCATCCCATTTCCTAACACGTGCTTTGGCAGGGGAGTTGGACTAGATGATCTCTAGAGGTCCCTTCCAACTCTGAAAATTCAGTGATTCCGTGATTCCGTGTTCCTTATTAGCGAAACTGCCGGCGGCCGCCCCAGCTTTGGCGCGACTGTTGGGCGAGTTGCTGGTTCCTGCGGCAAGGGCCAGTGAAGGGCGGCTGCCTGAGGGTAACTGTGCCTCGGGCTTGGACCCCGGCTGTCAACAGGACACCAATACACCCTACAGAGACCACGGCCTGCTGGCGATGGAAGGACCAGTGGAAAATTGTATTTGAAGCAGTAAACCTGTCTGGAGAGCTTCTTCATCTCATTTTTCATTCATGGTGACAGAAGTGGTTTTAAACAAATGGCATCTTCACTTGCTGCTGCAGCGTGGCTCCGTATGGCTCTCTGAGTTTAATATATTTACCATGTGCTGTAATACAACAAAAGCAACAACCAAAGACTTAGAGCACAACATTTACCTCTTTAGGGGTCTGGCACTGTGGTTTGTTGACCATAATAAGAATTGCAGTAGCCCAACTTTTTGAGAAACACTCCAATGTGAGGATAGCATAGCGCCGTGCAGCGTTTATGTTTGCTTAGTTGCCTCATAACGATTTTAGAGAGAATGTGGGGAAATAATTTGAGGCAAACCTGTTTCACATTTTGGAGAGTTTGGGGCAAATAAACTGTTGGATTTGGTGCACAGGTTGGGGGTGCGTGTGCTTTTTTGACAAACACACTAGTACATGAGACTTCGGAGGAATGATATACCATGGCCACCAGAGATCCCACTCGTTCCTGGCAGCTTTCCTTCCTAGGCAAGAGCAAGCCTTTCTATATGACAGCTCTAACTCTAACTAGCCTTGATCCAGAAGTGCACCAATTAGCTGATGCAACAGGAAAAAAATCTAAATCTGCATTTAGAAGATACTCAGTGTGCACACTGAAGCCTTTGACCGACAAAAAGCACTAGCACATACGTTTACGATCCTCTCCAATACAAACATTAGTTTGTATTTTTTGCGTTATAAGAAAGTTGGGGTTCAACAGCTGGTATTAAAACTTGAAATGAAAAATACAGTACTGGCAAAGTTAAGGGATTATTTGCACTGGAAAGTGTTTATCGTACTCAAGAATATTCTTGGGCTTTCAGCAGCTAACATCCAAAACCAAATTGCAATTTAACGGGTTCAGAACAAGAGATGCATGGTGTGGTACTTTCTGTAATCATGAAAATTGTTGAAGTGTTAATTTAGAACAAATATGTAGGCCAGAACTGCTTAGCAGGATGCCACTGAGGCATCATAAATAAGCCTTTTCTGCCTTCTAGAGATTATCAAAATCTAGTTTGTTGTAGATCTAAGATGTGTCTTTGGGTTTCATTTTGTAGTTTTTAATATTTGGTACTGTTTTAAATTGCTTTCTGAGAGGTCTGCCTCTTGGTCTTGAAACAGAGTGACAGTCTCTCTTAGTATATGCTTTATGTGAATATAATTACGAAAAGGATATTTTCCCCTTTTCTTAATTATATTCACTTGTCTTCCAAATAGTGTCCTCACTATTCTTTGGACATTTTTCCTAACAAGCTCTCATGTTCTGAATATTGCATAGATTGGGGGGGGGCAAAACGGGGGGGGGGGG
>RSEF01000001.1:144280886-144303104 GCA_003993805.1 Himantopus leucocephalus | reverse complement strand
GCACAAGAGCATTAAGCCGCTTTGTTAGTTTAGCTGTTTGCCCTCCAGACCCCCACACTGTCTAACAGTAGAACTGTGAGCTGAAAAGGGGAAACTCATCTGCGTCGTTGGTTCAAGGAAAGCCTGACTGTGGCAGCACAAAGTCTCTCAAGCATCTCTTCCTGAGGCTACCAGTGGTTTACACTCACTGCCTGTAAAAGTCTGTGCCTGCACGGGGTTGGAAATAATCTTCATTAGAAGAGCTAACGCTGAACAACAGTGTGTTGAGTGGGTCTGATAACCTTCATTGCCTGAGTAGAAAGCGGAGGGGAGGGTGGCCCTGAGCTCTGGCCTGCCTGGCACCAGTGACACACACACACCCCCACACACCCCCCCACACCCCACTACAGGTTCCTGCGGACATTGAAAAAGTGTCTTTTCCTTCCTCAGCTGCTTTCCTTCAGGCTGGGAAGCCCCGGCACCCCCTCACCTTCAGGGCTGACGATGACCTAAGGAAGTTGGTTATTTTCCAAAGGCAGGGAAGAGCCAGATCAGAGGGGCAGGAGGAGGGAAGCGGCTGCAGGAAGCCGGGAGTGAATGGGCTGGGGCGCAGGCAACCGGCTGCTGATGCCCAGGCCAGCTCAAGAGTCAGCTGAGGCCAAGGGTGCCAAGCGAAATCTAATTTCTGGCTGAAGGGTATTAATAACCCTGGATACAAGTACTCAGTGTTTACTGTGGGGAGTTCAGCTCCACCCCCTGTGGCTCTTTTTGGCCTAAGGATTGCCCTGAACAGCAGTCAATGCTTGGAAAGCTCTCCTTACCGAAGCCTACAGGAACCGCAGCTGCCCAGCAGCACTGCCACCCCACATGGCTGAAAAGCCTCCTCAGTCCACAGGTTGCAGAGTGGTTGGTTGTTCCTACTTTTAAGCAGTATTCTTGCCTGCCTTTCGAACCACAGCCCGCCTGTGTGAAAAGTATCTTCTCTCTAACCAGCTTTCACACTTTCCTCATCAACGGATCTCTGTCCTGTTTCCAGCCCCAGGGTCCTTTCTTCGGAGGAGAAGGGGACACCAGAGACCTCACACCTCTTCCCGGCCTCGCACTGCAGCAGATGCTGCTGACCGGCCGTTCCCGCAGGTGGGAGCGCTGCACATCATGCCCACCCCGGCCCTATTCTGTCTTCTGGCTCTTGGGTATTTGTGGGACCCACAAACTGCAGCCCCCCGACCACAACCAGCTCCTGAGGCAGGCCCACAGGACCGTAACAGCCCCAAACCGAGGCAAAAAGTGTGTGGAGCTGCCAGCACAGTTATGACAGTAACATGGCATGGCCAAGGAATTCATAGGAACACCAGATATTTTCACGCCATGCCAGCCCTGTGGCAAGTGTATTTTTGTGCCGGCACCAACCCCACGCATGGGGCACTGCGCAGAGGAGCTGGTAACGCTGGGGCAGCCACCCCCACGGCAGGGCAACCTGATGAGGAGGGTGGGCAGGGGGAGAGCGGTGTCTCCTCATACATGTCAACTCCACAAGAAGATGAGTGAAACAATTCCGTAACTTCAGCAGAACATGAATTTCTAAGGGTGTTTGACGGCGCTCTCTCTCTCACCTTGCTTGCACAGGTGCAAATTTCAGTCCTGGCTGTCACAGAGTACATCACTCCTATGGACATTTCATACACAGAGTAGCTCACAGAATTTACTGGGCAGCTGGCTATCATACACCTAGAAACAAAAATTTACTGTATATAGTTGTGTTCAATCCTTTGAACTGTTAGCACAACAACAGATTCATCAGATTCATCTAGCCCTTTTGCTCATTTACAAATGGATTGTTAATAAGAAAAACACAGAAGATGAAATTTAAGTAACAGAACTTAATAAACACTTTGAACATTTACCATCTTATTTCCATGTAGAACTGTTTTAAGTCCTAGTGCTATGATCTTGCATTAAGAAATACTTGCTCCTTTTAGAGTTGAAAAGGACATACAGAGAACATAAAACTGTTTTCTTAATAACCTAAAAATTTTCCAAATCAGGAATTTGAATATTATCATCCAAAGGCATGAGCCTGATGTTTCACACCTGACTTCTATGCGTAGACAGAAGTCTGCCACACGACTGGTGTGTGCACATTAATGAAAAGTCATTTTACACAACTCTTCAAACAACAGTATTTAATCATTTTCACATCAAAATCACTTTGTAGCTCACCAGCATTTCCCATTTTCCTTTAAATATAAACCCAAACATTTTTAAAAGCAGCAGTTTATATCCACAAGTTTAATGCATGATTGATCCTCTTTAAAAAGGGAAAATCCATGTGTTATGTGAAATACTTTCTGTTATTAGAATGAAACACAGCAAGAAGAGCTTATATTTCTACAAACTCTCTTCTCCCAGAATAATGAACTTTCAAAACAAAGCATTTTCAAAAAATCTTATTTGACCTTCTTTTACAAAACATGGTACGTTAGACTTCTAACCTGAATTTATAAAATGACAAGTTATCATCCCAACAGGAGAAAAAAAAAATAATGTCATCTAACATAAGGAAACTCTGTGCCAAATTTAGACTTTCATTTGCAAAAAATGGAATGTTTCTGCAATATCTCATATTTCTGAGGCACAACTCAGGAATCAATACTTTATTTACCACAGATACAATAGTTTATCTCTTTCCAGGGATGCAATTTGGAGGCCAGAGCTGGGATACATGTTGCAAATGTATGACTACAAACCCAAACAGAATTCTTATTCCTTATACCTCATATCCTCCTGTTCTCCTAACTCTTCTACTATCTTCACAAAAAACATGGAAGCACTCTAGAAATCTTTATTGCTGACAAGCTATGGTGGGACTATCATTCTTTGTACAAAAATATTTTAACGCAGTTATTTAGAAATGTTAAATAAGAGCATTTCAGTGGTAAAATATTTTATTAGTGCTGCTGTTTGAGTACATTGAGCTATGTATTGGGACTTTAAAAATATTCTCAAGTCTCACTATCTGATCCTTCAATCTCAGACACCACTGTTACAACAGAAGCAGATGCTATGGTAGAGGAAACCATCCCAGCAGTGAGCTTCTATATCGCCAGTTGAGACCCATAAAGCAAGATTCGGGTATGGTGGAGTGTGTATTTTATATATCCATGCATATCGAAAAGATTATGGGAACTCTGCCAACCATGTGTGAACGTGACAAGCCAGCCAAACACTACATCTCATCCAGCTCCTGGCAGGCAGGGTGGTTAGCTGTGATACAGGATATGCTGGCTGGAGCCAGCCCTAGCATTTGATGAGGTGACAAACAGATCCTTTGTGTGGGTTTTTTTGTCACTCTGAAGCATCACCAAGATCACTCACCCACTCACTCCATGCTGTGCAGATATCCATTATTTAAACGCTTTAACAGAGATTGCTGACAAGGTACGAGATACTCTGCCGCGAGTAAAGAACACACAAAACCACAACCAGAAAAATGAGAGACCTTATTTTGAAAGGATGAAAGCAAACAGAGAAAGTGGAAGAAATGAAGTAAGCATCAGGTTCAATAAAATGATGAAAAGCAAGTCCTGCTGCAGAAACAGGACTATAAAGCGTCAGTCTGTAAGTGTACAAGATAACATGGCAAACAATTCCACGTAAACAGCAAATGAAACAATGTCACACGATAGAGAACCTTGTGCATGAAATAATACAACTTTTTATTCATGTTTTATAGATTACTTTTATTTATTTTTGCTTTAATAATGCATATTCTGTTCACTCTGTGCAAAGTTGGGGACAGAGGCGGGCGTTGAAATCATCTAATGAAAATCAAGCGGAGATGAACATTCAAGTTGAGGGAGAGGCCTATCAAAACCAGGAAAGCTAAAAAGCCACAGCTGCTCAAGACAAAGCTGCTCTCAGCTGCGCCCTTTTGTCCTGCCACCTCGCACAAACCTGGCTCTACTGACTGAGCAGCTGTACACTGAGAAGGTGACCGCCGCCGGACACCGGGGACAGGAGTCATCGTGGTAGCTACATTAGGGAGACCTGGCTTGCAACCGGCTCCAGTCAGTGTGTGGCAAAGAAAGGCACAAATCATTGCAAAAACCAGATTTCTGTTGGTTTGTTTCCTTCTTGTAAATACATTACTGTACACAAAGTTAGATTAAATTGTAGGGGATTTGGGGACATAAAATTGCATATTTAACAGAACTTAAAACCGTAACAAAAAGTAGGCTGTTCTATCTCGAAGCAAAAATAATCCCTCCAGCCCCAACGTTAACATTCATTCCTGGCTATATGCAGTACAAACATTTTAAAATCTGTGACAAAAGACAATTAAAAACCAAAAGTCAAAATCATAAAGCTTGTAAACAGATAATCTGAAATACACTTTATTTATGGAAAAATATCATCAAAATAGTACCACTATGGACTAAACTGCCTGAGTTTTCATTTCACCTAGGATCTTGAAGTAGAGAGCCTTTAGCACAAGAAGATCAATTTCAGTCACAACTAGTGCCGCACAGCACTGCTTCGGGTGGAAATTTTGTCCTCGTTGTTGGTATTTTTGTTGTGCTATCAAAGACTGTTGTGCTAATCCTTCAAATAAAGGGATGTTGAGGCAATTCTTAAATCATTTGGCACAAAGTTATTTTGGCTGGGGCATAAATTTGAGTCTCAGTCATAAAGAATAATGCAACATTCCACCTATCGAGTATTCACTTTGATTGAAGAGCTTTCTTTATGTCATTAACTTCCATCTGAAAAGAAAAGAAAAACATTTGTGATGAAATTAGATGCTTTAACAAACTGAGGCACAGCTGGTGCAGCTTGAAAAGCACACGTTCCATCTTGTCCACAGGTGTTGAGTATGGGTTTTATACTACTCTTATTTCCACAGATTTCACAAATTGAGGTGACCTTCTCAGCTGCATAAGATGACCACTCACAGCTGCCTCCCCTCAGAGCTTGACAAGTATAGTCATTGAATGTACTGCAAGACCTTCCAAACTCTTTAAACTACAACTTTTACAAGCCACGCAGGAATTACTTGCAGAATGAGCACTGTGTCTGTGCACCAGCTGCTGCACTTACACCTGGCACAAGTCTACCGAACTGCTGACAATAAGCACTGGCAGCTGAGGGGCAAGACCTATCCTCTCTCCCCTATAGGGATGGCTCTTGCTCTTTGCCTTCTGCACCTCTCAAGCCTGCATCCAGGCACCTTAAGGGCTCTGATGGATGTACAGCCGTGTGGTGAAAGGATGTGGCTGAAACCATCATCAGGCCTAGTTGTACACTTGGCTCCTCTGACAGACACTGGAAACCCCGAGGCAGGGGTATTAGGTTTATTCAAACACACCCGCAGTGCTCAACTGCACCATATCATCAAGGCAGTCTTCTTTAATACAGAGACTGAGCACTGTGCTACTTTATGACTATCAGAGCACTCTCAAACTAATGCAACTTTTGTGTGTTGAACTCTCATCTTCATGTAAAGCTAATGATGCCACCCTGGTTAGCATCTGAACATTTACCCGTGTAAGCAATGTTTGAACTGGAGTAAAAGCATTCAGCTATAAGATCATAATTTTAAAATCATCAATGCAGGTCTCTGTATAAAGACATAAAGCCATCCTTGAATAGTCTGGCCTGTTAGGCTGAATCAATAACCACTATTAAAAATGTTCATTGATTTTTATCTGAGTAAATTTAAATTTTAGCTGAACATGAATTGTGTGTTACTAGAAGCCATACTCCTATGTGGTTGCACGCATGAAGCCCTTGAGGCAGCCCTGGAGCACAGACATTGATGGTCCCCAGTTCTGCCACCCATTGCCGTGTTTGCAAGCACTTTACTGAGCAGGAACAGCCCACTGAAATTACAATTTGATTTGCTAACTCTAGTACAAATTAAAAATACAGTTGACCTGTACCATGAAAATATAAAATATAATCAATACTAAACCACTTTTCAAGTACATAGAATAGAATAGAATAGAATAGAATAGAATAGAATAGAATAGAATAGAATAGAATAGAATAGAATTGAATAGAATAATTTCTGTTGGAAGGGACCTACAGCGATCATCTAGTCCAACTGCCTGACTCATTCAGAGCTGACCAAATTAACGAATGTTATTAAAGGCATTGTACAAATAGCTCTCCAACACCCAGAAGCAGCACAGTCAACGATCCTAGCAAAGGCCCAGCTCCATGACTCTCACACAAATAGTGTGCTACCTGGCAAATGACTAAGCCAGCACAACAACATCGGGAGCTAAGGTACTATACAAACTATGGTAGCAGTGATGGGGCTCTTAGTCAGAGCACCTTCTTTTATATTGTTTAGGATGCTTTGGTAAAGAAAACCTGAATACAGTCTGTAAAGCAGATAATAAAAATCTTGCTATACAAAATCATATTCCAAGCATATCAACACTAAGACAAGTCTACTACAAAACATAAAGTTTTGGGAGAGAGCAAATAATTTAAAAAGACATGATTTCATTTGTGACAAAATCAAACCATTAAAACTGGGACTAAAAAATATCGTAGTTTGAATCCTATATTGTGCTTAATTTTTTTTTTTAATTTTTCTACTTGTGCTGATAAATTTTTAGATAATTACCAGGCTTTTCAGTAAGAACCCAGTATTGCAATATATATGACACAGACTGGCAATGCTATGAAGGGAACGGGTATATCCCTTTCAGAAATGTCAGTAGCTTTTGATTCACTGCAATCTAAGTATCTTAGCAGAGTTCTATGTCCCATACCTGAGGCTGAATCAAACCTGCCAATACTTCCATAACATTATAAATAATTTAAGTACCTGCAATCGTAGACGGATCTTCTTTTCTTCATCCAACTCAGACAGCAACTGTTTAATCTCTTTTCTGTTAAAAGAATGCAAAAAAAAGTTTGGAATGGAAACGATTAAACTAGTAGAATACAAAAGTTCGCCTCTTGGAGACATATTTTCCCTGCTTCACTAGTTACCTTTTTTCATCTGAACAACTAATTAAAGTCAGTATACTCCTGTATACTATATGCTATACTACAGAGAAGCAAGACTTTCTATAAAAGGACAGCCACCCCTCCCCTTATGGCTAATGAATAATACATTTCCTCCTAACAGCCCGGTATCCACAGGCTTTGCTCTGGACTAGCTGTATCAACACCGTATCAGCACCCAGTTGCCCTTTTTTCCATACAAAATGTAGATGGATTGGCTGTTGGTGGGTTATAGCAACTGGTAACACGAATTCTGTCCACGCTATCCACATACTTTAGCCACTTAAAAGCTATTTATGCCAGCAACACAATGTAACCTTCAACTTCATTTATAAGACAATGATCCCAAATATGGATTTGCTGTCATACTTCTTTGTCAGGAGGGGAACATAGCTATAAGGAGAAGACATCTTCTCATGTTCCCACTGAGTGATCTCATCTTAAGACAGAAACCAGTAGGTGGAAGCAGCCCGTGCAAGAAGGGCTGGGGAGACCAGAGGAGTAGGGGTCGGCCTGAGAGGCGAAGCGATGGGGCTCGCTGGCTAGATCCAGCTTGAACCATGCCCATCGTCTCCCAAACTCCTCACACACCTCTGTTCTGCCACAGTCTCTCCACATCGCTTTCCCTTTTCTTCTTCCTGCCTGGGCTACACACAAGTGACAATGTAAGTGAAGGTTTAGCTTCCAAAACATTAAATATTCTCAGGAACAGCAAAAGCTACGTGCCAGCCCCAGTTTCTCCTAAGAAATGAGCAGCTTAAAGAAAATAAAGACACTCAACACTAAAATAGTAAGATTCAGGGTCATAAACACAAAGGTCTTCATATGTCCTAATCACAATTCAATTACTTCTTTTGTAATATGAGATTCCTGGAAAAATGTTCTAACAGTCAAACAAAAAATTGATTTAATAATTTTAGGAACTTTTAGTAATTTGTACTACAACTAGAACAAATGCATAAAACTAGATCAACGCATACAAGTTCCCAAATAGTTATTGGCAAATAAAACAACATAAGAACCTTATTCACTGCTTATATCCTATAAACACTTGGTTATGTCATAACACAGCGAAAAAAAGCTGTTACAGATGGATAGTGCCAGTCTTTTTTACTGAGCTTCTCACCCCCGAATGTGTTCTGTCAGGAAAGCAGACAAAAATCACGCACAAACACAAAGACAAACTGTGTAGAGTAACATACATGAAGGCAAGCCCAAGAAGAAACTGCCACTACCATGCATGAACGGATGCATCCCACCTACAGTTGTGATTTGCAGAACTTACTTTTGCTGGTCTTTCATGGTTTCAATGATGGTTCTTAGCTCCTTAATTTGTGTTCTCAGCTCCTCCAGGGCATTCTGACCTTGGCTCAAGTGCTCAGTCTTTGGCTTTCCTTCAGTACCGAACAGGGATGGGGAATTTGACCTGTGGCCTGTTGTTCCCATAGCAATTGAGTGAAATCCAGGTGATGGTGAAGGGGATAGTGATGGTTGTACATTACTGCCACTAGCCAAACCTCCTGGTTTTGGAGGCAAGGACGTTTTATTATCAGACACCTGCAACAAAAAGAATAACATTTAATGTCTGGAGACAGCTTTATGAAAATCAGACCTCTAACAAATATTAAGTATTTTGCTGCTCTTCAGTAAAGTTGAAAGTCCATAGTCAAACATGGACAGTTTTGGCCAAAGCATGAGAAGAATAACAGTTAGTCATTATCTTTGTACATGTACATCAGAGGGGCTCTAGCTGAGATGCAGAAGTTCAGACAGTTTCAGTAAGACTTTCCACAATTGCTACAACCAGTCAGCAACAAGTGTTTCCAAGATCTCAGACCAAACAGTGAAATGAACCAGGGAAAGATGCTCAGTGTTTCTCTCAGAAGTTTGTGAGAACATACCTACATCCATGGACATCTCCTGCAGAGCACAAAACTGCATGTCCAAGAATCCAAGTTGTATTTTTTTTGCAGATTAAATTTATGATCGTCAACTAACCTTTGAAGGAATCTTCAACACACAATGTTTTTTAAAAATTAAAAAATGTGTTAAATGTTGCCCTTAGCATTACGAAAATAGCAAAATATTCCTTAAGTTTGCTTGTTGGTTTGATACAAGAACAAAATCCCATGACTTCAAAATTATGATATACTGATAAGAAATAAATATACTGTACTGTCCTCTGTTAACTGAAGCTTCTGTGAATCCCCATAACTACCAACGGCTCTTTATTCCTCCAGTAAGTTAACAGAAAAACACCTAGGTAGCCTGGAAACACGCAGCTAGCTCAGAAGGATCCCATGCTTCCTGAATTGCAATCCAGTGCTCTACTTATTAGACAAGGTATAGAAAAACTGAAGTCCACCTACCATACACGAACAGCTTCTTCACTGCATACACAGAACAGTGTACAAGTACAGTTATCACAGTGGCAAGTAGGGTGAGTCGTAATTGTTTATCATATCGTTATTTGGCAATGCTAATGTGTGCATTATACAACAGCTACCAGGAGTATCTGAAAATCTGTTTAGTCCAACAATAAGAAAAAAACCCTAGGAAACCCTCCAACTGTATCTTTGCAAAAGAGATACTGAAGTTGAATGGCAATTAGGGTAAGATATTGAGAAAAAATAACATGGAAATGGAAGGAGACATTGTAAGTGAGGACTGGGGGACTGGGGTGGACATTAGCTGGACAAAGTAACTGAGAGACAAGTTAGTGATCAGATGAAAATTAGGAGAAAGTGTGATGGGGAGGGAAGAGCAGGATCCACCGAGTTCTGCAAAAAACAGTCCTCCCCACCACACGAGCGTGATTGAACACAGAACCTATTCTGGGCAAGCACCGCATAAAAAAAGTGTTCTGCAGAAAAAAACAGTGTGACCATAGAAATAAAAATGGTGTTACAATCACAAGAAAGCTGAATCACTCCAGTGGCTTGAATGCTTGACTTCATGACCTTAACAATATTCTCTTGTATGCATACAAGAGATATGTATATATCACATGTATGCATAGACGTGTACCTATAAATGGATCTTTCATGGATAATACTCTTTATATCAGTAGATGCAAGTTTCCTTTGGACTGAAAAGAGACATCAGGCTGAGTTCAAACCTGGAGCAAGTGAGCAAGGCACAACTGGAGTTATCCACACTTATTCCAGAGCTTAACTGGATATCAACATTAAAGCCTCAAGCAGCTACTTTCTGATAGCAGTCATCTGGTTTTACAGGAACAACATCTACATCCTTGGCATACCAGCATATAATTTCGTATGTTGGCCCAAGTGCATTCCTTAATGCAAGTGCTCCCACAAGAGGGAGCTATATAGCAAAACTTGTAACTCGACCACAGAAGTGCATGACTTCATCTTTCAAATACTTTTGTTAGACTATTAGAATGTAGTATTTGTACTATTAAACGTATCGTTATGTACCAAAAATAGCTCCAACCTCTAAAGCCTGTTCTACATAATCCTGTAGTATTTGATTATCCTATTGTTTTCTACCAATATACAGTAAGAATTGCACAAGCCTATAAAATGAATACAATTACACCAAGTATAAAAAGTGATGATACTTGCAAGTTTAAATTCACATACTATTAGAGTGGGTCAAAGAGTTGTATTTTCTCTGCTCACACAATCTTCTAATATAAAACTCAATTTACAGCTGCAAGAAAGCTCCTTTGTTTCTAAAATTTATTTCCCTACCTTCTCCGATTCTGTGAAATGTATTTACACTAGACTGATTTTTTCACAGGATGGTTATGGAGACATATTAACTGTGCAATTCACTTTAGACTTGCATTTCAAACACAGAACAATCCTGAGTAAACCTTACCGTTTTAAGCTTCTTTAAAGAGCCAGTTACCAGGTGACTGTTGTATTAAATTTTAAAAATAAATATTTGAATACTGTTTTCAAAAATTAAGACATGTGATAAGGTTAAGCAGAGATATTCCAATTAACTTACTTGTGATATTGTAACAGTTCTTGATTTCCTTGACACTTCAATAGTTTTGTGTGTAACAGAAACGTGTTCTTCCTTCTCTTCTTCAGGACTTGGTGAGTCAAAGAAATCGGGGCTTGAAAGGGATGACTATGTAGACAAACACACACACCCCAAGAGAGGAAAAAAAATGCAGGTATTTTCATTGTACAAGAATTTAACACAGGAAGAAGAAAAGCATTTATGCGATGACTTTTTTATTTTTAGTTTTCATTTTCAAAGTAGCAATACTTAAAATCAGGACTCTCCCTCCCCCGCCCCCATTTTTTATGTCTTGTTTTTAAGGCTAGAATGCTTTTGAAGCATTCATGAAATGATATATACTTAAGAGTTGGATTCAACATCAATTTACATCTTTGCATTGCATTATGTTTTAAGATGAAAACACTCTCCTGTTCGCAAGAAGAGCTGTACCTTACTTGGCTAGGATGCTGAGCACTGTGCTCTGGGGATGCCAGCTCTGCCACCTGGGCACCTCTGCTATGGCTTTGCTCAGTGTAGGTCTCACTTTGCTGCTCCTCAGAGGACTCGTGCTGCTGCCTGTGCACACTGCTGGCATTGCAGGGCTGCCTTGAGCACGGCCGCTTTGTAAAGATGCAAACAGGGAAGGTTCTTTCCACCCCTGTTCCTTTCCCCATGGATTCAACAGGGGAAGAAAGACCTTTGAACTTGCCTTTTATGTTTCTCTATTTATGTACATAGTCAATCTTGAAAGCTTTCTTGTGTTCTATTAGTTTCACAATAATCTTTTTTTTCCCCCTCCATTTTGTTTTTCTTCAACAACATGGACATGGGTAACCATCAGTAGTTGCTCTCATCCTGATATTCCAGAATGCAAAAAGCACAGAAATGAACAAAGCCCAAACCCCAAAGACAAGGACACTGAAAAACTAAGCAGTGGTTTCCAAAGTATGGTTTATGAAACCAACTTGCCTAAAGATAAATATTAGTGAAATTTAAATCACCCTTATATTTACAGTTGTGAGCTTAATGAGAAGAAACATATGGTGGCTCAAGGAGAGCTGTTGAAGGCTGTCCTCAAAATCTGGTAGTGTCTTAGAGAAACCAAGTGAAATGCTTCTTTTGGGAAAGACTTTCAAAATCCTTAATACTTAGCACAAACAGGTTTATTCCAAAGACTTTTTTATAAAGGATTCTTCTGACCTCAGTCATGGTTGGCAAGGAATACCTGGCAGCACCCAAATAAGGGGTACAAACCTTGCAAGGGAGGGAATGTTTTAAACATCAGTATTCAAAACACTGGCAGCCTTTTGACACTAATTTTCCTGAGCTGCCTCTCTCTGCCTCACTGTACGTGTGAAGGAACTGCTGTGCAAACGTAGTAAAAAGACCAGGGAACATGAATAGGAGGGGAAAAAAATCAGAAAAAAAAATTAAAAGAAAAGGAAAATTAACTTACAGACGTGAGAGACTGGGAGGGTGGTCGCCTGCCAGTAGCTTTTGGTCTGGTTGTAGTTGGATGATTAAGCTTCTCAGCAATTGGTATTACAGAGTCAAAACCTTCCAAGTCTTAAAAATAAAATAGAGTTGATTTGGTTTTTTGGCATTTGTCCTCAAAGGGAAAGAATCACAATCTTTTTCTAATTTCAAAGAAATCAAATCCCATTTTCCCCATTGTGTCATAGTGTTCTGCACATGTTTAGGCTCCATGATGGCACTAAAAAACCCTGGAAGTAAAAGGCAGCTGTAATCCAGTCACCCTTGCCAAGCACAATTACTCTTCCATCTCAAACACAATAAAGCAGAGGGGGGACGTGTAAAGGAGCCTTTGGCTTTGTTTTCAGCCTAGTGAAAGCTAAATGACAACATGGGTCCTATGGCATGGAACAAACAATTTCAAAATTTCCATCTTTCTATCAAAGGGGTTAGTAATTTCTTTTCCTCAATAATAGGAGACATAAGACAGTGCACGTGTTGTCTCAAGAACTTGTACTACCAGCGCTGCACCTGCAGCAGTTGCTTAGTGGAGCACAGAATGGGAATGACTGGGTTGGAAGTGATCTGCAGGTTCCCGGACACCGGCAGCTGGAGGTAGCACAGCTTCTAGTAGCTACAGGTGAAAGTAATATCTCCAGTAGCCCAGAGGTTATGATAAGTAAAAACTCAGACAAGCTCCTGAAGCTGTACAGAGTGCAGGAAAAACAGGTCTGCTAGAATGCAGTATCAACTGCCTTCGTGGTTAGTGAAACGCACTGGGGAAGTGTTTACTGAATCCAACCACGTGGTAGCATGTTTACGTGAAAGAACGATGTGAAGGCTGAAGGAATACCGCAGCTTGTGATTACATGCCTGAATCAAATGGCTTAACACCATTCATCTATTTTTATGGGTTATATCAGTTTCACTCACCTCCATTTCAAAATGCCCTACTGCATATGTTAAGCATAAATGAGTCAGAAAACATACAAGAGGTACTTTAGACAAGATAAATCAAAATTTTGTAAAATTACTTTCAGACATGAATCAAATACTGGAATGATATTGATTATTCAGAGACTATTTTTCATTGCACACAAGTAGGAAGAAATAGTTTTTAAGTTAATAGTTATATATACCGGGCACTTTATTTTCAGAACTGTTACAGAACAACGAATCTCTGAAGAGCCAGCTTTGTTGCTGTATTACAACCATTGTACAAAATTACACAATGGAAAAACAAATGAATTAATGGGTCTGTGCAATAAACTATACACACTGAAGGACACTTAAACTGATTCCAAGTACTCATGATTTGGCAGCTAGGAAGTAAATGGGATCAGACATTCCTTATTCAGCAATATTCTTCCATCTCTGGGAGATTAAAAAAAGAAGAGACCTCTTTCAATAGCCCTGACATAGTCTAAGGTTACTCACCTCCAAATACTACTCTATTTTTGGAGCAACTCTTCCAAAAATAGAGTATAACCAGTGACTTCACTGTCCTCTACCAGGTATTTCTCTCACTGCTTTTTTATTGACTGTTGCAACCTACGTCCAAAGCTAGGTCACCCAGTCTGTCAATGGGAATTTGGCAATCTAAAGTCTCAATGGTACCCAACGTATCAGGTGAGGCTACAGTGCTTTTAAAGTAAAAATGAGCTAACATTAGCAGACTGCACAAAACCTATCTAGAATCCTACAGAACTTCAGGGTTTCAGGAGCAGAGAAATGGAAGTAAAAATTTATTTTCTGGGGGAAAAAAACTGCAAATGTAAGAGCTGGTTTCCAGCTCTTCCAGTTTGAAGCTGACACGTGAGATAGCTAGACTTGCTTAAGATCACACAGCAAATCAGTGATATATTTTAATACATTGTCTTTGTTTTCACCACTGTGTTACTTTAAGTTGCACAGCAAGAATATATTGCCACCAAAAATATACACTCATCTATAAACATGTGAAGCTCACAGAAATGAGTACAAATGGATGCTGAAGTGATCCTTCCATTTGTCTCAGCCACCCTTTCCCAACTAACTGATTTTACTATTTCTTTCCTGAGCTAGTTTTAATGCAGGTCATTTTCTAACAGCATGTGCCCATCCACACAAATACCCATGCTGAAGGAAGGATCAGTGTCAGTACCAGAGGACTGATACAAGCTGCTAAAACTGAGAGGAAGAGGAGACTACTGCTTTGGAGGGTAGCAAAGAGGCTGAAGTTATCTTGCAGCCTAGAAAGGCTCCAGTGCATGACTTCCCTCTCTCTGTGTTGCTGCTTATATGGTAAGCGCCACTGTCCCTTCCTCTGTTCTTACAGAAGGTAAGTATCTACAGTATTATGGAAAACAACCAATGAAAAAAATAGTGAAGGCATTAATTCCATGTGTTCCTTTGGCTTAAATAAACTAATAATTACCTAGAGTTCTGCGCTTGATCAGAATAGTCAAATATTCATGTTTGAATTGTAAAATGTATCGATATAGAGTATGTGAATTTGTGTCCTTGAGACCCAGAAGCACTTGCAGATAAAATCTGCTCCACGCATTTTATGAATAGTATGAAAGATTAACATTCCTGTGCAAAGCTTCTATTATCAAGAAATACTGGGAATCCTCCATTTTTTCCACTTCTGAATACATTTCCGAATAGCTAGAAAAATAAAATAAAGCAGCCTATACCTGCCCTGAATTTTAAAAAAAGAACAGAGCAGAGGTTGGAAAGGCTCCACAGGTAGAATCTAATGCCAAACTAGTGAAATCACAGCCATTCAGCTGATACTATAAATGAAATTCTATTTAAGTGTAAGGGACAACACTTGGTACAATGCTAAAATAGTAAATCCATTTCCAGTACTTCCATACGCCCTTTATCCCCTCCCTGCTTGTTCTCCTTATTTAGATATGGTTCTCGCTTCCAAATCCATTCTGCATCTAAGGTCATCACCACCTTACATGGTAACCACCTATGAGATATTAATTCAGGCAAATTCCCATATAGTAAACTGGTAAAGAAAATGAGAAACACAACCACTCAGGATACCTCTTCCTTGCTGTTATCGGTACTGTAGATTCAGTAATGAATTCACTTACACTGGTTATTTGATTATTTTTTGCTAATGGAAAGCAAGGTTATATGGGTGTGACTGTATTATACTCACTGAGATCATTAAATGCAGAGATTTGATTTTAGTTTGTGTTTCTGTAGCTATCAGGAATTGGGAGCTTAAATTTACTTAATAAGCAAAATGTAAAACCTTCCTGAGCTGGACCAAATGGGATGTCATTAAAAATAAAGTATTCACAGCCATGTTGACTGCCCATAAGGCAGCATCAGCATCCAACAGACCTGAACTCTGCACTGCTCCAACTTTCTCTAAGTCTGTTAGTAATAACAAACAGTAAGGAAGGTTCTATTGAACACAGAGAATATCAAGGGTACCCTTCAATTAACAGTGGCACTCTCTAATTAAAAAAATAGTTGAGACTTGTTCTACAAATAAACAGATGCATTCATCGTTACTACTGTCTTGCTGATCAAGCTGACAATTCATGAAGTAATTCATGAAATGGGGAGAAAGACATCAGAGTAATTCTAACATACTAGCGTAGTACACACAATAAAATTCCTGGCTTACTGAGCAAACGTATTTAATGAATATGAAAAATGTTAGCTGTGCCAGAATTATTCCCTGGTATCCTTCCAAGCAAGTTAAGAATAGGGTATTTTTCCCCATTGCTATGTTCATTTGGAGACATGGTTATATAAAGCGTGCTGATGGTGCTTTTAAAAAAATGCTGAGATCCAGGAAAACAATTATTTAAGGAAAAAGTTCTCAGCTCGTTAGACTTGTACCTTCCTGGAAAACACCCTTCAATCCCTCCAACAGAAACCCCAGAAGGACAAAGTTAAATGGTTATGTTTCCTTCCTTACCCCTACTCCCCCTTGCATTTACTATTCTGGCATAAAATGTGTTTAGGCCTCAACTTTATCTTACGGTTAGGTTTTTTAGTCTTTGGGCAAAGTAATTTATACATAATGAAGACAGAAAGCTTCTTGAATTAGCAGAGAGATTTCACCTTGAGAAAACTGTAATGGAAAGTGACGGATAATAGCAGAATCAACACATTCAGAATGCTAACAGCGAGGTTTCAGAGAACAGAAATACAGCAGAGCTGGAAGCAATGAGACAAAGGTGGCGTTCAATTCATTTGAGGAAGATAATGTCACAAAAGCCACAGAGGTAGATTTCATTTCATAATCATCTTCAATACATTTAAAAGATTGACAACAGGCTTGTGAAATGGTATATATACTGTCATTAAATACAATAATCCTGAAAGCTATCAAATGAGACAGAGATACTGCAGACGAAATCTTCTGCATTAATGTCCATTCAATATATAGCACTCATTAAAAAACAACTCAAACAACAATCCGAATATTACTGGGAATTTTCAGAAGACCACAATTATTCTAACTAATTCAAGTGCCCAGTTTCTGCTATTCCCATGTACTCCCAATGCTGAACAGCATCGTACCCTTCAAGGAACACAACCACGCTCCTAGCCAGGGTCAGGGCAGCAGAATCTCACCCATAGTGAACTGCAGACTCTTTTTTAAGATTTAGGTAACACACTTTTAGCAGGAGGGCTCACCAGCTGCAGGGTTTCTGTGTTCAGGAGTGTAACAGCGATGTGCTGGGGAGGCTGCCCGCACGGTTCCTTGATTTGGAGGGAAACAGCTTAGCTCACCGGGCTTCCCAGGACAGTCACTGGACAGCCACTTTTCCTAAAGCATACAATTATCCTTTCCCATTTCAATCCTGACTTTTATCGCTTTAATAGCTAAATGTAGAAAGCTGCCATAATGAGCTTCGCTTAACCACTTGCCAGTGCCCTCATAAGGATTTTATTTTTAACGATTCAGAAGATGCCAAGAAAGAACTGAAAGGTCAAGAAAACTGAGCTAGAAGAAATGGATATGCTGTTTTCAGGCACCTCAACTTGACACACATGGAGAACGATTTAAATTTCTGGTTTACTGCCTTTTTCTGGACCCTCTGGGGCAAAAGACCTAATTAATTTACGTAATGGACCATTAACATATCCCTGATGACAATATTTACAATTCAAAACTATGTTTATGGGTGATTTTCATTCATTGAGATAAATATTACAACTTAATCCAGTTGGGTAATTCTGCTCCTTTGCTTCGCTGTATTAAAATGAGCATGAACAGTGGCATAAAAAGAAATAACTGATGTAGGCAGATTTTGGTCTTCATTATATGAGTCACATTTTGTCCTCCAACCCTTATATTTACCAGTATTTTCTTTTTTCCAACTTTTACTCTGTGTCTTCAGGCAAAATAATTATCATGTCTCACAGTATAACAGCTTGTGATTTAAAGACAAATCCACTCCATTCTACAACGTTTTACTGGAAAGATTCTCCGTCTTTTTCCCTAGTGCGGGCCAAATCTTATTAGATCACTTCTTCTTCCACTCAGAGGCACAGCAATCATCTCTCCTAATAAAAATGAGCACGTAACAGCTCTAGAACAAATGCAACTCAAGGAAACACAATATCCTGAGGATTTTTTTTGTTTGTTTGTTTAATCATTTAATTGTTCAAGTAGGGTATTTTTAACTACCCTTCCAGGCAAATTAGCACCAGGCTTGTGAGAAGAGACAGAAAAAGAGTACAGCTAATAATGTGAGTTCAGCCAGTACTCCATCATCCTCCAGCAAATGCTCTGAAGACTAAAGTCTGAGGAAATGCTGAAAAATGGACTCACGTTAACCAGCTTTCAGGGAATCTCTTAAGAAAATTCACACCGACACTGTATGTTTCAGCAGGAATAAATGAAGCCATATTGCCTTACGTTAGCACTGATGAAGATTATTAACTGCTTTCATAAATACTATGCAAAACACGTAAAGAGCCAGGTAAAACATTGGAAAGATGCGTCCACTTGGCTCTGTGTGTGAAGCGCCTGTGCAGCGCAGTCTTTTTGCAAAGCACAGAAACTGCTTCTTGTGTGGATTAACTGAGCATTTCCACAGTAGCTTTATTATTTTTGTTTCTTTGTGGCTTATTCTTTAAATCATATTCTTTAAATCACTTAGCTTAAATCCATATGATTTTAAGTGTTAGATGATTTCAAACCAAGCCTATTTTGGATAGACAAGTCTTATTTCAGGATTGCAGGATTCCAAAGTCTGTGTGTATATATATTGTTAAAAGGCTTCTAATTAATCCTGACTTGCAGAAATAACTCAATACCAATAATTAATTGGAATAATTCAGTAATTTCTGAAAGCATTAGTTTTTGATCGAGTAAGCTATTATATGTGCTAGATGTTTCTGTCATTGCACTGGCCCTCAGATTTAGCAATCCTTTATGAAATTAAAAAGAAACACATAACCTAAAAAAAAGTCAAGTTATGCAATAAGGCATTAATTTAAGCTGTTGAAATCAATGTAATTCTACAGAGGACTACTCTTCTCTTGGCAGAACAGGGCTTACTTTCTGTGTAGCTTATGAACAACAACAGTGGTTGGTACATGCGACTTTACAACAGATGTAACTACTGTGATTTAATCGCAGCAATACTGGAGACAAAGTCTTGGGTGATGTGACCGTGCACTTTCCACTGAGAGCCAGTGAGCGCTCTTCAAATTTCTATNCGCTTACTTTCAGTGTAGCTTATGAACAACAACAGTGGTTGGTACATGAGACTTTACAACAGATGTAACTACTGTGATTTAATCACAGCAATACTGGAGACAAAGTCTTGGGTGATGTGACCATGCACTTTCCACTGAGAGCCAGTGAGCGCTCTTCAAATTTCTATCTTGTGTTTTGTTGGTTTTTTTCTTCCTCTTTCAGACTAGAGAACCATCCTAGCACGTTGCTAAATATTTTTGTTTTGTAACATGTAAGGACATTACAATGAAATATATGCATTAAACTTCGCGATGACACCACCTGTCTGTAAGAACTGCAGCATAGACAAACTGTTGGTGCAAAGTGTATATGTCACTTAGGTCACTAAAATTTCTTATGGTACAATAAAATAAACTACAGTGATATCTCATTTCAGTGCTATGGTGCAAGATTTTCTGTCACAGTACACTCAATTTCAACTTCTAATTAAAAAAAATCTGTAATAGCCATGTATACATTAGGTGTTCTACAAAATACTTCTTTTTGTATTTGTTATGCATTGTCAACTAAAGCAAAGACAGGACAGAAAACAAATGGAAAAAAAAAAAGCCTTACCCTCATGAAATGAAGAAGAGTTACCCATGGCAAAGAGATGTAAATAGGAAAAGCTGGATGAAAGATGTGTGGAAAGGAAAGGAAAGGCATCACTGAAAACAGGGAAAAAGAAAACAAAAGAAGTGAGGAGTAATGGGGCATGGTTCCTCTTAAATAATACACTCGGAAGGCTAGTTTGCCAATGTTTTTTGTAAGGATTGTGGAAAGGAGCAAAGGCATGAACAACAGTAGTAGTAGCTGCCATTATATCTACAATCAGCAGTGATGTTGCTGAACAGGACTTGCTCTTGTCAGTATCTTGTCAGTACAGATTGCAAAATTGTAATCAGTGCTGTATTATCATCAAGAAATTTAAATGTCAAGTCACAACTCTGCAGAACATGCTAGTGAAATCAAGCCATGCGCTAACATCTACATAAAAATAACTTTTTATATACGTGACTGACAAAATGTTATGCACAGTATTACACATCACCTCAGCCTTGCTCAAGCATTTGTGACTTTCCTGATCAGGAAAGTTGACCAAATGTTTTTACTTTAAAGTTGTGGGGATTTCTGGCTAGATGACACTGATCCACTGGTGGAATATTACTTTAGAAAATAAATAGAAAAATGCCATTTCCAAAACAAGCAATGTTTAACACACTGATCTAGAATAGAGGACCTAGATAGAACACAAGTTTTGAACCTGGATTCCCCAATTCCCCTCTGCATATTGCTTCTTAACTGTTGATGGAATTACTGATTTTGTTGTTGCTGAACACTTGTTTGTTTTTTGGAAGATGGCATATGGAAGGACCCTGTACCTTTTCCTCTCGTTGTAAAGGTTTTGGTCTCATAATAAAAGGAACCAACTTCGAAATCCTTAAACAGTTTTCACAGAATGCAAAACTGCTCTCCATCCAGCTTTAGTATGGTTTGCTTTTATAACCAAAACCGTCTCTCCAGTGCTTTTGTACATCTCTGCTTTGAATGAAAGAACAAGAGCTTTAGACTGGCTATAGGACTGAGAAAGCGACAGCCATTGTCCAGGTTAACATCGCTAGTGCAAAAAAGCCAGAAGAGTGCTGTATTATTCATTTTCAGTCCACGATTCACCATCAGTACTTAGCATAAGCATGAAAGAGGGTGAGGCAACTTGCAACTGATTGCTGCTTTTTTCTCTGTCCCCTCTGAGAGCTCTAAGTGCCCGGGAGTGGCACTGGGGCTAACGGAGGAATAAAGAGGAGCCCAGTAACCAGAATTATCATACACTCGAGCTGCTGCAAAGGCCATTTAACTTCCATTTTCTTCAAAGGCTACTGCTAAGCCCCACCTTGTCTGTCAAATAGGTCCGCTCTCAATCATTCTGTAAATTTGGATTACTGAAAAGGCATCAAATGGTAGATTTAATCAGACCCATTTTGACTGGAAGGATGAACCTTGGAGAAGCTGAGGCTGCCCTCCCCACAGAGTACATGACCCTGGGGCAAAACAGGTAACACATATCATAGCTAAATATGATCTGGACTCACATTGCCCAATCNACTGCCCAATCCACCATTGTTTTGGAATACACTGGACAACACCACTCACTCATCCATCATTTTTACTAATAACTCATTTAGCCACATGATTTGTCCAACCCATTGTTCTCTTTGTAAATAAATAAAAAATCTAACACATTTATCATAAATCTTTCCATAAACTGTCCTGAACTCCAAACCTCTCTTCATGGTAAAAGACATTAATCCACTGTGAATTGTTTTGGCTTATTAAGCTTTAATTTATTGCTCTACCCTCTCTTAAAAGGCCGTTGAACAATAAAAGGCTCTTTAACATTATTTTACATGAGCTGTNATTACACTGCCCCATAGACTGTCCTGAACTCCAAACCTCTCCTCATGGTAAAAGACATTAATCCACTGTGAATTGTTTTGGTTTATTAAGCTTTAATTTATTGCTCTACCCTCTCTTAAAAGGCTGTTGAACAATAAAAGGCTCTTTAACATTATTTTACATGAGCTGTCAAAAACCTCCTGAAAATTTACAACAGTTATGATCTTTGGGTCCACATTCATTCCAAAATCATAATTTATTTCTTTTTTTCTTTTAATAAGTTGTCTAACAGGCTAGAATGACATGATTTGCCCTTGTAAATACCATTCTGGTTTGACCCTATCAAGTTATACTTATCTAAGTATTCACACTATTTTATCCTTGGTCTCAGTAGATTCCCCTTGTTAGTGGTAACAGGAGGTCATCAGCTAAACACTTTGCAACATGTGTGTGGTTTGGTTTATGGACTCTTGTTGGGTNTTAGTGGTAACAGGAGGTCATCAGCTAAACACTTTTCAACATGTGTGTGGTTTGGTTTATGGACTCTTGTTGGGTGCTATTATCCATTAAAAAAAAACCCCAACAACCCAAACAAAAAAAAAAACCCCACCTGAGCCTAAGTTCTGGAAATGAACAAAAATTATTATAAATCAAATAGGTTGTTA
>RSEF01000001.1:144247896-144280786 GCA_003993805.1 Himantopus leucocephalus | reverse complement strand
TGCAATTTATCACAAGCTTCTAGCTTTCCATGTTTATCCCAAAGGAAAATCTGGGACAAACATACTACTTGCTTCTCCAAAAGAATGTTACTATCATAAACCATAGCAACAGCAGAAGGTTAAAAAAAAGCAGACATATGGATGCTGAAAAGTTCATAAACCTATGTGAAATCAATTTAGCATTTTANAAAAGTTCATAAACCTATGTGAAACCAATTTAGCATTTTATTGTTACATTGCAATTAAAATCCATTTGTAACTTAAAGCTCTGCTTTCAAGTCCGAAGAAAAGGCAGGTTTGGCTGTTGAAAGTATACTATTTTACAGAAATGTTTCACTAATAAAGTAGTCTGGGTAGAAACCACCACACCGAAATAACATTTAATGCCTCCAGCAAAAGGTAGTAATGCTTACACATTCAGGGTACCCTGCTCTGCCTTTTATAAAAACAGGTCTCTCACAGCACAGCTGCGACTGCGGAGGAGAGCGACAGCAGCAGCTGTCGCTGGCGTATTTCTAAGTAGAGGTAGAAGATGGCTGTCGCGGCTTTTGCTTACGACCGTGGTACAAGAGTCAGAGCACCTTGCTTTCCAAGTGCCACTTATTGCAGCACCCACCCCAGCAAACATCTCTCCTGCACTGCCAACTTGAGAAGGAAGGAGGGTGAGAGAAGACAGAAAAACAACTTACCATTACTCCTTTCCAGGTGATTTCCCAATTAAACTGTTTGTGTTGCCGGAACACAATTTACTATTTTCAAGAGAAATTCAGACTGCTTTTAACTAGTGTTTGCAGTAAGATTTACTCAAATTGGCCTCAATTGGGCCTCTATTCTTTTGTATTGGAAAGTGTAAAGATTACTAACTGCACCAAACCCACAATCTTTTGCAGCATTAAAAATATGGCAGCACTAATATTACATCTGTTAAATAAATATGACTTATTATCATTGGCCTTCTCACTTGTTTCAGACTTTTAAACAGAAATAACAAAAGCCCTCCTATTCAAAATAGCTCACCATTCCACATTTCCTTTTAAAATTTAGTTTTTAAACAGAAAACCCCAACAAAACTTTTTTAAGTAAAGCAGAAATGATCCTTTAATCCTGCAGTTAAAATTTGATATAAATTCACTCATATTCATTGCCAAATCGTCAATCTGCCTTTTGGATAATAACAAAGTCACTAAAAAGCAGAGATTTACACTATAAATTTCTTAGGCAAACTATAAAAAGCACTATAACTTACCGATGTCATTGCTTCTTTCAGAGGAGTCTTTCTCTAGAGTGCCGGATACTGTACTGCCCACTAATTCCACTTTTGGACTATCACTCCTACATTTGGATCAAGAAGAGGAGATATTTTATTGGAGTTTTTGTGTGGGTTACAGTAAATTGATAGTTAACTTGCAATTAATAATGAGAGAGGAAAACATTCTTCCTTTGTAGCAACAGAGTAATAGCAATGTGTCAGAGACAGCAATCTCCAGTAAGTAGACATGCTGTATGGATTAACCTTATCTCGTTTCTCCTTAACACCTGTCAAAAAAGCCTATTTTAGACACCGTAGTGTCCTGAATAATTCTTCAGATGTTCACAGCATCTCAACATGAAGGCAATATAAGGGCAAAGGGACATCCTTCAGCATCTTAGTTGTAATTGTTTCTAATTAATGGGATTGCATAAACTATACTGATGGGTAATCTAGAATACTGCAGAAAGAGAGAGAACCTCAAGTTAGCATTGTGCCTTTCAGTGGTTCCTAATATTTACTCATAAATGCAGCTCTTCCACCAAAAGAAGATCTTTGTTTGTTTATGCATGCTGCTTATGAGATTAGGCTATGAGTATTGTTTCCACAGGTCCAAAGAAACAATATCACCTACTCTCTCTGAAAATGTCTTTGGAATAGGCAAGTGTCAAGAGTTGAGATACTTTATACAGAGGAACTATTTTTAAACCAAACAGGAGAACAAACACAAGCAACATGATTATTCTTTCTTCATAGAACTTTATATCCCACAACTACTTAAGTTTACTAAAATAATCTGACTATTGAAACAATTAATTAAAAATGAGCCAGTGGTAGGCGAGAAGCTTGGCATTGCACAGGTCACACAGACAAATCCCTGTGACATTTACTGTGCTAACAACTGTCCAATTAATACAATAATTACCATCATTACCAGGTCAACTAAGAAATATCATAGTTTTTCCACAATCACTATTCCCAGCATAGCGCTGTAACATTTATGATATACATAAGGTACCCAAATTACGGGTAAAAATATAGATCTGTCCCTGAAACAACCCAGGCAGATGTGCATTTCTATGAACAGCAATAATTAGCCATTGACAGAAAATATATAGTGAGCTCCTGAATCTTGTTGATTTTTTCATTTGTCTCTGCTTTTGATGCCATAAGCCAATGACAGATGGCCTGAACCTCAACTCATGGCAGCAGTTTATGAGCAAAACATAAAGCGGCTGGAAACCCTATTTCAGACTTCAGGAAGGCTGTGATATAGAGCCTGAAAATTTGTGTTAAAAACCAGAGGAAGTCACAGATTAAGTGAACATATATCCAGTTAAATACTGCAGTAGGGTCACAAGTATTCTATGAAAGACAGACAACCAGTTTATGACCTGAAAAACAAACTAGTCCTATACAGCTATCAATATGGCAGGCAGTCTGCAGCATCAAGGAAACAGAAGAAATTTAACATGTTCCTAGAAAAATGTATTAATTGGCCAGATGATTAATAAGGGGATTCTCCCACTGATCTACCTAATCAATTAATTTTCCTATCTTTTGGTCTTTAACTTTCTTTTAAAAATCGCTTACATATTTGTAAATCTATAAGAAACAACATAGTTTCTTGGCTGACAGGGCACTGACCATCTGATGTGTACTCTGTTTTGCACACATACATTTCCCGGAAAACTGAGAGCACCATGTGAGTTGGAAGCACTCTAGGAAATGTGTGAGTACGGTTTTGGAGGAGATTCTTAGGATGGTGCGATTTAGGACTGAAAGTCACAACATTTACCATTTGACTATAAAAGATACCAAGATATATGACATCAACCCCACAAAAAAAAACCCCAGCTCTGTTGTCAAAAGAATCACAGGCTTATTATGCCAATCTACATCCATACTGTTGTGATAGGAGTGGAGCCATGCCTTCTTAGTCACAGCATCTCCCTCCCTCCACTCGTGCCCATGCAGATAGGCTGTCAGCTTGATCAGACAAATTATCAGCCTGAAAGAAACCCCACACTAATAGAAATCCTCCTGCAAACTGATTAATTGCCATCTGGAGCAACTCCCTGACCCATATGGCTGAATGGCTGCACAAATGCTGGTGCTAACATAAGGGAGGCTGTGGGAACGGGCTGCCAGGAGAGGGAACCTGCCCCTGTTAGCAGCAGCACGGACACAGATTGGTTTAGACTGATTGTAAAAATGCACCTTCTGTAGGTCTTTATGGCTTGCCTACTCCAGAGAATTGACTCATCAGTAAATGGTATAATCACAGGTATGTCTAAATAAGCTGTGAAGCCTTTGGAGCAAATTGACAGCTATTCTCCTGCCCACATGGTTTTTGTCTCTCCTGTTGCCCTCAAAGCCCTAACCTGCCTCCAAGGAGGAGTATATTTAAATGGAAAAACAGTCATCACCACAAAAAGTCAGTGAGATGCATAAGATGCAAGCCACTTACTCAGAACAGAAAAAACCCCTCTTCTGCTCAGCAGCTGCCCCAGAAATCTCATGAGACTCACTTTATAACTACAGCAATTTAACCCCCCTAGAATCACGTTCTGGTTTTGGCTGGGATAGAGTTAATGTGTGTTTTGGTTATTGCTAACCAGTGCTTACACAGCGTCAACATATTCTCTGTTTCTCACACTGACCCAACAGTGAGTATGCTGGGGGGGCACAAGAAGCTGGGAGGGGACAGAGGCAGGACAGATGACCCAAACTGACCAAAGGGATATCCCATGTCATATGACTTCATGCTCAGCAATAAAAGCTGGGGGAAGAAGGAGGAAGAGGGGAATGTTTGGAGTTATGGCATTTGTCTTCCCAAGTCCCCACCACATGTGATGGAGCCCTGCTTTCCTGGGGATGGCTGAACACCTGCCTGCCGATGGGAAGTAGTGAATGAACTCCTTATTTTTCTTTGCTTGCACATGCAGCATTTGCTTTATCTGTTTCACTGTCTTTATCTCAACCCACGAGTTTTCTCACTTTTGCCCTTCCGATTCTCACCCCCATCCCACTGTGGGGGAGTGAGCGAGCGGCTGGGTGGGGCTGAGCTGCCCACCGGGGTTAAACCACAACAGGTCAGCAAAAATTCTGCTGGTTCAATTTTTATTCGAATTGCTTTAAGTTTTTCAGATTCTGGAAATGGATACGAGTGGGTCTTAAAAATATTTACTATATTATTAAACTGAACCAATTTAAAAACAAAACACCTTTATTGAAGTGACTGCTTCCATTTGAAGTTTCACATTTCTTAATTATTCAAGTAATTCAAAGTCTATTCCATGGATTATTTCATTATGTGAACTTTCTGCCCGCTTCCTATAAGACACCCTTACAAGTCAGAGCTTACCAGGCAGAATAGCCATATGAGATAAATCCATTAATTTGAATTATCTGATAGAGAAATGCATAGGGGAACTGCTAGCACTGTGACATTGACATACATCATCATCACCTTAAAAATCACCTTACCTTCTAAGTTTTAATCTAACTACTGTTACAAGTAAAATTATTTCAAATATAATGGTATTAGATAAAAAGAACAGAGCATTTTTCTCTGTGCTAGACATAGCAGAGTTTGGACAACTAAGAACATAACAGGGTTACTGTTTACATCTGCTTTTTCACTTTGTTAACATGAAAACTGAAATACCTTTAAAAATGCATGATTTATGCAATTTTTTACTTAGAAAAAAGGAAAACAGAAGAGCAATAAAACACCCCTCTACAACTCTAAATGTTTAAAATACTTACAATATGTTTAAAATATTCCAGGCAAAGGATAGAACAAAAGAATAGCTACCCCGTTGCATGCCTAGCCAGTGAACAGAACACTGGGGTATGCATAGGTCTTGCCAAGAAGACATCACTTAGCTAAATCTAAAGGTCGTAGCAAATTCTTGCTTTTCCAAGCATGTCCAAGTGACCAGCAGGTGTGGACTATAATTTGGAACCACAGGGCAAGCATGTTCAAAGCCAAGAAGTCTAATGGAAGCTGTGGCAGTAGCACCTGGGTAGAAGGGTAAGTTCTAAGAGATGCACAGCCAAAGCACTGCAGTAAGACGAAACTGGCAGCACAAGGCAGGCACCCTTTTTTTATTTTGTGTGTCTCAGATTTCACACTGAGCGCATTTGTTTAATGCACCATATGTGGAGGAATGAGGGGAATCAACGTCTAGGTTTTCGATTTTATTCCACTCTACCCTATACTCCATTCTGGTATTTAATTCACCATTAGTATACTTGAAGTCCAGTAGTTCAATGGCAGCTAATTTTTCTAACAGTACAATAGTAAAATTATTTCTATGCCTATATTCTAGCTGCAAGATGTGCAGCTTGCCCGTTTTAGTCAATTGCTTTTTTCTGGTTTTCACCTATTTCTATCCACTATGCATAAAGGAAGTCTACAGTGCACAACACAGGTGCTGATGACTAATGTAGGCATCCAGACTTGATTAGGACTACAGGCGAGGCCTTTGATTTCTGCAACCTCTGCTTTTCCAAGTTCTAGCAGAGATTAAATGGAATTGTGTTGGCAAGTCCAATTTCTCAGTGCTCCTCAAAGGCTGTAACCACCTCTGATAAAGAGCATCATTTAACTATAGAATAACAACCAACATTAGAGCATAAATTCTTGACAGCAGTATTCTGCAGTGGCACCAGCTTAAAGATCATTCTATACAGACACATGTATTTTGCTAAAAATTGATTTAAAACAATCAAAGAAAACAGACTGGAGCCAAGCTGGCAGTATTTGAAATGTGCATTGTCTAATGGTGTTCCTCAGTACAATCCAAGCTTTTGCACTGACTTAGTGTCATGGCTAAGCTAGAATAATTCGAGTTAAACTGAGAAAGCCAACATCAGCGCAACATACTGATGCAGATATTTCCCACATATTCTGCACTGGAAACTATGATGTTGCAGTTAATGGTGTGCTTATCAGTAGAAATTAATTAGTAACGAACTGTCTAAGACTGTTATTCTTGAGAAGATAGTTATGATCCAGCCAGATGACTAGAAGGCTTTTCTTTTTTCTTTTCTTTACACTGTTCTTTAAATACAGTTTACTGTGAAATAAATTGTGACATTAACTGTAAAATCTAAGTTCTTTAAATGTGTTTTTTTTCCACTAATCCCAAAAGCACTGGACAGAGGAAAAGCAATACCTTGTATGAGTCACAGGCACAACTGGTCTTTCTGGTCGTCTCGGGGGCAAGGTACCAGGTCTATTCACAGAGTTTGCTTTGGGTGGCCGAGGTTTCTTCGGAGGTATAGCAGGAACTGAAGGCTTCTGCAAGTCTAACTGTTTTTGCTCTCTCTCTGATCTTTCTTTAAATCAATTATTACCAGAAAAAAAAGAACACTAATATTATTAAGTGGAATTCATTTGCACTCACAAGTCTACAATTAAACAAGAAATCTTCAACTGTAGATACACTGTATACAAAGAAAAAGCTTATCTCTTTTCCACTTTGGTCCTAAATCATTCTTTATTTGAAATAACACGTTTACCACAAATTAGTTGTTTGCCCTGCCTGACTGTTCTGCCTGTAATTCCTCATGGCCGAAATGCGTGTGCAGTGTCTGAATGGGAATGCTATTTTTTATTTTAGTATCTTACTGATTTCTGAGTGTAAAAAATAAGAATGGCAAAAAATTACATACCATATGGAACAACTTCCCATGACCACAACTTACATAAAATTCTAAGATGAAACAATATTAAGTTAGAAGGTCAAAAAAATAATTATGCTGGGTATTCTAAACATCTCTTGAACAAACAGAGAAATATAATTTCTGAGGAGAAAGAAGTGTGTTTCAAGTGAACTACATTTAAATGAAAATACAACCTTAAAATTTAGCGGTTTGGCAGGATGAAAACCCCTTGGAAAAAACAGACCTTTTATTTAGGTTTTTAAGCACAGACTTATATGCTGAATTTTTCAGCTTGCCAATGAAAAATTGAATCATTTGCAGAACTGATTATGCACAGTTAGGAAGTGCCACCATACTAATATTCAATGCCAAACATGCAGTGCCTGGGAGTATGTAAATTAAAATACACATGAGTAACTCTTGTAAATAATATGCTCTAAATTCATAATACAAAACAAACACACAAACATGTTTGCCACACCATAGGAAATCTGATTCTTCTTAAAGAAAGGAAAAAACTCTCAAAGGGATCAAAGTTTTGCTCTCTATATCCAACTATGTTGACACTCCACTTCCCTTGACAACACTGTCATTAATATTATACCTCTGTATACACATAAGAGGCATTGGGAATGTTACAGGGTATTGCTTAATGTGTTCTAAGTTTCAGTCTGGGAGGATCATGTAATAAATCATCAGAAACACAATCCACATTAGATTTGGAATAATCCAGTAAGTGACTGTTGTTCTCAGGCATATACCCTTTTTCAGTACACTTTCAGTTGGTGCAATCATTGGGTCCTCTGTAGCATTGAAGCTTTTCCAGCGTATTGTGTAATTTTTGCACACTTACTCCTATGGCAGTTTATACTGCGTCTGTGCCCAAAAATCTAAACTATGTACGAGGGACGGGCTAGGCAGTGTACCAACACACGGCGTAAAGAACGTTCCTGTGCTACCCCTGCTGCCACACCACACCAAACAATTCCTGCCACTCCCCGGTACTCCAGAAATGTAGGCATGGCTCCTATTGCCGCTTTTCAACGTTTAGTAAAGTTACAGATATTTATACCCTGGGACAGTAACATATTTAAACTTCCTCCACTGTTTTGAGAGTTAGCTTTGTAAATCCAAAAATGGAAAGCAAAGGGTTTTGTTGCTAAGATAACCGCAAAAAATAGTGCACATAACCAGAAGTAAACATATGTAGACGAAAGTGCAAAAACACCTGTCAGATTGCTAAGACATCTATCCAGAAACAGATCTTGGTGGAAAGTCTGAATGATGTGGCACTAAATTATAACTACATATTATACATTTAGTCATGTGCATACACGTGCCTTTTAAAAAACTGCAAAAACTCTTAACTTAAAAGTTAAGAAATCCCAGAAACAAACCTGTCTCTACAACCTAATAGTCCACTTAGAAGTATAAAACTTGACACCATCTTCAATTAGAGAATCAATGTAACTATTTTCCCCAAACTATTCAGAACGCCCTATGAACACAATGAAACCATTAAAGGTTTAATTTGCTTGTCACTGCTCTGTGTGGTACCGTGCCTCATTTCTTGCAGTGCTCAAACCTGGCTTTGAAGACAGAATTTTTTCATTTCTTCACAGGCTTGCCTATGACTTTTGTGACTATGATAATGGGGTGATTCATAAGCATTAATCACAAAACCCCTCTGTGATGCAGGAAAACCACCAACCCTGCTTTTAACTAGAGAACCGAGGCACATAAATGTTAAGAAGAAAGCACGCACTGATCTGCAGTAGCTTACTTGATCAAGGACCTGGGTTTTACTGAGCGCAGAGCTTTAGACAGCATTTTGTGTATTGAGACTGTATTCCCCTTGACTTCAGTTGAGGCTGCAAGTACTTAACAGCTCTGGATTGGTACAATTGAATACCCTGAATTTAGCCCAAAAGCAACAAGGAGATCCTTCCCAAAATGCATATCATCACAGATCTATCAGAGTGGGAAATAAAGATCCAAACAATATACTTAATGAAAACAGGGACTGAGAAATGAGGATGTGCATTGGTTCCATTTCCCCTGTCTCTCTGCAGAGAGCAGGCAGGAAAGCAGATTTCATACCTTTTTCTTCTGTTCGATTAGGAAGACATTCTGGCCTTTCAGGAGGTACCTTTTTGATTTCAAGCTTTCGATCTGTGGTACCTGTCAAAGAAAGGAAAATTTGGAATTTTGAACAAGCCAATAAACCAGCATATACAGCCATGTAAGATTTAATTCCGCAATTTCTTAGGCTTTTTACATTCTCCAATTTGAAAATGTCTTGCTAAAACTGAACATAAATCTAGTTTCAAGTATTTGTTTATACCATAATGACAAAAAAGCAACTGTATGTTTATGTTTTCACAGCCAAGTTCGCAGTTTCCAAAGCATGCACCTCAAAAGAATAGGCATTTTCAGACCATTCTGTGAAAAAAAAAAAATATTCAATAACCACAGATTTTTAAATGTGGACAGATCCTTTACCACTGTAGACATACTTAACTTAAGACCAGTTCAATAGTGTGGAGAATCATTAGGAATAAATCAATTAACTGGGCATTTCTGCCAAGAGAATACTTAATATACAGGGCTTATTTTACATTCAGTTAAACCCCCCCTCTTTTTCACCTGTAGTACTAGCTGTTCACCTCCACGCATCAGAAGGATAAGAATAGTAGTACGGACTGTATTCTGCACAACTATTTTAATTGACAGCTTTTGGCCTGGAGGTATAAGCCTGCCTTCTTCTGCCTCTGTACTAGAGACCATGACGTACTGACTTCTGTTGCTAGAAGGAATATGGGAACTTGTGGCACCAACAATGGGAAGATTTTGCAAAAATTTCCTGGCACATGCAAGATGCAATCTTCTAGTCTGCGTATTATAAGAAATGCTTTATTGGATATTGGCTTTGCTGCATTGGCTAACTACTAGGTGCTAATGCCATTTCAACTTAGTAGTGTTGAAAACTGCTTTAGGTAACACTATTAGTATTTCAATAAAAATTACAGTAGATGACATCCAAGAAAAGCAGAGGAGGCAGGGCAGGGAACACAAGGCAATTTTTTGCTTCAATCTATTCTATTATATGCAGTTCTCAAGTACATTTACATTTTCTGAATGTGCTGTTGCAACTCTCTTCTGCAGCTGGTTCCTAGAAATCAGTATTCATCATGCAAACGGCTCATCAGTAGTGATCACCGGCCATTGTTTCTTTATATAACTGTGCTGTTGGACAAGCGACTCTTGTGTCACTCATCATGTCAATAAATAATACTGAATTGCCATTTTATGGTTGAATTCAATGATTTTAGGGTCTTTTCCAACCTAAATGATTCTATGTTTCTATGAAAAACACTTCACTCCTGAGAGGAGAAAATGTTGCTAGAAACCAGTTAAAGCCTTTCTAAACATAAGTTATGTAAAGCACAAGTCAATATATTGATAATCTTGCACATACTAGTGTGTTCAAGAAAAAGAGAGACACAAGTCTGTATACCTAATTACAGTAAGATTAACAGTCATCACTAACACACAGAGGGACACTCTCAGGCCATGTCTAAAACAATGAGCCTACAAACACTTAGGAGCTCCCAGGCTCAGCTGTGGTCCCTACTTGGGTTGTGACACCCAAATTAACCAGTACCCAGGCAGGCACCGTGATCCTGCCTTAGCTGCCAGGAGAAGGTCACCTGCAAGGAAGCTCTGGTGAACTCTGAACCAGGTCCCAGAGAGTACTCCCACCTGCCAGTCTGAACGCAGCTCTATTGCTTATCCCAGCTACCCAGTGAAATGCCTACTGCTTTTCAATGACTATGTAAGGACTCATGCTCCTAACTTTGGTTCTCCAGTTTTCACCTTACTTTGTAAAGTAGCCCAGCACAGATGGCACTGGCAGTCTACTGCTGTGCAGAACTTGTAAATACAACTAAAACTCCAGCTATATTATAATACAAACTAGACATCTCCTTTACATATGCACCGCTTGTACTACAAAGACCAATTCTAATTCTCTGCTATGATTTTACACTCTACATCAGATGATACTGATATTTAATTATTTAGGCTGCAACTGACAGTTCTCAATTTATTCATCACACTATGACTGGTTAAATATGCAGAAACATTACTGGAAATTGTTACCTACTATCAACAGTAAGGTCTGACATAGGGATGTGGTAACATACAGTGTTATCTCGGTAAAGTGATAATTTGACAAAGTAGAGGATGTCAGGATGATAATAAATATAGGACGATTTTCACCTCTAAATACATATGAGCAGAAACTCTTGTGCATAATCAGCCAGGACTTGTCAAAGACCGAGTATGAAAACAAAGAACAGCAATAGCCTTGGCTTAGATGGCCTTAATCAAATTGCATCCTTTATGCATCCATTTTTCCTTCCGAAAATGGGCACATTATCCTGCTATGGTGACATGGCTAATGCGTTGGATGCAAACAGGTACAAACATATTAAAAGTATTACTCTCTAATTATAGGAGTAGAAATTAAAAGAAACATAACGTTTTATAGCGCTTTTCCAAAACGTGTGTCAGGCAGTCACTAAGACATCTTTAGTATGCAACCACCACTAGATGGCAAAGTTATACTGTCCTCTCTGGACACTGTTCCTCACTGATCTTAAATCTATGTTTTTAGGAGTCTCAAGACAGAGTGAAGAATAAACCATGGGTGTCAATAAGCAAACCAAATATTTATAGTCATGATTCTGTAGTCAAAGAACTGCTTGACAAATTCAAACTAGTTAAATTATAGCCTATTGATTCACATTAAATAGTACAGTGGTGCAACTTGTTCTTCTACTAATAGATCAAGACTGCAGGAGAGGGAAATTTACTTTTTAAAGCACTGAAAGCTGGAACGGACCACAGTGACAAGAAAAACAATCTGGCTAGATTGGATGCGTTCATTTTTTTTTTTAATGTGTGCCAGCAGTGGGGGAAGTGGGAGGGCTGCTGCAGAAATTTAACAAACCAACTGGAGTTAAGGGATTAAAGAATTCCAGCCATAGTTATGTTTCCACCACAACTGCAATACTAAGAGCATCCCATGCCTCGTGATTTGTGATTTTACATGAATGGAACAGGAATTTGGTTTCTGAGGTCAGAACTGTCAAGTGCGTAGATACTTCAACTGTTTCTAAGTTTCATGGAAAAAATAAATCACGCAGGCACTGTTGAAAATTTGTATTGAGAGTTCATTTTAAAACTACAAATAAAAGTGGTTTCAGTTCTCAGTGTTTATACACAATTCAGTCTAACATACTCCAAAACCAGCTTTGCTAGCACTCATCCGTTTGGAAAACATAATCAGCCCCTTAATACACTTGCAACACCATTATCTACTTAACCAGATTCAGGATAACTCCTTTTAGTTTTATATTTATGGCTATAAAGTATTGAAAACTAAGAATCTAACTACGGCATAGAACCTGGAGACAGCCAGGCAGCTCCAGCATTCATGCAGATCTGTAAGATTTAGATTACAACTCAGATGGGGCCACTGTGTTACAGCCAAGTTATCTGACGTTATCTTATAGATATGCAAAAAAAATCTATCTCTAGAACAAATCAGATCTGAAGGTGTAAAGTGAATGCAGTTTCCTACTGCAGGTATTATTAGACTGCAACATATTGGGTCTATACTTCAAAGACGCACACAATAAACTTCAGTCAAGGAACAGAACCGGAGAACTTTTAAAAACTGAAGTATCACACTCATTCCAAATTAACACGTTTAATGGGCAAAATACATTATTTTAACATTGTGCAGATGGTTGCCTGCATTACATTTAAAGAGCACACCACAGTCTTTCACGTTTATCACCTTTTTGCAATTTGATTCTGATTTATTAGTTGTTGTCTAGACACCTCCTCCTTATCAATTTTGATACAGATGAATTCTACATAAATTTGAATACACTTCATTTAGACTGACACGTGTTGTACAATATCAGCTGCACCTTACCTGATCCTTGTTTGATGACAGGAGCTGATGGAGGTGGTGGTTTCTTCGGTCTCTAAAATTTAATAACAGAAGAAAACTGTTTCAAAATGCCTGTAAATCTCACACACACAAAGGCTGGAGTTAATCATACATTGCTTAACATTAATAATTACAAGACTTGAGACTACAGGTCTGTCACGTACTTCCCCCGAAATAAATTCATTAAAATGAATTTGAAGAGAGAAAATAGCAAGGACAAATAAAATGACATTTTTCTACTTTTGCAACTGAAATGTCCTGCTAAGGAGAAAAGTCCAGTTTATGAAACTTAAGGTTAGAGAAATACATGATCTTTGGTTTACTGAAGAAACCTATGTATTTACAATTTAATCTTGTAAATATTCCAATCCATTTTGGAAAAAAACAAACACAAAAAAAAAAAACCCAGATAGATGTAGCAAAAACTGAAGTGTTTGGTTTTTTTATACTCAAAAATGAGGCAAAAATGCAGAACACAGGAAATGCTGTGAAGGATACTTTTTATTCACTCACTATGATACATTTACAGCTCCAGTTGTGACAGACAGTTATCAGAGTTTTAAATGTTTGGTGAGATGAAATAAATCATTCCCACCAATCTCTACTTTTTACTTTTGCCTTCTCTGTTATGACCATTTTCCTAATAGATCTGTAACGGTATGGCTGAGAAACATGACCAGCAACAGAACCATTTCTTTTCACCTGTACGCTACAGGAGGAGTGGCTTTTCTTTTGCGTTGATGTGTGTGTACGCACACACACCATACTGGCATTCACCGTATATATCTTGGAATGAATACAAAAACAAATGGACCACCATGCCACATCAAATGACATAACTTAACTCTCACTCTTATAAAAAAAATAAACAGAATTGTTGAGAATACAGCCTAAGTAAATATTAATAATTGTTTTCTTCATATGTCCATCCTTTTTTCTGAGAAGCACCTTATTTCCTTTGCTACAGATTGATCACAATCACTGTCACTACATTGCTGGCTATGCAACACTGTATTGATGATGTTTCCAGATACATATAACTTTGCCAAATTTCAACCAACCATTTAGGTTGATATTTTCTATCAAACTCACGTTGATTTTTCCCCCCTATTATTTTCTATATATCTGCCAAATGGCTCACCTACTTTCAAGAAAGATCAACTGTTTTGCTCCCTTGCAGTAACTAGTTCAGCCTCTGCCCTAGAACTCTCAAGTCGTGGTCTGAATGTTGACAGGGAGCAGGTTTTCTGTGAAGGCTGAGCCATTGCCACTCACCCTTCCTGGGGTGTTCTCTCAAATCTAGCAAGTGTATTCACCTCTGGAGAAAAAAAATTACCAGTTTTGCACAGACTGAGTAAGCCTAACAGCTTAAATCTCTGAAGTTGCCATCCTGCAAGCCTCAGGATTCTCTTACCACCTTATCCTAACCAGATCACCTCCAGTCATCAACCTGAGAAAGCTGTAGCCAAGAACTCAGGAGCTCAGAATGATCTTCTCTAGCCTGCGGGCTGTGGGCCATTGTCCACAAACAGTGAGTCCCTTATACTCTCAGAGATACTTCGGCAAGAATTTAAGCAACATGGTTCAAGGTCTAAATGCAGAAAAGTGCAGAAAAACGTGGAAAGGAAAGAAGACAGGGACAACGAATGTCTCATGATAGCAATTGGGGGTTTGGTTGATAATGGTTGCAGAGTGAAATAGTTGGTGCTGAGAATCCAACAGCACAACTACAACAACATACGCATTTGGGTTTTTATTCTGAAGTGGTGTGAGCCTGATCCCATTGACTGTCCATAGGTCAGCATCTGGAATATATGAGATGCACTCTTTTAGCACATCTTTCAGCTTAGTTCTCATCTGAAAGGAGTCTAGTTCATATCCCGAGACTTGTCTTTAAGGCAACCAAAGCATAGTAAGTGCAGATGGACAAGTGAGAGATTCACTACAAATCCCACTCCTGATTAAAACTAAAACACTAATGTAGATAAACACAAAGGAGAAACGATCCTATGGTTCATTAGACAAACTGGCTTTAACTGGAGGCTGATGAGGGAAATACATTGTTTCAAAAAGGTAGACAAAGATCAGAAAGGGGGGCAGAGTGAAGGAGCCTTACGACTACTGAGGGAAACATGGAGAAGCAAGGAGGAATTACAAGGGTCTGTGGCTGGATGAGATAACCGAGAAGGTGACAGAGTGGAAGTGAAGCCCACAGAAAGGAAACCAGGATTGGTTGGACAAGAAGAGACCAAAACTACAGAGCAGGGACAAAGAGTGAGGGGGGAGAGGAAAACAAGCTGGATAAAGAAATTGGGTGTAGGGATAGAAAGTAAATCCAGACTCAGGTAGTGAGCTCAAGAGAAAATCCTGTAATTGAGAGCACTTGAGAGGTGGAGACTGGGACTAGGCCGTGAATAGAAAAGGGAAAATTGGGGACGGGAAAAGATCCCAAGCTTTTGTTCAACAAGCAGAACTACTGCAACAAATACTTTCAGACCATGGGATGGAATCCAAGGTTTCTGGATCACATCAGAAAATACCTGACAAAACCACTGGAAAAGTATCCATTTCCTTCCCTTTTAGCACTGATTCAAGCAAAGACAGACAGTCCATAGTCCTGCCAGTTACTTACTCATGTGGCCAGATCTGTGTCATTTTAAAAATTAATAAAATTTTATTCTCCACATTTACAGCAACCTAGCTGCAATTTCTAGGTGTCTGAATATTTAATTTATTCTACAAGTCATATTCATCATACTCTAAAGAAAAAAAACACCTAAAGATATATAATTTATAAGTTCAAAAAGACTGAAGAAATTTCACCACAAAAAATGTGGATAAAAGTAAAGATCTTTTTCTTCTATAATAGGCTCACTATGTTTTAAGGTTTATGATTTCTGCCTCTTCTGGAAATCACCTTCTTTTATTACTAGGCCTAAAGCCAGGATATCCACTCTGCTATGGAATTGCATCTCCCACAGTTTTTGCTGCTCTTCTACCTTCATTTTCAATAATTATGATGTTAGCTTCTGTGAGTTGTTTACTAGTTCTTTTATTAGGCTTTCCAAGTTATTTAATTTTTGCCTCTGGCATCCAATTTTATTACCAAAGATTAAAGCTCAGTGTCAGTAAGTCTCAGTTTTATCACAGGAGGCTTACACTGTCACTGTGAAATACTCATCAAAAGCGTGATTGCAAGCTCGTAATATCCCACTGATGACTGGAAAGGTTCCTAAAAATGGAATGGACTTCGGGGGGAAGTAATCCATTACTTTCTTCCAGGAAGCTGCAGGATTTCTAAATATTGTATGGCAAATAACAATGTCATCTCTTTCAAATAAATAGAAGCTGAAAAAGCTTCTGTATAGATTGTTTTACTTCTCTCAGAATTATTAAAAAAGAAGGTAAGAAATATGTCTCTGAGATACCAAAAGCTCACTTATGTCGTTCAAATCTCACAGTTAAAATTTCACTCTTTTCATTCTGGAAGAGGGCTTGACTACTGGCAATCAGGATGCAGGTGGTACACTAACTTTTCATATTCCACCACAAAAACAATGGAGAAAAATTACCAATTCCGGTCATCATTGCATCGCCTGACTCAGCAAATTACCCTGGGACAGAGGGCTTTCAGAGCAACGTAATGGAGGCGGACTGACTGGATAGGTGTATCAAACCCTTCAGAGAAACTCCATAATATGACTTTGAGTGCCACATGTTCTCTTCATAGAGGCTTTGTAACCCAGAAATGTTTTCTTTAATGTCTGTTTGTTACTAAGTTAGAAGTAAAACTTTGTCAAAATAACATATCTGAAAGAATTTCTTTCAACTCCATTTTCATTCTGTATTCTAAAGTGACAATGAAAGAACACATTGCTTACCTCTTTTTCAAAATCAGAAGGAAGAAGCTTGACAAAGTTATCTGGAAACACACCTCGTCTGCCATTGAGTTCTCCTTCCCACCAACCCACATCAATGCAATCCTACAAAATAGTAAAATAAAATGAAAACCACAATGTGCTTGTATGCTGAACAGATACGTGTGCTGAAGTGCTCTTTTGCATAATGTCCTGCCTTTTTGCTAGAACATGACAATTTACTGGAGTGCCAGGTTAACAGGGTAATCTACCAGATAAAAACTTCAGTAATCACCCCGCATCACATTATTATATGGAGCAGCTAGGGAAGAACACTGCTGTAAGAGCTCAAGAGCTTGTCTGTGCTAAAGTAAAACACTATTTCACCATTTGATCTATTAAACCAGTAAGGATTTTGAGCACATATGATATTACTTCTCTCTGACTTCATTTTCCAGAAAGACAAGAACTTAATTAAAGATCATATATCCCAGGAGGTAAAAAAGCTCCTTTATTTCCCATACTTTCAAGAAAACCTTGACACATTAGAATGACTTCTGAGATTCCTAAATTTCATCACAGTCCAATTAAGAAGGCATTATACACCCAATCAATATCAAGCATCACCTTTTTCTGCAGTATTTTTTGAGTAGCACAATGCAGCATGTGTAGCAAAACAACGTACAGCTAAATGCTCGCAATAAGTATCAGTGAGTCCAAATGATGAAAAAAATAGTACAGCTATTTCGGTAATGAATAATAATAGTAACAGAAGCCACAACCGTTTTAGAGAGAAGGTTAAAACTGTTCCTTGAGTCCTGGATGGTAAGCTCCAAGTTTACTTACTTTTATGTTTGCTAAAGAGAACGCTTCCAGTTGAGATTTTCCACATTCCTCTACTCTGAAAGCTGTAGCTGAACCCATTCAGCTGTTTTCCAAAGCACAATTATGGGAAAGTCACCCATCATATGCTCATTCTCAAAACCATTTCAGCCAATTTTAGCAGTTGGCTTAGCACCAGGCTGGCCAACCTTTCTATCCTCTTGAGCAGTAGCCCTAAATCTTCACGTCGCTCAGAACCATGCAATAAATATTACACACCTGAGACATGAGGGAAAGGGAAATCCCACAGACAGTGCATGGGTTGGACATGAAAAAACTCACCAGGGACCCCCCCATTCTATGAGAGCCACAGCTAAACAGAGTTGGGTTTACAGATGGGATCCCACATCATCTGGAAACATCAGCCTTAAGCAATCACTGTGGCATCATGGGTTCCACACCTACAGATCTGAACTGACCAAACCGTCTGCACCTGCCAGGTATATCCAGCTGTCCTGGTAGCAGAGCCACACTGGAAACGCTCAAGAGTTCAACATGTTGGATGTTCCTATTCTAACATTTCTAATCCCACTCTTTGAAAACTCTCCCAGATTTAAAGAATTACTTTTGCTTTTCAAAAAATCACATTTCACCACTGTTCAGAGAAGATCACTTGAAATTTAGCAGCTGCTGCTCTCTTTGAATACTTGGTGGTACTCATGTAGGTCTAACAGGTCTAGCTTGGGGCATGGTCACTGTTCCAGGTCATTCTGCTGTGAGGATTCTCCATCACCCCCTGCTGCAGAAATTGAGTGGTTCTTTCCCTGCAAAGACTTTATATGGGCTGTGGATAAAAGTATGATAATGTACAAAGCTCACTCATTACAATCACCCATCTCTTCTTGCTTTTCAGTAAAGTGAGAAAGAGAGAGAAAACTGTGCATCTGGAACACTAGAATATAGGGACAAGCAGGAACAGAGGGGTATGGATATAATAAATGTAGGCAAGAGCAGGCAGGTAGTTTAGGAAAAAGTAAGAGGTAACAAGATGCACCAAATAATTATACAGGTTTTCACAGAGAACAAAGCTAAAAAAAATGGACAGAAGCAAATGAAACACGCCAAATTCTACAAGCCTCATATGCCTATGAGGCTACGTCATTCCAGAAACAGCACTGGATCAAGGGGTCCAGAATATTAACATCATTGTGGTATGAGAAAATAGCTTGAAAAACACCAAGTGGAACATTGCCTGAACATTGTTTATCTACACAATTTTGTTGTGCAGTCATACCTGTTGCACAGCATATGTAAAAGCTCTAGGGTTAAAAATGTCACACGCTCAAATCAGTCACAGCTGTAGCCATGTGTATAGGGGAATAGAATGTTAAATATTCATTAAAAGACAGATCTGATTTTTTTTCAAGGTCAGTATCCAAAATGAGCAAAGACTTTAAAATATAGCCACTCTGATCTTCAGTTCATCATCTGCCTAGGAACAATCATAGCATGCCCTCACAATTTAGAAAAGTTTTGAAGATAAATATTTACAAATCATGCACATACTACAAAAGTACAGAGGGAAAAAGTATGAGAAAATGAGTATTTCTTTGTCTGGAAGAAGTAAAAAGCAGTTTAAATAGAAAAGAGGATACACTGAAAAAAATCCGAATGTGAATGGGCAATAAAAGATTACGTGATAATACATGTATGCAAAATGGCCTTATTGTTACATTTCCATTAAATCATTTGTTTCAGGTGCTACAGGGATGACAAAAGAATGCAAGTTAACTTAATGAGGTTTACTTAATACCAAGAGAAGTCTTAAAAATATTGTTCACGATGACTGTGCTTGTTGGTATTTTTCTGTAAGTTATAATACAAAAACACTGGATGATGTTCGAGAGAAAACAGACTAGCATTAAAGAAGATCATTGCTTTTATGGGTTTTTTTTGGGGGGGTGTGTTAGTTACTTTTCTGTGCTAGGCTTTTCATTTAGTTTATTTAGTCCACCCCATCTCCTGAGATAGAGCACATGCTAACTAAACACGCAAGCTAAATAGCCTGGTTTCTTGCACCATGTCTGTTTCAGGTGTGTATTTTTTTTCCTTCATATCTCAATACTCTGATGTAATGTGTTCCTGAGCTACAAATGCAGGCACTGAACAATCCTTTCATTCTTTTTCCGGTCATTTTCTCTCATGCTTAATCTGTGTTTTTCTCCCCCATTCTCCCTTCCCTTTAGCACGACGGCCTTCACCAAGGACATTTACCTTTTCTAGATTTTCCCAGGAGTTATTTAGGAGATATTTTCCAGTTCTGTTCGACTGTCAAGCCTTCGTTAGTGAACAGAGCTGATCCTTGACTAGCTGATGGTTTTAAAATATCTGCTGAGGGAATACGGGGCTCCATGAAGGACCGAGCTAATCAGCTAGTCATGCATGGCACAGGCAGGCAGGCACTGTGCAGGATTTTACTCTTATAGCAGAGCCAGCACCCCTCATTCCTGATGGGAAGGCGCCCTCCCACTTGGCTCCATCTACTTGCGCAGCCTAGTAATCAGTGCAGTCAACTGTTCTATCACATGGCGTGTTTTATAATGCCCTCCTCCCCCTACACTGCTAATCTGAAATTGCCAAAACATTTATGACCCAATTTAGATTTTGAAAAATATTAAGAATAATTCAAGCTTCCAGAGATGAAAAGCTTGTGCTTCAACTGATAGCACAGCTTAGTGCTAGCTAATAATCCTGACTAAACAACACACATCATCACATATACTCTTTCCAGGTCGAATGCTTTTTTATGCTCTTATGAAACACCAATCTTACTCCTGCTTCTTCATTTTATTAACACACATGAATTTTGTATTCGATGCTTTTTTTAAAGCTCATTTGTTTTCATGAAGACGCTGTTTGTGTTACACGTTCATTAATCCCAAACAGCTGCAGGTTTGCTTTTTTCTCCTTTCCAGCTTACCGCTCAGGCTTATGCAGCCAATCACCACAGAGGATTTTCACATAGTAAATAAATCTTTAGGCAGTTTCTCTTTAATTTTCTCATTTACTTTATTTGCCAGAGGAGGCTTCTGTGTCACTGAGCAAAAGGAGAGAAAGAGATCTCAAAAATTAAAAGCTACAGATAAGATCTGGTGAAGAATCGCAGTGGTGGTGCCCTCCTGCTACCCACAACTGCAGGCTTGCTGTGCCTCAGCAACCTCTGGAAGCCCATGTATGATGCTGGCAGTGGGTATGTCTTCATCACAAGACAGACCACCATACAAGGACACCTGGGTTACAGCTGCACAAGCTGCCTCAAGTACCAACAAATGACGTAACTACAAAGTGCAATCAGAGCAATATGATTAAAACCTTGTGGCCGCCTGTGAACACTGAGCAAAAGCTACTCCAGTACCTCTAGATCCCCATCAGCCATGCAATCCTGACAGAGTCTTTTTTTAATATATCTTCACGAGCTCAAGGTTGGCAAAATGGCTGTAATTTCAAAATGCAGATTTTATACAAAAGTTGTCAAGCTGTGACAATCCAGTATCAATATTCCCAAATTTGTTAACAAACCAAGCGGATCTCTGCTTTACCTCCATGTTATCCTGTCAGACCCCTAACAAAGTAAATAGACAAAAATCAGACACTGATATATCCCAGAAGTTCTATGAAAAAAATGTATTCTAATTACTAAAAATGCATCTTAGTTTAATTTAAGAAAAGAAAAGGAAAAAAAAAAGATTTACAACACTGAAAAGAAAGACACAGCAAAAAAGCAGAAATTGTGTTTGGCACATACTACAGTTCATGCAAGTTAGGTGGTAGCTGGGCCAACATTTAGCTACTGTAAAAATCAACTCCTACCAAAGCCTGACTCAGAGACTATACTCATGTACTCATTGCAGTGACTGTGCAATCAAATACCTTAGAGAAATACACTGCCGGTTCACGTTGCCAAGCNACCGGTTCACATTGCCAAGCCTCTTTCCATCGTTCAGGCAGAGGCAGATTCACAAAATACAAAAAACAAAAATCTAGAGGGAAATTTCAGCATTTTCTCATTGAAACACAAATCTTAGTTNGCCGGTTCACGTTGCCAAGCCTCTTTCCATTGTTCAGGCAGAGGCAGATTCATGAAATACAGAAAACAAAAATCTGGAGGGAAATTTCAGCATTTTCTCATTGAAACACAAATCTTAGTTTTACCTTCATTTCCAGTGAAGTAGCTTTGTTCCAAAATCCTGTCTCTGATGAATTTTAATTCAAATTACTTTTTAGAGAACAAAGTAAAGGGAGGGAGGAGAGGCAAAATGTAAGAAGGATTGAAAAGCTCTTCTATGGCAGAATCAACATCCATTCTAATTCCAAGCTCAGCAAATCCCAAATAAGTGATAATAAACTCAATATATCATTGGATTTATTAGCAACATCAATTTTGTGGTAAATATTAGGGTAAAGAATTGGACAAAATACAATGATGAGAAAGTGTTGAGGAATTTTTGAGAAGGATTTTTTAAACTTCATAAGAAATAAATCTTGCACAAAATATGAGGTACTAAAACGTCAACCTGAGCTGGAATTCTTACATAAGTCAGAAAAATATTGTAAGAGGAAAGGGTAAATGTGGGAGAAATGGCAATGACAAGAATACCAGAATACAACTAGCTAACAAATTTACAGGTATACATAGGTGAACTAAAAAACACCAGTCCTCTTCTTGACATGAAGAATAAGAGGGGAAAATATCCTTTATGTAATTAGAAGTGAGACATGCAAGCTGTGAAGAAAATTGTAAGAAGGAATCATCTAGAGAAAACAGACCTTTTTTTTTTTTTGTGGAAAGGAATACTAAAACAACAGAAAAGAAGAAAACAAAACACAAACCCAAAATGAACAATAAGAAAGACAAGAACAAAGCTCCACTCTGAAACTTACGTCTGTGGTGACTAAAAGAGTAGGGGTGGAAGAGGGGGAAGAGAGAGAGAGATGCATGACCAGAGAGACCAGACAGAAGCTGTTCAAGGATATTTTAACATACAGGCAAAGAAAGTTTCCATTTGGATCACCAGATTTTTCATACTGTTACTGAATGCAAGAGAAACCTAGTGAAATACATAAGTAGGGTTGACAGCATAAGATCATGGCTTAGTCTCCTTTTAGCAACTGCAGTGATGCTGTAGCCACTCTCATACCGGCTATGAAAAGCTATAAAACATTAGAGTCGTGCTTCTCTGGGTGCAAGAATCATGGCATTGCTTGGTCTCTTACGCACACAGCATCCTATATTAACAGTTTCGCTTAGCCACAAAACTACAGCTCTTGTATTAGAACAAGCGCTGTGCTGTTCCTTCCCTTGGTGCTCTCAATCCAACTGTAAAAAAGAAGCTTGTGGAGACTGAACAGAAAGCCCCAGCATAAGGCACCTTATATTACATTGTCTTACAAATACTCCACTCACTGCACAGAAGCAGCCGTACCCAGACAGCCACTACTGACAAGATGCTATCCCTAGTCATCTGCCCAGCCCAGGAGTACAGCTGGTCGCAAGACAAGAACACAAACTTTCTTTCCTTCAGTCAAACACTAGTGCTGGTTTTCTTTGGCAGTAAAAGAGATGACAGCGGAGGTTGATAAGGCAGAGCTATCAGTCCCCCGCTAACATCATCTTCGCTTTACTAGCTGATACTACACTCAAGACCATGAAATTAAAAGACCTAAGTTCATACCTGGCAGGTTACTCATCTCTCTCATGGTGAGCTGTGTCCCAGCTACGAGCCTGAAGGTGACAGATTGTCCTGTCAATGCAAACATGACTGAACCCTCCCTCCTGCAAATGCCCCGAGCTTCACAGCCTCTCCCTCTGCTCCAAGTGGGCAGGAGTTTCATATATCCCCCAAACAGAGGGGGTTTTAGTTTATATAAAGCCCTCTCTCTTAAAAACCAGGCTTGGTGTATTGGGTTTGCGTGGCAAGGTTTTGGTAGTGGGGAGGGCTACAGGGGTGGCTTCTGTGAGCAGCTGCTAGAAGCCTCCCCCCATGTCCCAGGGAGCCAATGCCGGCTGGTTGCAAGACAGACCTGCCGCTGGCCAAGTGATGGTGGTAGTGCTTCTGTGAGAACATACTTAAGAAGGGAAAAAGTTGCTGCGCAACAGCAGCTGCAGCTGGAGGAGTGAGAATATGTGACAGAAACAACTCTGCAGACACCAAGGTCAGTAAAGAAGGAGGGGGAGGAGGTGCTCCAGGTGCTGGAGCAGAGATTCCCCTGCAGCCTGTGGTGAAGACCACGGTGAAGCAGGCTGCTCCCCTGCAGCCCATGGAAGACCCAATGCTGGAGCAGGTGGATGCCCAAAGGAGACTGTCACCCCATGGGAAGCCTGTGGTGGAGCAGGCTCCTGGCAGGACCCATGAACCCCTGGAGAGAGACGCCCATGCTGGAGCAGGTTTTCTGGCAGGACCTGTGACCCCGTGGGGGACCCACGCTGAGCAGCCTGTTCCTGAATGATTGCACCCCGCAGAAAGGATCCATGCTGGAGCAGTTCATAAAGAACTTCCCGTGGAAAGGACCCACACTGGATAAGTTTGTGGAGGACTGTCTCCCCTGGGAGGGACCCCATGCTGGAGCAGGGGAAGAACGTGAGGAGGAAGGAGTGGCAGAGACGTGTGATGAACTGACCGTAACCCCTATTCCCCATCCCCCTGTGTCACTTGGGGGAAGGAGGTAGAGAAATTGGGAGTAAAGTTGAGCCTGGAAAGAAGGGAGGGGTGGGGAGAAGGTGTTTTAAGATTTGGTTTTATTTCTCATTACCCTACTCTGATTGGATTGGTAACAAATTAAACTAATTTCCCCAAGTCGAGTCTGTTTTGCCCATGACAGTAATTGGTGAATGACGTCTCCCTATCCTCATCTTGAACCATGAGCCTTCCATTATATTTTCTCTCCCCTGTCCAGCAGAGGAGGAGAGGGGTGATAGAGCAGCTTGGTGGGCATCTGGTGTCTTGCCAACGTCAACCCACCACACTTGGTTACTTCAGATGGGCTTATTTCTAGCCCATGCTGCTACTATACTTGCATTCTAGGCCCAAGCCAGATGAAAAGATAATGAAGACAACCAACACTTTCTCTGCAAACGGGAAGCAGCACTTCCGGTTGTGAATGTGTTTATAAAAACAACTCACAATGTGGATTTTTTTCATTATTTTTCTAGGAGTGAACAGAGCATACACAATTACTACAATTTACATGTCAGATATAAGCCAAACTATGTTTTCTTCCAACTACTATGCTTTATTTTACTTTATTTTCCTTTTTTCCTTTTTTTTTTATTTTCTTCAAGCCACTGACAGAAGAGTTAGTGTGTGCTAAGAGACTGTTCTTAATCACTTAAAAAAACCACAGTAGCTACTTAGCTCTCTGTTCAGTTGTAATTATAATTCTCTCTTGCCTTTGTTCAGAAGTGCCCTGGACTTGTATCCAACGTCATTGCTGAAGCCGGCTGCAAACGCTTGGATATTGCTCTCTCCAGCATAAGCAGCGGTCTGATACTCACTGGGAACCTACCAACAGCTGAGCAACTTCTGCAGCTTTACCAAAATACACGGAAACCTGACAGAGTCAGAGCAAGGTTGGTAGGGGCTGCCTAAATAACCTATTTAGCCACTCCACGAAGTACAGCACTGCCACAGCTGGCAGCGCATGAGGGGCATAATAAAGGGTTGCAAGAGATGCAGAAACAGTTTTACTGCCAGGCAGATATCCACTGCTTCAGCCACGATTTCCATTTATTTTAGGGGCAAGGATGTTTCCTGCCTTTTGCTTCAAGGCAACCAGGCCTTCAAGGCAGCACCCTCTCCCTTATCTCTTGCTACCTCTGGACCATTTCAGGGCCACGGCCCCAAGTTCATCTCTCCCCTCCCCAACTTACGTTCTGAGATGCCCCAGCAAAGGGGAAAGATTTTCTTGGTAAAAGCAAATGAGCGGTCTTTCCTATTCCCCAAGGTCCCAAAACAAAGGAACAAGCTATGTATTCATTTTCTCTCCAATGCATGACTGTAACTGCAGCTGTGTAAACCCTTGAAGAAATAAATCTGAAAAAGGATGATCTTTTCTTCTGTAAAGAGGACTTCTGTTTTTCTGAGGGAGCAGATCACTGCACAGGCTGGGCCTCTGAACATGCTGCTACTTTGTAATACTACTAAAATATGAAGGTATGGCTTAGACTTCAACACATAACTGCTCAATTTTCAGCTTTTCTGATTAAAGTTTTTGATACAGAAACATTTCATCATACAGATTTCATCATTATAGCTGGGACAGAAAGCAACGCCAAGAACAAGAACAAGCAGGTCCTCAGAAAAGGTACCTGCAAAGCACGTACTGTGCTATGTGTACTCTGGGAGCACTCAAATAAGTTTTCTGCTCATGCAAGTAGATGTATGGAGACCTAAAAAACTGGCCTATGAAAATTATCTTTTAAATTTAAGATTAAATTAATTTAATAATAAATTTAAATCATAATATTATAATATTGTATAGTATTAAGAATATAATACTATAATACTATAAATATAATAATACTTAAATAATAAATTTAAGATTAAATTTAAGATAAAATTAAGATTACTAAGCTTAAAATATACAATTGGCAAGCTAAGATTACAAAGTAAAAATTCAGACTATTCAGAGTATTGAGAGACACTGTAACAGTGCAGAGTTTGAAAAAGTGAAATTTTCACGGTAAGATACCACAGTTTCACAGAAATTTCAACTAGAATACATAGTTCTTTGCATAATGAAAAAAAATAATCCCAGCACTTGGCAGTTGTATTCATCAAATGTCTGTTTTCCTTCTGCCCTTGTAAAGTTGGTTCTCATCAAGAAGAATGTTGAGCTGGTAAACTCGCATTATTCAGAAAGCCATGAATACCTCTTACACTTGCCCTGAGAGCTTTCATGTGTCAGGTCTGCTACGCTGGCAGCTGCACATTACGTTATTACTACTCTCATTGTCAGCATGTCTCTAGATGTCTTTCCACAACTGATAGGCAACCTTGTAATTTAAAGAAAAACAAACCATCTTTAATGTGAACAAATGCGTCCATAGTACTTTTCACGACATCATCCATGCACGCAGAGATATGTGTAACAGATAAAGGCTACCGAATTTGAGAATTAAAGGCCTCATCGAAAGACAAGTTTGAAGGACAAGCACTCTGCCATTCAGCCCACCCATGCAGAGCACCCATAGGGCAGGACTGCCGCATGCCTCCAGGCTCGACTGCAGCACTGGGGCTAAGAGGTGCCGACTCTCACAAACACTGGAGAAGGCCACAGGACGGGCTCTGTGATTTTTAAAGTCGGTGTGTGACATCACTGGGAAAACCCAATAATGTGCAGGCAAATATCTTTTTTTTTTTACCCTGTTAATGACTATATATAATACATAAAAATATGTGCAAAATTTTCAGTGAAAACAAGTGTCAAAGATCAGCATTATTTTAGTAACTTTGAAATGAACTAAACAAAACCTGACCTCACACCGCATGAGATCTTCATTAATACAACATTGACACTGGGGGGAAACAAAATCATGTTAAAGCTGCATGAAAAAAAAGCAGTTTAATAATATCCAAGAATGTTTCTTTAAAATTTCTTACTACATTCAGTATCATGATGCTGAAACCAAGACATGTAATTCTCAAAATCCAACCTTATTTTAAAAGTTAGAACTAATTGATTTTAGAGTCTTCATACATTCTGATAAAATTTGGTAAAATACCTATAAATGAAGGAAAGCATCTCTCCAGAGGCTTACATTACACTCACCTTGTGCTACCTAAGACTGTATTCAAAACGATCAAGCTTTATGAAGCTCAGTTACTGGGATTGAGACCTTACAGTATAGTGCAAAAATTATCAAATACTTTTGAAGAAAATGGCTATGATTTAAAGCATCTGGTTAGTAATCAAGTACTCCTCAGCAGAAACATCGTTTTAAAATCTGGCAACAAGGCAGAATGAATCTCTCAACAACTACCTAATCCAAGATCATTTAGATAAAAGAGACAGTCCAATAGACAATAAATTACTCTTCTGAGGCAGTCCTGAAGAACACCCGTTTTCTCTTTACATACACTTTCTTGCAAATACTCATAAATTATGAAATACTGGAAGAAAAGTATCAGAGGAAATCTCCCAGTCCGGGTCTGTTTGGCCCCTAACCCAGGGCTTTATCCTGCTCAGGTCCTCAGCCTATGTCCCAAAAGCCCCAAATCCTGCACGGATCCTTCCCAGCTCCTGTCAGCTCTCATGCCCAAGCTGTAGGGAATCTTACATCTGATAATGCCAGCTGCATCATTTAAAGCTTAAGAAGTCAAACAAGTAAATTTTTCTTTATCCATAAGCTCCAAGGCTCTACTAAGAATTTACCATGTCAACATTTTATGGAAGGAAATGGGAGAGACTGAAATTAAACATTATTTCAGCTGTAGTTACACTGCTCTTTCCAGACAATATTTTTTACTGGAAGGCACAACAAGAAGATACCTCTCCAGAAGACAGAGAGTTCAAGAACTGGTCCAAGTTACTGGGCCCTGCAAAAAAGAATGTGGCTGAGAATAATGAATGACTTGCAATACCCAGGACTTAGATTACAGGACCTAGCAGATCAGATACATTTTGTTTGTTAAATCTGTTTCAGGCTAAATCTAAACTTTTGACTTTAAACTCTGTGAGTAAATAGTTTAATCAGTAATGAAGCTGAACCGCTTTCATGAAATATTTGTGCAAGCAGGGAAAATTACATTTCTCATTGGACAAAACAATCTCTTCTGGGGCTTCACTTCACTTGCAATGTTCAGTCAGCAGAATATGATGGAGAAATAAATATGTTCCACGTCATAAAACCCTAGCACTGCAATACTCAAAACTAAATTAGCCAACACAAACATGAAAGGTGGTGCTAGTAACAGACATAATTTATCTCGCTGATAAATGAAGATATAATATTTACATAATTACATTTTTTGTATTTTAAAAGATTATAAAAACATAGAACAAAATATTTGAAGGATTATTTAATGCTATTACTACTTATATCACAGACACATTAGGACCAAGGTCCTAATTACAATTCCTAAATACTTGGCAATATATGTGCATTTTTACTTTCCCTTTAAATAGCTCTCCCTACTCTGAAAATGTTGGACTTCAGATAATTCCATTAAACCAGCAGGTGAACCCAACATTCAGGATAAAAGAAAGGATGAAGCTAAGCAGTGAGTCTAAAGCCCACATTGTGAGTAATAATCACAGTTTTCCAGATGCCTCAGCATTTCAGTGATATCTTTTGTAAGCACAGGGCAGAGAAAAATTTCTTTCCTTTTTTATCTTAAAATATGTCACCTTTTTAGATTACCTTGGCTGTATTAAACATACTTACAAATAAAACTAACTCTTTTCAAATGATGCAAATCTTCAAGCATTGCATGCATGGGGGATCCTGCCACTTCACCTACATAGCCTGGCATGAACTTCCATTTATCAAAAATTCAAATTTGTGACTTCCCAGGAACAACCGAATCCTTTCCTCTGAAGGCACTGCTGTAGCACTGCTATCAAGATAACAAGTGATAACAAGAAGAGGAAAAGAGAGCTTCAGTGTATACTTTAAAAAAAAATATTGTAAATATGCTAACAAGAAGAACATTCAAGTGCTCCCTTCTTCCCTGTACTAATATCACGCTTCACAGTTTAAGTGCTCAGCTCAAACATTAGTGTTTCAGTAACGTTTCTAAAGACACCTGTGAAATGTAAGCTGCACCTGGTACCTTATTAAACATATTGTGGGGCTCTATCTCTACACAGATCTTACTTATTGCCCCATTGCTAATCACAGCAGCCAAGAAATGCTGTAAGATATGAATAAGTGTTAAAAATTTATTTATAAATATTTCGAAGTCTTGGCCAAGGACAAGGTTCAGGCAAGAAGAAAATTGGAAGGACAATTGCTCACAGTCTGTTTTCTCTATAACTTACTAAGTACATCAAATCATTTTAGGAAATAAACANAGTGTCCCCATAAGTTTTATATAACTGCTTTATATCACTCATATGAGGAAATACTCATGCAACGACACGTTTTACCCCACGCACTTGCCACAGACATTAGCAGCACGTCAAAAGGGTCTCATTCTGCAGGACCTACTCCAGTTACAATCCTGCATGGCACCATGGCTTGAAACCCAGCAAAAATCCAAACCTTCTATTCCCATTAGGTCAAAACCTTCAGAGGGAAGTTTCAGGTCAGGGAAAAGTGACCCTACTGCTAAACCAGTCCCTCAGCAGGCTGCTGACTGCAGGGGCAATCCTGCTCCTCCTATCACCCTTTCCTACCCACATGCCCCTGCATGTCCTGTGGCCAAGGTTGCCAGATGCAAGGCAAGAGGGAAGGAGCAGAACGTCTCTTTCAGCAGCCACCTACCATCAATCATGTAAAAGTGCACCCTCAACATGCACCCTTTGCGAAATAATTTCTTGTATGAAATCAGCAGCTTCGGTACGAGCAGGTTTCTTAATCAGCTAAGGAGGCAGGAGGTCTTGGGGGAAAAAACGGTGCTGAACTCAGCGTAGGGGGCAAGGAACACAGAAAGAAGATTAGGTATGGCTATTAGGTCTGGTGAAAGATGTGCTGAATAATTCATGGTTATCTTGGGAGAGAAAAGGGCATGCCCCAAGACCCTTTATGGTATTGTTCTCTCTGAGAGAAATACCAATTTATTTCTAAAGACAAGCAGTTAGTGCCTTTACTGCTTACATGCTATTGTTTAAACACAACATATCATAAAAGATTTCTTAAAGCTATCATAAAAGCTTTCTTAAAGCTGGACATTATTTGATGCTTACTTACTGTATTCCTTTCAGTTTCTGTATGCAAGATTGTTGCAGAAGTCACAAATGCTCAAAATATCTTGTATTAAAACCCCAAATAGGGGCATCTGTGTGACCAAATATTTAGTGTCAACAAAAATTCACTGCGTTGCTCCGACAGAAAGCCATTTTTATGTTTTATTAAACCAGATCATATTTTCCCCTGCATAACCTAATTTTTTTTGTATTGTTATATTAGTAAACTCTTTTCTAAAAATGTGATAAAAGCTTTTAGCTGTCAATCAAGGAAAAAAAAAATTACCCGAATGATTATAATGAAATATGACTAATTTCTTTCCTTTTTTTGAAAGAGACAACCTTAAGCCACCATACTTTTGTATTAAAAAATTCTGTTTTCTTGGCCAATTAGCTTTATTTTTAATGACCCCAAATACTATCATGCTTTTTTTTTTTTACCCATAGAGTGGAAAAAATGAAAATTTCATCTTAATATGGAAAAAAGAGTGATCCTATCTACCTATTTGCTCATACTGAAAGAAAAACTGAAAGTCTTCTAATTCCTCCACATATTTCTATAACCAAGGGTTGTAAAGTACGGGTGTGCTGTTTGTAATTAAAAGTGTACAGGAAAATTCAGCAATGAACCCCCCCTCCCATAGAAACAAATGCAAAACCAGACAGGTTTCTACCCTAGAGACACCACAACCTAGAGAAACATTCAATTAAGCATCAGCTAGCATCCTCCTCTATCACACTGTCCAGTTCCTGCTCCTTCCCCTGCTCACGGCCTCAACTCACTGGCAAGACTCTTGTACATAGCACTTACTAATTTCATCCCTTTAGGAGCCTCCTGCATCCGTCAGAGCAGCTGTTTTCCTTCACAGCCCTACCCAGCCGAGTTCTCCTTGGCAATTGCTCAGCTAAAGAAAGTGCTCTGGACAATTACCTCCTGCACCAGGATGAGCATTTAAAGATGTCGTAAGAGAGAAAACTGGGACAATTGTTTTGGCAAAAGGGCCATAGTTGGGTAACTGTCTATAAATAGAGTGAGGGTGAAATTAAGTGCCTAACGACTACCCTAAGAATTGGAAAATATTAAGCGCTCCGCATATGGACAGATTCCATACTCTAACACAGACAAATGCACAGAGCAGTCACTGCAACAGTGCAAACGTGACATTATGAAAAAGAGTATCGAGCCTGAGCCTAATTTCATTGTTTCCTTATACACTTCTACTCGCCTGTAGTTACTTTTCTGTCTTACCACTTGATTGCATGTGCTTCGGGGCAGGGACTCACTAAACGCACAGCATTTTGAAAACCACAAACCTTGCAAATCTCACAGTAAAGGAAATTATTAACAGTAACACCAAAAGCAAATACTACCTTTGCAAAAACTGATTGCCATTATGCTTATTTTTAGGAACTAAGTTTATGGCTCTTTTTTTCCCAACACAGAATTAAGAGCTACAAATTAGATTGCCATTAAATATCTAAACCAGATAATTTATCATGTAAGTTTTTCACTAGTGACAGGCATTGGTCTGTTGTGTCTTTCATGATACCAATGCATCAACTTGCTCAGTACTAGTTGAAAAGCATTGCATCAGCAAGATTTTGGGAGGCTGTATGTCACTGTTGCTTTCTTTTTCACCTCATTAACCCTTCAGGCAGTTTTGATGAATCCAAAAGGAGGCTGGACGCCCTCTGTGAAACTCGTCTCCTCATGAAAGCTCCTTTGCAAAATCAGAAAGGATCCCCTATTGTGTTCATCCACCACTTCAGTGCAAAACATTCCTACCACCAATGCCACGTATTCAGCTGCTAGCCTGCAGGAGGAGAAGAAAGGCTTTGCAATCCAGGTAGATGGAGGCTGAGGGGCAGCCGGGTTGGATACGCAGAGCAAGGCACAAGATTATTACTCCACCTAATATATTGACACCTATTAATTTCAACATCTTGTAAATTCAGAATTGGCAGAATTGCCACTGATATTGCCCTCCACTACTCCTACTCCAATAATAAGGGTACAGGTGACGATACCCTTCTATTACTGTCAGCTTTTCAAATTTGCAATGATTTTTTAAGTAGTTAATTTTATTTATCCAGACCCTTTTCATTCCTGGGAACAAAGTGGTCTTTACAGCCTAGAGCTCAGGTATATTGATGCAGCGCAATGAAATCTTTCACACTCTTGCAAGTAAAACTGCTTTCAAATGAGTGTACAGTTGCCACTCTGTGCTCGATGTATTTGCTTTGAAATTATTTAGCTATTACTATCGATTCCTCACACGGGTCATTTTCTGTATGCCAGTGAAATCTCCAGAATCCTTTGCATTTTGTCAGAATTTATTAGAGCTACTAAGAAAT
>RSEF01000001.1:144191433-144247796 GCA_003993805.1 Himantopus leucocephalus | reverse complement strand
AGAGTAGAGAGGCAGAATCACCTCTCTTGAACTGCTGGCCACACTTCTTTTGACGCAGCCCAGGATACGGGCTTAATTTTAAACAATCAAAGCTTTAAAGCATAAAGTTTTAATTTTAAATTATTAAAGCACAGCAGTTTGAGGTTGTTAATGATTCTTCTTTTAAAATGCTTGTCAAGGTACAAGGCTTGGTAATGGTACAGATTCAATTGAAATTCAGAGATTCACTGTGATTAGCAAGCTACCGATCATCCAGAGCAACTTACAACATATATGCTTTTATTGTCTCTCTGTTATGAAGTTAAATTGCATTAGCTTAAACCTACACATCCTGTTTTTCAGACTGAAGCATCCCAAGATTTCCTAATCAAAACCATGACTGAAAAAACAGGAGTATTCCCTCCCAGAGAGCACTCCTCCAGGAGAACTCATTCTGGCAGAAGCCCAGTGCTGCGCCACGGGAGAACAAACAAGATTTTCCATGTTGCTTTTAGGAGTAACTTATGGTATTATCAATACTTCTCACACTACTCTGCTTCTATTTTTAGATGTTCTTCAAGTAGCTCCAGTCAGTTGAAAATGTTTTCATGCATATGCTTGATGCGTTTCTTTCATATGGACAAATCTTTTCTGAATAAAGACCAATGATATACACGTAAAGTCTTGCAGCATGGGCAACAACTAGCTTGCTGCTTTATTAAAAACAAAAGCCTAAAAACCATCACAAGCAGCACAAACCATTGTGTGAGTAACCTCCTCAGCCAAAACCTGCTATTACAGACTGATATGAAAGCTGAACCATGTTACCTATACCTGGACAAGTCTGTTGAGGCAGCTTGAACATTTTACAAACCAAACTGAGAAAACATGAAAGCACAGATACCTAATGGGATCACAGGGAAGGGCAGGAAGTATACGGGAGATCAGGGGTCACTCTTCATTCACGTAGTACAGTACAGTGACTCAGCAGAGACTCATTGCCAGCCAAGGTTATCGAATTTGTTCCTCTCTTTAAACTTAATTTTCCATTTCCTGTTCTATTTCCTTGGTACCAAGTCCTGCTTTGAGTCAGGCTCCCCAAAAGGGGCATGTTGCTTTTTGACTGTCTCTCATTTCAAGAGCTGACCATATTTTCCCTACTCTTCCTTCTTATTGCTGTGAATTAGTTATTCCAGAAAGGATAACAATCTTCTAAAGAATTTATTTATAATGTCCACAGTGCCTCATGAACATCATCCTCCATTTGCAAATGTGTGCTTTTTTGTTTGTTTGTTTTAGAAACGCATAAATCCTGTTTCCATACTGAACCAGAGGAATGGAAAGTTACACCAGGGAAGGAGTGAGCCCCTGCTGCAGGCAGCCTGGCTCCCATGACAACTGCAGAAGGGGTCAGGGTCCCTCTTCCCCTGTAGCTTTCCTCACAAGATGGCACTGGAAAAAATGGCTACGGCAGCAATGCCAGGCTATGGCAGACAGCAACCTGAAAGCAAAACACAAACACTGCTTGAACAGCTGAGTGCTTCCCCCTGTTCCTACACAGTTTGACACACTGCTGATGCTTGCCACAACCGCTGCTGCCATCACCGATGGCTGTCTCTGAATAAACGAATGCCAGAAACCTGTGCTATCAAGTGCAAAGTGCTACACAAACTCGATACATCGCATGCGCTATGCCTCAGCAGGCGTTTTTAACAGCATTCAAATTCACTACCAGGTGGTTTCGCTCACATCCATTTTTTCATTATCTCAGTATTTTGAACACTGGCTTCAACATTTCTGTTAGGGGAGCAAGCACCTCCAAAGGCATCAGAGGAGAAAAGTAAGTAGCAGCGAGCTGTGCCATGCAGAGGCAAGTGCAGACCGACGTGTGCAGCACCCACAGCCAGTGCTGGCCACACACCACGGGTGCCGCTGGGCAGCACTGGCACAGCTCGGGCACATCATTAGCTGGTTTAGAAATACCAGGAGGAACCTCCAACGTGCATCTCTCAGAGACTTCTTTTAAATGACAACTGAAAATTAAGGTGAAAAAATGTTTTCTACAAGTAACCAGGCTGGAACTGACAGAGCAGGTGTGGTGAAGATGTGACTGTCAGCGCAACGCATTCACCCCAGGTTCTGGGTCCCTAGCTCACCGGCTCAAAATAGAAAGTCAGACCTTGCAGGCACTCAGGCTCACAGTTTACAAATTTCTGTCTTATTACAGAGGACAGGTAGACTTAATAATTGACATGAGCTCCTAGCCCTTATAGCTCTTGTGTCTACTTCCATTATTTCTTCTCCATTTCTTCTCTCCCAAACATACTAAATATATACAGAAATAAAAATTTCTGTGTAAGTTCAGTGTTTTGCAGTGAGAAGGATCCCTAAACACCAGTTAACTGGATCTTACAAGTTGCTGGATCTACAGCCATGACAGCCTTTCCCTTTACATTAAATCATTACAGTGGTTGCAATATTCCCCAGTTGATGGTTGAGTATATAATTTACATTAAGTTCTGGCATACACTAATGTGACCTCATCAAAGGCTGTTAATGAAATCTAGCTCTGCTCAAATTCACCACAGCTAGCCAACTATGAAAGTCTTGCCTGAAGAAAACTACAAATATATCTCAAATGGAAAATGTAAAAAATACTCTCAATAGTATCTTCTGAAGTAAGGGCTGTTTTCAGAAAGATAAAATAGGCTTTTTAAGAGGTTTTATTTTATATTCACCGATTATGGCCTTTAGCATTATCAGCTGAAGCCTCAACTCACAGACTAACCTGACACAGTTAACTCAGACTAAGGAATGTACTGCTTGAATTAATTTCTCTATACTTGCAGAGGTTTATTTTTAGATATAGGAGAGGAAAAAGTGATAGCTTGTTAGATCAACAGAAGCACATATAGATTACATTGGAAGGAAGTCTAACCTAGAAACAGAAGTTTCAGATAAGCTACTACAAAATGAAAAAGGAAAAAAGAAATAAGCATAAACACTTGTTTAAGTGCCTTGAAGCTGCATGAGCAGAAGGAGGTCATGTGAAACAGGCATTTTTATTTGATCATAAAACTTGTGCTACTTCAACAATGTTACACTGAATTTTCTCAGGAGATACAACAGGCCTATATGCATACTGTATTTCTTCTAAAAATTCATCTGTCAGCAACCTATGCCTTCAGTCACATGCAGCATTGTAAATTATTTCACTTACACCTATCATTAATAGGAATTTGACAGAGCCAAGCCTCAGGAATCTGATTCCAGCTATACATGGCCAGTGGTCAATTCATCAATGCAAACAGGCAAAGAAAAGGACTACAAAGCATGAGTATTTGATTATTTTATTTTTTTTAAAAAAAGCACAATTCTGAAGGCACTGCTTAAATTAAACTCCCACAACTGCATTGCTAATTGCCCTAGGATAATCTGCTTCTGTGATTTTTAGAACAAAGAACAGCAAAGCAATGGATTCAGCACACCAATAAAACCAATGAGGTTTCACGCAATGCCTCAGTTTTGCCTTTAGTTAGAGTGTTTATTGATCACCTTAAAAGTCAAGGGCCACTGTATCCTACATTGTTACCACTGGGCTAACACTGGAAGCACATCAAACTGCCTGGTGATTTACAGGAGAGCCTAATGGCATCTGCTTCTGCTCAACTGGCAGCAATCCTTGCTGCCCTCATACTCCTGCCAATATTTGTGTAAAAGCCTTCTTAACACCCCAATAATTCATATCACCTCTGCGTGAAATATTATCTAAACTTATGATTCATAAAATTGAAAACACATTAGAACACAAAGTGATAATGCCAACAAAACGAGATACTGTTGATTCTTCTGTAAATGGGACTGACATTTTCCATTGGCATTATCTTGTTCTAAATAACCCCACAGTAATTTATTGATGCTTTTGAAAAAATGAGTAGTTGTTAGGAAATATTTTAAATCAAAAAGGTAACAGTACCATTACAGTAATATATAAAATGTTTCATCAATAACTGTATCAAGAAGAAGCACCAGAAAGAGTACTAGGGTCTCCAAACTTCAGAAAGAATTTAAAAAAAAAAAAAGAAGGAATTGACAAAAACATTGTTTCTGCCTCTTCAAAATATTACAAGTTATTGAAAAACTGAGGCTACTTGTAAATGAGCAAGGCACATACCAGGGCAAAGATCCCTTTAAAAATTACGTTGCTAGAGAAAAATTTGTACCAGTCTGTCGCTCCATATCATACATTGCAATACTTTTGATCCAGTATGCAGCACTCTCAAGATAAATATGATCTTGCTTGGAATGACAAACTTAACGCAGGATTCTCTCTCTCAGCCAGCATTAAATGGTGAAGAACACGACAATGACGACGGAGGAATTTCTTGCAGACAGGAGAGAAGTACTTGGGAGGTTAATGTTTTGCAATTGTAACCAAAGTTGTGTCAGTGAATCATGTTTTGGTGCTATGAGGAGGCGAAGACCACAGTGCTGAAGCCTCTGAATGGCACTGCTCAAAGGTTAACGATCCTGACCCCGAGACAGGAAAAAAGTAACAACAGCAAAGAAGTGTTGCTTTTAGTTATCTACACACTTGAAACACAAATAATGGATTGTGTTTACAAAAATGAAACCATTATTTTCCACTAATCGTGCCAAATTTAGGAGAAATCTGAAGACATAGGAAGGAAGGTCTGTGGGTAGGATGGAAAATTTTAGAAATTTTCTGAAAATTCTATATTTAATTTTTGGCTGGGTAACAAACCTATTGACTTATGCTGCACAAATATTTGGTTTTTGTGAAAAACAAAGGTAAGACTTCCCTTCAGGGACTGAAGGCCACTTCATAAGCACTTTGCGAACACTTCACACTAAAACAAGGAACTCCGGAGTTCAAGGGATACATAATTTATTTTAATCAGTTCCCATTTACAACCACTACTGTAGAGATAGCTACAATTATAGTAAACTGCAGACACAAGAAATCCTCATGTGGCATTAACACAGCCTTATCATTTGTAAATTCCAACCTGCCTATATCAGACTTGGGAGAACTGAATTTTGTGCAACACTTGAATTCTTGTCAGTGCCTACATATGCATCACCCTTACAAGTGAATGCTTATGTTACACACCAATTATAAATACTATTGCAATGTAAATTACAATGTAAATTACAATAGCGTGTTTATCTTTGGTAATTTTCTTCCTGCACTGCATATTTCCTTTACATACCTAGATGCGGGAAATTAATAATTTAAAACTAATTTCTTGTAGAATTGTATTATTAAAATACACATTTCCTGATGCGACAGGGCTTTTTATGTCCTGAGTCCAAAAAAAAAAAAAGGGTTTAAGTACAGCCATGCATGTAAGTTTGTCTGCTATCAGGTGCTTCCTATATACAGAGCAATTTTGCTTACGTGGAACTTCTATGAACAAAATTGCAGACAGCCATCAAATTATAAAAACAAACATCCGTCAAAATGGGGGGAGGGGGGAAGAAACCTTTTATTAACCAAGTTCATCTGCTGGTAAAGTTCTTTTTCAGCATACTTACAAAGCCCAATCACCCCTTAAACACTGGCAGGTTGTCAGGGTCACAAATAAACTACACTGCAAATAGACAGCATGATGGCTCCATGCAAAGCTGACTTCACTGCTCTCTATCCCATTCCCTGAATCTGGCAGGAGGGAGGTTCATTAGCTAGCGCTTGGTGACCACCACCAGGCCTGTCCTGTCCCTATCTTGTATCCCAGGGGGGCTTCTTTGATGAGGTGCCATTGGAATACAGCTAAGTTGCTTCCGGCCCTGCGTGCTAACCAAGCCCTGCATGTGAGTTAATAAGCCCACCCAGAAAGAGAAGGCAAGCAGGGTACCATATAGACTTTGAAGAAGTGAGCAATGGTCAAGAAGTAGTACAATCTAAGTTTTACCCTTACCTAGATTATCCCAGCTCTTCACCACCCTCCTTATACAGAATCCAAATTGCAGTCTACTGTAAAATATTAACCAATTCTCCCTCAGTGTAACTAACTTATGAAGTTTCCACCATGCTTCTGCAGGATCCTCCCTTCTGCTGTACCACTATAACTCAGGTCGGATGTAGGGGTAGATGCTGTGCTATAAATCAGGTTACTGAAATGATCTAGCATAAGAAACAAAAGCTTTGTGGGCCAAGAAGATGTAATTCATGAAGCGCCTGGTTCTACAGACAACTGGACAAGCACAACTCAAAAAGCGAGAAGCTGCTGTACCAGGGAACAAGAGCAGCTGCCCAGGAGCTTCTTAAAATCACCATGAAGCCAAAGAAAATGCATCACATAACTATGGCAACAGTAGAACTCCAGGCTGTGGAAGCCTCCTAACACTTCTCAGCATATCAGTAACCCTATGCAAATCTAACTGTTCAATTAAAGGAAGGATTTCACAGATTTTTCTTTAGTTGTTACTTCATTAGGAAACAATGCATTTCTTTGTTTGTTTCCCTAATGAACATACCTTAGAGAGATCAATCTTTTTTTTTTTTTTTTTTTTTAAGTCTTCATTATAACTTCTGCAATAANTGGAAACATCTCATTTCTAGTCTTTTTATTTCTAATTTATGTAGTGATAGTTTTGGAGACTTTGGAACAAAGAGTGCTCTCTAAAAACATGGTCTGTTTCAATTTGTCAGAGAGTAAATTTTTTTACCAAGTGGTGTTAATCTCAGGACTTTCTTTTTATGTCACATAGAACAATCCCATTAAAAATGTGCTTTCTCTTTTACTAATCCCTTCAAACAAAGCTAGGTCATTTTTGAAAACATCCTTTAACAAATCCAGTACTAAGCTGAGGTATTTATGCATTTGCCAAAGCTTCCTTTTTTTTTAAGCTAACCGATGGCAAAATGGCAGTCTCCCTCATAGTTTGCATAAGAATTAGCAATTTCTTTTTACCATAATGTAAGTAACTGAAAACCTGAAAAGCCTCTCCTGTGTTGCTCTCTAAAGTAATATTTTCTTAGGAAAAAAAGGCCAGTTAAACAAATGGAGGTACGAACAGAGAAGTAAACCTTTAAGCAAAGTAACAGTTCTTGCAGGCAGCTAACCTCACTAGAATTCACTTTCTGGTGTGTGGCAAAAGAAAAAAAAGTAGAATCTTGTCCACAGAAAGATTAGGAAATAATGACCATAAAGCTTCAAGTTTTGGCCAGTGACAGAATTTAGAACTTCAGGATGAAAACTTCTTTAAACCAACACCAAGAGAGAATTAAGAAATAACACATACCTTATCTACTGGGAGAAAGTCATTTTCAACTTCTATTGACCTTGGTCGTAGTTTTATAGGTTTGTCTTTGAAGATATCTCCAAAGCCAACACCCTTGACCTTTTTGGGTTGGATTGTCGTGCCTCCATTGGCTCCTTCTGATTTTGTACTGCAAGAGTCACCACCATCACTCTCAGAGCCTGTAGCATCTTTTAGGCCTGTGAAACGAAGGGATGAAAGAAGGAATCTTAGGTGTGAAGCTTACTATTTTCAAAACAGATTGTGATTGGAAAATGATCCCTCCCACCACCTCTAAAGGAAAACGAAACCACAAGAAATAGGTAGAGAAGATGCTCTCTGTGCCATGCGCTCATTTTTGAGTTTTAAAAATCACTTTATTTCAGCACATTGGTGTACCAGTTAGAACTTACACCAATCCACAAAACATGCGTACTCCAGCATCAAAACTTCATGAATGAAGACAGCCATTCCTTGAGTACCAAGAAAATCCTTCTTTCGCAGACAAAAATTATTTTGAAGAGAATGTAATAAATGAAAGAGTTAAATTCAGTTGTAGGGCAGCTATTGTGTAAAGCCACTTAAAGCTAACAAGCGGTCAGACCAGATGCTATACCTTAAATCTGTGTGACTCATATCAAGCCAATTTTGCAATTAGTATCTAAAGCTACATTACCTAACTGGGAAATTTAAAGCTGAAAGCTGTTTAAACAAATTTGCAATCAAATAAGCTGCATAATACATTCCCTGCTGAAAATTAAATCTCTCTGCAGCATAGACAGCCTCATAAGAAAAGCACCCATGCACGCTATCCTCTAGGAGTATAATAAATCAAAGCTGACATACTGATTTGCATTACTTCTCTCAGTGAATAGGAAAATTTCTCTGCACTTATCTGAAAATATCTGCTGTTTGAATAGCAGAGGCCACAGATGCAATATGGTGATGCTTCAGCCACTTTGCAGAACAGTGCAGAATCAGGCCAAACAGTCACTGGCAGCAGAAGTGACCCACTGAAGTTTCCTCCAATTGAAACTGTCCCCTCGATCATTTAAATCTTCCTTCCTACATTACAGACTGACTTAATTATGTCTCCAGGAAAACCACAGCAATTGCTGCTACTACAGCACTAATTCTACCTAATAATAATAAACTCAAATCCTCACATTCCCCTCCCAAGCATTCATGGTGCTTCGGATGTAGATCTTAACAGTCAAAGAAAGAAAAATTTCAAGTAAGCTTATCTTAGTTATTTTTATATCAAGGTCCACAAAGTGATTGCAGTGGATTTTCATCATAAGAGGCTGCCAGTACAGAAGAAAGATTCTTCTTTAAAACCTAGACACCTAAAATCAAGTAGAGATTATACACAAATCTCCTTCCGTCTTCTCTTTGGTAAGCAAATAACGTTACCCAAAAATTATCTGTATTTCTGCCAAAAGGAAAGAAATGGCACTAAGATCAGGCAAAGTCTGCTGGATCCCTATAAAAGGGCAGCAAGTTGTGGAGTGTATGGGAAGTTTTATAAAATCTTCATAATGCCTCAGTTTCTACAATTCTCTGATGTGTATAAGCAACAGAAACAGAATGAAGCAGTGCTCCTGAGCTGAAAGCATCTGAATATCATTTCCAGTCTACACTAGAACAACCCTTCAAAACCAAATAGACAAATTACCTAAAGAAAAAATATTTTTATGAAGTCAGTGAAAATCTTTATGAATAACATTTTTAGTAGTAACAATTGAATCCTTTGCTTTTGCCTCCCTGACTCAAGTGATTGCTTCGGTTTTAACAAACAGTCTAAAATCCAACAACTTTCTGCCACACTGGTGAGCAGCAATGTGTTTTGGGGAAGACTTCTTGTCTTCCTGGCAATTCATTGTTTAGGAACGCAACTACCCAGTAAAACACAGCATCTTCTTCAAGGGCTACTTTAAGCTTCTCTGATGAACCACAGAAACCACTGCAAGTCCTGAAGCCTACAGGAACAACTTCACTATCAAGGACACAAGGCGCTCACCTATGTCGTGGTTACAGGTAACAGGACAACCTGTCAAATTGGTTTCAACACCAGGGTGCTGCTAGGAAATGAATTCACAAATTACGTGTCAGGCCGGGATTTTCAGCAAAACTGTTAAGCAGAAAAGTCATCGCATGCTGCTCTCAGATTTTCTGTATCCATGTATTTCATGTATACATGAAAGCAGTATGACTGCAGAATTAGAGAAAGTTCCCAATTAGAAATAAACAAAAGACTAAACACTAAGCAAAATGCTTAGGCTCTCTGGCCTCCTGAGTGGCTGCTGAATCTACTGTTGAATATAAGTAACATTTCTGTTTCTTTGAGTGTTCAATTTAGATAGCACTGAACAAGTTATTTGTTCCATAAACTGGGCAGGACTGGAATTTTAAAGAATTCTAAATAATAATATTATTTTCTTAAATATGCTGGGTCTTGATCTCTTTACTTGGACCTTTTTATTTTCCCAAGAAGGGCCTAGAGGAAAACTTCAAATCTGGCTTCAGTGGTTTATTATGGTAGTTAGAATGGTAGTATTCCTGCCATCAGTAAAGTAACTTCTGTACGCTCCTTCTCTTCCAGAGCTCATGAAAGCAGTAAGCAGGGAATTCAAGCATTCACAGTGATCCTGCTCTGTGCTGTGGTTGGCGGGAAAGGAGTGGTTATCCATAGCAGAGCCATTCCACAATGCAGAGGCACTCAGAGATGCAAGGGTAAATTAATTAACCCAGAAAGGTATAAACCTCTTCAGGCAACATGGCAAAGTCACTGCCTCTTCCTTATTCCTATGCCTTGTTGTGACTTGGCTGGTAACAGAAGAAGCTGTAAGTTCTGCTGGTTGGACCTTTCCCAGCTTTGCAAAATATCAGTCACTGGGGCCCTGCCTGAGACAGAGGCTAGAACCAACCTTATTTACTACTTCTAAATGCAAAGAGAATGTTTAACAATGGACTAGTTACAAATAATATTTCTGAGTATAAAACATCCACAAGTCAAAAAAATTAAACAATCACAGTGATCATTGTCTCTTTGATGAACAAAAGATCTTCTTAATATGGGATGGGAAAATAACCCTCTGGCAAAGGTTCCTTCTTTCATCCTTGCCAAAATCTCCTCAAACTACTCTGTGATGGAGGGAAGGAGCAGTGCAGAGACCTCCCACCACAAGTAACTGGATTTTAACTGACAGAATCCATGACTGCTCTTAGCCACTCCCTGAAATGAACAGAAAAGCTATCTTTAAAATAAATAATTAAAATAGGTTTTCTGCATCACTAATTGTGGGAGAAGAGGACCTGGACATTGGCCAGTGGAGGGAAGTGAAATATGGAAGTAATTATGGGAGTTACTCAACAGGTCTCACACGGACTTCCAGATCTTTGAAGAACACATGAAAGAGAGACCAGAAACCTCAAGGGGCTCCAGTAAGAATTAGGCTTTTGTTTCTGGGTCAACACTTGTTTTTCATTATGGCGTCTTCATCTTTTATCACCATTCTTCTATGATGAGACATCACACCTTGTAAGAGGAACCTCACCTCAGGCTCATAACAGATTTCCCTAGCATCACCCATCTGTGCTTGATGATAATCCAAGTGTCATTTCATTCTCTATGCTGCCACAGAGCTTTGTCTCGGTATACAGTCCTCATAATGAAAGCAGTATAGGAAATAACAGCTTTTTTTTTTTTTTTAAATGAGGACAGAACAGACTGAAGTGATGCCTGTCCAAACTAAACTGCATTTGAGTAGCGGGATACAGCGACCAGCCTTACAAAGCTCCTCAAAGTTAAAAGAATTCTTCCTGACCAACTGGGAAAATGACATCATTTATTATTTTTTGACTGACACAAACTGAGGAGCCCTCTGGACTTAAATAAATAAATAAATAAGAATAAAAGCCCTGGGTTTTCCAAGAAGTGGTCTGCTCTTGCTCTTATCACTTCATGGCTGAGGCCAGGAGGCAAAGGTGACAGTAAAGGAGGACTATATGCAGTGGAAACTGAGAACAAATTAGATAAAATGAAGATCTGCAGTAACATTAAGAAACAACAGTGCAGTGCTTAAGTACAAAACAGACCTGCAGAAAATAATCTAATACGCTTTTAACTCTTAAAGACATGCTAAGGAGACTCTTTTTCACCTTCCTCCCAAGGTACATGAGATATACACCTCTGATTTGTACAGATAAAGAACTTGCAAGCATGGATTTGCAACGCTATGCCCACCCTTGCCTGAAAAATTCTCTCCTCCCATTTATTTTTTCATTGGATCATTCCCTGATACATATACACACACACACACGTGTATATATATATATATATCTCAGCATATATATGTCAGCAATTCTCAGAGCAATCCTGCCAAGTGCAGCTGTCCTGGCCTCCCTAGCCCTGCCTACACAAGGAAGGGACAGCTCATGGCTAAGGTGATCCCTCCTCTTAAAAATGGAAAAATGTGCCTCTTCCAACCACCTTCCTTTTTTTCGTTCTTCAGCTTTTCATGGCCTTTTTCACCACTACTGCAAACATCTTAGTAGGAGAACAGAGCTGCGGGGGACAGTTTCCACAAAAGACAAATGTAGCCCATGGATACAGCTGGGAACTAAGCAGGAACCTGAGTGACCTAGACTGTCAGATTATGAATTTTAAACAAGAAATTTTCTGCAAGAAGAGCTACAGTTAGCAGGGAGGTCAGGTTGCTAAATGGGCATTAAAAACTGCAGAGCATTTCAGCTGGCAGAGTCATCTGCTGCTGCTGACCAATACACCCACGCAGTCCGAAACAGCTGTGGTAGAGCTATGAACTGAAGCACTAAGGTAAGGCCAGCAGCTCAGCAAACTGCTATCCTCAAAAGCCCTGAGCACATCTTTTGCTTTTCTTTTAAGTCTAGTTATTAAATACTTCAAATATAGCCAGGATAGGATAAAAGCGACAGTAGTCAGGCCTCTCACTACTTATTTTTATTTTTAATTTTTAATAGTAACTTTTCTAGCATCTGTCACCTCTCTGTCAGCATTTGGACAGCTGAGAAGCTAAGTACATAACATCAACAAGGTGTTCGCTAACGTGCCTACTATCACACCAGTCCTAATAGTAGGAAAAATTTTCAGATCTTTAACATTTCTCAAGAAGGAGATATGTCTTTTGGGGGTGTCACTTTCCATTTCTGGCTCTATAAGCAAAGACACGATTCTTTTACCTGGATTTATTGTTGCTGAATCATCTCCACCACAAGGTAGAGATCAAATCCGAGTGTTGCGTGCACTTTTATAGTAAGCTCCTTGAAGTCTGAACAAGGACAGCATCAGCAGCAAGGTGTTAAAATTCACAGGAGCCAACCGTTCCCAACTTTTGGCTTGGACAAGATACGGGACTACTGACATGCAGCTATTTAAAAACACTCAGAGCTCTAAGATTCTCTGTTGCTTCATTTTCCTTAAAAATGCAAGATAATTTAGTATTCATGAAGATTAAATTCTCACAACACTGTCTGGAGGAATTTCACACTTCACACACACTTTTTCCTCTATGGGTATATAAGAGACATTAGTTTTCTCAAGACATTTCAAACACACCACACTCCTGCTATGCCAGTTACAGGTCTTTTGAGAGCAACATTCTGAAATGTACCAAAACAGATTAGCTCAAGTAGGGATTAAAAAGAGACTGCAACATCAGATTTAATTCACCAATGGCCCCAGAACTGTGCTGGCATCAAACCAAGATTCTAAATCAGAAAGATATTTAGGGATGATAAAGGGCTGTGTAAACTAAAGCTGTTAAAACAAAAATAAACAGTTGTGATAAAATTAACTCCATTCAAAGCAGGAAACAAATTGTTTCTAAATAGCTTAAAATGGCAGGAAAAAAGGGGGAATACATTGTGAGCTTTACAGAGCTTTCTATTTGGAGCTGTTATTTAGCAATTTAATTTTTGTTCTTTATTCTGGATTCTTCTTTCTGCAGACAAGTTATGGCACTGCGCAAAAGACAGACCACTCTGATGATGTATAAGCCAATGATGCTCTGGCCCTCTAAGCGCTACTCAGGCTAGCTCTGTTAAGCAATGTAAAGGTCAGCTGTTCAGAGGCACACACCTGAGACGATGCAAAGGATCTCCTGATTTGGTCTGGCAGCCAGAGAGAAATGCTGTCAACTGTGTTTAATAGAACAAAGAACTGTGTAAATGGAGCTTATTGAGATTTGTGCCTATTACAGAAGGGAATGAAAGCAAGGGAAAATATGTCCTTTCCTTTTATTTAGAGAATGACAGCCTGGAATGCCAGAGTGACTGATCTGAATGACAAAGAAGGTGAACCTATACATGGCAATTGCAGTAGATGAGACAGGAACTGTCCTCCTTCCTTTTCCTCACATACTGGCGAAGACAGAACAAATACCCACAGCCTATGAGGTATTTATCTTGAGCTTGCTTTCTATCAAGGGCCTGTATTTTGTTGAAGCCATCCCCAACAACACTTCATCACATCATAAAAAAATCAAAACCAGAACAGGAGGTCTGATTTTAAATATTACTGTAGAACAAAGCCATATTGGTCCTTCGTAGCTTAAAGGTTAATAAATTCACGCTTTCAGAAAACAAATTTACCAGGAGTGGTTTATACATGTACAAATGGCTGAGGCAGACTATCTCAATATTAGTCATTATTTGTCATTCTCAGTTATATTCCTTGAAGAAATGAAACCGTGTAATCTAAACATTTTGTCATTTCCTTTCAGCATATTTGTTTTCCTTAGCACAACAGTGTTTGCCACCTAAGAAACAGCCCCAAGATTTTTATACTTGCACAAGAAATCATGCAGGGAAAAGGGGAGCGGTGTCCAGCACCACGAAGCAGCATGCATTAAGGGCAATGCAGCGCAAGCATCTTCTGCAGCATGAACACAGAGCCATCAATATGGAAGCTGGTGGCTTCACCTCATCCCCAGCCACTTCCCCGAGTACTGTAAGAGCGAATAGAAACAATCATTGATTCAGGAGCTCTACAACCATACCATCGCCATCTTCATTTTGGAACTACTTTTTCACCATCCTTGTTCTCACCAAGTACAGCAACATGTTATTACACGTGAAAGGACAGGTAAGCAACCACACCCAAAAGGCTTCTTTAACTGTCACTCACCAAAAAACGGTCTTTTGTGAGACTCATGGAAAACCACTTGGTAGCGGGAGTCCGAATGAACAGAAGGATTTAACATGTTTCACCCCAGTCAACATAATTCTTCCACCCACCACCTCCAATCCCTCGCCATCTATATATTCCTTCTCCAGAAAAAAAGGAAGCTTATTTTTAATCATAAAAATTTCCCTCACCCAATTTTAGCATTGTTCTTTCTCAGATGTTATTTTTCATTGTAGCAGCTGTGTATTTAATATATGTTCTTCTTTGTAAGCAAGCTATGAGAAGTTGAGGTGAAGTGAAAAATTGCAACTGTCCTCTTTTCAGAACTGTTAAAATCCACATTTGAGTTTCTCATTTAACTTTGCTCACATTCACTCTTAAATGGGGTTAATAACATCATAAATACATCAATCATATTGATTTCCTTGAAAACTCTGACCAGCCACAGTTCCTCAAGGATTAGAGGGAGGGGGTGGGGGAAAAAAAGGTGGTGGAGCAATAGAAAACACAATTAAGGTTACTCACGAATATTTCTGTTTCAACGATCCTGTCTCATCTTCTTCCATTATATCTAATATCTATTACTGACAGCATTGTGGATCCACATATAAGGAAAGAGAGGCAAATATTTGTCAAATCAAGCATTGTATCTGCCCTGTTCCTCAGTTAAAGCATCTTCGAAGAAAAAGAAAGCGAACGAAGAAAGAGAAATTAAACCAGTAAAAATAAAAAAATTAAAAATCCAAGAAGCGTTTTTCGTGGAGGTACAGGAAAGTTGCAGGATGAGAGAAAAAAGGGCTGTGATCAACAAAACAATAAGTAATTAATTTTCTGTTGCTGTGTGTCCCTCTTCGCCCCGCATATGCAGTAGCAAAAATTTTCTGACAGCAGGTTAATGAGCAGGATGCCAAAGGAGTTGGAATTATTGCTGAGCAGAGCCTGGCATACCTAATGACCAAAAAAGCCATGTCAGCATATGGAGGCAAGGCTGAGTGCTTATACAGTAGACAGTATCTTGCATATTTCAGTGAAAGGTATCTCTAGAAGCAGCTACACACTAATTCAACAGCATTTAGCTATTATAGGCCTTGGTTAAGTAAGAGAATTTCTCTTAAACAAAGCAGTTGTGAAATAGCTTTCAAAATGAAAGTATTTTAGCACTAAGCATACATTTGTAAAGTAAAAGCTCTAAGCTTGCTTCAAAAATTGAGCAACGCTTCATGCAATGTGATACAGTGGAATCCAAGCACCCTTTGGGCATAAGTAATATGAATTGACTCGAGCTTAACTCATGGAGAAATCAGAAAGCTGAAATTAGAGCAGCTGTGTGTTTAAAACAACTTTAAACAGACACCCGTAAACAAAAACAATTATACGGAATTCCTCCAAATGATTTTCACTGGAGACATAAGCACATGGATATTTGTCTAAAAATAAGGACCGCAGATCAGCTGCGAAATGGCAGGAGCTGCCCACACCCTCAGTAGGCCTGCTCGCGAAGAACATGAGGAAGTGAGCTGCCGATAGACGGAGCAGGAAGAATAATGAACGCTCCTTTTTGCATGTCAGTTCAGGAGATAACATCTCTGATAGTATCAACAATGCCAAGCCTCATTTTGTTTAAAATCTTCCCAGATGACCTGATTTTGCGTACTGCCCGTTTCAGTCCCAATTCCAACCCTGTAAGCAACAACCAGGCCCCAAATGCAGCTGGACTTCTGGCCTTCTGAGACGAAGTTTTACAGAGAAAGCAAAATACCTCTGCAGCATGAAAAAAACATGCAAGTCTCAAACAAATGCCAAGGGAGGTAGTATTAAACAAGCCATCTTTGGTCAGCTTTAAAAACAAAGTTTAGATGGGTGTTTGCCCAGACCAACGTGAGACAATCTACTGTCTTCTTGCAGCTGGTTATCAAGCATACCTGTAGATACCTATCCAATCCTGCACGCTGTGAAATCAGTCTGATTAAATTTATTTTCTGTGGCATGGCATGACCATGGGCCAGTATTATTAACAAGGAGAACTAAATGCAGAGCTCTAGCGCAACTGGAAAGGTGACTGAATTCTTCCTGACTTCACTTAGGCTCACACTCGAGAAAAGAGTCATTTGACACTTAATGAAAAAAGGGGTTGGCAAGTAGAGCAGGTTTCTGGAAAACTCTGAAAGGAATGGGCAACACTGCCCAGAAAGATTAATGTTGGGAAATTAAAGGCTCCAAAGGCAGACCTTGCATCTGATTTGAAGCTAGATCTTAAAGTCAGAAATCAAACACACTGGAGATATACTTCATAAATCCTTATTATGCTCATCAGATAGGAGGATTCAAGGACATGATGGTCTAAGAACTCTGCAAGAAGCATGCAATTCGAGTGATGCATGAAGACTATAAGGTGAGAAGCAGCAGAAAAATGTGAAGACCACCAGCCACCTGTTCTGCTCTGGTCAAAGCAAGAGCTTGGTTAAAAGCTTGAGAACAGCTGCAGAACAGAGATGACTTCTGGTAGACAAGAAGATAATTCTCCATGAGGAAATACTCAGGGCTGCACACATCCACAAAGATTTTTGTTTAAAAAAAGATCAGTTTTTGTTTAGAAAAAGAAGGTATAAGTGCAAGTTATCAGAATAGAAGACCACCACTTCAACTGCTTCATCCTTTGCTGCGAACGTGCGTAAGACAGAAGTCCTCAGAGGTAGGACAGCAAACACCCCCAACACAGAAAGGAGAAAGAAGGGCAGGAAAGCTTGGATCTTCTGAAGAGAAAGCTGTCTGGGACGAAAGCAGATGCCGAAGTTAGCAGAACATCCTGTTCACTGGAGGAAAGGACTGAACATTTTGTACTTAGTCACACTGAATGTGACTCAGTAGGATCTCTTTCTGCTAGATTTCTCGATGAGGAAGCAGGTGGAAGGACAGATTTCTGTCTTCCTTGCTTCCTGTGTCTTGTATCTGATGTTACCATCCACTATTCTTCTGTATTAACAGGGCAGTAAAAGCATATGAAAAGCAGCATGTTCCCTGCTTCTAAAATGCAGGAGGCAAAAACCTGAATATGAAATTAAAGTAGCTTTATATCTTTTACCTTCCTTGGCAGAAAAAATGTATCAGCCAAAATGCTGTGAGTAATAGCTGTCAAAGACAGAATGCCAAATGAAGAGCGTGCATTAAATTTAATAAAAAAAAATCCAAACAAAACAAAACCCACAATGTTCTTTAAGAAAAGCAAAGCATATTTTATGAATTCAGCAACCACAATGGGAACTTTATTTTTAGAGCAGAAGGACCTGTAATTCACAGATTTGTGGTTATTATCAATAGCCTTCATGTTTCAGGTGGTAAAAATGATGGGACTAAATGGTCTTAATTTCAATCCATAGCTGAAACCCAAACATCCAATGTAATTCACAATTTATTGTGGGCTTACACACACACACTATATAGACATATAACATACACATGCAGAGAAGGAACGAGTGCATTCTCATTGCATTAAGGCTAGGCAGTTCATCAGCAGCAAACTGACTTTAGCTTACAGACAAATATATGCATGTAGAGTAGCCATAAGTGAGTAGCAGTGGCACATATTACAAGTGTGGATAAATCAAACAAGTACTGAGGACTAAAGCTATTGCTTGTTGATTTTGAAACACACTCACTGTTATAGCGTCTGTAGCTGTCAATCTTTGCCGGTGCCACTCTGTACAGAATTGTCCCTTCAAAGGCAGATTTTCCTGACAGCAGGCAAGAGAAGGAAAGAGGAAAAAAAAAGAGAAGGGGCAGGGTGGGGGTGAAGAGATCGAATGGTGGTAAAAAGAAGGGAGAGGAAGAGGTTTTAATCTGTATTTTCAGTCACTAACATTTTTAAAGCCTCATTAGCAAAACAACGAGAATATTAACAGAAGTATCTGATTGTACATGAAGTTAAAATATTCTTTCTACATGTATGTCAGATAAAAGAATCTCCTGATTTTGCTAAAGCTGTTCTTTACAATGTCCAACAGAATGCATTTTTTCTTAGGTTTTGTCTGTTGTCCATTAAGTTGCAAGACTTGAAATTATTTGTCTGTCTTATTCAGCCTCCTCATAGAGCACCAGGGAAGCCTGAAAAAAAGTATTACTGCAATGTTGTACTCACAGTGGCTCAGCACTCCTAATGCAGATGTAGCGCACTCGAACAAGCACAGCTGACATCCAAACAGGGCACTGAAATACTCACATTTCTTTAATATACCAGGATCCTGTGAGCATCAGAAATACTGCATCTTTCCAAGATGACTTATTAGAAATTTTTTGGACATGGGAACTGTTCTTAAACAATGCTTAGTTGAAGGGATAGGACACTAAAACCTGAATAAGTCATTTTTTCAGCCAATAGCTTAATCAGGTGTTTTGACTTGGCACACATTAACAAAACCAAAATGCTAAAATTAAAAAAGAGAACAACAAAATAACAAAAAACCCCAAACAACTCCCACTTCCCATCTCAAATCTTTAAGATAACATTTTTATTATCAAAACCACTAATTTCTTGGGGTTTTCTTCTTTGATAGCAAGATAACTCATGCTCCGACATTTATGAAGTTCAAGTGAAGGTAAAGGCACGAGCAGCTGAGGTGTTACGTGTGTTGGTTTTTTTTGAAACCTGAGGCACCCAGGTAAGCCCAAGAATATACCAATGTCAGCTGTTGCCAATCTCATCTAGGTACATAAAAATTAATGTATTCAGTAAAATATTACAGGAAAATAGCCACTACATGTGAATTGCCCCAACATAGCATCACGCTCATTTTGGTATTAAAAATGTGTATTTCCCCCACCCCCCAGCCCGCATATCATTCTGTTGGACTTCCAGAAAACAGAAAGCTATACTCATTTATGTACTGTAAAAAGCAGTTTCATTGTTTTGTTCTTGCAGTTTAATTAACAACAAAAGTTCTTCCTTGCCTTATTTATACATAATGAGAAAACAAAAAATCTATCTTCCCACCTTGTTTTTACAGAATACCATTAAAAGAATGCTATTAAAACAGTCAAACAACAATTAATAAATTGCTAAAAGAAAGGTATGTTAAGCTTCATGACATTGAGGAGAGCCAGAGAGACAGTAAGGGACATCTAAAGTTTTAAGAACTCAAAATACAAGAGGTTGCCTGCCGGAACCATCAGCTGATGAGTCTACCATCAGTTTTAACTCCAGCAGTCATGACTTCCCAGTGGCCATCACTAACAGGTTCTAAAAATAGTTGATACATACCACGAGGCCTAGCAATTCCTGAACAGACACACAGAAGAGACAGCAAGGTATAAAAGGCCACCTTTAAATGTTGTCATGACATTGCCATGAACATACTAAAATACTTTTGAAATCATCTCCTTAATATTAAGTTGTGATTCTCTCAGATATGATTTGACTACATGACAACTTCTTGCTTCTCGACAGGCTGTAATGGCAAGATGTAGTATTGAAAATATTCTGAAAATTAATACTAGATATCTGAGAAATCTAGCAAATAATCTTATAATTCATGTATCCATTTAATATAGTAATTAAATTATAATGCATACTTCCTGTTCATCCTGTAACCATTGGTCAAAGAAAAGCAATGCTTTAATATAAGACGATCCTTTAAAGAACAAGGAACTGTTGATTACTCTAAGGATACCTGATCCTGTCCATATTTATAGTCTGAAATGTACCTTTGAAGACAAAAAATTTGGCAGTCACCTTACAGCTGGGACAAATACTTCAAAAACAAACAAAGCCCCAAACCCACAACCTTTTGATCTTGTAACAATCTGTTTTAAAAAAACCTGCTTAACTTTCCCATCTGCTGAGCACCCATGGTGTGAAGCACAGGTCAGTATTCAGAAATATTTAGGCACTTCCAAAACTAACCCCAGACATTTTCAAAAAAGGGCCTTTTCTGTTCTGAAGAATCTTCTGAGGTTAGTCTATGGCAGAACGTGGTAAGAAACCAAGGTAATTCCTTCTGGCCATTTACTCTGATTTGCCATAAAATTTACATGGACACAACAAAACCAATAAAATCAGACAAGACCTTTCTCCTCACTGGGCCTGTGTAGGTAACAACAGCAGCATAGATAAATAAGCACTTTTATTAACCTTATTCCTAAAGAGCCAAGTTATATCATTTTTCTCTTCTGTATTTCTTCCACTTTAAGTTCACCAAAAATTGCATTTGGTCTTCCAAAAAGTCTTTCTTTAGAGAGGGTCTGTAAAATGTGATTAAAAGATCAAGTTTACCTAAGTTTAACCAAAGCATTGATTTTAACTATTAACTAAAAAAATACTCTTGTGTTTGCACAGTGCCCCTTCTCCAACGATCTCATGCTACCTTCCCAAGTCTCACAGTAAACCTGCCAAGTATTACCTTATCCATTGTATAAGCTGGGTTGAAGCGTTCAAGGTTGCTGCTGAAGATTACAGAGCCATATCCCAACCCTTTCTAGGCCCCTCTAGAAGCTGTGTAGAACCTCAGTGACTGCGCAAGGTTCTGGTTCAATGTGCAGGTACAGCCCCTCGCACCTGAGTGCTAACTTAACTAGAATTCATATTCAAGGTTTCTGTCTTATGACATCCTGTGATACAGACATGTTCAAACAATGTTTCCAGAGAAACAAAAAGGAGTTACTGCAGAGCTGAAGTGCTGTCATGTCTTGTCATCCACAGAGGAAGGAGTTGATCTAGAGGCATGAACATACACCCTTTTGAGATGTTACCCAGAGCATTTCAACAGTAATGCTTGCCTGATGCTCAACTCTTCCAGGGTTTACTTGTTAGGTTTTTATTTTGCTATGTTTTAAGACTAAGCACAGATACCTGGAATGAGATTATCATTCAGTTGTCAGTTGTATAAACTTGCTGAAATTTTTGCAATCTNAGCCTGATGCTCAAATCTTCCAGGGTTTACTTGTTAGGTTTTTATTTTGCTGTGTTTTAAGACTAAGCACAGATACCTGGAATGAGATTATAATTCAGTTGTCAGTTGTATAAACTTGCTGAAATTTTTGCAATCTCATAATGGAGATTTTCAAATCTGGGTGGTCAGTGTACCTGAATAGAGCCTCATAAAGCACCACGTGTTAGAGAGCAACACCTATAACAATTACATAAACCATACAGAAAGAACTGAGTTGACCCACATCTCCCATAATTCTGCTAGAGGAATGCAGTTTTTAAATTGAAGGTTTTACTTTAGGAAAAATAAATAAAAAAGCATTAAAACCCCCATAAGAATCTCAACATTCCTTGAGTCCTTGTCTCTCTCTGAGGAGGTTTAAAGCATTCTTCTGTGTTATAGGTATTTTGCTATTTAGAAAATAGCTCCTAATAACACATCATCTCAGCTNAGAAAAATAAATAAACAAGCATTAAAACCCCCATAAGAATCTCAACATTCCTTGAGTCCCTGTCTCTCTCTGAGGAGGTTTAAAGCATTCTTCTGTGTTATAGGTATTTTGCTATTTAGAAAATAGCTCCTAATAACACATCATCTCAGCTACCCACAAAGCACCTCCAAAGAGTTAAATTATATACAAGAAAGAAGAAAACCCATGTCTCTGCTATAGTTATCTTCAATTTAGTTAAAAAGACAAAACCAGTGTCTGTGTTACCAATATCTTCTCAATACAAGTATCACAGGTTTTGGTTCCACTGACAGTCAGAACCAGCACACAAAACTGCGCTTGAACTAAGCATGCACTGTTATGGACGTCGACGAAACAAGCTAATGCTTTGTGACTGCTTTTACACGCTCCAATGTATATTTTTGTTAAAAGACATTTTTAGGATGCTCGTTATAAAGTAAATATTACCAAATTACCTGGGAAAGGAATATTCATTCATTCATACAGATAAAATCGGGGTATTCCATCCTGAACAATATCACTTACCTTGTTCATTTATACAGTACCAAACACTACAGAATCCAGAGCTGAAACTACATCTACACAATTAGTTCTTCCAAGACTCACTGTGTTTATAATGAACGAAATTCATGACAGCATATACAGGTTATAGAAAGCAGTTTGCAATCTCACTGAAATGTGCAACTTCACTTAATGCCCTTTTTCCCTTTCCATCACACTAAAATTGTTAACTTCCTTAAAAATACTTTCATTCCAGACTGGAGGAACGTTACCTGTAAATATCTTTACCGGCACTGACCACAAGACTAGGTCACCAGTACCACTACACATGAATAGGTACTCGATTACAAAAACAATACAAAAAAATGTTCATCATTGCAAAGGTCAGGTTTTTTAGGATCTTATTTCTGTGGGATGGAATAAAGATGATAAATTTGCCTTAAATGGAAAAATGAGGGGGGAGGAGGGAAGGAAGTATTAGAACTTCCTACCTCTTATTGACAGAGTGAACTATAAAGGCTTCAGTAAATTTCAGCTGCAATAAGCTTACAAAGATCTTGGGAGTCTTTTCACTTTTGCTCGTTCAGAGATCTCAGAAGAACACTACATAGCAATGAATATCTGCAGTGCTGAAAATAGGAAGACCTTGACAGGTGGTGTGGAATTAGCCTGAATATGTAAATACAATTCACTTTTTTCCTGTTCACTAAAGATTCAGAATCGACCACTGAAATAGGAAATAACAAGAATATCTGTTTGAGTAACAGAAAAAATACGACTACCAACACATGTCCATTTCATATAACAACATACTTTTGGTTCAGGTTATTCTCCAAGGGAAGTTATAAATAGGACAACCCACTACCATGCTTATACTATTGCAAACTTAGTTACCAAACATGCTTTTCACCTGCAGCAGTACTGGCCCACTGTAAGTGAGAGAACAAAGTCCATGTCCCAGTTCTGGCCTTTTTCCCTTTGGCTGCTGGGGCAGTGGGTGACGGAGGTGATAGTAACATGCTCAGCACCTGGAGGGAAAAAGTGCCGCATGTCCCACACCAATAATTATGAATCCTTAAATCTACTGGAGTCATTATAGAAAGCATGGCACTTTAATCCCTCATTTAAATAAGCACAGCCACTTTGTAGATGTTTGGTTACTTTGCTCAGTTTCCACATCTAAAGAAAAAAAAAATTGTAATTCATTTTGAAATACAATTCCAATAATCATCATTGCCTTCTCTGTTCTTGGTCTGTTGCAGCTTGGCAAGTCTTAACACAGCTCAGGTAGCAATGCCAATATTGAAACTCAGGTAGCATTGTAAGTACACACTTATCATCATCATCTGACCCTTTCACAGCACAAATCAAGAACATGGCATTCAAAAACACTTTCAAGCAAGAGATACAATCGCGCTACCCTATCAACGTATTAGTGGGTAAGGACACAGACATACATACAGAACAGCAATAATATTTTTTTCCTTACTTGGCTTTACTTGCTCTTCCTGTGCTATTCCAATATCATCAGAATCAGACAATTCCTTTATGAAGTTGGAAGGAAACATGCCAGTCTTTCCATTCAGTATACCTTCCCACCAGCCCTCTTCTACCTGCACCAAGTCAAAAACAAAAAAAAGGGGATTTAACATAAGCAACACTTTACAGAGTTACATTATATACATGATTTTCAGTAACAATGACAGTACTGATTTTGAGCAGTTTGTATTAATTTCACATATAAGGAGCACATGGCATAGGCTCAAGGCAGAACATCGCTTTTTTTTTTAAGTAAAAACAAGAAAGATGCATGCACCCATCTGTAAATGTCAGCAGTGCTGACAGCAGTCAGAAGCATGTACAAGCACTAAATAAAAGGATAAAAGAACAACTAGACAGCACATGGTGTCTCCACATTTCAATTTTTATGGATATCAGTTCAATCACCAAATTTTCAGCGCACACTGTATTCCTATTCATGACCATCTTCTTAATGTATGTGATTCACAGATTTTAAGAGTTTAAACTCCCTAACTAGTCAATGGTGAAAGAAAAATGCCTGCAACGGGCTATTCAAAGAAACTAAACTAGGTATCTTAATATAAATCATGTGAATATTCCTGCCTTGCCCATCAAAATCAGAAAGTCTCTATTTTAAAAATTAAGAATGTTGCTACATCATTAATGTGTTAACATAAGAACTCTATGGAGAACAAAGAACAGTACTAATGCATATTTGACTCTAGATTTACAAAGAGCTACTGAAATACATACTAAGGATATGGTTAGGAGGAGCGACACTTCCTACCCCAATCCCAAGAGAAAATACCACTTAAAAATTACAAACTCTCCCGTGTATATCCCATTCAGGAATGAATGGCAGTGTCAGGCAGTGAAATGACAGCCCGTAGAAACCAGATGCCTTTAGGTTATAATGGGACAGCAAGAAATGACTTATTATATGCATCAGCTAAACACACCCTTGACAGATAAATACTTTTCATCTGTCAGACACTGCCCATTCACCAAAAAAATGACAAGGGAAGACAGCATCAGTCTGTGACACATCTGTCTCCAAAAATGTTTGACTTATCTCTTTCCCGCTCCCCAATAAAAATTATGAAAATAGAAAGTTAACTTTAATAGCTGAGGGTGTTTGCATTTACTGTTAAAAAAAAAACCCGCATCTTAAATGGTACTAGTTAATTATTATAGAAAAAAAAAATCTGTTTTGTACCACTTACCTGTGAAAATCTTAAGTTCTTAGAAAACAAATCTCTTAATAATACAAGCAAATATTTCCTCAAACTATAGAGGAATGGTTCAATTTTTGTCAACTTAGCTACATGTACAATTTTGCTACAAAACAAATTGTATTTCACGAGTGTTTCCTGTGCTTCCTCTCCATCGTCATCCTTTCTAGCACATTTCTTGTCCGCCTGGGTTGATTTTTTGTTTTAATTTGAAAGCAGTTCAGACTAACACAGCTACTTGCATTTAATCTCAGTACCTGTCCATGACAAAACTTTTTTTATTATTTTTCCCCAAATGTGTCAGTACTATTTGTGAGGTCAAGCTCAGTTCTGGGGATAATGGCTATTATCTTGCTGCTGCTTTAGAGGACAGAATACAAATCACTCAGTCACTTCAGTGAGGTGCAGTTTTTCGCATGATGGTATCAAAGTCTCTAAAAGGTAATATTTGCTTTTCTTCTCTCCAGACAAATTAAAAACCACACGGAAAACTGAAACTGCATGACACACAACACTTAGTAGACTCTACAAATTATATTGCTAAATACATATATATGGTATGTCATTTTATAGAAAATACACAACATGGCCAAGACTCTTTGAACTATAAAATATTTCAATTTTTCTAATGCACTGTTCCCAGATGGCTCTATTGAGTAGAACTAAACATTACACCATAACTGCATTAGCTGATTGACCAGAATGTTAATCACAGGGGAATTACACAGTTCCCAAGATCCTTGCTTTGCAAGATGCTGAGATTACTAGACAGCAATAAGGTGACCAATATCATTCAGTTCCATCTTTCCCTCAAGTAATTTTCTCCTGCTTACTTCTTCCAGGGTAACAGTTCACAGTTTTCTTACAAGTCAACACTAACACTCTTTATGTGGCGTGTTTATGTATGGATCTCTGTGTACGTGTATAGAAACACATACATACAAAGATCCTTAGACAGGTAAATCTAAATTGGATTATTAAGCTTCATTAGCTTATTATAAGTCCTCCAGCTGATACCAGAATTAATTATCTGAAAGTACCATGTCATCGTATTCAATAATTTTACAAATTCAGAAAAATCTAAAGCAAAACACACATTTTTTCCACAAGAAAATGCAGAATCATTTTAGCAGGACATCAGAGGTTCAGGTCAAACTGGGCCTCCCAAAGATTTATTAGGAAATTTTCATCAAAAGCATCAAAAGGTTTAAGTATTTAAAACAATATAGCTACATGCTACATACTTTTATAAGCCTCAAAACACACCAGCTAGAGATTAATCCATACAATAAAGAAGACACTAAAACACCCCCAGGATTTAGTTATCCCAAATTGGGGTAATCCATTGCCACATGGTTTGAAATGTCAGAATAATTCCCAGCTAATAAAACCTTACAAATGAAAATCCATTATTCATTGAGGTAATCCATCTGGAGGTACGAGCACTCAATAAAATTTGTTACTATAGTATTAAAACAAAGTGCTTTCAGGATTTATACATCCAGGTCCTGATTTATGCCTAGCATTCATATGCTGAACCAAACAATCTAAAAACGAGGAGGATTTCATTCAGTCATCTGTGTCCCTATGCCAGAAAAGAAGTTCTACTATTCATAATATCCTACACACCAAACGTAAGTTCAGCCTGAATACGAAGTTTTTTGTTTTAATTAGAAAAAGAATCTTTTCAACCTGCCAAATGTAAGCGGCTACAGCTAGAGGTATTTCCAAGACATGTTTTCAATGTGTTATATCTGTTCACCGCCTTTCGGAAGACATGGCATGTCCTCATCTTGCCAAGCCCCTAGGCTGCCAGTACTGCTGTCACACCACATTTGAAGAGCAACAACACACAGGGAAGTGACTGAAGATACTTGATTACTCCACTTAAGGAGGAAACAACACATGCACCCAACTGCAACTCAGTCAATGCCATGCGTGGGGCAGGGACAGATGCAATCGCAGACAGCTATATGCAGTCCAACGCCTGGATGTGATTGAATGAGATACAAACTACAGTATCACCAGGGAAACGTCCATCACTTCTAGAGAAATGCATCCCATTAAGAAGCCTTGCCTTTGGGATTTAAAGGGAAATTTAATCTACATAATAGTTGTGCAACATTCAAATGTTCTTCCAATATCATTGGGGTTTGGGGTTTTTTTTTTTACATTTTTAATGAAGAAAGAATACTTGTACTATGTTTTTAATTGACTTAATCAGTAGAGCCTTGTTTGATGTAAATAAGGTTTTTGGAAACCGTAAATCATTGAAAATATACTGTTTTACTTTCTTAGAAAGTGAGTATTTAATCAAGTTGGGAGATCCCAGCACACAATAACAACCCAGACCAGAAAGACAGTAAGAGGTTGTAATATTTAATTTTACTTACAAATAATAATATGAGTAAGAGATAATAACAAAGTGTTCAAAACAGATACCATGGAAGTGGACAGACAGGAAAATAACACAGACAATTATATGGGTGAGACATTCAGACGCACAAACAAGAAGTTCTCAAAAGGGTATACAGATGCTAGGACATTAAGCTGCTTAGAAATCAACAAAACTCAGCCTATGTCCATGTTTAAAGTACACACAAAAAAAATAATATGACAGCACTTGAAGCCTTCAGGCAAACACAATATTTCTATTTCAGACTGGGAATGCCATTTTATTCTGTGACTGCAAAGCAAACAAAGAAAACAAAACCACTTCAGTAGGTCACTAGGACTATAAGGAAACATTACTTTTTATTTTCTTTAGGTTTTCTCTTCATGGCCAATACAATCTGTAATACCACCCTTTAAAGAGAGAAGTGTCAGAGGGAGCATCAGCCTGACCTGCAGCACAATAAACTTTGTTGTTACAAGCCTAGAAGCACCTTCCATGGAGGGACCTGGGCGGCCGTCCCTGTAACTCCAGGACAGGATACCCAAAATGAGCAGGAAATGCTGAGAGCAACTACCAGCAGTTGCTTGCCAGAATATTTCAGACTGCCACAGCTGCTTGCTTACACTTTGCTACAGAATTAATAGGCTAAAGTTGTTAAATGATTAAAATGTTCAGCTCTTTGGACCTGACCTAAAGTGTGTTTCCAATAAACTCCTGTTCCACAAGCTTTTCTACAACCTGCAGCTTTGCCTGTTAGGCTGACAGACTACTTACAGCTCCGCTAGGGCAAACGAGGGAGGCTTTGTGTCAGGAAAGGTTTCAGGTGGAAGAAGGACTCCTTGGATCACAACAGAATCTTTCGGGGCTGTTAAAACCAAAACACAGTCCCAGGAATAAAAGCAATGCCAGAGGCAGGCAATAGGAAGGAGAGAAGCCCAAGGTCAACAAAGTTTCTTTTGCTTTAGGGATAACTACAGCACAAAAGCAAAGGAAAAAACCTCTCTTATTTTATAAATTCTGAAGGAAGATCTTGAGTTTGAAGCACAAAAGCAATCGTATGTCGAAAGGAAATTAAAAACACAGATTCTCAAGAGGCGAAATAAACAAATCATATTCGCTGCCAATGGGAAAAGACATTTTGGAAACAAGACCTCAACAGAAGATGGTGCCTACAGTGCCACTTGATGGCTTATTCTGGGAGTGCATCAGAGAGAGCTATACCCATGAGATGTCAACCAGCCCTTGGGCTTCTGCTACACCACACCTGGAAGCTGTTTGATAACTCTGGTGCAGAAGGGAAGAATTAAAAACCGCACAAGTACCTTGTATTAGGGGATCTTTTCAGCTTCAGAGTTCTTTATTTTACAATGTGAAAATGTGCTTTGGGATTTTTTTCAGTTGTTTTTTTTGTGGTTTGGGATTTTGTTGGGGTTTTTTAACATCATCTTCTAAGTAAGAAACTGAGGGACCAAGAAAGCAATCACACAGATCTGGAATGACCCTATAAAGAGTCAGAGGTATTTGCACCCTTATTTCCACAAAGAAGCCTCCTACCACATGAACTAACTATACAAGCAATAGTCATAGAAGTCCTTGTGAACCACCTGTTGGAAAAGGATCAGGAAAAACACCTTACCACAGGATTTCACACAAAAGTAACTGAGGGACATGGAACCCCAGCATTCATTCCCAGCTGTTTTCTTGCAGTATTACACTGTTCTGTACTTGTGGCACAGACCATCCCCTTGCCACTATTAAATATTCCCCTTTCAACTCTACAGCTGTCAAAATAAGTTACTGTAAGGAAAGTCCAGCTTAAATCCCCAGTGTTTATCCTGTTCTTGGAAATGGGTTGAAGGCCTTTATCTCATAACAACACAAAAAAAAATCCACCAACCTTGCCCAAAAGGAGGAAGAGATTTCTAAAAAATCAGTCTGCATTTTTGTAATTTCAAATGAGTTACTTATAGGATTTGATTATGTAATATATGGCAACGTTAACTAAAAGTCAATGAATAAGCTCAGTGGTATTACAGCATGTCTCAGTCAAAGACTTAGTTGTGAGCTTAAGTCCATGCACTACACACTGCCAAAAAGCTGACTTCTCAGCAGGGTGAGGCCACAAGGTATATAGCAGCATGACAACAGACTAATCCCAAACGAAAACAGGAACTGTTGAGTGACATGCCAAATGTCCTTATTCTGATGCTACAGGTTAATTGCCTGGCATCCCATGAAAATCTAAGGGTGAAACATAATTGGAATTCAGATATCTGCATTTAACAAGACAGTTAGTTACAGTTGTATTTTGGGACAACTGTAATTAGAGTTATAGCTAATGAGCTAGGAAAATGACAAGCAAAAAGCTATCAATCACATATTAAACGTGAACGTAAACAATGATGAAAATGCTTCTCTTGTTAGTTTCAAATGCACTTTTAATTTAAGTCTCTTAATTAATGTCTCATGTGTATCAGTGTCTGTGTAGTTATGGAAACCTCTAGTTTAACAACAAGCATTTTTATCTATTGTGATGAATGTTTGATCTTATTATAATTAATTTCTAACTATTTAGAACAAATAGGAAGGAACTGTGAGTCCTGAACATACCCAGCCTCCAAGGATATCTATCTGGTGACAAACCTAGCATCTCAAAACTCACGCTTGCTGTTGCTGTTGTTTCAATCCAATGTACAGCCCCAAATGACTTTGCCACAACAGGAATTTCCAATAGTACCTACCACTACCACAGACATAAAAACCCTTTCAAAAAGTATCTTATCCAATCTGTTGGCACCAGAAAGAAGGATCTGGGGCAGCTTTAGATTATACTACACCTCAGGTGTTGATTAGCACCCTGAAGCAGAGGTGGGAGAAGGGAAGACAACCTCATCCTCAGCACATCACCACGTAATATCAGCGTAACCCATTTTCACTGGGGGTCTGGGGAAACACGCTTGGGCACTGATGGAGGCAGCTGAGGTGATGACTTGCATTCCCTGCTACCAACCCTTTGCTGGAGGCAGTGACCTTCGAGGAGTTTGAGGAGAAGCAGAACCCGTTTCTTTAAGGATAAAGCCAAAACAGCACAGTACAACAGGAAACAGCTTTTCTTTGCAAGAAGAAAAGTTTAATGAGTTGTCAACTCTAAGTGACATTTTAAACACCTTTTTTTGCTAAATACGCACATAAAGACATNTAGTTTGCTGTAAGTCCGTTAGGAATCAATTTATTTCTAACTAAACAAATCCACAGAGATTTGAACATATTAATCTAAGACAATTTAAAACCAATTAATTCAACTGATGGAACTTTCTTAGTAGCATACAATAAAATACTACCTATGGGAATCTGAGACTCATGAATAAAAAGACAGGGTAAAAGAAAGGAGCAACTGGAAATGGAAAGTGAGTGACCATTAATGTTCCAGTTACCCACTGAGACACTGTAAATAATGCTGAAAGTGCTATCATCCAATTTTTCATCTAGAGTAATGATAAACAAAATTTATATTTTGCAAGAATTGCCTCCAATTGTCACCTATGTGGGAGGGGTTTTTTGCTGTTGTTTGTGGGGTTTTTTTTGTATAATAATACAGCATGAGTTTGGCCCTTGCAAAAAAATAATCTCCATTTTTGCAACTGAGGAAGCCATATTTTTTAAATAATAAGTCCCTCACATCAAACATTTATCATTTGACATAAGGAGCATCGTATAATGACATAAACACTGTGAATCCTGTTTCAATGCAATGAGTCTTTATTCAGCATCACCTGCAAGCTCAAGGGTAAACAATGAAATCAGTACATTGGTTGGTGCCGCTTTCTATATCAAATGAAAGTTCCTGTTTCAAAAGAAAAATTCTGCCTTACTTTTTCGAGGAATTAACACTACTATGATAAGGGCAGAGAGGAAGTAATACCAGCTAGTATTCAACATCAACTGCTTGGTATCAACCGTGATGGAAAATAAAGGTCACTTGCACAACAACACTTCCTGAGGTGCTGAGAATTTTTTCTCTAAATTCCTTTATCTTCCCTTTTCCACCAGCTGATCCAGTTCCACCCAGAAGAGTCAGACAATGTCCTATACCACATGAATGCACCAGGTTATGCCTGAGGCAGAGCTTATGTCTCAGTAGCTGACAGAACAGGGTATTTTGTAAGGTCAAAGTGGACATAGCCTCACCTGCGTCAGCTGTTCTTTTTCAGCATTTACTTATGGACAGTAGTTCAAGTCAGCCATGAACAATCTTCTTCCACACTACAGTAAAACTAACTCCAGTATGACATTCTTTAGGAGTGCCAATCAAAAAAGCAGCCCTAGACAATATATTTTCTTAAACCTTAGAATCAGCAAGTTGTCAATGCTTTCTTCAACAGTAGCAATTCAAGGTACAATTATGCGTTTAAGACTACCAAGTCCGTAATCGGCAGTTCAAGTGGGTTTCAAAAAGCATTTGGATGTCATTTGGATTTAAATAAATCTGTTATTTATAATTAAGTTGTTCAAATTTATAAGAAGAGAAGAGATGCATTTTGTAAGAGAAGTCTAGTGTCTCATCTAAATTATTTAATCATACAATTCATTTGGTACAGTTAATTTGTTGGCTGGATACTAGGAAGGGGTTTTATTCCATCACTTCACTCTTGAAAGACACAGACTTAAAAGTTTTAAGTAGGGCAACTGACAGAAGGTATTTGTGTGGCCGTGTGAGGTCAAACATACTTCAAATTGTGCAATAAAAACAGCTTGTGCTGCCGTGAAGCTCATTATAATATTGGGTTTACATCGTCTTCAAAATATGCTCTTAAATACCTTACAACCTTGACATCCCCCATTACAATTCTGCTCACAGACAGAATAAGGTGACACATCATGTCTGATTCCAGGAAGAACTATGTGCAGAGCTGGCGTGTGCAGCTAGGTTAAAGGAAAACCCGTGATCACTAAGCTTCTTACATTGAGATGTGAGAATCTAATCTCTCGTAAGAAAATGCTGGATGTCATGCAGATCGCAGTAGAATTTGTCTTCTTTTAGAACTAATTTTTTAAGTGACAGATGCAGGAAAAAGAAAACTAATCATATATCCTTGATAAGAAAAAAATGTTGACTTATTAGCTGCTGAGTCACAGGGGAAAAAATCCTACTAATAAACAATACAAGCTGAAACACACCTTTTATTGGCTGCTCGAGCAGACAGCTCTTAGATCTTTTTAAAGTTAAGTAAATAAAGACTAAATGAGTTTGAATGTATTCTACTTAAAGGCTTCATGTTAACATTTTGACTTTTGGTCCTCATGCTGTTAAGCTCAAGAAGATATTTCTAAAATTGCTAATGGAACTAACCTGAAGATATTAGGAGCAAACAGCATTCCTTAATCAACCAGATTCACCCATGCAAAGAAAATTTCTGTATATCTGTCTAAGCTTTCTTAATTTGTACCCAGTCCTAAGAGATGTGCACTCATTTTTCACATCCATTTCCACCCAAAATAAGTGCATCTTGAGTCTCTAAAGAATTTGTTGGGGTTTTTTTTGTTTGTTTGCGTTTTTTTAACTGATTAGACTAAATGACATTGTTAAAATTTGCAGGCAAAGATAACAAAAGGTGATTGCCATGGCTGAACTCCAGAGGGTTTCAAGTGAATTTCTTAAATGTGTTTAACTTCGTAAAGATAATTCTTCCCTGTGGCTGGCTTAATAAAATTGGGAAGAGCTTTTTGCGCTATAATCTTGGTTCATCAGAGATTTAAACTCAATAGCCCTGTAGCACAAACTTTGAGCTTTTTCCCTGAACGAAACTCAGAAGCGTCAACTGATCAAGTAAAACCAGCAGAAGTGCTATGGGGAAAAAAACCCTCATGAAATCCATAAGCAAAACCACCACATCCCCTCACCCCCAACAGTAACCCAAACCAGACATGTCAGTATACCAGAGAAGAAAAATGTCTGATTTAAATTATATCTTAAACCACACTGTATCTAAGAGCTTAGCATGCACAAGATGTCTCAGAACTGCATGTGTGTATATTCCATTAAAGATCTGCTCACCTCTCCCACAACTTCAATAATGTCACCAACTTTTAATTCCAGTTCATCTTCATTTTGAGGCATATAGCTGAAAGCCACCTGACATCTTCTTCTTCTGTTTCTCTCTCCTGGTGGAAATGAAGAAAAAAGGGAAATTGAAAAATGAAAACAAAATTCCATGCCAAACACAAGCCAGGGGAAATGATTAAAGATGAAATATTATTCTTTGAGCACTATTAAAAGAACCTGAATGTCTGCAATGCCTAGTATATCTGCTAGAATTAATTTACAAAAAGACGTTGGAGAAAAGATTTCTGGTGCATATAATTTCTTTCAACTATTTTTATAATTCAATGCAATTAATAAATGAAAATAAATTGTGGAGATTTTTTCCTTTCTGCAATATTATTCAAGAGCCAAAATTTAACTAATAGATTGTGCTTCCTAGTGACAGGATGGACAAACTTTACCCAGAGGATCTTTCCAGGTGTATTTGCTACAATTTCTCTTCCAGGCTAACGCTCTGTACACATGGTGTAGGCAAATCCAGAAATTGGAGAGGTGGGGAAGGGATACAAAACCTTGTGGCTTTTGCTGATACGGAAGTAAGCTCTCAACTGATTATTTTGTCCTGTATCTTTTTCTCCATAGATCTTTCACAGGTGTACAAATATCTCACTAACATTTTTTAATATACATATTCTTCCACATACATATACACACACACATACCGATACATATGTATATATGGATGCATATTTATGTATACACACATATTTGTAAGGTGCATATTTATGCACTAATATCAGATTACAGAAAACAGAAGGAAAACCCATCCCAAAGGACCCCAAAAGCTAGGTGTGCCATTGGGTTAGTGTGGTTAAGACAGACTAATTTTGATAATCAACCAGCCACTGAAATGATGTTACCAGCCATCTTGCTCTTCAGCTTGGACATCCAGGCTCCCATGAGAAGCTGGTATGAGGGTGCATCTTTGGATGCATGACCGGAGAGAGGCTTGAATTCATAGCTCTGAATAAGAGTGAGACCCCTTACTTGACCCTCCTGCCATCACAGTTTCAAGACAGACAGATAAATGAAAAGATTCTGTTCCAGATCTTTATTTGCCAGATCTGCTGGCTTACATATAATTATAGTTGTATGATTTGTAGTAGAGCGGAGGAGAGAACTTCCCCAAATCAATCTGCCGAAGCTTGCTGCTCAGCCTCTGTTAGCTGAAGGACAACTTACTGACATGAATCATGACCATGTTGAAATGTGGTGGAGGAGGAGAAGGTAGGAAGAGAGAAATCATTGAAACCACAAGATTCACTGATTATTCCCTCTTCTCTAGAAGATATGCAATGTATAAACCATACTACCTGGTATTATTTTTATACATGTATCCATACAAACATATATGCACACAGTCTACACAAGTAACTGTACTTTGTCTTATGCTATTTCTCTTAACTGTTAAACACGCTCAATACACACCAAAATCAGTGGTGTAAACACTGTCCAAGAAAGGTCTTAATCCGACATTAAATTACAAAAATCGATGTTATCATCAGTTTATTATTTTCCCTGCAACATTTCTTGATAATCCTGCTCTAGGGCAAACAGTAATAAAAAGTTACAAAACTTTTTTTTCCTAATCTACTAATTGAAACTAGAGAAAGAAGGGAGAAGGGAAGCCATTGCATTTGGCATTCTGACAGTATTTTTTACAGCCACTGCAATCCTGCGTGAGTGGCAGCTTTTTGAATGTTAAAATTAATACCTTAATGCAATGTAACCAAACTCGCTCAAATTGGCTCTTTTTTTCCACCTACAGATGACTGTTCGTTCTTCACCATCTAAACTAAAATGGTCCTAAATTGACGACTTTACAGAGCTGCATTCAAAATAACTTAAATATAATAAATACCTTCCATATTGAGTGCTTCTCTGATTGTGCAAAAGAGGCTGGCTATTTTCCCAAAAGATAACATTCCCACTATGATTTCTAACATCAAGTAGGAACTGATGTGCAGACGTTGCCTGATGTGACAGATGTCGGTTGCCACCCTATTTAATAATCAATATTGTGTGACTCTTGGAGAATATTTTTGAGATTGCTAAAAGAGTAAGCAATAAACACAATTCTGGATGTTAATAATAGAACTGGATGAACCCTTCCCCCTCCCACCTCATAAAGGTTTTTTTATAGCGAAAGTCTACATTTATCTCCATTAGTCTCATGGTTGTCTCACTGCTCTCCCTCTCCTCCTAAATCTTTCTCTAGAGAAAGACCTAATGGGAGCATAACAAGCCAACAAGAGGCATAGACTCTGTGTACCAAGTAGTTCCTCTCTGTGGTCTAACAGAAGACAACTGATCCAGCAGGGAATCCCTTTGGTTTNCACAAGACAACTGATCCAGCAGGGAATCCCTTTGGTTTCAAGTGGAAGGTGCTGCTGGACCCCATGTGCATGCTAATGTCTGGAGCACTTGAGCAGAGCATGAGCTGTGTGAAGAGCTCTAGAGCCAAGGGGTATCTGCTTTTGCTTACGCTACAACAACCTGGGTAATACAGCAATATGAGTTTTATAAGAAAACAGAACTGATAGGAAAAGAGTAACCAAGCCGTGCGGATACAAAAACAGTTAGTAAAGACAAACTCTGGTTTCATAAATACAGTATTCCCACCCCAGCATCACCAATTTTTTGTCTGTTTCTTAACTAGCACAAAGTCTCCAAAGGCAAGACGATCAGGAACCAGTAACACCAACTGGGACAACTAACAAGCAGTTTAGACAAAAACACTGAAGTCTTGGTCTTCTCTCGCCGTTTCCTCTTTTGCTAATATTGCCACTTATTGCAGAGTACTATTACATTCTATGCTTTAACTGCTAGTCATCTGAGATCTAAATGGCACACTGTGACTTTAAAATGTAAGTAATTTGACCGATCGATGTAAAGTTCGTTTTAAACTATACAGGGCAGCAATTCTGCAATGAAGACTGCAGATACTTTCTAATCTGATCATTTTTTTCTTACTTGTAAATTGATGAAGGAAATATTTTGTGGGAGGGTTTTTTGCATTTTTCTCCACATTTGAGCATAAACTGAGTTACTTGCAAGTGAAAAATTACGAAGTGGTGAAAAGGCAGGTAACAAAACTAGTACTTTAAAATCTCTAAAAAAAAAAAAAACCACCACAAAACTCTACATACTAATCCACTGTTTTTCCCACCACAAGAGAACAAGTACAGCAATCTGTTTCATAACACAGTACAACTATTCTACAGAGTCAAAAAACTATATTCAATAAAAACATTCAGAGCCTTCCTGCTGACAAAAGGTATACCTAAATGGCTGACAATCTCTTCAAAACTAGGCCCCACAGTTTTGTAATTGGATCTGTTTTAAAAAGAGACGTATCGATATCATTGCGGCTCAGGCAAACAATCCAACCCAGTTGTTCCTGGATTTCTTTTCTTTTTTTTTTTTTTTAATAAAAGAGTGTTGCTATGGAAATTGCATGGGTTAGGCTGGGGACTAAGTCAAGGTTTGCAGCATGAGGACCCTAATGACATTTCTCCCACATCTGAAAAATTTCAAACACACTAAAGTACATAGCAGCTCCTGCAGACCCATGGACTTCCCCCTACTGTGGGCTTGCTGGGAAGGCTCAGGTGAACCACAGAAGGAAACTGAGATCCACTGGGTCACCCTTCAAGTAGATAGAAAGTGTCTGAACTCAGTAAAACTATTTGGCAAAGTCCCTTTCAGGCAAGTCTATTAGGAGGAAAATGACAAGTTGAAGGCAAAATTTCCTGTCTTCTCTTTCAGATTTCCCTGCATGTGGCATCATCTGCCATCAGCCTCAGTTGCACTTCCCAGCCTTCCAGCTTTCAAAGCTATATCTGTAGCTGGGGGGAACTGGTTCAGTGCACAGTGTCTCCTGGTTAGACAAGCTGGGCTGTGATATGACTCAGCTAGAAAACAGTTCTAAAGTTAATGCGCAAGAAGACAAAAGGCAACTATTGTACAACTAAGAGATGTCGTATATGCTTTAGGTTGCATGGTACTGATTTGAACGGTACTGATGGAGTTCTGGTACAGCTGTTTTGGACTGCCAGCGTACATGGTTACTGTATCACCTTTTCTTTTTGGTTACAAACCATTGAATTGTACATATTAAAATGCAAATGTTAAGAAAATGGTTGAGTTGCAAGCTTACTTCTGAGAAAAATTCTTAACACCACTACCCTTAATAGATGCTTTTTAGAAACAGAAGTTACCTAATAAAGAGCAAACAGATAGTTAGCATTAAACATGTTAACTTTTTAAATTGCTTTTTTAAAAATATATTGAAGATAGTGTTCACGGATTTCAAATAAAGTCTTGGTCATATTCAATTATAATGTGGATTTTGTCACCATCTTCCACAACACAAGGACTCCAGCATCTTATATCCACCCACTAGCAGAAATACAATTCTGATTTTAAAAGGCACCAGAGTTGTCAAGTTCCAATTACCTTCTCTTCCTGGAGGATTTGGCAGTATTTTTCTGACCTGGGATATGACATGTCAATTCCAGCTTTCTCATCACCCACATGCTGTTAGAAGGGTGAACACTTTTGGACAGATGACAAACCCCCCTGGCTGAAGTCTGTTTGTTCCCTGTCTAGCAGAAAACAGAATTAAGCTGGGTGTGAATATTTGGGGGGGAGTGTTGGAGGTTTTTTTGTTTGGTTGGTTGGTTTGGTTGTTTTAATTTGTGACACTAATATACCAGAGAAGACAAAGATAAACTGCAAGGAGGAGAGAGGGGAAACGTAATATCTGAGGTGCTCCCAGTACTCTACCAACCGGGTTATGTAAAGCTGCTGTGCTTTTCTACAAGCAGATGAACTGGGAAGCGCTCTGCTTTGACGTGTGTAGCTGAATCATGGAGATTGCAGGACTCCATTAAGCACAATTAAGCCACAATGGAATATGCCATCACCGCTAGTAATATATTACTCCAAGTGTGTTAATGTTCTACTGTTACTGAGGAGTAGGTTTTCTCTGGCTAGACTCCACAACAGCACTTCCAGGTTTCAGCCATCTGGCTGCTGCTCTGAATTTTATGACCAAGATTTGTCTGTGAGGAACCTGAAAGCCTAGAAGACATATTTTTTTTACACCATCACGTTTTAACATGTACGCACCATCAGAATAACAGCAAACCTTGCATTGTTCAATAAATTCATTCTTCTGTTAAAAACATTCAGCAATATTCAGGCCTTTTATCATGCATGAGTCTTTTGCATAACAGTGGTAATTACTGGAAGCAACTTACAGCAACAGTGTAGTACCAGTGGTCATATGCTTTTAGGAGAAAACCATTAATTAACTGAGAAGTGGAGCCCTTCCGTATGCCACAGCAGGAGCCAGGCTTGTGCATCTGACAGACAGAACTGAAATACTAGTGAAGCTGAGATCGTTATGTAACCTAACCCAAAGCAGAAGGAAATGCTAGAAAAGTAACTGTAAACAAACTCAAAAGGTACTTGCACAGTTTAACCATACACCACCAACATTCTCTTCTTTCTGGGTCTGAGAGTTTTAAAATGCATATAAAAGGAGTAGAAACTTCTGCAAGTGCAACATCAAGAATGCAGTCAAATCATCACCAGCAAATTAGACAAAGCAAGTCCAAACTCCAACAGGAACACTTGGCTTTGGCTTACAGGCTGCATATTTTATTCTCTATCTTTTAGGGGGAAAGTGTAAAACACAGTATTAAACTACACAGTAACTCAACCACACGCAGAGCTGAAAATGTGTGTGTGTTCATCAAAGCTACTATTTCTAGTAAAACATACCTGTATGTTTTAAACTTCACGGTGTAAATGATTATTTTGGATTGCTAATTTTACAGGTAAAACACTGCATCACGAGATGAAAACTGGAACTTGATGACAGCGTTTCTAACAGGCTTTTTAAACCGTACTTTAAAAGCAGTTCCACAGACCTGGTAAAGACTGGACAAGCTCACTCAGCTTCTCACCTGCTTCCAGAGATGCAAAAATAGTCCTCAGCAGCAAGTGGTGCCTTTACACCAGCTTTTGTCAAATGACCCATTCTCTTGCCCATTCTCAACAATAACAATTTGTTGCTCTCATCTAGTGCATTTCAAAGCAGTACGTTCCAAGGAGCAGCAAATGCTTCTGTCTTCATGGTAATGCCGGGTAAGCCAAGGCATATTTCAACAGGGTGGCTTGCCCCGGTCATCCGTAACTTTGGGACTTAGTTCACTGCCACATGCACTAGGTCCCACTGCCTGGCACTGGGGTTCCCCACCATCCCTCATGCAATTAGCACCGGTTGACATGAGAGGGCCTACTACCCAACACAAGATCTTGCGCTTGCCTGTATAACTGGTTTCTTTCCTCATACTTGGAAGATGACTTGCAAGGATACATTACAAAAAGAGTTTGTTACACTGGCTAGCATACAATTCATACAAAATGACTGTATAAGGAGCTTTAAGAAATACTGCAGGCAATAGATATCTGTAGCAATAAATTTGCTTTTCTAAAGAACAAGAAGAGATACACAAACTTGAAATATTCTTTCTTGGATGGCAGATGAAGTTTCAAAATGCAAGAACAGAAACACAACATGATTTGCAAATGGCCCATAAAAGGCCTTTGCTCCTTCTATTCTCACTGCATACATCTCATGCTGTTATGGGATAATCCCAAAATATCATCCCCTTAGCCAGGTTTTGAGATAGTGGTCAACTACTTTACTCTTTGCTGCTTTTTTGTATTGATCTCCAAAGAAAGCATTTGAATAGACCAAAACTAAACATGAATATCTGTTGCATCTTTCCCACTTCTCGTATGTTCCATCACATAATTCACACCGCTTGAATTGCCTATGCACAGTACCACTTCACAACACACACTAAATGAAAGCAAATAGATCTAAGTTGTGGAACCACTGTGCACATTCAGTTTACTTTGTGTTCTCCTCTCTATAAATAAAGGCATTTAGATCAAACCACATGGATTCCTACACAGTAATCTCCAAAAATATTAACTTTGTACTACCAGCGTGCCGTCTTGAAGCTGACTTCTGTCCAACTTAACTGAAAAAAAAATATATTCCAGAACAGCTTTAAAAATTATGCCTTTTTCTTAAAGAATGCCAACAACTGTGCTACTTCATTTTTAGCTACCAGAGTATCAGTGCTTTTTGACAGGTTCTCAATCTCTGTAACGACATTACATTGCAGGTCTGACTCTGACCTCCGCTACATCAATTTCTAGTAAGCCTCTCTTATCAGGGCAAAAAACCCCACCATTGCCGAGATTCTATTTTCACTCCAACAGGTAACAACATACATTAAACAAATGCCTCAAGAAATCTTGGAAAGATGCAAAAAATACAGCAACCAATTTTCTGGTTGCTGCACTCATGAGAGCTATTACACAATGAACACATGCAATAAATCAACAACACTTAACAAAACCCAAAACTCTCATACTGGGCGCTTAGAACACCAGTCAGATTTTTAACCTAGAATCCTGTTTTCCTCTAGAATATCTATGCAATTTAAATATTCATTTTGAAGTCATTAAAGGCAACAAAGTTAAGCAAAAAATATTAACACATCCACAGACAGAGTAGACACTTCACTTTCCTGTCCAGCAATGCTCCTAAAATGTAGGAAACTACATTAAATTTGCCTTGGAACACAAGCCCAGACAAATCCTAAATTCTAGGAAGCTAACACATGAAGCTAGGAGATGCCCAAGTAAACTGGGCATCTGGTGTAATGGGTCTGATTCTGCAACGCTTACACCGAGACGAGTAGTCACTTGGGCAGAAACACTCAGGCATGTGTGTCCCATGGCAATTAAGCCATGACATTTTCAAAACCTTGCCGAGAACAGAGCCGTGGCAGGGCTGCTCACTGGGCTGCTGACACGCACCAGCTCAGCGTGCGAGGTTATACAACTACCTGTCCTTCAGCTCTGCTAAAAGGAAAACACATCAGGAGGGGCCCTCAACTGCACTCCTCGTGTTAAGATTTGTTATTATTTCTCTGCTACCATCGTGAAAATGCTATAATCCAAAATAACCTGCTATTTTAAAGGGCATGTTATGCTACACTTTGTTATTTGAGGGTTGCACAAGTACCCAGGAATACATGTTTAGAAGAGCAATAAATAAATATGATAAATTGAAATAAATCAATTATTCTTGCTGCTGCTGGCCCTCTGAAGCCCCAAGCACCATTAGCTCTATGACAGCCGAGCAGAAGGTAGGTTTCCCAAAAGGTATCTCAGTACTGAAAGTGAAAATTAACATTCACTGTTCCACAACATCCTCAAAAATGAACAGTGCCAAAGTACCCACACAGGCTAGTTCGTTCCACAAGCACAGGACAAGTATTTCTATATCAGGCAGATCAGATGTGTATCACTATCCTCCAAAACTGAGCAATAAATGGGGAAAAAAAAGAATAAAACAAAAGGCTATCTGTTTTATCAAGTCACCAGCCTACATATACGGTGCAGGGGCAGAACAAGTTGCTCAGGCAATGTTGGAGAAGAAGGGGAGGCCAGCGTCTGCGATAGCTGCATCTAGCCAGCTCTGCAGCATCTTTAGCTTTTGGTGGTGAGAAACTCTGAATGTCACAGAAATTTTCCCATATTTTCTTCGTTGTTCTCCTCAGTTAAAAAAGCCTCTGTGGTATTTATAAGCATTCATTTTTACTAAATTAAACTGACAAATGAACTATTAAGAGTGATGGCTCATGTTAAGAAGGCTGCCAGCAATTTAGTTCTTTAATATAGTGTCACTTTCAAAAGATGCCACACACAGATCACGTTCTTCTGGTCTTCTTCCTTTTACCTTTTTCACAATATTCTAACACATTCAAAAAGCTGTAATTTATTAAGAGGGTGTTTAATCAAAAGATCCAAAAGGTATAACGTTCAATTCCCTCATTACTGCCTTGTATCTTTAGTTCTTACGGAAAGCAGGCCTCATACCTCAAAATCCTCTGCTACTAAGCACATTCAGAGGCTTATAGCCCTGAGTGCAAGGGATTTGCTTGACTGCGATCATTAATGCTAAACCAAGAACACGTATCAACAGTAACAAATCAAATAGCCCATGGTGAGCAATGCATTTTCTTCAGTGCTGGAGAAAGAGAAGCATGGCACTTGGCTTTGCAAACCACAGAACAAGATTCCACTTCTTAAAGTTAGTTTCAGCACTGAACTTTATGTTGTTGACACTGTGCTGCATCCCAGCTACTTCATGTCAAACTCTCTTCAGATTTTTTTTCTTGCTTCCAGGCATGCTCAGCTTAATTCCTCCACCCTGACTTCAGAGCTCATATTTGGCACATTACCTCTTACAAGCAATAGTTCTTCAGGACAATTTAGCTCCTTAGTTGCACCTCATAACTTCACTACCTTTCAGCGACTCTGACAAGAGTTCCTACACAGGTCTGTAGCTGGGTCCCAAGCAGCAGCTGAGAAGCAACTTAGAGAAGTTCTACCACGTGTTGGTGTAGCAAAGTGTTGTTTACTCTAGCGCAAGTCCATATGTCAACCACTGGTTTTGCCTTGCTGAAGAGCATTTATCCAAACACAAATGCATTCCTAAAGGTCTGTAAAACTCTCCAGATAAGACTTGCATTAATAAAAAACAAACCTATCATTGAATAATTCCTGTGCCACTCCACAATAGCGTGTTGCCAATAAAGCTGAAAAGCAAGTGCTGAGGAAACTCAAAAACGTTGTTCATTAGCATATCTGATTGCACTTTCTACCTCTCAGGCAATCTCAAGCATCTATACTTCATTACACATTCCAGACAGACAGAAGCCAGGCATACTACCATTTCTTTTAAAGTGTAAGTTTTATTACAAAAAACTTACTAGGCACTACAGGCAGAACTTTTAAATTATACCATGTCCATTGACTTATGTTTCGGACGCTGGCACGTAGGCAGCATTTTTCTCCCTTATGACTATGCCTTCCTTTAACTTCATTCAACTTTCACGTGCATTTGCATGCCATTTCACTGCTGAAGAACACCTAGAATTTGGAAGGATTTTTGGCATAATAGTTAAGACGATCAAAAGGTTTGCTGCCAAAAGACAAATGTATTTTGATATACAGAACACCCTGAGCACTTAAATAATAGTTATGATCTCTTCCAACAGCTTGTTAGCCACTACTTGATCTCCCTTGCTACATTTATCAGAAATTACTAATCTGTGGTTCCAGTACTGAGGTTCTCATTTGTTTACCCCAGAGGCCTAATTTTGTCATAACGACCAACATAATTAAATGGTAGTAACATGGGAAAGATTTGCAAGTATACTTACATATTTAGGTATCTAAAAGGTTAAGTTCACTCAAAAAGACCCCCACTTCTACATTTTCCAAACACTTTGTAAAATCTCTTCCACAGTTAAATTTTTAAGGCAGTACTGGTTGTTATTGCAAATAAGTATCCAAGACAGACAGCAACAAACTACATTATGGAATATTTTACAATCCTGAGCCACGTTAAAAAAAAAAAAAAAAGACAGAAAAAAAAGAAAGAGAAGTCGCTCAACATTAAGGAAGAGATGAAAAGGGCCTCTAAATACCTGCCTTCTGAGAAGTAAAAAGGGAAAGTCACTCAAAGTTAAGGCAGATTCAGTCAGGAGAGCAGGGAGCAGGAGCCGTTCCAGCATAAATGGAAAACCAAAAATCTTACAACCTCAAGAAAAGATACCAGCACGAAGTGATACAATAATTTGCCCCCATGTGCTCAACCCAAACACTGCTGCTCACAACTATCCAATACTCTGCTTCCCCAGCTTTTTCTCACTGCTCTCTTATTATTCTGTTTCCCTGCACGACCAAGAAAAACCACTCTGAAATCCTGCAGGGATGCATTTTTCTCTTTACAGTAATGAAATAAAGCAATACAAAAACCCAAGGACACTTGGATATGTTTTGCGGATACGCGCTATGTTTATGAGGGCAGAAAAATTATGGTAGTGAGTCTGTGTGATTTAGTGTATCAATCATGCTGCTTAAAATTGTCAATACAATAAAACATTCTTCTGTAACTTCTTCCCCATAACTAAAGGCAACCACTATTAAAGCATGAAAACATAAATACAGACAACTTTTTGTAATATACTCCTGGCACTTCATTACCTACAAGATTTACAATTCCTAAATAATTTTCCAGCAACATATTCCCTGCTCTGTGTTCCTTAATATTATTCAATATACAGATTAAGACAGTAAGATAACATAGTCATAGGTTTAACATTATATTCCAGCTGTGTATATGGTCACAGGTATGCATAATTGGTCTACAATTCTCTTTCATCAGTTTGGAAGAACCTGTATAAAAATGCTTCTCATTTAAGTACTATGCACACGTAAGCCTCTGAAAACCTTGCTGCCATCTCAGCCCACTGATTATTCACAACTTCACCTTTACTTTCATATACATTACACAAAATGCAATAGTCAAACATTGCTTCATCAGTCACCGGAAGCATTGCTATGGCTCAATACGGTATTTGCATTTGTTTAGAGAGGCCCAAGTACATACTGCAGTGCCATCACACATCTCTTCAAATGTTGAAGCTATGGTCCTGGAAGTTGGTCTTATCCAAGGGAAAGGGACAGAGGAAAGCACACGACCACAAAACCAATTGAAAAAAGATGCTCACATGGAAGACAGCTGTCAATGACTCCCTCTGTACTGTGTTCAACATTTTTGAAAGCCTTTGCATTATGTGCTGTATCTGACTACTTCAGGTACAAACATCCATGAACATCTTGCTTTAAAAGCAGCTTTTTCTTGTTAATCTCTGATGCTGCTTGGAGAAGGGGAACAGGAGGAGTATGTAGCTTCCATGGGCAGCCCTTGCATGACCAAGAAATTTCAACTCACTTCCCCGGGCTGCCTCTCAACCACGCTTTGTGTTCACACGTATCCCCACAGCACAGCTGCAGCCACAAACAACTTCCACTTCCAGGCTAATGCTCATATTTGTCCTCAGGGCTAAAATTATTTTGTATGTTATGAAGAGCAGCAGCACGTTTGCTTACAGAGCTACAATGAGCTACACTATATCCTGATACAGTCATCTGTAAATATTAAATCATCTACTAATATCAGTCTAAATATCTTCACAAAAAGCAGCACCTGGGAACTAATATGGACCCTGGCTGTTCTTACAAAGTGTGTGCTGCCTGCATTATTGAAAACCAGAGAGTAAGGAAATTCAGTAATATAGAAAGCTTTATTTAAGCATAGAAGAAATCTCTATCAATACCTAAGATGAAAAAATAACAAAAGCAAATGTACGACTCCATATTTCAGACAAAATTTTAAATCAAGCACCACACAAAAGATACTTGATATCTTTGCACTGCAAGGAAAGATTAATATAAATATATGTAAAGCTTTGCGTAATTCCCTATCTTTTGCCTTTGAAGACAGATGCTGAAGCATGCAAAACATCTGATAAGTTATTTGCCTCTGAGGTAGTTCATACTTTTTTTTTATTTACATAAATATCCGTTATTACTTAAGTCAGTCTTTTTTTTTTTAAGTAAATTACATTTCTTTGTCTGCTCTTAGATCACTTGTTTGTTTATTATTTTGCAATGTTCACAGATGTTCCATATCTTAAAACTCACTAAGAGAACTGAAACCTGCACTGAAACTCCAATTTAAACAACCTTTGGTAAAGACAAAGAGAGTATTTATACTTAGAAAAGAGTGTGCTAAGGTGGGATGATGACTCAGTAGTAACAGGCAAAAGCAAACATAGCACTGTTTCATCTCATTTTTCAACAGATCAAGTTTAACCTGGAGCTGGGTTGACAACAAATCTGATGACCGTTTGGCCTTCACTGTGAGACTAAACATGCTCTTGCAAATCAATTTGCAATGGATATGTATGCATGTAAAAGACCTCTGAACTCGAAATAGCTTAGTGAACAAAGCCAAATTTGTATGCGGTAATAGAGGAAAACAGAGCCACAGAGTCTGTCTAACTGAAGACCACCTCTCCAGTACAGAACATAGCACTGCATGGCGTCGTTTGCTTGCAGACAAACTCAGAGTGACTATGCAAACATGGTCCCTTCTTTTACAGCACAAAGTACTGGCAACTGCTGCAGAACTGTCAGTCCTTCAGTTTTCACTTCAGTTAGCACAGAGACCCACATGAATGATAAAATATTCACCAATGTATCTAGCCTTTTCTTAAAGTGGGAGTATATAAATACCCCCTTTCTGAGTCAGAATAATTACTTCACATCTTATTCTGCTTCCAATATTTGAAATGCAGTATGTTCTCAATGTAGAAACCCACAAAGAATACACTGTTGTGTTTGTTCTGGACTGCAAAAGTTGTGCTGTAACAAGTCTCAGGTTAAAGTACGCTTTGGTATCTTCAATACAGACCTGGGTGGCAGGAGTTAGGGATCCCTGAAGAGATTAGCATATTAAGGCAAGAACCTCACCTAGTGAACAGTGACTGCAGAGAAATGACCCCCTGCTGAAGATGAAAATACAGGCTGTTCTGAATTAACTTTGAAAGACCTCATACAGTTAAAGACAAGCGTCCTTTGAAATTTGTTCTCACCAATGATCACGAAGTTCTGCAAAAAGCACTATATTTGATGTATAGCACAACAGACAATCAGTCTTCACGTTTCCCATACCCAGCTGACTTGCCTGTAACCAAAGGCTGAGTCACAACAAACAAAACAGATTATAGTCCAAATACAGAAGAACTGCTTCTCCTCACTGAAAGCCTCATTGAACCAAAGTATTTGTGAGCAAAGTCATTCATTGATATAAGAGCTTTTATAGATTTTGAGATCCAAGGGGCGATAAAATATAACAAACAAAATATTTAGACTATCAGAACACTGTATTGGCTGCCCATTGTCTTGCATTATTTTCCTGTGAATTCATAATCTTTAAGACATCTGTTATCTCAAGCTGGCAAAGAATAGAATCTCAAGGAGGAGGCGAGCAAATGAATCATTTATCATCTGCCCTCTCTCCTCCTGACTGCTTCTCTGTTGATTTCAAATGATACAGGAACAGTTTATAAAAGGCACCATTGATATCTTCTAATTTTGAACACGCATTAACTGATTGTTTTCCTCTACTCATGCCACCTGCCCTGATTTCCAGGGCTGTATTTACCTCTTAGTTACCTTGCACATATTCGCATTTCTCATTGCTTTAATCTTTCATCTACATATATCCTTTGTGTTAAATGACTACTGTGAGAATGATATGAGAAATGAAGGTGATCACCCAAAGAAATTTTTCAAGACGGGCAATTGAAAATGAAATTGCTCCAGTGCTGTCCAGCGCGGGAGCTATGTGGTGTTAAAAGAAATACAAATAAGCCTCCAAAACCTTCTCTGTTTAAAGCTGCCAGTTAAAGGATGTGATGCATTACTGGGACCAGCTGACCACATGACAGTTACCATCTATGCTAGAGATGCTGCTCTAATAGGAGAGCACCGGCAAGAGAGGCAGAAACACTTGAGCAGTGCTTGACACAGCATTATAACAATACCTCTTTGACCTTCCAGTCTTTCAGCATTGGCTAATGGATTCTATGGCCAACATTTACTTGTGTTTGCTTTTTCAGCTGTGCTCTCACCCCATCCACAATACGTATGTTGGATGGATCCCCTCAGCCTTTCCTTCAATCCTCTTATCCTGTCTGCATTTACCTTTTCCTTCCATGTACAATGACACTTTCTAGAGCACTCCCCTCCAAAAAGTCTTTGTAAATATACAGTAGTAAGTCTGCATTTTAAGAAACTGGCTGGAGACACAGTGTGGCTTCATTCTGCAGTAACTTGTAACTTGTGCCTTGAGCATTCAAGACTACATGCTCCTGTCTGTACAGAATCTTGCTATTTAGCCAGCAACCAGAGAAGTAGGAAAGCAGGGATATCACTGGACCAGGACTGGACAAGGATCTCTAGCTGTTAATGGAATACAGCTAATTTGTTTCTTGTTTTTTTGTTTGTTTGTTGGGTTTTTTTTAACTGGGTGGGTGGTAACACACTGGCACAGGTTTCCCAGAAAGGTTATGGAGAGATTCAAAACCCAACTTGAAATGGTCCTGGGCAACTGGCTCTAGGTTGCCCTGCTTGAGCAGGGGGCTGAACTAGACCACCTTCAGAGGTGCCTTCCAACGTCAGCTATGCTGCCACTCTTTTTTAGGGCTACCCTTTAAAACCTCTATGCCCCATCATTCTGTATTATTTCTCTGTTATTAATCTTCCTCGTCTACAGCTCGACAGCTAAAATCCAACGACGCTGCTCTGAGGCACTCTCCTTCCTGTGGGTCAGCCTCTGACAGGTTAAGATGCTAAGAGCAAAGTATATATTATTGCAACAAGGTGTGAGCTGTCAAAAAACCCACAGAAACTTGATTTCATATATTTGATGCTTTTCCTTGTTTACAAACCTCATGTTACTACAACCCACCCTCCAGCTCACCAGGCTGAACTGAACTCCCTTACTGATCTTATCCACAGTAAACGCCACTTGGGATCAGACAGCAAATACTAGAACTGCAGACTATGAGGACTGGCATTTCACTAGAGAGCTACAGACAGCCTCTCTTTAGCACTCTTCATTCCTCTCTCGCTTTTTAACTGGTAAGACTTCCATTTAGGTAAATGAAATACAAGGGGAAATGAAGCCTTCATCATTGTACGAAAAATCCTCCACAGCCACTGTTTGTTTATTTTTATTCTTAACCTCAAAGAGAAATCAGGAAGATAAAACTTCAGCATTTTCGCTCCTCTTTGTATTTTGACACGAGTGGCATAAGATGAGTGAAAAAAAGAGAATTGTTTTATGTGCTTAGAAATATGCAAAACTTTTATGTATATGTGCATATTATTAAATTATTTAAGCTTTTTATGAGGAACAGGCAGCCAAAAGACTCTAAAAGTTGTCTCATAAGCAGCAGAATTAATGAAGCTTGGAGAACCACAGACTTGCATCCAGTGTCTTCTAATCACCTCGACCTCTACCCACCCTCACCATGCCTTGCCCCAGCTCCCCCTTGTATCTTACACCTGCGCAGCTGAGAAAGTGATAGTAGATGCTGGGACTGCTACAGAGCAACACCGGACTGACTGACTGGCCACCACACCTATGTCACTTGGCCACTGGCTGCTGCCTCTCAAAATGAAAGTTTTCATTCAGTTAGAAGCACTAATTTGTGTCATATTCCTCCATTCAGCTTTCAATTTAAAAGAACTATTATGTTCCTATAAACACATTAAAGACCTCTACTCTTCTGTCAACTCCAGCTGGTACTGTCCAGAGGGTTCAAAAAAATCAAGGAGAAGAGGGCAAATGAACAGATGCTCTCAAACAAGATCTGTTCCGTTAGGAAATTGCAGTAAAACCCCTAGTAGCAAAGGCATCCAGAATGTCACAGGACAACACTCTCTCTACTCTATGATGACAACATGACTCTCTTCCCTCATGCAAACCAGTATTTGAGCCCAGCTCCTTTGCACTAAACTAAGAAAGGGGGTTGGGGCACATGCCAGTCACTTGCTGCAGACAGCTTCCCTGCAGTGGCACCTGGAATAGCAACATGTGGGCTATGTTCCCCGTCTCTCCGAACGCTGTTTGCCTCCCGGGAGCTGCAGTTATCCCCTTCATCAAGGGTGGATAGCTTGAAGGGGGAAGTAAACGCCTTACCTCTTTCTTCCTTCAGGTGGGCTTGTAGGGCAAATAGCAATCTTCTCAGAACACAGGGATGTTAGCAGAACCAATTTTACACTTTAAATAAATTTGAATCAGCAAATGACATCAGAGCCTCCACATTCTGAAATGAGTTTTATAATAGGTTTCCTATAGGATCTGAAAAAGGAAGTTTTCATGAAGATATCTGGCATCTATGAAGAATCTCTCTATGACGAATTTGTCTTTTTCTCTCCAAGGACTCAGTTAAATTTTTATTTCAAAAGCAGGTCTATCTACCACACTACAATTTGGGTTTTAAGAACTAGACAAGAAGAGTAAGGAAGAAAATAAAATCCTCGTAACTTTCTGTATTGTGTGCAAATCAGTTGTCTGCATTCCCTGAATTGATTTTAAAAAATATTCTTCAGTGTAGTAGTAGTTTCTCTATGTTAGGGTCAGCATTTATACTGAAAAGCTTAGCTGGAAATCTAATGTACTTTTTAATACCTTACATAATGAGATAGCTACTGAAGAGCTGTCTCCTTTATTGGGGACTGCAAAGGCCGTAAAGTGTCCACTCCCCCATTAAATATCCTTTAGTCCCAAACATGCTGTAGCTTGCATTATGTTTCTAAATAAACTCCAAATAACCACTTGAGCAGTGTGCCACATTAAGCGATAAATTTCACAATGCAAATGGTGGGGAAGCCCCAGAATACAGCAAAGGCAGATAGTTCAAACTTAGGCGCTGGATTTTAATCACTCTGCTCCCTTCCAGATGTGGTCAGTTCACACTTGTATCCCCAGTTTTCTGGCATGGAGCTTCCTACAACTGGACTGCAGAACATGTGCTTCTTGGGTTTTGTGTCTTTATACTAAAAGCTTGTCTGCCTTTTAATTTCTGTAATTCTATTTTCTACATGTGGCATGGTAACTTCCCATATAAAATTCAGAATAGTAAGTGATTAACAAATTAAACATTCTGTCTCCTAGTCAAGGCATCTATTGCCAACCATCTTTCTTCACTTACCTTGTATTTTCAGCTTTTTGCTAGTCTTCAGTAGGTTTTAAATTAGACACTGAAAGATTTCTATACAGAAATAACCCAGTGTTACTACATTGTACCAAATGCCAACTTCTAAGCTGTACATAACTTCCCATCAAAAACCTGTTGCTTTGCTTGCTTCAAGTCCCTCATCCAGTAGCTAACCCAGATTTCCCCCCTCCGTGATACATCTGGGCACGTCATACTTGCATGACTCTTCACCCTAATACCCTTTGGCTCTGCCTCTAGGGTCACAATCATTTCGGTTTCTGACAACGTGCTGTGATCAGTGATGACTTCATGTCAGTTCTGATCTGTGCCAGGATGAAACTTCCTGCTAAATTAACTAATTCCTGGAATACAGCTGTCCTAACTCTATCCAAGGAGGCACCTGCACCCAAGATGCCCTCCTGAACCTGCCACCAAGCCTTTCCTTAATATGTACCTTTTTTGCCACTGCAGCTTTCACACAAACTACTTCTATCCCCGTGTCTTAGCACTGGGTCACTTTCACAAACTTTCACCAGGACACTGCCTAAGACTCCTTAATGTCATGTTAATCAACATCCGAGAGCTCTACAGTTGAACAGAGCAATTTCTTCTAGTTTACCGTCCCTCCCTTTTTTTTGTTCTGTTTTCCTTAAACAAGAGTTTTTCAGACTTCTGATGTCAGGCAAGGTGAGCAGGCTGGTTTCATACCTTGCCTTCTTGGTAGCCTTTTTGATGGCATCTGTACACTCATCGCTACTTGTCTGCTCACCCTCCTCTTCTGAATCATGCAGTCCATTACAAAACTATTGTGTCAGCTGTTATGCTGATGCATTTGTGCAATAATATTACTTTTAGTTGTGAAAATATTACTTTTAGTTGTGAAAATAAAAGTAATATTTTCACATCTAAAAGTAATACTATTGCATAAATGCAATTTTGTGAAAATTTGTGAAAATAAAAGTAATTAACAAATGCTCAAAATGCACTTTGTGCATTTGAAAGCACTTTATCAGGTTTACTATTTTCTGGCACGATCAGTTTCCAATTTTTTAGTGGTTTTTCATACAACACATAGGAGACTGTCAATTTGCATAGGAATAAAAATGTAAGTGGAGGACTAATCAAGCTGACAGAGCAATTGAGGTACACATTAAATGAAACTCCTTCACCTTAAAATATTTTTTTAAAAAAAATCTGTCTAGGTTTGAAGTTCGTAATGTCTCAACATCTTTTTTAGTTTCGCTGGGATAAACACTATCTTTCCTAAAAATAGCCATCAAGTTCCTCTTTTTTTTCCATTACACTTGCTACATGAATGAGAAGTTAGTTCTTCAAAGTTAAAAGCTTTGAATAAATAGGCCTCTGGCTCAAGTCAGCTGCGTCTGTAATGAAATCCATCTCCAAAATGGTTCTGTGGTTACAAGATGAAAAGCAGGGAGGGGAGAAGGGTTCTGTAAAAGAAGAGTTCTGTATACAACTGCAATGCTCGATTTTTGGGACACTAAGCCATATACCTCCCTAACACAAAAATGAAGAGCAACACGGACCATTCAAACTGACAAGACAGCATGTCTGTTTTCTTTAGCAGTTGATTTAACCAAATGATCATGAACCATCTTTGAAAGAGTTTGACAAATCATCACTCTCTCACAGCACTTTTATAACGATTTTCATCTGCAACCAAATAAAAGACAGCACTGCTGCTCACTCTGCTTCTCCTGGCTCCTGCAACACTCCTTGCTGTCCTGTCAGATCAAGTGCTCATGGAGCAGTGTGAGGAGGTAGAGAGTGAACTGACCCACTATTAAAAACAACCTCTGCATTTTTCTTGCTAGTTTCATGTTAAGCTCAATCATTCTCCTCATCTGGGCCACCATGCAGCCAGACGTCTGTACCAGAACACAGGAAGAAGAAAAACAGGAAAGATGGCTCTTTTTTTGGCAGCAGTGATAGCTTAACGTCTCTCTGAAACTACAGCCTCAGGCTAACCTTTCAACATTTACTACTTTTATTTTCCGCTACTCTATTTGCTCAATAGCTGCCAGGCATGTGAGTGAATCTTTTGGTTTTCCTTAGGTCACTGGAGCTTTTTTTTTATTTAAGTAATTTCCTGGACACTTCCTGACCTCTTATGAATTCCCAGAAGTAACCATGACCCGTGTAATTTAGGATAACACTATGCTGAGTCAGTAGTCCAACAGAGAATTTCTAGGTCTGAAAAAATACCAAGTCTTATGATTGTTGTTGCACAAATGAAGCAATAATGGCTAACATTGCATCTTGCAGCTTTTGCAGAGCTGGATACCAGACTATATAGATGAGGGACATCTGGAATCTGGCAGGATTCTAACAGAAGTCTACTAAATGAAGTAGGGAAATACAAAAATACAGTATTTAAAGTTCTTTAAAATGAACGGAATATCTGGTGCTAATGACTGAATCTGGTATGAGAGTACTTTAATTGTTTTTTTTACCATTGAAATATCCCCAGTGAATGCATGACAGAGGATGATAACCAACAAGAAAATACATGACCTAGTGTAAAAAAAGCTGCTTAAATGGCTTAAATTCAAGCTACTGGGCAGCTGGGACACTACTGTACCCTGCTTGATAACTAAACACAGTGTTATCCCTGTCATCTACTGTAGTGCACTACTCAAGAAACCTGAACAATGAATACAGTGCCAGACTGAGCACTGTATGAGTACAAAGCTGATGAAATCTGGTCCCTAGAGAAAACAGTATCAGAAACAGATTCTGGAGCAGCCAGGTATTTCTGGGAGGGAAGCAGATATATCCTGGGTTGCCACTGGTGGCCTGGGGTTCTTGCAGGTGCCAGTACTCTCTGGAATAGCTTGTGGAGTAGAGTGGCAGATTTATGAAGACGAAGCCACAGCAGATGCTATAGTAACAGCTAAAACCATGAGAGGCTTCACTGGGGCAATGCAGCCCAGGCAGAGGACCATGCTAGTGGCGCTACACCCCCGCTGACTTCAAAACTCATTCCCAGCTAATTTGGGCATTTGCAGGGAGCTACTTCTCACCATGAGAACCTCTGCCCAGCCTCCGCTTCAGTTTCTTCAGTTTCTAAATAAAGTCAGTGCTGAAGTTAGGAAATAACGGCTCTTGCTGTGTGACAGATAATAATAATCTTTCCTATCGCAATCTTGCGCTTGGGGCCAAGAATCAGCAATCAGCCGCTTGTCAGCACTTCCACGTTTCACCCCCTTGTCAAGCACAACCACCCTACCGATGAGCTTGGAAACTCATCAAGGAGCATCAGCAACATGCTTTGAATTTTTAAAGAGGATGATATTACAACTTTAACACCAAACAAGAAACAGGCACAATCATGTATTTATAACTGAAAAGGGAATGCAGAAAGACATAGAATAGGAACTACTGCAAACTACTGGTGCATCTTAACTGTGAAATAACATTAGAAAGCAGTAAGATAATCATAAAAAATATGATAAACAGTACAATACATCAGAATGCACCACTAACAACAGCACAACTTTCCATGCTGTAAGCACCTTGATAAAGGTGGAGTAGACTGTAAGGGAGGAAATTCTGAGATAAGGTAAAACATGCATGAAGTATTCAATTAATAAAATTTAGGAAACTTCGTTTCAGTGAAAACAAGAAATATACTTCTGCAGGCATAGTATCTTGTTACTCAAGTCACTGCACCTACATAATGTAGGAATCTGAAGACTGAAAGCCTACATAGCTAATAATGCCATCCTACTCAGAATAATCCAAGCCATGCATTATCAACACTGTCTGATACCTCTATCTGTTTTTCAAATCTAGTTATAGCAAAGCAAACTTCCCTAACTTCAGGGGCTTTTAACCACATGAATCGAAGTATTTCACACTGCGTGTGAAAAATAATTAAAATGAACACCATGACAAGCTCATTCCAGGCATGTCACTTTATGAGAAGGAAGTTTTTAAAGCCTGTATCAATTCCTGGAAGTAAAATGTTTCATAGAATCTATCACAGATCATAAAACGGCACAAACAATGTGCCTTATGGACAGTACTTTCATATAGTTTCTTGTCACTTGCAGCCCACAGCAAAGCTTTGCTTAAAGCACTCTAGATGTGTACATGCACACAGGAAAGGGAGTAGGGCAAGAGAACAGGTGAAAAATACCTGTGCAAAGCCCATTCAGAGTCAAATTCCGCCCCCAGACACACACTCCTAACTAAACCCCAGACAGGCAGCTGGTTCACAGAGGTCCCCCCCTGCAGCATACTTCTAAGCAGAACTCTCTGCTCAGCTCTCCTAAACCGCCAAGGTAGTAGTGATGACCTTTCCTACCAGCAGTGATGGTCCATTTTTGCTGTGTACATTCTCGCCACTGTCTGCAGATTTTTATCCCAACTTGGGTTTATAAATATCTTTCTGTCAGAAGAGAAAGCTCTTGAATAATGACTGTAGGTTCCTTCTGGTCCAAGCAGGCACAAGTCAAAAAGCTCCCTGCACTGAATGATTTAGGGGATTGGAGCATCTTTCTTATGAGGAAAGGCTTAGGCACTTGGGTCTTTTTAGTCTGGAGAAAAGAAGACTGAGCAGTATCAATACTTATAAATACTTAAAGGGAGAGTACCAAGCGGATGGGAACAGTCTTTTTTCAGTGATGCCCAGTGATAGAACAAGAGGTAACAGGCACAAACTTGAACATAGAAGTTCCATCTTAACATGAGGAGGAACTTCTTTACTTTGAGGGTGGCAAAGCACTGGAACAGGCTGCCCAGAGAGGTTGTGGAGTCTCCCACACTGGAGACATTCAAAAGCCTCCTGGACACCATCCTGTGCAACCTGCTGTAGGTGACCCTGCTCTGGCAGGGGGGTTGGACTAGATGATCTGCAGAGGTCCCTTACAACCCTGATCATTATGTGATTCTGTAATTCAACAGCAGAAGAGCAAGTCACTCGATCTCAATGCAAAGAGCACAAGTATGGAGCCGGTTTTAAAAAATACAATCATAGAAAAAAGTACAAAGGCATATGTGTCCTCTTATGAGGAACGACTGAGGGAACTGGGGTTGTTTAGCCTGG
>RSEF01000001.1:144163544-144191333 GCA_003993805.1 Himantopus leucocephalus | reverse complement strand
TCCCCAACGTCCCCAGTGGCTGATTTGGCCTAAACCACGACATCAACTCATTCAGTGTCTTGCATTCTCTGTTTAAAATCATGTGAAAGAAAATTTTTATGGACAGATTTATCTTGTCTAAATGATATGTTGTACAGCAAAAAAGAAACAAAAAAACCAAACCAAACCAAACCTGAATGAAAGTCACTGTGCTACCCAAAACATACAAAATACAAAAAATATAGCTGCACAGAATCTCAAAATTTTTGTTTCAACCACACTTAAAAAAAACCCCTGCTAATGGTCTAAAGAGCCATTTTTCTTTCCAATTAACAAGTCAGGAAAAATTACACAAATTCCTATAGAAGTCTTTAATCACGTAATTCTACATTACAGAATGAAGAACCGTGCTATAAAAAGGTTTGGGCAAATTACACAGATTGCTATTGTTCTTTGATAGTCCTGTCTTGAAATACATGCTACCCTATAAAATCAACCCAATTACTCAACCCTCTACAGCATAAGCTATAAAGGTTATGCAGAGAAGTCCACTGCATCTACACAGACAAGGCAAGCGTTGCGTAATTCCACTGCATGTAAAATTAAAATTGAGATTCCTGAAGATGCATTGGTATTTTAAAAGAGTCTCCTCAGACAAGCCAAGGCTTTTTTCAAGAAGAACAAAGGGCTCATGAAAATATTTAGCTGGAAAGATAGTTAGAGTGTTATGGGATTTTTAGGGTTTTGTTTGTTTGCGTAACCAGTTGTATGAAAGCTAGCAGGCATTAATGAAATAAGATCCTGGATTAAATCAGGGTTAATGAGATCAGGAGTAGACACATCATTATTCAAATCACACACCATGTGAATAGTATGAGTTGCCAGACTTGTAAATCAGAGATTAGAATTTAACACTCTTCCTTCTGCAGTCTGGCAGTTTAGGGCTACAGGTCTCTTCATAAATATTGCTGGCATCCACCTGCCACAGCTTCACAAGAAAATGTATTATGATTCCAGTTTTCCTGGTGCTAAGCACCAACAATTTCATGAGGGAACTGATGGCAGAGGCAGTTCCTCAGCACTTCTGACAGCCACACTCCTCAAGCCTTACAACCCTTGCAGCTGTCAAGCAAAATTTGTTATTTAATTATTTTCCTTCTTAATTTGACCTTGCTTCCTGCAAACATTACAGCAGGTGCAGGTTAACTCATGTGAATTTGGAATGGGGCCATACACCTTATGGATTCCTTTTTGTCTAGTACAGCCTTCTGAGTTCCAGCACATTGCTGATATGCTCATTGCCAGTGGTGGTTTTCTTTCCAGTATGTCTGAAATGCAAAAGTTTAAGGGAAAAATCAGAGGTCCTTTTTTAGAAAAGGAAAAAGAAAAAAAAAATGAAATTGAAAAGATTCAGAGCAAGATTTTTAATAATCCCCATTAAAAGATGTCCCAGAACCATGGAAATCCCTTTATAAAAAGTAGGTCATGTGTTTCTTTGGAGGTATTAGACTTAATCCTGAAGACTTGATATTTAGAAAAGATAGTCCTATTCATAATGAACTGGGAAAACTGACTCAAAACTTAAACAACGGGTGTCAAAAATTCCCTGGCTAACACGGAGAAATGCAGTGGCTGTCCTCTACACTTCAGACTACTTTCTCTTAGTAGAGGGGAAATCTCCGAACAAAGCTTTTTGTGGTAGAACCTCTAGGCCCTTCATATGTTATATCTGCTGTTTTACAGCTGTGACATAGGAACAAGCAGGCAAAAGGAGGTGGATGGGTCAATCTATTTAAGCAGAACAACATTCTATATTTTGGTCTTATCCAAGAGAAAAGAGGTATAAAGAATGCAAACGGTAGAAATAACCATGCTCAACACTGATACAGAACAGCAAAGAGTGTTGCTCAAGACTAAAAAAGGTGTGACGAGTGCTACAGCTGCCTGAGAGTTTGATACGTCATTGGTATTTGTAGGAGAGGTGCAGCCTAGCATCTCAGATGGGAGATTTGGTGATCACAATGCTCAGCTCAAATTACTCAATCCCGTAATTACTTAATGTTTGCAAAAGAGATTGGCATGTTACCTTTGAAGTAATGCATCATACTGAAACTACCTTTGCAGTTTCTCAACCTAGTGTTTATTCAGCCAGCATGAAACTTTAAACAAACTTTTCATAGATATCAGAGCCACACAGACTCATTGGCTTGTATTAAAAGAACGAAAAAAGCAGAGGACGTATTATGGTCGAGTCCACATGAGAAAAACTGATGTGTATCTGCCTAGTACGCTCAGCAGGATTCCTGTTTACAGATAACAAGAGTTGCATGAGAAATTATGATCTTTGTTTGGATAAGGCTCCTTCCAAGCAGAGACAGCTATTTTATGGTGTTTCCCAATGTGACATGTGGTACCAGTATTAAAACTCCAGCTTTATAAATAAGACAGAGGTGAAAGAAAAGTACCAATTATACAGTTTTGCTGACGGGAAAGAAAAGTCTGAAGATAAGAGTTAAAAGAAAGCAAGCAGACAGCAGGTGCATAGGAGTCACCAAGGATGAAGAAATGGTGCAGTCTGGCCATATATAAAGATACATGGGAACTCCAGGACTGAGTCCTCTGAATCTGCTCACCTTGCTGTGCATCACTGGATGATGATGTCAACTGACTCAGCAAGCAGAAACAAGATTTCAGCTGCCACAATCTCCTGTGGAAATTGCTTTAAGTAGCTTTTCATTTAAAAATTTAATACATAAGTTTTACATTTAAACAAGAATCAAGAGGAAAAAGTTGCATATGCTATACGTGGAAGGAAGACCTATCTGTTCATCTAAGGATTAGCAATTCTTTTGAATCAGACTTTATGCTGACCAACTTATCAAGAAAAGAAGAATTTATTTTAGCACAGTTGATACACCCCTGGTCTAAGTGTTGTAGGCTGAGGGGAGACACTGAGTGTTATTCCTGTGTGTTGAAGAGGGCTCACCTACATTTCAAGTAAAGATGGTAGTGTAACCTTAACTATGAAACTGCTATGACTCCAACTATATATATGCAGAACTATACCTTGGAATTCTGCTAAATATTGACTTACATGACCCTCAGGAAGACGGGAAAAACAACAATACATGACTTAGCTTTTGTTCCCCTACAGCAGCTTACCTTGAAAGTAGCTCTCTGTTCTGAAAGATAAATGTGTGTGCACGCAAAACACAAACCAGATAAAATTAAGCCACCAGAAAAATCATTGAATAATTAATATAAATACAAAAATCTCTTGAAAAAAATAGGGAAGAATCTAATTTAGCAGAAGGGAGTATCCTTCCATTTGTGACAGAGATTGAACTTAAGAAGTTGCAGGCAAAGCTGAATAGTTTTTCCAGGCAATTCACAAGAGGATTCTCTATCCATCCTGTCTCTGAACTGTATTACTTATTGAAAAGGCAAAAAACAACACTCCTTCTCCCAGCTAATCTGACAGCTTCTAGAAATTACAGGATATCCCAGGTGTACTCAGGTTTAAATTCCTTCACCACAAACAGCTTCAAGTTCAGATGGAGGGTGTTTTTTCACCTTTGCAATATTAACTTTGACACACCAGAGCAGAAACCACTTGGTTCCTTTGTTTTCATTGGGAGCCCTTCTTGACGTGTTCACTCTGGGTCAAGAAGTGTACTTTACGCACAGGTAGTTCTACTGATTTTAACAGGCCTCGTCATGCAGTAAAATTTTTAGGCATTTTAAGAGAGGATAACTTCCTCTGCCCCTTGGAAACAAAACAAAACCTAGTAACACTCAGCCTTCTGAGTAATAATTAATGAGGAAAAAGTGGCTGGTTATTGACAAGCAGTAGCAAAAATCACCCAATCACGCTATACAAAGATTAATGAAAATACAGAATCACTGGCATTTGAAGATGTACCTGTTATATGCAATGAAACCACCTCTCTCACTGTCCCCCACTGCTAGCTGTATCTGGAGATAATAGGCAGATATTACATACTTGTATGTAAATACTCTCCATAGGCTGTATTAAAATTTATTGAACATACAAGCATTTGAAACACATACACACAAAAACAACTTAATTTTGATGGCCTATTAAAACTTGTCTGATTAGGAAAAAATTAGGAAGGAGCACATATTTATGGTACAAGTGCTGTAACAGCCACTTCAGATTACAATTCTTGTTCAGTATATCACTTATAACTTTGAGTTGTCTGGTTCCAATTCATCTTATATGGGAAACTAAAAAGAGAAGGAAAAAAAAATCTCATTTATTTGTGGAAGAGGGCCCTGAAAGAACATCATCATGTTGTGGTTTAAGAAATCTGTACTGAATGAGCTGTATCTCGAAGCCCATTCCTCAGGAAAAACAAGACCTGAAACCTGTCATCACTTCTTACACTGTGAATGCATTGCTCCTCTCTCTCTGTGATCCAGGCTAGATGAATATTGAAAAATAGGAAAGTTATCTAGAAGAACCTGCATGGCAGTAGTTAAAACAACAAACAAACAAAAAAATGCCCAAACCAACACACACAAAAAATCCCAAACCCACACGTGTGCTCTACTTTGTCAACAGTACGCTTATAATCACAAATCTACTAACAGACAACTTCAGGAAAGTTATTAACCATGCAAGGCCTGTGATGGACACTTCTCAGGATTTATGGCACTGGTGGACTTGGTACACAGATCTCTGAAAAGGAAACAGCGACAAATACACATCATACTACACTGAAAAGCATAAAAGGAAAAGCAATCCCTTTCAATCCTAATATAAGACCGGAAAGAAACAAGGCCTGTTGAAGATGTTCTAGTAGAGAAAGAAGAACATGAATGCAGAGCAAGCAAGCAGCAATCATTATATCCAACGGCCTGGCAAGCAGCTTGAAATCCACAGCTGAAAGGAAACCACATACAGAGCTGAGGAGGTGGACAGGCAGTCATAAGCTGGTGCTACACAAACTAGTTTGGATGTGTCTGCACCGGACCATACAACATACAAGTGCTCAGGTGCAAAGGTGACATTCACTACCCTATAAGTGGCAGTAAATGTAAAGATATGAAAGGTGGGCAGTATCTCAGTAGATCAGTACACATGCTAGTGATGAAAACAAACTTTGGCGTGCTGTAGCCAGTACCCGTTTAAGGAGATGAAACTCAAATGTGCCTATATCAGTATCTCCATTTAGCCTGCAGTCCTTTAAAGAGAATTGGCTGATCCTACATTTTGCAGCTGGCTACTTTTCATATGTCTTCTGTCCCTCTACCATGTAAGTTTTGCACAGTCAGTGACTACTTCATGTAATTTGTAAGTATTTACAAGTATTTTCAGACCTAAGCATTTTCAACACTTATTTCACTATCTAGTGTTTAGGCTATCATGAAATTTAAGTTGGCACAGACTACAGGGCACAATGAAAGAGTTTTTTTGCTTTGAACTTCATTTTTTCTGGAGTACTGAACAGGGTGTGAACAGTGACAAGAGTCACATGTGCCCATTGAACAGCTGAAGTGCTGGGGTAAGGACCTTCATCTATAAAGGGGGGAAGGAAAGTAACTGGTATGACCAAACATGTTTGGTAGTTACTAGTCAACCTGCTAAGGCCTGCAATTCTACCAGCTACAAGAAAAATTTTAAAGCACACTAAATCCTTAAAAATCATGTTTATCATTATTACTTAATACACTTTAAAAAAACTAAAAAATCACTCACTTCCTCAGCTAGATAAGCTTTATCTCACATTCACTGTGGTCAGACCCACTCAAATATATGTGCAGTAACTGGAAGAAGCCATAAAAAAGCCAAAAAGAAGCTTGAGAATACTAAGGGCTGTACTAACCAAGTACTGGTCAATTCCATGTTTCCTGAATTCTTAAATATTTATTAAATACACACGCAGGTCAAAAGGAATCCTCTGGTCTCCATTTATTCACACAGTCACACAAATCCTTAAACGGAACCAAATACCCCTTAACATTAACATCATTGACAATTTAATGAGAAATCATTCACCATTTGGAAAACAAACACTGAAGACAGGTAATCAAAAACAGTATTTCAGCTTCTCCCTCCACCATCTTTATCACATGGCACAGCATTTTGTTCTTTTCTTAGGTTCTCCTGTACCTTGTAACAGTGTCTTCAGTATGACAGTTTCACTGATCAGCAATGAAAAATAAAGCAGTTCTGTTTTCAATAACATGAAATTCCCTCTTGTACTTCTGATTGTCTTTCTATTTGAATCTATTTACAAGATACATACATGCAATTCTCAAGGAACACCTATATATCTACTTCTTTGACTCATTTATCTCTGAAGTTCTTCCTATGCAGAATTTAAATTTCAAAAGTCATTTTCTATACAAAGATGCTTCTAAGGCAAGAAAATAAGACTGTCTTTCATTTAGTTTGACCAGGTTTCCTGGTAGATCAGCAGCACCTCAAAATATCTACCCAAATTTCTGAAGTGCACAAGAAAAACTGGAAAAGTATACTATGCCTTTTTCACAAAATCATAACTCTGTCCTTGTCCTTGGATATTTATTTTCATTCACTCAAAATTTGTGGCAGTTGGCCACAAATTACACTTCTCAAGTAAGTATTATATGAACATTGCTAAACCTGGTTTCAGTAAGAATCTTTGGTCAAATACTTTTACCATCTCTCCAAAATTTATAGCACATTTTTAAAACAAGAGAGAAAAATCTATTAAATCACAAAAATGATCATAACTATATTTGTCTTGCTTTCTTAATTGACACACACACATATGTATCTCACATGAAACAAGGTTAACTGAATAAAACCAGAGAAAATTAGAATCAATCTTCACAGCGCAATTCTCAACATCAGCAATTTTTAAAGTACCCTCTGGAGAGCACAGCTAAATTTTACTTCCAATCTCTTCTCACATCACATTTTTTAAACTACTTTCCCTATTTTAACAACATGAGATGTCCGAAAGTAAAGATGTCCCAAAGACTACTTTGATCCAAAATATTTTCCAGAGTCCACTGTTCCACAGTGAATAGTGTCTTCAGAAATTATTTTGTATAAATGAATACCAAAATTGCATAACTGATCAGTGTATTAAATAACAAAAAAATCTAAATTGCCATAGTATGTGCAAAATCCTTTTGAGAATGTATAAGGCAAGACAGTAGTCAATTGACACTCGTTTACACTCCATTTCATTTTGTAAGCTTTATTTCAGAAATCTAATCTTTCCCAGTTAAGTGGATGCTTTCATTCAATTATTTAAACAAAGAACACTCCGATTCTTTCAATCCTGGTCCTCAGTCACTGCTTGAACAGGTGTTTGTTGGATACCTTAGAAAATGAACATCATCTAAAACTGACCCATAGAAATTCTCTCCAAATGGACGGTAAGACAAAGCTGGAAAATCTTGCTGAGTCATGAAATTTGTGAAAGTTGCCCAGACTTTCTCACATATTTTTCTTGAGAAAGCTATCTCATTTCAATGCCATAAAATATGGAAGTGGTTATTTAGATTTTAACATGTTGAACTCAATTCCGTGCTTGTGTGATCCAGTCTGAAGCCGAAGCAGCAACATTGACATCACGAGCATCACCTGTAACACCAACCAGGCAGTAACAACAGCCAGTGCCCGGCTGAAGGAGTTGAGAAGTCTTCTATTTGTGGGGCAAGAGCAATGGTACAACAGGGTTTAACAGTAGCCAGAAAAACTGCTTGGTAGTTCTCATCCAGTCACTTTACATAGTTAGCTTTACAAGCTAGCTTTATATATTTGTAAGGACTTTCATAGCAGAAAAGGCATACTAAACCTGTCTTTTTGTTATTCAAAGGAAGTAAACCCAGAGTTGCACCATCCAAATGTCAGAGAAAACAACCAAACAAAACCTACGAGCCCGATACCACTTTTGCCTCTTGCAGGTTATGTTACGTTTTCCAGCATAATATCATCAAGTCAATATCTTTATAACCTTTTATGCTGGATGTGTACCCTGCTGAAACACTGAATCTCAGGAAGGCAAGCACTAAAACCACCATGAGACACTTTTTTACCATTAGCATTTTGTACAGACTGTCAACAAAAAAATAAGCCTCAAAAATTAAGATTCAGGTTTGAAGATGAAGGTTTTATTCACAATATATCCACATCAAGCTGATGATCATTGTAACAAAAATCTGCTTTAGAAAACAGCTTGAAATTAAGAGTTCACAGATATTAGATCCAGATCCAAAGCCTGTATGTACATAATCAAACTTTACTTTCTACCCATCCCATTTGCTTGGGCACAGAGGAAAAGCCCATTGTGCAACTCTCCTTTTAGTGCTAGATGACCTAAAGGGAGCGACATCAGCGCTGCTAGGCTAACTGGACAGCCATCAAAGCCTGGAAAGTTTTGGTTAAGATGCAAAAAAGCAGAGGAATCCTCAAAATGGGGGTGAGGTAGGGCATAGGAATGGAGAGAAATGAGGGGGGAAAGAAAATTTAGCAACAAGCAGTGCAGGTAAAGAACGCTTCAACTTAAACATATTCTGTCTTCCCGCACAGCACCCTGCTTTCCACTCTCTGAAACTATAGAGGCTACCTGGTAGGAAAATAAAAAACAGCCTGTTTGTTTTTAAAAGGAAATACATATGCTGAATTAGATCCAAACCGTAATGAAAATGTCTGAGATTCAAGTCTAGCAGACCGGGAAGAAAGCCTCCAAACACCANTAGGAAAATAAAAAACAGCCTGTTTGTTTTTAAAAGGAAATACACATGCTGAATTAGATCCAAAACGTAATGAAAATGTCTGAGATTCAAGTCTAGCAGACAGGGAAGAAAGCCTCCAAACACCGTATCATTTGTACAAGGTAGTATCCGTATTGTATCCAATGGAGCCCACTCAGTTTTTTCCCTGCTGTGTTGAGGTACTCATTTGTAAATTCACAGCTAGAATAACTATGCAAGAAAGCTGCTAGAGAGGCTGGCAATTGGACCAGGCTGCAAACCAGCCTTTCTGAATTTCCTTAGACTACAGCAGAGTCCTGTAAACACCCTTGTAACAGCCTCTTTCTAGCCAGTAAGTATGCATTACAACAATAACAGGCTGTGCTGATGAAAGGGAAATAAATTCAAATCCTACAATAACAGGCATGTTGAAAATGGTCCTGCTAACAAGTTTCACCTAATTATATGTGGTACTTGAGAAGAAAAGGCAAGAGTTTGCCACTGAAACACTATTCCTATAACAACCAAGACCTAAGAGGAGGGAAAGTGGGGAAAGAACTCAAGTAATAATGAACAAAATGAGACACTGAAATGGGGATTAACAATCCAGCAGGCTGGGCATCAGCTGCAGTCAAAGACCTATCTGTGAAAAGGGAAACTCCTTCCCTCTCTCCCTTGAAAATCAAGTCAGTTCATAGATTAGGCTGCTAAATACAAAACATGTCCTAACAGAAGTCAGGCAAACCAAGCACTGGGTCTAGAACAGCAGGAACACATAAATCAGCAGGCACTGGTAGACTAAAACCCAATGTATTATTTACAATTGTTCGACAAACTCAAGAGTTTTGAGGACGAAGGGAGTGAATTTGCAAATTATTTACTTTTTTTTATAGATAGATATAAAAAAGACATATAAGATACAAATTGCTTACTAAGGACAAATTATAAACTGTTCCACCTCTGTCTCTGCCCAGTCACTTTCCTGAGACACTAAGTTCCTGTCCCTGAAGGGCAGCTGTTAGAGCACTGTGTTACACCAGCAAGTTAAAGTCAGCACCTATATTTTCTTGTGAAAAATAATTAGCATCTGTAACTTTGGACATATGAATTCTGAGTGGTAAATACAGGAAAGCAGTATATAGGAATACAGTACTGCAATCAGCAGGAGAGGCATATTCATAGCATTTCTCTCCTAGGAATACATATAGATTATTCTCAGTCTGATGTGTAGATAATTTCTGTAAGCGATTGTGATAAAAAAGCTACAGGGAGTAAAGAAGTACAGGGAGCAGCGCCGATTACTTTCTAGCAGGCCAAGTAGTGTTAAAGATCTCATCAGCATTACCTATTCAGTAAGCTCACTCTTTCAAAACTATTTTTTCAACAGGCATTAATTTTTTTTTACTTTTATCTGTACATTTCTTCTATCAGCATATATTGCACACTTAGTCACAAATAGTTAAACTCCCTTGGGAAAACTAATGTTAACATATCACTACATTTCAAAATAGTACCACTAATGTAATTTGTTCCTTTCTATAGCATGTTTCCCCTTCAATAACAGAAATGCAGCTCTTCTGAACAGACTTACAAAATAGTACTTACAACTGTAATGTGCATCTAACCCCCCCACCCCCCCCGGCTCAGGAAAACAAATGATTATCCAAATTAGTAAAATAAACTTCTAAAATACTGTAAACAGGTAGGTTGTGGGCAATATCAACTCAGTGATTCCCACACGATGTAATCAAAAATGCAGACAGGATGTTACCTACGTTTCTCAAGGTAACAAAACTAATTGCAATTCAGCAGTCCACCGCCCCGATCACATTTAACTTATAAGTGACAGCCATCTTAGCTGGAAGACCTAATTTAACAAAGAAAAATGGCAATTTGAAGAAGGCAAAGGAGCTTGGACTTCCTTCTCTTAAAATTTCACAAAGATTTTTCCTGAGCAAAAGAGATCAAGCAAGGAATCAGCAAAATTAGATCACAACCCAATTTTCATACAAATAAATGGAAGAGATGACATGTATCTGCTCAACCAATGCAATTACAGCTTATAACAAAGAGCAGGATGGGCACTGAAAGTAGGTATTCAGACCATTTCTTCAGTCTTCAAAGCATCAAGCCCAGAACTGGCAGGTTATACAGTATCATATATAAACCAACAAAAAAATTGTTTAAAGGCATTTTGAGAGGTAACAAGACATACACCACAGCGACAGGTTAATTCAGAAGAGTCTACTGCCTATTCTTCTCGACTATCCATTACTGCTGCGTGTTGGAAATAGCACTGGACAAAATAGACCACTGCTACAGCAGCTCCTTCATTTTAAACTGTTACGTCTGTCTCCACACAGGGATGATGGTACTTATTGCCTACATGTACTGATTTGAAACAAGTAACCTGTGCTTTCTTTGGTTACCTACAAAAGACCAAGTCCGTGGCACTGGCAGTCCTATTACACTACCTTGCTAACGCAAGCCTTATGCAAAAATACAGTTGTTATCTGAGTATTTTCAGTCCTTTTGCCACAGCCTTTTAAAAGCCAGGGAAGCCCTCTGCTTTCCAAAATGAGCTTGAAAGAAGTGAGAACTAAGATCACTGTGCTAAATGGAAGAGATACAATCCCTTCCATTACACACAGAAAGGAACTTTGATTGGCATAAGAGAGGAGAGCAAAGATGTATTTTTAACCAGAGATTTTGCATTTAGATTTAATAGCTGTTGCCTTCTCCAGCTGCTTAAGCAACACAACAGATGAAATGCAAGCCACAAACCAGGACAGACGTTTTTAAGCTTCCTTCAAAATCTGCTGAGTAATTTCTTATTCCATCACGCCAAAGCTCTTCATACATACATGTAGCAGTCAAAAGAAGAGCCCTGCCTTTCTCTCTTCCATGAGGTACTAAGTGGGTTCCTCTAGGCTCGAACTTAGCCATGCCCGTGAAGTAGGAGTCTCCATACTTTACCAGGCTGTAAAGCAGATGAAGCAATACTCCAAAGATTCCTCTGCTGGTCTTCAAGGTATCCATAACCCACAACTAGTCATGCAAGAAGTTTTGGGACAGGCCTTGTTCACTCAGCAGTTCTGGGGTGTGGGTTTTTAACCTTTATTACTAGGTATGAAGGTTCAGACTCCACACAGAAAAAAAAAAATCCAAATCCACTAGGAAATGCACTCTAAGCTGTCCTACTGCACTAAGAATGGAGCTGTGGGGACAATCAAACTGCTAACACAGACCCAGGAACCCAATCCTACAGTTTAAAAAATGTGCTGAATTGGTGAAAGGCTGCCAGACACCCGGGATCATTGTTAGCTGCCATGGTTACTAACTGAGTTTTAACTCTGCAGGCTGTAAACACCACCATGTATAGAACCAGCTATAGAGTTAATTAGTTACAGAGAAAGGAAAAACTTGTAGTGTGGTCAGAAGAGAAATCTCACATGGACCATCACCTGCAGCTAAACTATATGGAGTTTCCAGAACTCTTCCAAAATAAGCACAGAAGATACCAAGGTTATGGCCCATCCTTTCAGGCTGTTCTTAAGATACATTTCAGGATATTAGCTCATGTTTCTCCCCCCTCCCCAACCTGATTACTCTACTTTGAATAATCTCTGAGGAACGACAGGGGGACATCTCACTGCTTCTGCTTCATAATTCTAACAGCACTTAGCCATCTGACAAAGGTTGGTTTTTTTTAAAAAAAAAAGGAGTGGGGTGAAAATGGGTGAAGGTGGAGTGAAACAAAGTGAAGTAAGATACTGGCATATTTTCAAAGGCAGGCTCATTTAAAAATAACACTAGAAGAAATATTAAATAATTTAAAAGGTCAACCAACAGAAAATGCATTTCATCACTTATGTTCTTCACTATTAACTCATCACAGCTTTGACAGATCCTGCTCAGCTACATCACTTCTGAGACCTTTGCAGTTAACACTAGGCTGCTTCAGGTAGGCCTCCTCCTCCTTTTAAATTATTTTCAGAAATACCATTCAGTATGTCTAATAGGTGAATCATGGATTCTTTCTACACTGTCCCAAAGACAGGCAAATTAGTTTTCTTCAGAGTAACAAATCTCAGTTAAGTAAACAGACAACTTCAAATTTACATAATTTTTGTAAAAATTATGAAAATACTTTTCTTAATACTGGATAACATATCCATGTGAACATTTTATTACTGCAAACTATTATTTATTCAGGAATAGAGCAACCTTTTCTTCAAAATTTCAAACAAATTTCCTTTTTTTAAAGTGATGTGAACATAGTATGCTGTGCTAGACTACAAAAAAATAAGGAAAAATTATACACCTTAGTGTATCTCCCCCTCTTCATCCCCTACTACATATTCTGCACTGTCACAGCTTTCATACCACCACAGCCACAAACACTACCTTCATTCAAAGTCTCGCGGAACAAAAATATACTACATGCCTGAACCACTTTAATATGCCTAGCCCATAAAGCCAGACAAGTGCCGATGCAGTTTACACATGTGCCATCAGCGTCCGCAGTACACACCCAGGATCTTTGGAGAAAGTCTCCTGCGTCCTCTTAATCCTGTGGCTGCTACCTGGGTGAGCTACAGCAGCAGAAATGGGAATGTGAGCGCAGGGCAGAAATCATTTTGTGAAACACTGACTCCACAGAGACACCAGCCTCTCAGTGAGCCTGCTAGCAAACTGCTTTCTGGCCAAACTACTACCACCTTTTACACAGCAACTCCTTCCCAAATAGCAGTGAGAGTAGAAATGAAGTTTTAATGAAAGTGGCTGGTGCGTAGCTAACGCATTAGTCACTTCTTTCTTCATATCAGCTTTGGCTTTGCCATGGGAATCTGAAAATATTCATGAAAAGAAGAGCCTCACCTGTCCTTCCAGCGCCATCAGAGTCCACACGATGACAAATAATTGTTTCTTTGGGGCACAGAGTACATTGTAATTATTTTGGTTACATGTATGTAACATAATAACACCTCATATTGGTGTTTTGCAATTTAGGTTATAGGTTGTTTTATTTTTAAATACACTGTAAATGTCCCTGTAAATAGCAACATACAATAGAATTAACCAACTATTCTCCTCAAAAAAAGTAGTGCTGAATCTTGGATTTTTTTTTTCCAATTAAACCAGTAAGTTAAGATTTCATATGGATGCAAAGGATTTCTGCTTTCAGTCTCCCCTGTTACTAAGATGCTTTATTAGATAACACCTCAGCTCTCAGCTGGGCCACATAACTCTTCTCCCCCCCCAGACCTAGATTCTCCATTCCCTGTCTTGACCACTCTGCGAAGGATTTTACATACCCTGTATTAAATGGCAAAGATGGTGACAGAGGCCACTGCAGAAGGCCTAAAGAAACATGGAGGTTTGAGTACCTCTTATGACTCAGAACTAAAAAGAAGGGAAGAAAACAGAGCAGAAGATGACAAATGCATTCCCAGACTCCTGAGAAACTGTAAGAACATGGAAACAACAATAATGTCTATTTTCATATGCCATGAGAGAGCAACCACAGATTGTGAAACAACCCTGAAGCACTTTATTATGGTGATTCAGACACATTCACCATCTCAAGGGAAAAACAAGCCTCCTATCACCATGACCAAAAAGCCAGTCAATTCCCACCTCATCATCCCAAATAGTTTGCACCATTTTGTTCTAATAAACACGCACAGGCTTTCATTGGGAGCTTCCTCCACGTCCAGCTGAAGGATCCAGCAGTAGCAATGCTGGCTGAATGAAACCACAGTTCAGGACCTTGCATGTCAGCCAGCATGTCAGCTGGAGTGGAAAAGAAAATTAAAAATAAAAATATGCCTTCGTTTCCCAAATGGGAAGCCCCTCATAAAGAAAAGGCTTAGAGTGATCCCTAAGTCCCCTTTCTGTAGCACTCCTTGTGATGGCCAAGCAAATAGGTGAAATAGGTGAAATGCTGATGAGAAACAAAAAAAGAGTCACAATACTGCCAAAAGTGGAAAGGAAGATTTCATCTGTGCAAGCAAGTACGTTCACTTTTTTTTGTTTGTTTACCTTTAACACTAATACATTTATTTGAAATTAAAAAGGTTCAGTTTCATAATACAGAAGAATTTCCAAAGCACATTAAAAATCCTAATTTTAGCTTTCATTGCTTTTTCTGCTGTTCATAACATCTTTAAACTGTTTGAGCCAAGGGGTAACTTGAAGCAGGATCTTTGTAATGCAATTACTTCCCTCATAATAGTTATGTGCTTCTAAAATCTATTTAGTGGGCTCTGGAACAGTACAAATTTTGTAAGGGTGGCTCAGTACTATCTCTGCCTAGCAATGAGCAGATACTAGATATTTCAGTCAATACTGTATTTATTTGTTGCCTCAGGAGATATTATTTATTTTTTTTGTTGGCACATAAGGAAATATGTTTTGCTGTTTCATCACTCTTTCCTTGCAGAAAAAAATGTAACCCAGTGCTAACATCATTTGCATTTCTAGCTGGATTCCTAGTACTCGAGGGCTATCAGTTTAATACACACATCATGCTGAACAAACTGGGAAAAAAACTACATCGTGAACAGGACTAGTAGTACAATATTTTTAGGAAGTAAGCTTTTATTTAACTCACAGAAGCCAACAGTATAAAACAAAAAGAATCAAATGTAGAGCAAATAACTATTAACCAAATACATAGTAATCTTTGGCATGTGGACTCAGACCATACCCAGAGGTAACTACTCTTGCCACTGGTTATAAGTTTTATACCAGATAAATAAAATCTCCAGCTAAAAATCCAATTTACCTTTCATTGTTTGTTGGTATTTTGTATTTGGAACCTATTCTTTTTTCTTTCTCTTCATTTATTTCATTTTATGCATCATGGATTAAAACAAAGCTGTATAATTTAGCTGATGTAGCAGTGAAAATTTCATGTTTTTTCAAAAGCTTGCTAGAATTAAATATAGGGAAACATTTATTTCGTACAAATACTTACTTTCTTTGGTTCTTATTTGTCCAAAGCTATGCTTTAAATTAAAAGACAAGTTCAACAACAAAACTGACCTGCTTTTGTCCCTTTGAAAGTGTAACTTACCCTTGTACCAATTACACGGGATCTCAGTAGTACTCTCTATTACTGCAAATTATTTCCTATTGTAAAACTTATTTTTATCCAGTTATTATCTTGATGAAGCTTAAAAAAATCTATAACAAAATGTTTGAGGTTTTAAAAGAGAAATGTCAAAATCTTCCTTTTTTTTATTTCTAAGAAAAACCTCTTTCTAGAAAACAAGCTTAGGACAAAGTAGTTTAAAGTATCCTAAAATCCTAAATCTTTGAAAAAACACACACTTAGAGGTATGTTTTAATATGCCATGCCTCTAAATATTACCATGGCTAATATTTACTCAAGGAATATGCTTTTCAGTATGCAGACAGAAATCTGACAAATATAGTAAAAAATAATAACTTGAAAATAAGAAAGCACAGAACTGACAGATTTAAGAATAGTTGCTAAAGATCTCCACAGATTTCATCCTCACTGACCAAGCTGGAGCCTCTATCCAACCCTAAAGCACGCTGCTCGAGTGCCTTTGCTGCAAGGAGGGCAGAACTTCCTTCTCACAGCAGTTCTTAGTTGTACCAGGTGCGGCTGAAGCCCAGTGCAGAAACTTGCACCAAGACTAAGCCTTGTGCTTCCAGTGGCCCCATGCTAGTACCGCAGCAGAAGGAAATCATCAAAGACCAAGTTGGAGGAACAAAAGTACTGAGGGAGGAAAAACATATATATTGAAATAAGGATCTGGTTCAAAAACTTGTTGGGAAAGGAAACAAGGGGCAGAGTGGAGGGTGAAGCAGAGCAAATGCAGGGTGATGACCTGAGATGCAAGGAGGAGCAAAGAGGAAGGAAACACAGAGCCAGGGAAAAAAAGCAGTGGCCTGGCCCAGCTGAAAGAAAAGATGGTAAGCTTAAGAAGCCCTAAAGGCGGGACAAGGGAAGGGGTAACGATACCTGACAAGAAAGGGAATATCAGGAACGGGCCAAACCTCAATAGTAGAAAGAGCCAGGAGGAAAGGAAGGAAAGCAACTGAAACAAGATGAGGAACCTGAATGAAAAATAAAAAGGCTGGAGTAAGGCAGGAACCTTGTACAAAAACAGTCTGTTATCATGTAACGAAAAGCTAAAGAAATATCAGTCCTTGGTAAGCTGGCATTTCCTGAAGTGCTGCCTACAATTCTGCAGTAAAAAAAGGACTCATCACAGTTATGGAGGTAAAGCAAAGGGCCGGGAGGATCAGTGGAAAGGAGAGGACACTTGAAAGGGGAAATCAAAAGAGCTTGGCCTGTTTGCTACGTTGAAAACATTTGTGATTGCTCTCTAAAAATACATCAGAGGGGAAGGAATATTAAAATAACAGGAAGGGAAGGAACTATTTAATCAGAAATATAAATCATGAGAATAAATGAGCCAAGATCTGCCAGGAATAATTTTATGCTAAACAAGAGAGGAAGTTTTTTGTTGTTGGGGTTTTTTTTGGTAGTTGGTTTTGTTTTAGTGTGGGGTTTTTTTCTTTTTTAAATCATGAGAGTAATATCTTGAATAACATCTGAAAAGATGCAAAGAGAACATTTTTTTTAAATGCACAAAAACCCCAAAGCCCTATCAAACTACCAAGCCAAAACCCTTCTTCTAAAAAAACCCTCAACCACCACCTTTAAATCTTTTAAAGCAGAACTTGCTGAGCTGATGAGAAATGCTCTCAGAGTTGCGCAGGAGCAGCAGGCCCCTCACCTGGAGGCCCTGCCCGACAGGGCCTTACGCCTTTCTTCTCCTCCTGACAGCAACAGAGCCAGTAACACGCTCCAGACAAAAAACCACTTGTGGTTCCTCTCTCTGCCAGCTTTGCTTTTAGCCTCTTAATTGCCAATGGCTACAGCCAAAAGCAGGGAGCCAGCAAACCACGGTTTACTATAAGACCAGCACACAAAGACAGCTTTTTGTTGCTTTGGAGGGTTTTTTTTAAGCTCTGTGCTCTGTCTGACTTTGAAACATCTGTAATGCTCTTCTGACATCTCTGTGTACAACTCCACAGTCGAAGGAAAGCATCACTAGCTGAATGATTTTTGTAATATAGAAATATATTTTATTGAAAGACCTGTAAGCTAAAATAACAGGAGTTCTGGATCTATCCTGGGACCCAGTGTAAGTCAAAAATAACACTTATGCACATTATCTACTTTGACAAGAGGCTTTGTTCTGTTTTTAACTGCTGTTTAATCACCATCCTACTTGCAGTTAGAGTAGATCTACTCATATTCAAGGGTGAAGTCCTGTTTCCATTGAATTTGATAGGAATTATAGTGTTATTTTGAGTGGAGACCAGGATTTTACTCCAGACACAAGATTTACCTTGTAACTACAGAATGCAGTAGTTACAATTGGTTAATCTTTCCATTCCGGAGAAAAGCTGGTACAATATACCACAACTCAAAATGTTTTATTTAACCAAAGTGGTTGCAAAACAACCCTTTAACCAACATGATCTAGAAATTAACCACAAATAATTCACCATTTGTTTGCTATGAGGAAAAAGACACATTAGTCCCCACAACAGAGAACTCCCCAAAACAACTGGTTAATTGTATGCTTCATTCAGTAGTTACTGGGCACATTTCTGGTGAAAAGAGGCACAATGCCATTCCACTGTTAAGTATGTCATTTTGTGGGTAGTATCATAATTAATACTTTCAGTATGCATAATTATTTTCAAAAGTCTTCTTTATGGAACCTCTAATAAATATTTAAACAGGAGTAAAAACTCCAGCTAATCCACCTTCCAACATAGGCAGATTCCAGCCCACCCACATACCTATCATCCTTTTTGCCCTAACTCTCGACTCCCAGACACCCAGGATATTTTATGTTATTTATGTGTAAAATAAAAATACTTTGAGTTAAGGTCGCATTGTTTACAGAAGCCTTGCAACCCCAAATAATGGGCTTCAGCTCTGATCACACCCACATCTCAAGTTTTGTTCAAAATTGATCATTCCTCTTTCTCCTGCAAAGAGAACTTTGAAAGCATGACCCCATCTTAATCAGTTGATCTGCCTACCTGTGTATACAGACACCCTGACAAAGGCTACTCCAAACTCATGCATCTTTGCCATAGGTTAATATTTACTTCCACATATCTCAAAGCCTTTCTGATACTTCACTTCTACAAAGGTTGAGGGTGGGAGAAGAATACACAAGACCAACTGCACCCAGAAAGATACCCTCCTTCACAGGGCAGCTTCCACCTCTTGTGTAAGCACACTGAAACCAGATCAGCACTGTAAGAAGAAGTGAATGAAGAAGAATAGCCCATAATAGTGAATGGACTGCTTAAACTGAGTCCTCCATACTTTACAAATGAGATTAAATCCTTTAAAATGCACCACTAGGCCCTAGCAAGAATGCTTTGGCATCTACTGTCTGTCTCTCTGTCCCCACTTTCTGTAAAACATTCCTACACTAAAAGACTAGGCTGACTAAAATCATCCTCAGTGGCTGGGTTGTTGGCTTCCCCAATGCCCTTGTTTGGTTTTTTGTTGTTTTGGGGTTTTTTTTGTAATCAATACTTCTTGGTTGCGTCCATGCACCATTGACCAGGTTTTAGTATAGCTTCTTTTTTCAGAAATATAAAAAAAAAAGGAGACATTCAGAATTTGAAATGTTCCAAAAAGCCCTTTCCCTGGTAAATGATGAGAAATACGTGCACTCAAACTCAATAGAAAGATGTGCTTCCCAACAATGAGATTACTTTCATTTGTCTATGCTATGACCAAAAATAATTGAAAACATGCATGTTTCTTTTCTAAAAGCATAGTTCAGTTTAAAACACAGCTGAAAGCTCCAAATGTAATTGTAGATTTATCCCTGTCTCCATTGCCATTACCTCTTAACTGCTGCACTGCTTTTTAAGAAAAATATGAAAATGTGTATCAAGCAGGTAAATTAATAATAAGAAAATAAAAAATTACAGAATGTTAGATTCCTGTTCTGTGGGAACCAGAACGTTCTCTCTTGTACAGCTATTTGATATACCACAAAGCAGTATTCATATGTTCCATCTCTTCTGTGATAAACATAAGGCTGTATTCTCATTTTGTCACTACGAGTTCGATTCAAACTGCTCTGCATTTACAGCTGACTGACAGCCCGTGCTGAGCACAAGCTAGCTGGAGGTAACCACTCTGAGCGGGTTTCAAACAGTTACCCAATGGAGTGGCTTCTCTAGAGCAGAAGAGGAGGGACAGGAAGTGAGAAGAGGAAGAAGCAGAGACAAGGAACTCTCATGAGAGATAACACTCTCAGGGAGTTTCTACAAACTTTCGAACCAACCTTTAGAAATTTTAGCGTATCTGAAAGTACCATGCTGAAAGGTCAAGCAAACATGGCAGTCACTGCTCACCACCACCCCACAACAGCCACCATAAAGCAGGGCCCAGAAGCTATCAGACCTGGGTCACAACTTCAAGTAAGGTAACAGGAGGATGAGAGCGCTCCAGGCACACCTATTCTCTGCCCACCGTCACAGTCACAGCACTGTCTCTTCAGGAGCACTGCCTTGAACACATACATGAATGCAGGCAGGCAGCATCTAAGGCTAGCAGGATCCAAGCTGCATCCATTTAAATTCTAAAGTCCAAGTTAGATTTCCTGTGGCAACACCCAGACACGCTGTCTGAGCTTCCTGGAACCCCTCAGACCCTCAAATCACCCCACAGCAACTAGATCCCTACCCTATCAATCTAAAATGTGTATTATTTCCCTAAATGCAAGGGAGAAAAGGCATTCCTCTTGCAGAAACTGCATTCATTACCTGTAAATTACAGTGGTTACAAAAGGCTAGCCCAGGAGAGTCATTCATACCAACCATACATGGCACATGCAACCATTTTACAAAGACGCTTGTACAGCTTAAATTGTTATGTTTACTTTTAGTAGGTGAAGTGGTTAGTCTACAGCAGTAATAAAACCAGGCAAATACATTTCTTACAGTAAATTCTACTCCAAAGACCAGCTATCACAAGTATGGCTGTATAATAGTTACAGATGTCAGATCCTTTGAGGATTTCTCAAGCCATCTACATCTCTTTCCTCTTCTCTCTTGCTTCCACCATGGCAGACATTAGACAGAACTGGCATTCAAAGCCAGCCAACAGGCAAGACCATGTTTGTTTCTGCTTTTATCTTCCACGTGTTCTTCATTTGCCTGAATCTTTAGCATCTCTTTATTCACCTACATGTTGAAATATTGATAATTTGTTTGATTTGCATTTAGAGAAAAACAGTGAATAATAATAAAAAAAATCTCTTGGCTACTTTTACACCAAAGGATGAGGTCACAGGGCTGTTGACAATTATTTTAAAACAATCAACCTTTCATTGAGCGATGCGGTCGTGCACATTAGCACGGCTTGATGAAATACAGGCTAGCTCCTACCTAAAGCCTCAGGATTGCAGCCGTGGTATCAAATAGTAGTTCTCCAGGCCTGGAAACACTTTTCAAACAATTTCACAGAGCAAAGAGAGATCCTATCTTCCTTAGTACTTAATCCCCAAACTTGAACCATTATTCCTAGCCCTTCAGTGCTCTAAAAATGTGGCTTTTAACAGCAGATGCATTAAAATTGTATTTTTTCTGAAATAATTTTCATTGATGGTAAACTTAAGTACCCCGATCAGTTCTAAAAGACAGCCTCTCCAGCTGCCTCCTATTGCTCCCCCTTAGTCTCATGAGCTCAGCCATCAGCCACAAGTAACTTTCTGCAGCATTGCAGAGGGAGGGAGGAGAATGACTCATCTGTGTCTCTCCCCCAGTCTCTGAAGAGCAGCTTTACTTGAACACGAGCAAGAGAACAGTAATTTTAAAAACAAACGTACAACTCTGGCTCTTTCAGCTGTTACTCAAAATAAAAGAATCCAAAAAAGAATGGCAGACAAACAAACAGCTGTCTGAGCTCCTTCAACACAGATTAAAGCAGCCAGATTGGGGAAGAAATTGAGCCAAAATTGTTTGAGATGCCCAAGACCCTGAAAGGGCTATGTCTACCTAAGTGTAGTTAATAACACACCTTATGCCTCGATTTCGTCATAGTCTCTGGCACACCCTGTGAAAAGAAGGTTTATGAGTAGCTGAGGACTTGCAGATGTTTGCCACTTCTGTGCAACCCAAACAGTTCAAAAGAAGGAAGAGGCAAACAGGTGGCTTCCGGGGTTTATGAGGCTTCTTAGTTAGTCAAGGGCACATTCATAAAGCATGGAAGTAACACAAAGTCTCCAAAACTATGCATTTCAAGATGTTTTCTTCACAGTTGGCTTTAAGGAGTTTCAAAACAAGGAAAAGTAAATCCACAATACTGCATACTAACTATTAGTAGTTTTCCATGTTCTACAAAATCAGAAGGGAGAGGATACTTTACTTCATTGACCCCTTCTAACTAGTGCGATAAGATCCACAGGCTTCTCTAACATTATTTCATCTTCTCCTTTGTCCCAGGGACAGGAAACTCTGTACCTAGTTTCTGATATGTTCAAGTTGGCATTACAGGCATGACCTTAAATGAAAGCTTCCAGTTTTATGACCATAACATTGTGCACAAAACTTTCTTTATAACTAAATTTGAATTTTTGGGCTGGAAAGGTAATCTTTTGGGAAGACTGAATGCCAGTGACCGCTTCCTTGTCCTGATAAAGCAGTACCCATTAGATAATCCATTCCTCCAATCTCAGTAGTGGTTATTTTCCTTAGGGCACAGATGCAGAATGCAACCTGTGGCTCCGCACAAGAAGGAGCCCTGTGAAAGGCTTGCACAGGCTCCCAGGTGGCCAGAGAGACTCCCTGTGGCCTGCACCTACCAGAGTGCTCAGGAACCGCACTGCGAGCGAGGTTGCTACACCTGCTTTTGGAGCATATTGCCAGTCATCTTCTGAAGACTGAAACACATTCAGACCCAAGAACGTGCATGAGCAACTACCGCCATTCTGCAGGGGGGACAAATTTCATAAAAACTAACATTTTTCAGAATAACTAAAATACTCAGGTTCACTCAGTTAAAAACAACACAAAAAACAGATTCCTGCTTTATACCCATGTTATGTTCCTGCTAATACAGACACAGATACCTCCTCTGAAAAATAAACAATTGCTCTGGTACCCAAGAAGGATTTTGTTCATGAAGTACAATAAATCCCCAACATCTCTGCAAAGATTCAAAAGCCCTTTCTAAAAAGAGCGAAAAGTACAGAGATGATGAACCACAGTTATAAGCTTAAAATTTCTAACATCATTTCAGAAATTAATGAAAAAAGTTTCCCTAACACTTCCTCTCATTTCTTTAACATTTGTAAAATAAATTCATGCAGCATAAGACATTATAAATCCATTGAGACAAACATTTCCTGAGGTATGTACTGCATAATAATTGTAGTGGAAGATATGCCAGTAACTAATTAAACTTATGCCTCAGGCTTTAGCCATGTCAATTCATTTATTCCAGATTTATTCTGTTTTTTAAAAAGTAGATAATTTTCTTCATGAACTCTGTCATTTAAAAAAAAAATGATTACTTAACTAATGATCTTTTAAAGTAGAAATACACTGTGGAGCAAATGTGTTTGATATGACAGGTTATCATATTTGAATAAACATGATAATGTAAAGTTTCATGCTCTTGTGAGTCAGCTGGTCATCCCATCTGTGTAGGCAGAAACTCCTTTTTTCCTCACAAGAAATGAAGGAGTACAGAAAAAAGCTTTGCTTTTGACAAAAGGTAGCTTCTAAGAATTCCTACAGAAAATAAGATACTCATCCAAGATGATCATTGTTGCACTATATGATGAATCTTACCACCTCAAGAGTTACCAGCTTTCATTGCAGTACGCTGCATTCTTTGAGCTGTGAAAGTCCTCTGGATTAGGTTACTTGTGACAGTAAACTACAGCGATAGTTACTCTTTTCATTTCAGCAGAACGGCTATAAAACTGACATAGAAATAGCTTCTGCAATAAACTTCTGCAGCCTTTATCTCACCCTTGCTGCTTTTGTCAGTATCTTCTCAAGAAAGAGGGCAGTCACATTTCCTTCCACAGTTCTTGTTACAAGGTTTGCAAGAAGGCAGCAAAATGATGTCAGTACCTCTTCTTTTTAATTGCAGCAGAATTCAGTAGGACAGTCTCTTCCCAGCTGTGATCATTCCAACTGTTGCAATTCCATTTTAAAGGGTAAAATAATTTCCCTATTAAGTAGCATTTTCTTCTTTACCAAAAGCTCTAGTTCCTCCACAAGCTTCATAAAGCAGAGTAGATCCTCTGATCACATTACTTACGTGACCATTTTAGGGACACTATATTCATACAAACAAGTTGTTGTTTGAATCACTCATATTTTACCAAAAAGAAAAAAAAAATCTGAAACTCAAATCAGAAACATATTGTCATTACTGGCTTTGACTTTGGCATGCTACGCTGAAAACAGACAACTAGATGTTATTTCTCCTTGCATCAGATCATGCTTGAATTTATGCAAACACCGTGCAAGCGGTCCAAGTTCGCAAAGAATGAAACTGCTGTTTGCCATCTGCACTACTAGTGTTGTACTGCAGAACATTAAGCTTTATTGAGCATCTTTTATGCTCGAAGTGTCACCAAACAGTACTAACCAGACTGGTCAAATGCTGGTGTCAAAGAAGCCACTACAGCAGCCATTAAACAGCTAGTAAAAGCTCAGAATGAATGTCCTTCTTGAATGTTCAGATCTATTTTACTGTAAGCAAATATTAGAGGTATCACTAAACATTTTAGAGGCAAAGTTACATAAATGCGTGAACAATTTTAAATAATGCAGTCATTAATGAGATATTAGCCAGGTATTCAGAAGAAAGAAGGTTAGATTAATACAGGTGTTCAGTTCCTAACATGCAGAGTACTTGCAGCCCTAAGGCCTGAAGTATTTATAATTAGCTGTGGAACAAAGGTGTGCTGTGTTGCTCTAGCACAGAGATTTGTCAGCTTGAACAAGAAACTTTTCCAGTAGGTTCCCAGGGCACTGCTTGCAGAGATGCCTATCCCAAACAGTGGTCATAATGAAATCTGATCTTTAGAGGCAACCAAGGAAAATGACATAAATACCACTCTCGCCGCAAAGAAAGAAAGAGAATTCATGGCACTCAGTTTCTGCAAAGGTGATAGATTCAAGGGCTACCTTCTGCTACCCCATCCTTAATAGAAAAAAACCCAGATTTTACTGATTCAACTTCAAAAGTTTTGTCCTTAGACAACCACAATTAATTCTTATTAATATCATTTAAGAGAGTGAAGTTTCAAGAAAGAAAAAGACAATAAACAAATCCCATAGATACGTCATTTTAAGTCACGACACTGGTCCATGCAGTTTGCAGTGTATTCTGCTCCTGCTCAGAGACTGCAAGAAAACTCAGAGTATGGTCTGGAGATAGGTAAGAGACACATACATGTACAGAGCCATACATTAAAATTTTCAAGCAGAAGCATAACTTGAAGAAAAAGTATCTTATTATTGGCAATAGGCAGTGCAATCCAAAGGGAGCCATATAATAGACTACATGAGCTTTGGATCAAATCCATGAAGCTAATACTACAAACCACTAATAATAAAAGATTCCATAAAACAAAGCTATGCAAAGTACCTGTTGTGAGAAGCTGCGAGTATCTGTCAAAAGTGAAACCCCCAAAGCCAAAACAAAAGCAGAGGTACTGATTTTGATTAAACCATTGACTGCAGTTTAAAAGGAGGCTAACTGGGGGAAACCAATATAAAGTCACTACGGCGCATTTAAAAACACTACAGGACAAAAATCTTACAAACACAGCTGGCTGTCTTTGCCAGCAGACATTGTCACAGAATATGATTTTTTTTTATCCAAGATCTCTTCACTGCTTGTATTAAACCTTGGTATCCTCTGTACAAATAGAAAGCGGGCCCTACTGGATGGCTCCTAAGAGCCATTCTGCTTAACTTCAGTGTTGCAACTCTTAACTTCCTAAGCATTCCCTCAGCTCTCACCTGCCTTGCCACTCTGCCTTACTACTAAGCCTCTGTGAAACAGGTGGAGCAGAGATTGTTTACAGACACTGTTTATGGTCTGCTGAGAAAGCCACAGGGGCATGCTTACTAAGACGGGTGATAATTGAAGAAGATGATGTAAGAAAAAACACCCCAAAAAACCCCAAAAGAAAACAAGAGGAAGGACAGCAGAGGTTATGTTGGGTTTGAACACTACTCGGCATTTCCTCCAGTCCACTTTCATCTTACTGTTGGCCTTTTTTTTTTTTTACAGCATTTACATTTTTCAGCATATTAGCCTGGGCTATTGTGCTCTATCCAAACCTTTTAACCACAGCTTCACTCCCTTTCAATCACCTTTCTCAAATCCAGCCCTTCTTAGTAATTCAACAGAAATCTTAACTGCATGATGTTCTTTTTCATCCTTTTATTTTTTTTTTATTTCTACCTAGTTTAACAGCGGTCATCAGTTTTAACTCTTCAGAACAGCAAGCATGTCCTTCCCAGTCATTACAATATTCTCCCTCAACTTCTCTACTATAATTTCACTGTTCTTCTATTTTCCTGACATAAATTCAGTACCAAACTAATACCAGTCCCTCACAAGTTTGTCCTAGGTTTACAAATCCAAGAGGCAAATATTCCATTTCCAAATGTAATCTAGATAATGTTCTGTCTTGGCCTGGCCTATACCAAGCGTCACTGAACTCGGGGATAAAATTCTACTGCAAGGTTTTTTGCTTTCTGTGTTTCCCTCAAATGGGTACAACACATTTAGAATATGGCTGCTGAAAATAAATTTTACTTCAAGACAGAACAGGCTGCTCAAATGCTCTAATCTGAAAAAATCTTGTTCATACAAAGGCTCCATCTTAGCAGAGCCCTCCATGAATGACAAAAGAGGAGTATGATTCATTTGGAAGCCAAATTATTCTAGTCGTTCCACAAAGGCATATAAAGCCCCATACATATCACAACTTTTGTCTTCCACAATCGTTTTTCTCTTCCCTTTCACTCAATCATTTTTCTCTAAATTATTAAATCCTTCTTTCCTCTTGTTACAGGTTGGGAATTCTCCGACTGTAAGAACTCATAAGAGAAAGTTATAATTAGAAGTAAAAGAAAGAAGGTTGTATAGAAAAGATGGCTCTATGGGAACTGTGAAATGGAGGCTATTTCAGGTAATCAAAAAACCTGGTGCACACTTCAGTGTATGATTTCTTCAACAAAACTCATCCCAGCCTGTGTCCTGCTTACCAGGCAGCATGCAGGTGGTTCACTGGCTGACAGATAAAGTTCATAAATTAACACACACAGGCACACAATCAAGCCAGTAAAAAGCAATTTTGGAGAAAAGACCAAACTACATGTCTAGTAGCTAATGAGACAAGAGCAATCTTGATGGCACGAACAAATCCAAAAATAATCAATGGACAGCTCTAAAAACCAACCTTATAATGGGATGAGTTTCAGAGAAAGTTATATCAATTCAGACTAGTTAGAAAAAGATATTTAAAATTACTGTTTTTCAAATCAAAATGCAGATTATGCTTCTCACATTGTTTTGAGTCCATTTGACAAATACAGGTCCATGAACTGATTTATGGGTTACTGAAAATGAGAGGAAATGATTAAATGGGTAATGGATGAGTCAAAGTCAACATAGAATGCAATAGTGAGGCTTAATCTGGAATACTACGTATCACTCTTTATCATGTCATGTCTGTCCAGCATGTTGTCCTGGTTTGAGGTAAAACAGAACCAATTTTCTGTTCAGTAATTTTACTTTTCAGTTAAGCCTCTTCTAACTACTGAAATCAACAGCATATTGCACAGGAACTGTTCGCTCTCAGAGTGATAAGACCTATGTTTATAATTGATGTCAAGGCATGTTATGCAGAGAGGCTCTTGCTTGCACTTATTGCTACAACACCCAAGGCAGCTAACTTTTGTTACTTGCCCTGTTGGAGGGACGGAAGCGGAAAAGCGCAGTGGGGTCCCACCTGCGAGGAGGAG
>RSEF01000001.1:144147533-144163444 GCA_003993805.1 Himantopus leucocephalus | reverse complement strand
CTGGCCCCATTATCCAGATTTGTTTACTCTACCTTTATGATGTATGAATGAAAATAAGAACCCTAGTTTTTTAGATATCAGGCTGGGCTGTAGCAATGATGGAGAGAAGGGAGAATGCTTTGTACTGTGGAAGCAAATACGACCTGCAGTTACTGAATGACGTTTACAGAATAAAACAGGCCTCCCAAAAACAAAGCACTGCAAATAAAGTGCAAGCCCAAGTATCTATGTGAGGGCAAGGAGAAGAAATGAAGCCATGTAAGACATAACTATTCAAGCAATTCCAATACTCATTCTTAGACAGCCATGATTAACTAAAATGCCACCTTTCAGATTAAAAGGTATTCTTTACAACATACACATCCTAAGACAAAAAATAGTGACCATATATAACATATATACAAAAGCATCCAACTCTCCTGTGGGGAACTATATTATTACAGAGCTTCTGGCAAGAACCATAATTTGTCCATGCTAACCTTTAACACAAGGCAGTGTGGCAGAATTCACACCTGAGAAGTTACCTTTCTTAAACTCAGGTATAGACGTTATGCTGAACAACTTCTGAGAATGATTTCTAACAGGTTAAGTTGGAAACAGCAAAACGAAGGAAATGGTATTCTAGTAGCAGGATGTGAACAAGGTTCTAGAGAAGACCCCATATAATCCACCACGTAGTCGGCAGATATTAGAGCACTGTTTTTCCCAACACGGTCAGAGATGCCTGAATTTAGGTGGTCTTTCCTGTGCCCATTTCTGCCATGTCTTTTCCTCTGTAAATCTCTGTTTCTTTCCTGATCAAACTTGTGCTTCCTCAAACTTTGCTTAGTGACATCTTCATCCTTACTACCTGCATGAAAGCTATCTAATGCAGTACAAGCTGCACAGCTTTTCTCTCTGCACATAAGTGCACCCAGTAGAGACGAGCTGCAAGGCAACACACCACTGAACACAACTGCAGTTTTGTGCTAGCATAGCTATGGTTTCTGCAGTGCACGGAAACGCTTCATTAGCATTTTAAACAATGTCATTTGATGCCCTAGCTATGTTTCCTGTGATGGTCTGTACAGTAGCGTTAGCTTACTATGGGTTCATCTTAAAGAAGCTTTTCCAGATAATTTCTAAGTATCCCTTTTGCTTAAAAACACTAAGAAACTGTTCAATCACTTCTTTCTAGTTGTCTCATCTGCTAACAGTTGAATACAAAAACAGAGTTCATGCTACTGTTTTATGATAAAGCAATAGTTATTCGGATCTTAAATACTGTCCTAGCATCTTACACAACTTACACATCTACCACTATCATAGCACTTCTAGCACTTTCACTTGAAAATAATGTCCGCATACTAACTACTCTGTAATTCCACTCACAGAATTCAAATCTTAAACTTCTCTTCTGTCTTGCAAGAGTACAGAAAATGTATCAAGTAAGGAGGCAGGTGGCTAATAACTATATCCTAACCTAACTACAGCTAACTAAACCTAAGAAGCATGGCAGTAAATTCTTTGGAGAAAAGGAAAAAAAAAAAGATACAAAAGAGGAGGGGAAAAAAGGAAGAGACTACACTGCAATGATGCGCTATGTATGTTAGAAATAACTAAAGTGGAATTTCCTAAAATGGTACCTACTTGCAGATTACTACCAGCATAACTGGAACAGGAAGACTGGCAGGTGTGATTTGTAACTGAACCAGCAGAAGCCCCTACCACTGACTTAATTAAACTAGCTAAACTGGTTTAACTGATTGAGCTTTTACTGGTACAGCCTGTTTGTTTGCTGTACAGGGTTTTACTAGACATCCATGAAGCCAAGCTTAGCTGTATAGCTACTTCACAGCAGAAGCACTCTGACAATACATTATACTAACAGTCCTATAACCAAGAAAGAACAATGCTACAGACAGAACAAGACAGATGCAAGCACCTATTGCAAGTGAGGCTGCTCATCCATAATGTTTACAAAGAACAATTTCGTTCTATATTATCTTATACTATGGATTTTTCCAGCAGATAATATTTACACCATTAAATGTCCTCATTTAAAGGCACACACATTCAGAGCAAAAGAAAAAATATTTTAAGTGGCCACTGTTAACATCACAAAAAAATCAAGGAAGTCTGTTGGTAGCACCAAATGATGTTTACCCGACAATTACTACAATGCCGATGCATTTTTTGTACACCTAGAAAAGCACTTGTAATTAATCACTCTATATTTTCACTGAATCATTACCTGTGACACCTTTTCACAAGTCCTGTTTATGTGCATTTCCCTGCGAGTAACAGGAATGCTAAACTTACTACTTTGAGGTGAAGTTCAGCAAAATGATGGTATGGGTATAACAGCAGCAGAGCAGTAATAATGCTGTTTCAAGTTCAGGTCTCCTCCTGCTACTATGTATCATGCTCCAGTGATGCAAACTTCCCTTTTCTCTCAAGCAGTCTAACCAGCTAATACTAAGTGTCCTTAACTAAAAATAATTGCCTGTAGCCAGTATTTATCTTTAATTTTGTTGCTTGTTGTCAGATCTGATGAGGGGATACTGAGTCTGGAAGGCCAGTCAATTTTTCCAACAACGCAATCTAGTAAGAGATAGTAATTAGCATCTCCCTGCAAATCTTGTTCTTGCTTTATGAACACCTGAAAACATGAGTAGGAAACAAATATATCTGTTCGCACTCATTAGCAAGTTCTGGTGGTGGTGGTTGTTAAAACTCAAATCCCATCTTCCTGTCTGTCCCTCCACATACATTCTTCAATGCTAGGAATTGAGTAGCTCATTTTAGTACAGACAGGCTCAAAGGCATGACCCAGAAAGCCTCCACTAATATAACCAGTCTTCAAATTAAAACCACTCTCTAACACAGCTATAATAAATACTTTCTCTCTTTCTTTACAGTGCTCAGTTTCATGGTGGTGCAATTTCACAGCAGAAGAACATAGTACAGAGACTGGAGAGGCAAGTCACCAACACATTACAAGTAACTCCAGGCACGAGCAAGGAAGCCCTGAAGGAGTTCTTCAACCCTGTAACTTGTACGCCCAGTTTCAGCTTCATGAGAAAAAAAAACCCACACAGAAATCGCTGGGTGGGGGAGTGGGAAGAGAAGGGCAGCTTCTAATGGAAACACGTGAACCTTAAAAAAAAAACCAACAAACTATTGGGGAGCAGAGTATACTCACTTTAAAGATACCAAAAAAAAATTTACCCTTTTCTAAATATCTGAATCCTCACTAAGGAAACAATGAAAAGGTAAAAAACACAGCACAAAGAAGTTGGGTCAATATTACAGAGCGTCACTGCAAGTGTCACCAAGGTTCAGAAGGGTTAGCAACACACATTCTATTTCCTTGTAAAAACTCTGTTTCAGATATAGAAGATCAGCTTTATACAATTGCTTAGGTGAGGAAAAAAGGCTGAATTAATAAATGAGACCAGACAATATGTTTCCCTTCTTTCTCTCTATTTTGTAAAATAAAAGTCCCTTTAAAAATAAATTCTGATACCTTAACTTGTATGTTCTGGTTTTAGACCTAGTGTCTATTTCTGCATACCACACACATACGTTATGCATGTCTACTACATGCACGTATATGTATTGCTGAAAACATTTTGAAAGGGATTATATTTTAAAAAAGAGCTTTTATTTTACAGTTTAATGAGGCATTCCTCTCCCTCCACTTACTCAAAATTTTCCTCTGATGTCCACCAGAGAGTTTGCCTAGATTATTTAAAACATTTTCACATTGTCTGAAAGGTTGCAGAAGTTCAAATGACCCACTAAAAACATATGGGCTGACAATACAGAAATTGGGAAATTTTCTACACAGAACCGCAGAGCCATTAAGGACTGTGAAATGCTCAGTCCTGGAAGAATGAGTGCATGTAAGCAGTTGCATCTCCCTAGACATTCCATCAACTTCAGTGAACTACTTGTACAGGGAAGTTCTTTCTGTACAGTAGTTTTTAAAGGATCTGCCCTCAGCTGTTCACTTAAGGAGGTTTCAAAGTACATATAATCTTTCCTTCTACAGGGAAAAATACTGGTGATATCTCACAGCAAGGTAACACAAACCCTAACTCCTTCCAGGACTTTAGTTCAGCATTCTGTACATTTACAAAACATCAGTAACAAACCAGTTTAGGGTTTTGAACTAACTGTCATTATTTGTGACAATCTGTTCATGAGAACTGATCAACTCAAATTCACAACCATAAGCTTTCAGGTGCTTTCAGTTTGAAAGTACAGACCCCACAGAGTCAAAGAAAGGCAAACAGATAAAAGTACACCACAGAGCATTATGAATCGACTGAAGATCGCCAAATGAAGAAGCTGTGTGGGGACAGAGGAAAACAACTGAGCATATGCCCTTTTGTACGTGTGCAACAGTACATCTCACGTAGTTCCACTTATAAGTACTTTTTTCCATGAAATGCATTGTATAGAAAATATTCAGCTAAATTTTAGAAATACGCTCCTCTAAAACAAAAGTGAAGCATTAAAAAAATTGCCGAAAGATACATTGAGACATCTATGCAGTTTTTTGGTGGGTGAATTTTAGATATTTTTTATTCAAGATCATTAACATGGTAGTCCTGAATTACAGGCATTTTTCCATCTATATTTCTCTAATTCAGCCCTGGAAAGAGAATAACTCAGGTCATCTTAGAAGGACTTTTAAATGAGGAATAGGTTACATTTTGTCTTTGTGCTTGATCTTACAATAAAATTGAGACTTATGACATTAGGGAAGAATAAAGAAAACACTAAGATTTGCATCTTACCTTCTGCTGTCTATAGCTACTAGGTGTTCATTGGGGTAGCGATTTGGCAATGGCTGAGGACTGTATGAACTATGTCTCTGAAGTGTCACAGCCACGTAATGCAGACAACATGAAAGCAACATGCAGTAAGATGGGCAGTCTGCTGACATGCTCGGAGCGTCCTAGGGGCAGCATGATAAGGAAGCTTGGGGCGAGTGAACAAAAACCAAACCAAAACATCTTCAAGCAACCAAAAAGCTAATAAACACAAGTGGCAAAAGGAAAGTTGGATGATACGATGCTCTTGGCTCTAGTAGGAAGATAATCATTTTCAGCCAAAAAGATAAAAAGAGTTTCACTTGCTTTGTGCTATCAATTAATAAGTAAATACTGACAGAAAAATCAGACTGCCTAAACTCACCTAAGCATGTCTAAAAGGGAAACCAAGGCTTAGCAAAGTCAGTTATCATGAACCAGCCAAAATAATGGCAGTAACTTGTAACCATAAGAAATCATGAAAGTTATAAAAGACGTTTCTGTTTTAGAGACAGTTTCTGTTGGAAGAGTGTCTTTAATCAGGGTTTTTGATAATACTGGCCTATAGCCTCTGGGAAGGCAAATTCAAGTTCTCTGGAAGAACAAGTACTAAATTAATCTTTAAAAGGGTGCAGTGAGTCCCCATGCAGTGGGAAATGGAGAAATCAAGGTTTTGTGAAGCAGCAGATACGTACACTCAACACCTTGCACAGTCTTGAATGACTTATGATGCATTTATTTCTCTCAATACTCCCAGTCAAAAAAAAAAAAAATCAATAAAAGCAGAAGTCATTACCACCTTCTGTAAAGATGACAGGTTTGCCTTGTTCCTTCTTCCCAGGTGGGAGGTACCAATGTTATTTTTAAAAATGTATGCTCTACTTGTTTCTTCCCTTCCATCCCTCACTGCCTCCCGTCACAACCATTGGCACTAAGTATCCATCACACTGAAGGAGCCGTCTGAAGTCAGAGTGAGTAAATAACTCATCCTATCACATGATGGTAGTTTACTTGCACCTTTGTCTTTTCCAAGGGTAACTGTATGACTACAGTGTCTATATATAAACAATAATATATTTCATATGGTTGTAACAGAGCCAAAAAATGAGGATTAAGAGACTCACGTATAATCGTCTCTTTCCAACTCTGAAAAGAACAACATGTGCTGATCATAAACCTAAACTGCTCTAATATACTCTGTCATATTATAATTTTACTAACAGCACCACTGAAATTCTAGTAGAGTAAATAATTAGGTGATGGCAGATCAGGGACCCTCTAAGGACTCTGTCTCCACCATCAGGTTCCCAAATACTTCCCAAAAGATTCTAGCAGGGAATTGCAGCACTTACAGACACTGAATACAAAGACACCTACTTAGTCAAATACTACTTCCAATAGCAAATAATGTAAATATGTTTACCATTCCAATTGATATGCACTTTATAAAAGCATGAAAGCCATGATATGAAAGCTGTTAAATAGTCTACACACGATACTTCAGAAAAAAAACAACACTTCTGTACATAGAAGTAAAACCCCAAAACAACAAAAAAACCCAAACAAATAAAAAAAATCAACACCGCTAAACAACCCGCCCACATACGCATATATAATTACTGTTAATAAATTACTGTGTTTGATCAGGACAGGAATATTCAGAAGCAAAGAGTATCACTAAATCATGACAGCAGCAGTTAGAACAGCTAGTCTTACAATCCCCGATATCTCTCTTTTTCCCACATGTCCCTCTTGGTCCCATCTTCGTTCTTACTTAACGTTAATGCTACTTAACATTTAAGTAATAAAAACTGGTATATGTAGTCAGGATACAGGCTGGATTGTTCTAATGGAGTAAATGGAATATTTGTCAGACTAAGCTTGAACGCAAGCACAACCCTTCACAATTACTAAATTATTAAATGCTGTAGTTACACGACAGTCATCCAGAATACTGCTTCTCTTATACCCTTTTTTTCAAACAAACATAAAAAACATCAAAATCAAATAAATTTTCCTAAAGTTGAGGGAATCCATCTCAGGGCTATGTAATTAAATTGCAAGAAAAGTGGAAATATCAACAAGTATTCTCACGCTAGCTTCAAACAGCAGCGGGACTGAACTGCAATTCAGTTTCTAGGAGCTTGTGTTTTCTGTTACTGTGTTTTAAGAATTCTAATGAGGTTATTGCTCCTGTCAGGAAAAATGAGATACACAGCTGTACTCTCTGTAAACCAAAAACAGTAGCAGTACCTTTTTCAAGACACTTGTATGCAAATGCTACTAAGCACCTCTACAGATTTTACCTACAGAGAAGAGTTTCTCACAGCAGCCTGCTCCAACAGTAAAACAATTCCAAGAACAAGTGTAAAAATGAATCAGACCAAAATATATGGATTACTAACACACACCTACATATAAACAAGCTACAGAGAAAATAAAAACATCCAGGGTTTGGAAAGTTGGGGGGGGGGGGGGGGGGGGGGGGTTTGGAGCAGCTGNTTCAGGGAAGAGAAAGTATAAGGTCAGGACACCTTCTCTTTGCCTCCCAACGTTTTAGGACTAGGTTAGAGAAACACCGTCCACCATCTAATCCTGCCAATTCTATAAGCCCCTATGGAAACTACTTTAAGAGGCTATTGCCAAAACCACATTGACTTCCCTAGGCAACACAGTTACAAATAATAATATATAAATAAGTTCTGAAGAAATTGAAGCTGCATTAAAGAATTATGATAGTGCAGCTCCAAAGAAGTTATGTCTTTGAAAATATAACTTATAGATAGCACATCTGGTCCTTGTTTCAATCTCTGATTAGGTTCTCTTCCTCCTCATGGCTTGGAGCCTCAGGAAGGGAAAAAAAAGAAGTGTTTAGTTTCCTGTTTAGCATAAAATTATAATTTTTTTTATTTACAATTTAAACAGCAGCGTATTTTAAACAGAAATACTCTACTGAGGTTTTCTTGAGAATACAAAAGAAAAACCTGAGCAAAAAGAGGAAAACATTGAGTCTCCTTAGTATGTCAGTTTATACTACCTACATTGAACTCTATCAGTGAAGCAATATTAAGTATATTTATATAAGAATATTTCTTTTTATGTTTTTGTTTAAACATCAGCAATTACAATGCACATTAAAGAATGAAAAGCAATACATTTTGTTTTCAAACTCTTAAATTTTCACCAGTTCTATCAATATATAATTACAATTAAGCCACTGCTTTTTCAGGATACTTTTCACTAATAACTTGTTGCAATATAAAGTACTAGTCACTAAAAGATAATAAAAACCTTAACACTGAAGCTTCACATTACCATGTGTACACTGTGTGACTGCCGCACGCATTTAAAACCCTCTCACTTTTGCATAGTTCATAAAACATTCACACCCGGGTTCCCACAAAACATTCAACATCTGACAGCCCCAAACAGCAACACTTCTTTCCTCTCTCTGTTTCCCTCTTCCCCAGTAATCTCCCTCTCAAAGCCTGGCATCAAAATATATCCAACAAACTGATCACCACAGGACAACCAGCACCACACTTGCCCCCATGACAAACATACAGGATCCATTCTCCTGACTGTAATGAGCAGAGCACCATTCAGCCGAGCATATCACCAGTTCCCTGTGACCTGGAATGGGAAGGAGTTTCTGTTGCTGCTAGGGAGTCTCACGTCACTTCCAGGCCAAACACCCAGGGCAGCTGCCTCACTGGGAGCTCCCCCCACCTCCTCCAAAGCCAGATGAACAGGTTGAGGTGTGACATTATTTGTAATCATACCCTGGGCATCCAGGATGGCCCAGGAGTGCTGCTGCTCTGCACTGAATTCTCTTTGAAGAGTGAACACTGCCAAGTCAGAGACTATTTGCCATCTTGGTGGACCTGTGTCTTTGTGGGGGAGATGGGCTGGGAGAGGGAAAAAGACTTCGTTTTACTAGTTTTGCTTTCACAACACATAGTGATGCTATGTTTCTCTCCATAAAATCTTCCTTGCTGTTGACAAAAACAAAAGCTCAAAGAGACAACATTTTCACATGATGGAACCTATCTGAAAGTTTCTTTCACCAATTATATTCTCTTGTATTTCACCATAAGGATAACAAGTTTAATTGTCATACCCAGAACTTGGAATAAGAAACTAATACTCCTGGGTCTCCAAGACAACATAACAGTTAGGATGCCACAATCTAAAACATTTCCTAGGAAAAAATACATAGATGACATTCTGGTAAGGTTTCAAACAAAAAAGCTCAGTAATTGAATTGCAAATTCCTGCCAAGTATGTAAAAAAGCTCTATAATAATTCACTGACCCATAAAGCAAGTTATCTTTTCAGGTACAGACAGTACACTGCTTTCCCTAAGCTGCATATAACCTCAGTGCCTTGGCAGATGCCACAACTTTCAGAAGTGGCAACTTAGTCACTTAATTAATAGTATTCAGAGTATTTAGGAGAGCAGTGAAGGCGATAAGAACCTACAAGAAAAGGCAGGCACAGTCATATCAGAGACTGTGGTGGCAAAGCAGGAGGGAAGGACAACAGGAGTTGGTCAGTTCTCCAACCTGATGGATACCAAGCAGCAGCCAGAGGGCTGGGGAAGCAGAAAGCACTGCAAGAACCAAACTGTTCTGAGACACAGGGAATATTCTCTTTTCCCTTCCAGGAGCCAAGCTACAGCTGTAAAGGGGCCCTGCACGTACACAGGCAGAGTCTTATGAAAGGTTTTAAGAAAGCACTGATAGGGATGGGCAAGGGTGTATGGGGTGTGTAACAAGCACAACAGTCTCAGCAAGGAATCACCTGTGCACTCACAACCCCCTGCAACCTGTGGCTGGTTGTGAAGATTAAAAACAAACAAACAAAACATATAGAGAAGAAAATTAAATGACAAGCAACAGATAAGGATCTCCACCATGTACCTATGATTCAGCATGAACATCCCTGACATCCTACAGTTAATTTGCACTATTTAAAGATTGTACTCTGCTTGTACAACAAGAAATCTAGGTTGCTGTTCTGACCTGAGGCAGCAGTAGTTACACAAAGCCCCTGTTCTGTTTCATTGTTCCTAAAACCCAAGCTATACATCACAATTTCAAAAATAACTACCACCACACTTCTTGCTAATTTTAAAACAAATTTCCTACCCCAGTCCTGCTAGCAATATTGGCAAGTCCTCTGGAGTACAGACAAGCCTGAAGGTTGCTACATGCAGCACTTTCAGTTTACCAGTATAACGCCACCCAATCCCACATAGAATTGGGTTTGTAAATTAAAACCGGCAAGGATAGCTCTGCACCACAGTTTCCTGCTTTCTACATCTTCATCTGCTATCAGCAAAATCTAACTGTCACACTTAAAAACACAGTTTTACACTGCAGAGCATGGTTAGACAAGGAATTTGTTAAAATAAGACCAGGAAAAAAAATAATCAAACGCCTCCCGTCTCCTAATAGCATTTTTAAAAAAAACCCTAATATACTGCACATCATCCACATTTACTTTTTTTTCTGGTTATAAAAGTAGGGACTTCGGATTTCGAGTTGAAGTTTTCATGCTAGAAAGATATCGAAGACCAACTTTGTACCATGCAAATGAACTACACTCCAATCACATCTGCTACCTCCTCTTTTTCAACTGCATAACTGATGAGTAAAAGAGACAACCAGGAATTCTCCACTCATACCTCTATTTCTCTACCTGAAAAATTGAAAGAAAACAGAAAAGATGACAACCAGATACACATTTCTTACAATAAATTCAGCATTGCTACCTCTAAAAAAAGTAGATATCTACAAAGGTTTACAGAAGTAAATTAGATCTTAAAGAAGGACCAAAGAATTTTCTTATATTTAGACAAACTTCTCCACAAAATCTTCCAAGTGACCAGAGTTGCAAACTAATAGGCAGTGAAAAAGAAAAAAGAAAAGAAATTTCAAATACCTTTTCTGCTACACCTTGCATATTGAATTGCAGAGCATAAGAAGGGTATGAATCTGTGGGGTTTTGTGTCTGTATGTATAAAAATACATAAAATTCAGAGCAGTTGTTTTGCAGATTCGAGAACAGGAAGTACCTCTGACACAACTTCACAGTGAAAGTCCCCTGAAAAAATAACTGCACACATACTGCATGCATATCATTGCTACCTCCCCTTTCCTCTTCCTTTCTCACATCTGTCTTCAGACAACTCCTCTTGAATGGTCTCCTAATTTGCATTTATTCTGTGAAACTTAAAACCACTTTTGCTACAGGCAACTTCAAATGTCTTTTCCACATCACAACCTAGTACTCCCTTGAAAATTTTTTTTTTCTTAAGTTACACTTTGTATTAATGTATTTTCATGAACATTCCAATATATTGCATTTCTCTAACTTTTCCATTTCTGATTTGTACATCTTTTCTTCCAAACTCTTTTCTCTTCAAACTGCACTTCCAGAGTCCATGCACACATGCTAACCAAGATCACTCAGGCCTCTATACTGTGTTAATTCAGTGGTTTTGGTTCAGCCCAAACATTCAGTTTTTGCAAAACCCAACAATTTCTTTGGAATGTCATCATGAATTTATTCAAAAGAAAATCCAATCACAGGAAGGACAAGCTTTTTCCATAAGAAATTATTCCCTCCACTGGAAGGCAGAATGCAAAGTACCTCAATAAGTTCATTAGCAATTTCTAGCTCTGAATAACTTTCGCAAGTAACTACTTTTACAACCAACTGTGATAAACAGTGGGAATTTGGAGTTGCATTCAGCTCCACCGCTCATCGGTAGCATCCCTTTTTGTCTGCCTCTCAATCACCTTGCTGACACAACAGAATACCAATGGGGCATGAACTGATTGCTGGTGAGCTTGACTCTGCACGCACTTCTAAAATAATTTTCCATAACTGAAAGAGAAAGTTTACAATTACTTATAATCTTAGTGGACAGAACGATTAAGCTCAATAAGCTTTCTAATGGGACTGCTGTCATGTTTGACTATAGCTCTCCAGATACGAGGAGATTTACACAAGAAAAACTGAATAGAAATAAAGGTTTTCACTCGAGATACTCACATATGAACTATACTTTTAGGAAGTTTGTACCTTCCACTCCACATTACCTAATTTAGACAGGGAATAGTCAACTATGAAAAATATATTTGACTTTGTATTCAAGCTGAGAATGAGAAAGAATTTAATGAGGTTTTTAGTTCTTCAGAAAACAGCCCTGGCTGCTGACTTTAAAAAAAAAAAAAAAAAAAAAANCAAAGAGCAGGTAGTGATATTTTCTAAGGACAGAAAATCATTTATTTAGGACACTGAATCCAACTCCTCCTAAAATCAGCAGCAGATTTCAAATATCAGCCAGGAGGAAGTCTGTTTTTGTCCCACAGAACTTCACAGTTCATCAGAGTTCAAGCAGAAAAATATTATCAATACACAATGAGTCCCAAAATAGTTTCTTCGCCCTACCCCAAGGTGTGGATTTTCAGAGGTTAACAAAAAAAAAGAGTATCCATTTTCCTCCTTCATTGCCTTTCATCTTGTTGAGGCTGTTACTCCCTCCTAATCATTGTCGCCTGACAGACATAGAGCTGTTCTTTCTTCATGGCAATGACAAGAACAAGGATTAGGATGTGAGTATGTTTGTCCCCACAGGAACACCTGAGGTTCCCCGTGTGAGCCCCACTACGGGCTTGATAAGTTTGCCATCGAACCACTTCCGCAAATTACCTCAACATATGCAGCGCTATTGAAGCAAAATGAAATAACTTCACTATGTGCATGTGTCTAAACTCACAACAGGCTCACACAGTTAGAAGAAGAAAAAGAAGAAAAAAAATAAAGATACTTATATCCTTGGAAAGGGGAAAGTCCCAAAAACCCTCTGAAGCTGTAGTAACAGATTAACATAAAACATATTTGTGTAATTTATTGTAGTTCTTGCTCTCTTTTCCATTGTGGAGAGCCAAGTTTATGGAGTTTTATAGAAACTAACAACCTAGGTCTGCAATGACAAATCAAGTAGGCCCAGAGCTAGTCTCATATGTGCAGACATACGTGCACACACACAGATGCCCAGTAAAAAAAGATATGTATTTCTAAAACTTTGAATTGCTTTCCTGAAACCAGTATTACTGCAAGTTATTTGGTACATTACATGAAATACAAAATAATGATTTTTTTTAAAGTTTTTATAGTTGGAAAAATCCACTTTAATTATTCTCAACTAGTTTAGCCAGGAATAAGTATTCACAAAAACCTTCTATAAGCACTCTGGAGAAGAAGTAGCAGTTACAGAGAAGAGAAAATATTGCATATGTCATGACATATAAGTTGTTCTAGAATAATCACTTTGTTCCCAGACCACACGTTCAAACATAATCACTGAACAGCAGAGAAATGTAGGGGTAGCTTTTATTTTCAGGATATCAAAACTACATTGTCTTTGCAAAGAAAGTAATCTTTTCTTTGTAACATAGCCTCAATAGAACACTGTATTACAATATATTATGGTTTTGGATATAAGAAATATTATTATATAAAGGCTGATATTTAGCATGAACAGCATAGTACACAAAACGTATACACACAACACAAGAACAGTTCCACTTTGTACTCACTCTTACAAAGTTGTCAGGGAACAAACCTCTTCTGCCTTTGAGCTGTCCTTCCCACCAGCCTCCATCATCTTTCTTGATATTGGTGATTATGTCACCTACAGTGATTGTCAGCTCATCATCATGTTGAGCTTTGTAGTCAAACTCCACTATCGCCTCCACTAAAAGAGAAACAGATATGCATAATTATTGACATTGAAGTTTCCATGCCTTTGAAAGGAATAAGAAAACAGCAATGCAATGATATATTCTCAGTGAAAGTAATATATTCGGTTTAACCAAGAGAACACATAAAATAGGCATTATGTGATGCTAACATTTTGTGGGTAACTGCTACAGAGAGGCTAAAGGAAAAAAAGCAAAACAAAACAAAACCAGGAATGTCCATCATGGTTAAGGCAACAAATGGCATGCATTTTTCTTTACTGTTTAAAGGAAATTAATTTATGATGCTTCATCAGTATCTACTCTGGCAGCATTACAAAGCTTATTTTTATTTCTTGGACAACATTTTAGCTTTTGTTCATGGGACTTCTAAAGCATTTTGTTTCTGGAAAGGTTCTCAAATTCATAAGCATCCCAAGCCACTGCGCTTATTTGCTAAATACATCACTATCAACCTACAGAGTATTTAACAAGAATTTTTTGCATCATGCTGAGTTTCACTGTTGTTTATACAGAAATGCAAAACTTTGCTGCATGAACATGCTCTTGCAGGGTTTCACCAAAGGGAGAAAAATTTACTTTGACTTGAGATTATGCATCAGGGGATCTGAATATGAAATCCTCCTAGTGCTCTGAATGTCTGTCATCAGACAGAGGCGTGTTATAAGCTTGTTACCACTATATGGTGTATCTTTGTCTTTCCCTGGGACGACTCCCCATCCCTTGAAACCACACACACAACAAAGTCCCTGATGAGAATCAGGGAAGTCACAAAGAGAGAGAAATTCCTTTGGAGAATCAAAAATAACAGACTTGGGGAATTCAAATGTGGAAGCCACAGTTATATTTACTTAGTGGTTCATCAAATATCTGCTAGGAGGACCCCAATTGGCAAGGTCAGGGATAGCCATATTTGTAAAGCCTTACTCCTGTTTTCTTCAGCGGAAAACCATGCCCCGGGATGTTCCACCAAACATTTAGCACTTCAACCATTGAAACAGCAAAATGAGAACTAGTAATAGGCAACTGCTTTCCGCACAAATGACTGTGCTGTGTAAACCCTGCAAGGTGTGGCCAGCAAACAGGCAATATAGCTCACAAAGCAAAGCTAACCATTACACCACAGACAGTAAATGGGTTCTGCCTAAATAACAGAAGCCCCAAGGACTAAACTGAATTAAGGTAACAGGAAAGCAGTTATTCCTTTCCACCCCCAAAATGTCTCACTGACACAATGTTGAACATCTCCCTCCCTCCCCCAGAGCCTGCAAGTCATCACTAAAAGAATGTTCTGATTTTCAGATACAACCCAGGCACAAGGCTACTGTTGATAATATTCATCTATTGCTTCTTCCGTGAAGCCCCAAAACATTACAAAACGAGTTCACAAGAGTTCTGCTAAACTACACAATGAACAGCAAAAGAGAAAGAGTGACACCACACATTACAAGCTGACATGTAAACAGAACTTGAAAAATTTATCACTGAAACTGAACTGAAAAGTCAGGGTCATTCAGGCTCAGGGCTTTGTCCACGTAGGTCTTGAAAACCTCCAAGGTCAGAGTTAGGGCATGCAAGACAACCTGCTCCACTACTTGACCAGGAGAAAAGTTTTCTCTCTACAGTCCATTGGAACCTTCCCTTTTTCAATCTACATCCATTGGTCTTGTTGTCCCACCATGCACTGCTGTGAAGAGCCTGACTCCACCTTCTTTATAACTCCCCTGTAGGTATTGTACAGCTGCTATTAGGACCTTCCATTCTCTCCAAGCTAGACAATCAGAGTTCCTCTAGCCTCAGGTCCCTCCACTCTTTAGCATGTCAACTGTTCCACCAATTTTGTATCAAACACAGCCTTGAGGGGAGAGCACTCCACTGCCTTCTCCAGTAACTGACAAAGATGTTAAGAGGAACAGGTGCCAGAAGAGCCCCTGGTGGTACTCCATTTATTATCAGCTTGCAAGCAGTGTACAACCCTTTAACCACTACTCAAATCACACAACATTTGAGTTTGGAAGGCACATCTGTAGACCACCTAGTCCAAACCCCCTTATTCAAAGCAGAGACAGCTAAAGCACGGGTTGCTCAGGGCCTTGTGCAGCCAGGTTTTGAATATCTCTAAGGATGGAAATCCCAGTGCTCAATCACCCTTAAAGCTAAAAAGGTTTTATTATGTTTAAAGGGATTTTCCTGCATTACGCCCATTGCCTCTCGTCCTTTCACTGTCTACTGCCAAAAGGACTCGGGCTCCACTTCCCTTACACCACCACACCACGTATTCAGACATACTGATAACATAGAATCATAGAATTGTTAAGGTTGGAAGGGACCTTTC
>RSEF01000001.1:144130067-144147433 GCA_003993805.1 Himantopus leucocephalus | reverse complement strand
TGAATTGTTTTGGGCTCTTCAAACCGTAACAGGTTAGACTAGATGATCTTTAAAGGTCCCTTACAACCCACCCATTCAGTGATCTATCAATATTTAATTAGCTTTCAATGGTCACACTGCTCATGTTTAAAAATTAAGTGTTTTGTGTCCCACAAGTAATTTGTAATAAGTGAATTTATGTGACCTGCCTTTAAAAGAAAAACAACCAAAACCAACAAAAAAACCCCAGCAAAATAGAAATTCCCATGACGTTGTGTCCTCTGCTTGCAGTTTCCAGGAACTTGCTTGTTAATTTACAAAGCAACATGTTGGTACTTTTTATTGATAATGAGGTCTCAAAAGAAACACACACAAAAATCACTTCAGGGTGTTTTCCTGTTTGTTTTGGTTTGGTTTTGTGGGAAGAAGTTCTTGGAGGTCAGTGCAACTGCTGGTGCTATTCCATGCTTTATCAACTACCAGTGTCAGCCTGACTGTCTTTGTATGTAGCACTGTCTTTCCATGTAGCTGGATTGATAAAGGTTTTAGTTAAATGTAGCAGAAGTATTAGAGTATAAATGTACATGTCCAGAACTTTTTGGTTTTGGGCCAGATGTAAAACCATTTTTGAGAACACTCATCTCAGGTTCAAATCAAGTATTTCCTCTGTCCGCAGTTGCTGATTCATCCTCACCACTGGCAAGAAACATTTTTAATACTCTGGTAACTTGGCAGAGCAGATTATTTTTTTTTTTTTCTGTGATAGGCTTGTTCAGCATTGAAAATTTGCTGTCCTTGTGGCAGATATAAAATGGGCAAGCAGCAAGACCTCAGCTTAATTTTTTTGGTCTTTTCCTCATTCCTGCTGTTCTGTGAGGTCTCACCGAGCTCTTATTGAGCAGTTAATGCTCTTCTGTCTATTTCCCACTGTAAAAGAGCACACCAGAAATTCCAAAGCGCGCCCAGAAAAAGATGCCGTTATTTTGGTGCTTCATTATGACAAGGTTTAAAAAACTTTTTGCTGTGAAATTCAGAACATGTATAAAAAAGTGGTTTAGCTTTGGTCTTATGTTTCCAAATGTAAGGGTTAATGACTTGCTTTGGAAAAGTGGTGATGCTTATTTATAAACAATATTTTAATGTTTTATGGGTGAAGATTGATTACCTAGATATTTTTCTTTTTCACCAGCCGTTTCTTATGAATGTGTCCTTATTGTCATCAGCAGCTTTATGGAAAAATATTGTATCAAGGCCTTTCACTCTAGGCAAGACCATCTTAAATGTCTATGAAATAGTCTGGGTACTGTATTTCAGTGAGGCTGCGAACTGCAGTGTTTGTTGAATACAAATATCCAACTTCTCTGCTCAAATGATCAGATTTAAAAAAAACAAACCACTCAAACCAGCCAACCCCCTTCAAACACCTTCTACCAAAAAAACCATACCCTAGAAGAACCTAACTTTGTTCTTATCAGCTTTTAAATGACAGGGCAAAGGGAAGGGAAGGAGAAATAGGTGCAGAGAGGAAAGTCCTCTAGCCAAGGTTAAGCTTGAGAAGCCTTACCTTGAGTGCATGATCAGTTTCTGACAGTGGATATTTCTGAACATCTGAGACTGAGCAGCAGTACTTCCAGTCAGGGTATGGTCCTACTAATTGGGAAAAGAAAATTGCACCATGTGAAGGCTGGTCTGGTAGCAAGCAATGTGTATAACTTCACTTGCTGATATAATGGAACTTTAAATTCCAGTTCCAGAAGAGCACAAAAGAAGTCTGCAAATTTGTGAGCCCTCATGATGTGAAAGAATTTTTCCTTAATGGCATGTGCTGTGCTTTATTCTTAAATTTTAACTTTTGTTCAAGGAAATATCAAGCTGCCAACAGTTGTTGAGAGCACTGGCTTGGTAGCTTACAAACTTTGCTTTTTTTTATACCTGTATTTTTAGATTGCTTGTGGGAAAGAAAAGATCTTGAAATCTAGAGTTGGTTTAGACTTAAATATTTTGTTATTGAAGTCAAATGGTTTAAACCGTCTTCAACTAGTAGATTTGAATGATTTTCATACACTTTTGTGCTTTTATTGTGTTTTTATTTAATGAAGTGGGTAACATTTAACTTTGATCTCATTTTAAGATTCTAAGTGATTTACTGCATTAAGCTGATCATTTAACTAGTTCAGTGATTAATCTCAGCCTGATACTAGATTTTTTTTAATCTTGTTTTCATTGTTAATTGCTGTATTCTTTATGTTGGAAATGTGTTCTTTGTAGCTATTTTTATTAGTAGCTTCAACAACATAGTTAATTTTTCAGGTGACAGAGAACTGAAACTTTTTGTGGAATTTGTTGGATTTTAGCTAGTTAGCTTATACATTTGACCATCTTCTCAGTTGCTTTCTTCTTTTTGTAATAGTCTATAAGTCTTGTTGGTCATCGTGAGCCAAGTTTGGCTATCTATATAAAACTGCTCCAACTTCGTAGAGGTAGCATGTATTTAATAGAGGGATTTCTGAGTATAGTTAATCCAATTTAGTTAACTGCTATTATTGATGGAAGGTTTTAATACAGCAGAAAGAATTACCTTCTATGACTTCTTGCTTGCTTGACTGAGTGCTGCTGAAGGCTTGAACTGGGTGTTCTGTGTGGTGAAAAGAAATGTACCTTTGAACAGCCAACTGATTGGTACAAGTAAGATCAGCTCTTTCTGTTGCAAGAAACAGCCTTTCAACTGGGAGAGAAATCTTACTGCTACTGTTGCTGTTGGCTTTTGTTACAATTGTTTTTAATGTTCCTCTGCCCGGACAGCTGCTATTTCCTCCTCTATCCAATAATCTCTTACAAAAGGGGAAAGATCTTTATTTTCTTTGAAACTTTATATTAAAGTCCCTTGTGTCTGCTGATCATTTCATTCATCAAATACCTTTATTTAGTTACATTTAAAAACAGTTGAAATACACTTCTCAGTTTTACTTTGACCATTGAGGTCAACTTGAATGGTATTTGGTCTGGCACCTCATATTGCCTTTCAGAGTTGCTTGCTTTGATTTGCATTAAGCATGCTACTTATTTTAAAGACTACGGTTTTTGTGTGTGAAGCACCTATAAATAGTGCTTTTGATTAGCTGACATCTCAATTTTCTGACTGTGGTTCATGGAAGATTGAGGTAAGATGCCACCTAGTTCATGATGAACTACGACTTGACAATTCAAAGTCATCTGCCGCTGGTTCAGGAGTCATGAGACATCTACTAATATGTATTCCTCTGCAATATATTTGATAGTTTGTTCACAGTTATGCAGGAAACAGTCTTGTTTGTTCCTGTGTGTTTCTCGTTCCTTCACCTCATTCTGTCAGAAAGCAGTTGCTCCTCTTCCTATCACTTACAGAAGTGCATGCATGCTTCTTTGCCCTTGTAAGTAGTGGTTTGGGGTTTTTTTTGTTTGTTTGTTAATAAATCTACATTACTTTTTCTCACTTGTTTCTCAGGAAAGATGCTCTCCACCCATTTTTTTTTTCCTGTTCAGATACCTGATGCTCTGTCATATTTTCTTTTCATACACATTTCCTCCAAATTATATTTCCTTTTCTTTCATCTGCCTTTCAAGTACACTACTTCTCTTTTTAGGAAACTTTCCTATATACTTCACTTACTCAGTGTCAAAACTCCCTATATTAAGATGCAAAGATCTGCAGAAATCTGAAGACAATCTGGTGCGGAATACAGCAAAATTGTGAGTGACCCTTTACAAATTTTCCTTCAAAATTACAGAAACAAGAAACCTTCAGCTGGTTTCCCATAAATACCATGTTGGGAAGGAGAGGGATTGGCTGTCTTTTAGAGACTATTGCTTTAGTCTGCTGAGTGTTTTCAGAGTCAGGATTGGTACCCTGGAAAGTAAATGCTGAGATGTGTGTTGCACATTGTGTTTTGCCAGCTATCTTTTTGATATTTTCTGATGGAAGAATGGTGCCTTTGGTGTGTGAAGAAAAACAGGTTGTGGAAGTTGACAAAGCCAAATGCTGAAGTTCCAATGTTTTTTTTAATTTGGAGAACTTAAAAGCAGGATGTTGCTATTTTAAGTAGAATTTCAGTTCCTGTCTGTTCAAGTCTGTCAGTGTCTCTCAAGAACCAAAACCAAGGAGCTGATGTAAATGCAGCCTCACAAGGCAGAGATCTTAAATGCAGGAAATGTTCTTTGCCTCTTTAGACCCTTTGAAATGTAGGATTAGTTTTGGCTTCCAGTTTCCTTAGATCCAAGAGCTTGGATCATTGGAAACCAGGGAAGGTCATGAGAAGATTTTTTTAAATGGTTGAGCCCAAGAACCTTTTTCTTAGATGAGGGAGAAGTAGAACTTTCTACTTAGCCTTGGAAGAAGTGGTCAGGGTAGAGAACATTCAGTGACAGCATTATCTCTGCCCTATCTAATTCTCTTGGTTTTACTGGTTTTAACCTGCACACTGTCTCCTGGATGCCATAGAGAGATTCTGTGCCAGCATCCAAGGAGGTTTTACTCGTCTCGAGTAGAACCTGTCTTATTGTTGCTGCCTTGTCCACACACTTTGTTCTGTTCCAGACAGTACCAGTGATGGTAACCGGGGGTGAATGGGAGGAGGAGGTTGTCAGAAGAATAATTGCTTATAAAACAATAGGGTTCATTGCCTCTGTTTATGTTTACTTGGGTTCCACAGAGTTCCATCCTGCTGCTTCCTCCCCTTTCTTCCTGCATCCTCAATGCAGCAATGGGCTTTTCTGTCTAAATGCTGACTATTGTTTGTGCTTTTGCTCCATACACAGCTCTGCTGAACATTTGCATTCAACCAGCACACAGTGGCTCAAATTCCCTATTGGAGCAATGTTGTCATCAGGTCACAAGCTGTTCTTGCTTGCAATGAAAGTCAGTGACAAGCTTTCAGATGTACTTGTTTGGCTTACATCAGTTTTTGCTTTCAGGATTGTTCTTCTAATTTCTATGTAGTATCTCCTTTTTTGGAGATTTACTCTAGTCATGAGCATTAAAGAAGATCTCTTGGAAGTGAGTGAGTGTTTCTTCAGGTGGAGGAAACTTCTTGAGTTCTTTAACCTGCTACCAGAGATGCCTGTTAGAAACCCTGTGTCTGCTACTCACAGCATAACCTCTGCTTTCTGAAAGGCTTTGCCTTGTTCCAAATCCAGATAATTTCTCCAAGAGAAAATGAAAATAAAAAATGTTAATGGAAGTGCCTCCTTTCCCAGGCCTAATTGACACATGGGATTTTGAAAAGCACCATGAAAGCAAACCAGAGAAGCTAATGGCTGTGATGTGGGAACATTTTTGTTTGTAAGAACAAAAAAGAGTATGTTAGTTTGTGAATTCCATTTATTGTGACATCCAGAAGAAATTACCTGCAGAAACTGATTTGAGCTGAGAAAACAGAGGCATTAAAGATACAATCTAAAACTTATTTCGCCAGAATTGCATGCTGAATTCTAAAATTGAAATTGAAAGCTTTCTAATGCGTAGGGTCAACAAATGTTATCTGATATGATAGTTAAATTTATTTGCCCAAGGGTTGTCCTGAAACTTGTGAATATGCAGTATATGCAGTATATGCAGTAATTTCTGTTTCTAAAACAGAGGGTTTTTTTCAGCACTATTGCTCTTACCACAGTTTGAAGGAGAATAAAAGAACCTGTTGTAAAAAGACAAGTTGCTAAGGATTATGAGCAGCAGTCTTATGAGACTTCGTTATTAATCAAGAAAAAATATGATATTGGTGGGTGGTAAAGGTGTTATTTTAATCAAGCGTGTTCTTCCTCCAAACACTCCTACCCTACCTTCCATTGTTGCTCACATAATTGAGCAAGTTAGGGTTTAACACCTTAGGTGGGTTTTGGCTGTTTTTCAGTATGATCTAAAGGTTAGTGAAGATGGTTTAATGCTGGCATGTAAATCTTGTATTGCACCATAGTGGTGAAATGCAAATTAGCTATGGTCTGAGCTCTTGTACTTAGAGCTATGAGCCCCAGCACACATATAGCTTTTATAGCTCCTGTAATGCCTGACGTTCTGTTGTATGTGGAAACACAATAGTAAGTGTCCTTTCATTTGGCTTATAAATTATGAAACTGCTAAATGAGTTCCATACTGGGCCTGACCTTCCTCTGAATGCAACATTTTGTGGATTGAAATGCTTGGGTTAATGTAAAAGAGGGTTAGAAGAAAAAAAGAAAAAAGCTGATTATTTCTCTTCTTCATCAAGTCCAGGTTGTACAACACGTCTCCTTGTGACGGTCTATAATGCATCAGTTAAAACATGGCACTGGTTTGTAGTCTTAACATTTGACAGGTCCAATCACAAGAGCTGCTGCCTGGGTAAATAATTTACAACTGCTGTCTTAATAGAATTCCATGAAACTGAGGGAAAACAACATAGCTTTAAAATTATTTTAAGACACCATGTTTGTCTGCAGCTGCCATTACATAGCGAAGGGCTGTAACACAGTCCAAGGATTTTGGCTGTATCAAGCTGTCGCTGCCAGCAATCTCTTCCTGCAGAAATTGCAACTTCCAACAGCAAGAATACCACAACAGGATATATCTGTGCACCACTTTGCTGTGTAGTTACTTAATGTAAGCCCGTCTTTATCAGTACTGCAAGCAAATGTGGCTAAGATGCAGAGGAGTATGTCACATTCTCTCCATCCTCCTCCTGTGCAAAAGGGTTGCTACTTTTGGCAAAGATGAGTGGTGATAGTAACAGCTTAGGCATTTATAGTGAAATCCTCCAAGCTCATCTGAGACCATATTCATAATTACGCTTGTAGTTCTAGTCTGATTTTAATGAGACTAGGTGAATGTTACTGTTTTCTAGAAGCTCTGAAGTTTTAAAAAATAAATGCTATGCAGCACACAATGTGAAGAATGCGAACAAATTGTTGACCACAACCTCTTCTCATATACCTGGGAGTTAAATGATACTACATCATATCACTGAAAAGGTAATTGTTCCCGGCTTTCCAATTTTCTTTTTTTTATTTGACCTTCTACCTCAATGTGTATCCATAAGCAGCTACAAATATTATCAAGGCAACTTTGGGACTAGAATCATGTGGCAATTTTACTGGACTAGTACTTCCGAGTAATCTTAAACAGCAGTTATTTTCACGGCATCAGCTTTTCTATCCTGCTTCCTTTTTATGTTGATACATTCATTCGGTAGCAATTCTCGTGAATTTAGCCAAATGGTAATTTTATGTATAGTTCTAGCTATATTTAGCTGTAAGTAAACTTTCTTCTTCTTGTTCCGAAGAAGTAACTAATATCCTTCCTAGCTTCTCAGTTGTTTGAGAATGTGATTTAGAAACTGCAATAGTAGCATTGCTAACAAGTTTTTATGAATATATAGTTTGTCAAATGAGAATTATTTGTCTTTGTTTGCTCAGCTTAAGTTAACAATCTTCTCTCCTTTCTTACGTATCCCAGCAATGGGTATAATCCTTTATACTTTTCAGAACTTTGAATTATCTTTATGGATATTGGAGGAGGCAGGAACTCATATTAAGATGATGATGTTAAATGTTTCCCTCTGAATCTAATGTCTTCCATTTCTTCTGGATGGCTTCTTGTGTGTATCTGAAGGGAAGAACAATGTTAAAGCAAGTGAACCAACTCTCAAGATAATTTTGCCTGTAAGAGTCACTGTATTGCTTCAGTTAAAGATTAATACAATGCGCATCGTCTATGAACTTGATGGCAATGTGAATAAAAAATAAGTTCGTTTGTGAACGCTGTATACTGGAAGCATCTGCTGTATTTGAGAGGTCCTCAGTTTGATAGACCTGGTGAATTACAGTATCATTAATCTCTTTAAGTAGCAACAGTCTGATTCTAGCAGTTTGCTGTCCAGGGCAGAAGGACCACTTTGCTCTGCAGGAAGAGATGAATTAATTACTGGAATACCAGTAGCTTCCCAGATAGCCAGCCACATGAACGCCAAAGATTATCTATGCAATCTCTGTCTTTCAAAAGGGTTAAGAAAACTTGGCCCAATAAAATCTAACATGTACTGTTGGATCCACAGTGGTATATAAGGGAGCCTTTAGGAATACAAATGTAACTGCTGCCATTTAGAACTGCCACGGTCTTCTCTTTCCTTGCTTACTTGGTAGTTGCATGTGCATGAACATCTCTGATGATCAGATGTGCTTTGGCATTTTGTTTAAAAAGTTTGTGTCAGAGATGAGTGTGACATAATAAATTCAGTGAGAGGCAACTACTTTGATAGGCCTAAGAAAAGTTGAACAAATTAATAATGTTTATTAGAAGTACCTGCCTGAAGTTGTTTACCACAGAATTGCTATGAGATGCATATTTTATACGGAAATGCCCATATACATACAGAAATACAAACGCCCTGACTTACTGTTGTTCTTTATTTGCCTAACTGTAAATGTGAGATTTTTGCAATGAATTGTGGTCATACCAAATGCCTTAGCTGGAATATAAAGTATTCCTTGTCCTGCAGGTAAATTCCACTAGAATAACTTGGTATTTATGTTTTTTTTAAAGCTGGAACCACGCATACTGATCCCTCTTTGAAAAAAAAAAGAAAACTAGCTCTCCTCTTTTCCTGGAGGACAGCTCGGGCATTATGTCAGCTGGAGTGGCTTTGGCTGTGCTGCTGCCCAGAGAAGAGTCACATCAGAACAGCCCTAGGCCAAGTGTTCATTCTGTCCTCCAAATTAGGTTTTGTTTGGGGTCCTCTGCACAGCTCCTCTGGTTCTGTGCCTGCGTGTGTGCGTATGTGTGAATTGCACAGAATGGGTCTTCCTCTCAAATACTTCCCATCTGTCCTAAGTGCTCCATGGCTGCCTACTATGTTTCCAACGAGTGTGCAGACTGGGTGAACAGCATTTGTGGCCTATGGGAGGGGACTGAGACTATAACGTAAAAAGGTCCATGTGCAGTGTGACTTAGGTGGCCCCTTCGGTGACTGCCTTGCTCTCTAACGGAGTGATTCAGTGAAAGTACTATTCTAGGACTATGACCTTTAGCTCCCCCCCGTTGTTTTCAAAGGGGAAATAGAAAAATATAATGTAAACTGAAAGCTGTTGTCTTAGCAGAGAAGTTGCTGTTTATTATGTAGCATGGATTTAACCTCTTGAATATTGAAGAGTAAAGGTTTTCCTTCTGATATTGTTTTTTCCTCCCCCTCGAGCTTTTCTTTTCCATGAAGCCAAATCCTTGCAAATACTTTTAGTAGAGAGTATTATTCCTGATAGTAAATGTTGCAAAAGCAAAAATGTTAAAAAATGAACAAAATTTGGAATTTATTTTTCACGAAAATTACAGTTCTTTGATAATTGCTTGCAATCAAGCAGATACAAAATGTTTAAGTTAATATTTTCTGCCACAGATGTGCTATAAATCTAAGAGCTCAGGCTGTCTTAAAAATCCCAGTTGTAATCTACATTTAAACTGTAAAATTAGTGGATGATGATGATGGTTGTTGTTGCTGCTGCTGCTGTTGTTTTTATTACTATTATTATTATTAATTTTTCTGTGCATTTCAGAGGTAGCATGTTGCAATGGGCATTTCTGTTTTGGTAGAGTGATACGTCAAAAGTCTATTCAGTGGCTCCTTCGTCTAGAATTATAAAATGTATAATGGCATTGAGAGAGTTGAGTCTTTAGAAACTACAGATTATTTTGTTCTCTGGTAGAAGAACCCCATCTGAACTCTTCTTCCTTCCCAGATGCTAACAAGCATTTAGTTATAATAATCATAGAGAAGTTATAGCATGATGCCTGCAATAGCTGTGATAGTATCAGGTAGGAAGGTCTTTTGGAGTCCCAGATGGGCGTTCAGTGGTTACACCACTGCATTCCCCTTTCATCAGTGCTGTGCCACCTGTAGTAAATCCTGCCAGACCTTATATGAATCTGTCTTCCTCCTCTTCCCTCAAACATCTTTGTACCACAGCATCCCACATGTGACTGGCCTGCCAGCTGCTCGGTGTTCCTAGAGTCCAGAAAACAGCGGCCTTGTAGGTCATACTTGGTCTTCAGGCCTTCTGGTCCTCCAGGACTAGGTTAGGAAACCAGCACTACTGATTGTAATGTAGTTTTGAGTTTTTGTTTTTGTTTTCTTTTTTTAATTTGAGTTCAGAATATAAGTCATGCTTTGTTATTTGATGTAATAAAAAGTACTGATTTTTTCCCTCCTAGTGGCTTCTAATGTTTTACTAAGAGTTTTATTGCCACCTGTTGTATAGCAAAAATATTGATTTTTTTTTTTTTTTTTTTNTTAAATGTGCCCATAAGCACTAAAAGCGTACTACGTTCACCGTTTGTACCTAGGTCTCTCTAACAGAACAGCACATTTGAAGTAAGACATTGTCTAGCAAGTTTTGAGCAGATGGAATTTGATGGCCAGGTTGTTAACCCATTATAAAATGTACTTATAATGAAAATGTTGATAAACTATTATTTACTACCAAATGAATCTTTGTCACTGTTTTGTAAGAGAAATGTGGTGTAACAGAAAGGCAACACATTCCGACTTCTTGATTAATAGGTTTTGATAATTGATCAATTTACTGTAGGTGGTAGAAAACATGAAGCCTACTGTGGTCACTGAGACCTTCTGGTAGAGGCTTATGTAGGGTGTGACATAAGAGTAGGGATTATTGTGTGATGCATGTTCAAGTCCTTGTTACTTTTGAACAGTTATCTTTATGCAAAAGAGAAAAGCTCTGTTACACTCTCTTTTGAGGAAATACAATTTGAACTTTAAAGATTTGGTGTAGAATATTTGCAGGTAGTTTGTCTAGTTTCAGTTCTGAGTTTTTGGGTAAGCCAATGCAATATGTGTGTTTATCATTCACATGAAGCTGAGTGACTAACAAAAGTGAAAACATAAAACTTACCATAGAGAAGCTCTTAACTCTTTGACTGCTGTGTTTAACTGTATACACTAGTTTTAAGGTCTGCATTTGGGTGTGAAACCATACTGCTGCAGAAGGTGGTGTTGCCATGTGGATGCTCTTACTTGGGTAGAATAGCACCAAAGACGTTAATAACATTTCCATTGTGCCTACACACTTCAGATGTCACCAGAAGCTGATTTAATAACATAGTTTTTGTTGCACAGTAGCGAATCTCTTGTTTCTTTTCTTGATTCATTTCTTGCTTGGAAAGACACTGTACAGTAATTTAAAATAGCATAAAGTGAGACACTTCTGTCTTCAAATATTGGTGGCATTATTAAACAAATACTTATTCTGACTAGGTTAGTTTTAAGAGATCAGATTTTACTTGTAATTTAAAATGTGGCAAGGAAACAAACTAATCATTAGGAAAAATGTTTGCAATTATCAACAAAATGTGTATATGTAAGACAAATTTGGGGAATGAAAGGTGGGAATAATTAAACTTTTAATCAACATTTTTTTTCCAGATATTCTTATTTTAAATATAGATGAGAGGTTACATTTCAATTCCTGGTTTGTAGCATTTAACACTTCAAATTTTGTATTTTAAACCCAAACCACTAAGCATTAAATTAAAAAATCTTTGTCCCTGACATTGCAGTAATGAGTTGTACTGTGCCAGTATCCAGCAGGGTTGGTAATAACTAGCTTTGATTCTGTTTCATGAGTTTTTATGTCACAATTTCGATTGATGGTAATAAGGCTAGGAATAGCTGATTGTGTTGGCATGGGAATGAATGTTCCCCTTTTAGATCAAAATAACTTGAATAGCTTTTGATATTGGATTTCATTCCTAATGTGAAAAATGCCTTCTTCCAACAGAAAGAGTCTAATAGATGATAGAGTTTGCAAGCTGGGGCAGGTTTGACTTTCAGGCATCATGGGGTACAATATTTCAAAGAAAAATGCACCAAAAAGAGAAGTCAGATCTGTCTGCCTGAATTTTGTCATTTTATTTTGCTTTTGGCTTTAAAGGCATTCAGGTTTTGGCTGTTAATTTAACAAGCTGTTTACCTTGGCAGAGCTGGGCCTAAGACCAGCCTTTGTTGGTTAACAAATAAAATTAGTTTGAGCTCACTGTCCATGGAGTGTTTTCTCACATCATGAATCATTGTGCAAGCTGTGACACTGTTTTAGTCCAGTTCCTGAGGAGAAATCTTGCACAGTACTTCAGGAATGAGGTATGTTGTACTTGCAAATGTGGAGCAAAGCTCAGATCTGCTTTTTTCTTAGCGTATCTGGATCAGTGTTGTCTCCAGTATCAATCCAGCTTCCATGAAGATAAAATTTCACCTCTAAAGAAACAAAAAAGATTGTTTGACTGGCAGAATGAAATTTTCATAAAACAGTTTGAGAATATGGCGTGGTTTAGCATGCTTTAGAAAATGAGCTTGATTTAAAAACTGCAACTGCATGGACCTATAAATTACAAAGCACTTTTAGGCTGTTGTATGCTCTGCAAGCTTCAGTAGCGTGATAAATGAGAATTTTGAGTGATATCAGAAGTACCTTCCCAACAGTTTGTCACAATCTGCACATTTGTTAGGTGTGCTCTTAGTCCTCTTTCCAAACTGTGCTCTTGGTTTTCTTTGAAGAGTTTATAAACGTCTTGATTGTGTGGTCCGTTTTTGGTGACTCATATGTCTGACAGCTTACATGCACTTATGTTACAGTAATCAAATTCTCTGAGAGGAGACAGCTTTTAAAAATATTTATATGTGTTTTTTAGTAAGTAGAAGCTTTTATAGACAGAGAAGAGCCTGCACAGTAAAGGGGTTTTTTTGCTTGTTTAATTAAACTTCCAGTAAAACAAAAGTGGTTGAACAGCTGCAGCTGTCTGTATACGAATTAGCGCAAGGCAGACAAACTGCAGGAAGATAACTCCAGTCTCCAGTGCTGCCAGCTTACCGAAGCAGCTGTAGAGTCAAATCAACAGCCCTGTCCTACCTTTTGGTCTCTCCTCATAAGAGGAGAACATCATTAATAAGAAAATGAAACTGTCAAGAATCCTGTCAGTTTTACAGCCGCCTTAGGGGAAAACTGGAAGCACAGCAACAGGTACTAGAACTCTTTTAAAACATGGGACTTAGAGAGTGGGAGAGTTGTTTGCTTTCCTTCAGTATGTCTTGATGCAGTCTGAATGTGGACAAGTGCTTGAAGAATCACTAGTTGGAGCCAGCCCGAATCTCTGCTCCACGTTCATCTCCCCTTACAGCTCTCTAACCACCTCCTGGTTGCTTAGGCGCAACTCAGAGCAAAGCAGTGTGTAATTGCATCCACAGCAAAATGAGAATAGAATTTAAAAGCTTCCTAAGTAGGGAGGAGAAATGACTTGGCACATACAAAAAGCAGTGTGTAAGCTGTGAGTCCTGAGAGCAAGTGCATCCTAGTAGGCTGCTTAAAAACGAAGGATGCTAAAATGCTAAAAATGAAGGCCATGCTCTCAAAAGGTCTTTCCTGGGGCTCAACCAAATTGGAAATACCCTGCTAAATAGTCTGAATTTTGCCTTTTTTGAGCCCGAGTGCTGTTGTGCTGGAGATAAAAATTTTCATTGGTGCGAGACTTAAAGCAGTGTGTGCCTTGGTGCCACTGCCTGAATCCAGTAGTCTTTGGAGAACTATTGTGTAAATACAACTTTTGAACCAACTTTGCTGGTTGCTTTGGAGTAAAGTATACATATGTGGATAATGTTGATGCTATTTTTAGGGACTTCAGTTCATATTTTAGAAATAGATTTTTTTTATTATTTATTTTTTTTATTATCTCTTAACTGAAATGGATAGTGCAAGTTCAAAAGATTCTCTAGTTTGTGTAGTAGTTGGTACAGAAGGGGTCCAGAAATGCCACCAGAAGTGGTGTGGAATGGCACAGTAGTTGTGGTGGCATGCTGCAGGGCAACTAGATGAGTTTAAAAATTGTTTCGATGGAGCTCAAAGGTTTGGGCTTTCCAGATCTTCTGCAAGCCCCTGAGGCTTCAAGAGCCCAAACCCCCAACTTCCCTGCATGAAGGGCAGGCAGAGTCTGTGCCTCTTGGGGTGGGATTGGAGACTCCCAGAATGGCAAGTCTAGAAGCCTGAAGTTTGTAACTTCTGACATCAGTCGGAAAGCTCCTGCTCCACGTCAAGATCTGCAATCACAGAACAGATTCAGTGCTCTTGTAGGTGATAAGGGTCTGGGTGCTCCATCCAGTGAAGTGCCCAAGCTGGCTAAACCTGAGCCATGCAGGAGTGCCAGGAGAAAATGGCAAGTGATAACAGTAGGGAAATTCCCTGCTGCGGGGGTTGCAGACTCCCATCTGCTGACCTGACCTGTCATCTAGGGAGGCTTGTTGCTTGCTGGGGACTTGGATGTGCAGTGTTGTGAAAAGACTGCCAAGGGTTGTCTGGCACTCAGACTACTACCTCCTGCTGCCCTTCCATGTAGGGTTCCATGATGTTGCCAGGGGTGATCTGGAAAGTATCAGTTCTTACTATATGGCTCTAGGGTCATGGTCAAGGGCATGGGAGCCTGGATGGTTTTCTCTTTGATCCTTTTGGTGAGAGGGAAGTGGACAGATACTGTGGGTAACAATTGCTTGCATAACTGGTGTCAGCAGCAGAGTTTTAATTTTATGATCATGGGACCCTCTTTGAGGATTGCTTGGAAAAGATGGGATCCACCTGAATAAATGGGGCAAAAACATCTTTGCTAACAGGCTGGCCAGCCAGGTGAGGAGAGCTTTAAAACAGTAATGATGAGGTAGGGAGAGGATGACCAACAATCTTGTGAGGAAGTGGTGGACCAGGTCGGCAAACAAAATGTGTGGGGTGATGCAAACAGTAGGTACCTTGTAATCAAGAAAACAGGACTGAAGGGGGCCCCTTGCCGAGCATATTTATATGAACAAGGAAATGCCTTTCAGACTTACAGGGAAAACTCTTGTACTTTTTATGGGAAATCAGCATGGCTGGTTGCCTCTCTGAAATGTCTGTGTTCTCATGCACACAGAGTGGGGTGCAAAGAAGAGAAATTACATGTCTGCATGCAGTTGCAGAGTTATGATTTCATTGGGATCATGAAGATATAATGGGATGGCTGACATGACTGGAGTGGTGCAATAGATGGATACAGGTTCTTTGGGAATGACAGGCTAAGAAGGCAAGGAAGGGGAGTTACTCTACATGCAGCAGAGCAGCTGAAAAGCATGGAGCTGTGCTGTGGGACAGATGAGGAACCACCCAAGAGTTTGTGGGTTGGGTTAGAGGGCAGACCAATGTGAATGATGTAGTGATGGGTGTCCCTACAAACAGTCTAACCAGGAAGAAGTAGTTGATGGGGCCTTCTTCAGACAGCTGGAATAAGGCTCACATTGGCAGGACCTGGCCTTCGTGGGTGATTTCAACCACCCTGATATCTACAGGGGGGATAAGGTAGTTCGCTTATGCCCTGGGTATGAGTAATTCAGGAGGTTTCTGGAATGTGTTGACTGCTGGATCTCATACTTGCAGAAGACGAAGAACTGTTTGGGGATCTGAAGGCTGATGGCAGCCTTGGTTGCATTGACCATGAGATGGTAAAGTTCAGGATCCAGGGGAGGGTGGGAGTGTGAAGCAGAAAGCAGGATTGCAACCTTGGACTTGAAGAAGGAAGACTTTGGCCTGCTCAGGGATCTGCTTGGAAGAATCCCACTGGAGACAGTTGTGGATAAATGAGGGATCCAGGTGAGCTGGGTGGTTTTCAGGGATCACCTCCTCCAAGCTCAATAATGGACCATCCTGACAAGCAGGAAAACAAGCAGAGGTGGTAGGATGCCTTCGTGAATGATCAAGGAGCTCCTGACAAAAATCAAACATAAAAAGAAAGAGTACAGGAGGTGAAAGTGGGGAGAAATGACCTGGGACGAAGGTAGAGAGAATGTCTGGGTGTGCAGGCATGGGGTTAGGAAAGCCAAAGACTACCTGGAGTTGAATGTGGTAAGGGATGTTGTTGTGGGTTAACCTCCGTGGGCAAGTCAGCTTGTTCACTCCCCTACAGTGGGATGGGGAAGTGAATTGAAAGGATAAAAGTGAGAAAACTCATGGGTTGAGATAAAGGTCATTTAATAGGTAAAGCAAATGCTGCGTGTGCAAGCAAAGCAAAATAAGGAATTCAATCGCTACTGTCCATCGGCAGGCAGATGTTTAGCCATCTTCTGGAAAGCAGGTCTTCATCAAACGTAATGGTGACTTGGGAAGACAAATGCTGTAACTCCAAATGTACCACCTTCTTCCTTCTTCTCCCCAGCTTTTATTAGTGAGCACAACATCATATTGTATGGAATATCCCTTTGGTCAGTTGGGGTCAACTGTCCTGCCTGTGTGTCCTCCCAGCTTCTTGTGCCCCTCGGGGCAGCATGAGCAACAGAAAAGGCCTTGAGGCTTTGTGTCCTGGTTTGAGGACCCTTTAGCAATAGCTAAAACATCCCTGTGTTATCAACGATGTTTTGGTCACAAACCCAAAACACAGCACTATGTGGGCTCCTATAAAGAAAATTAACCCTATCCCAGACAAAGCCATTAGAGATGTGAAAAACAACAAGAAAGGCTTCTATGGCCACATGAGCAACAAGAGGAAGACTAGGAAAAGCGGGCCAGTTGCTGAATGGGAATGAGGACCTTGTCACAGAAGTACTTAATGTCTTACCTCTGTCTTTAGTAGGACTACTGGCCTTCAGAAATCCCAGGCCCCTGAAACCAGTGGGAAAGTCCAGGGCAAGGCAGACCTACCCTCAGTGGAGGAGAATCAGGTTAGAGAATGTTTAAAGAAACTGGACGTGTGTAAAGCCATGACCCTGGTGGGGTATGTGCTGGGGGAGCTAACTGGTATTGGGAGGCCACTCTTGTTAGTCCTTGAAAGGTCATCCTGACTGGGAGAGGTTCCTTAAGACTGGAAGAAAGCAAATGTAACGGCTGTCTTCAGGAAGGGTAAGAAGCCTCCCTTTTGCTGAGAACAACAGGTTGGTCAGCATCATATTGACCCCTTGGAAGGTGACGGAGCAAATAATCCTGGAAGCCATTTCCAAACCTATGAAGGACAAGAAGCTGTTTGGGAGTAGTCAGCATGGATTTATGAAGAGGAAGTCACGTCTGACCAATCTGTTAGCCTTCTATGATAAGATCACTGACTTGATGGTTGATGGGAGGGCAGTGACTGTTGTTTACATTGACTTCTGCAAAGCTTTTGACACTGTCTGCAGTATCATCCTCATTGGCAAACCGATGAAGTGCAGACTAGGTAAATGGATAGTGAGGTGGACTGAAAACTGGCTGAAGTGCCAGGCTCAAAGGGTTGTGATGAATGGGGTGAGGTCCAGCTGAAGGCTGGTCCCTGACAATGTGCTGCAGGGGTGGATAGTGGGGCCAGTGCTGCTCAAGATCTTCACTGATGACCTGGAGGA
>RSEF01000001.1:144112708-144122978 GCA_003993805.1 Himantopus leucocephalus | reverse complement strand
GGAATCAGGCGAAAGAAGGGGCTCAGCCTTCAGCTCCTGCCAGCCACCTGGGTCCCCGCTGCCGCCGGGCACAGCAGCCCGGGAGAAAGCGCGGCCGAGCCCGGGCGCCCGGAGGCGCCTGCTGCCGAGCCGCCGGGGTGGGCGTCTTCCCCCGCCGGCCGGTGCGTCCGGCGGGGCGAGGGTGCGCAGAGCAGCTGGGTCTCCCCGCCGCGGGCGGCTGCTGCTGCTGCTGCCGGAGCGAGCGGCGCGGCGGGAAGTGTCGCGAGACTGCGCCAGAGCCGCTGCGCCGCCTCGAGCGGCGGCGGCGGGGGAAGGAGGGCGGGGAGGAAGGAAGCGGAGCGGAGCGGCGGTCCCCTGCGGGGTTAGGGTCGGAGGAGAGGGGTGCCGAGGCGCCCCGGGCCCGCCTCGCCCGGCGGGGGGGAGGAGGTGGCTCCTTCCCTCTCGGGCCAGAAAGCGTCAGCCGGGCACGGGGAGGCACCGGGGGCGCGGGCAGGGGAAGGGGCTCGTCTTCTTTCGGTGCCGGGGGAGGAGGGAGGGCGCTCTGGGCTCCGGCCACCGGTTCTGGGAGCGGGCGGCCGCTCCCCCGCGGCGGGACAGGCGGGTACCTCAGGTTCGTGCCAGCCACCTTCCCCGTCCGCGCACGGCCCCGGGAGCAGTTACCTGCTCAGGCCGTGCCCGGTCCTGCCCCCGCGGCTCTGCCTTCGGGGAGACTGGGAAACGCAGCGGCAGCTCCGCCGGTGACCCCTCGTCGCGCCGCGTCTCCCCCCGGCCCTAGCCGTGAGGGACGGGGGGCGGCAGCCTGGGCCACACTCCCCTCCAATCCTTTGTAGGCTTGGCGCTGGAGGCCGGGAGGGAAGGAAGAAAAGGTAGAAGGACAAAAACGGAGTGGCTGTTTTTGGTGGTGGTGTTTAAAAAAAAAAAAAAAAGCCGAGTGGCACATGAGCAGCTGATTGTTCTTTTCAGGTATTCCAGGAAGATGTGAATAAAACTGGGTAGAAGAGAGAGCAGTTCACATAGATGAGTAACGTTTCTGGACAGAAAGACACCTAATGAGGCCTTCTTCACAGGCAAGTCTTCACACAGGTGAAGACCCATTGGAAAAAAAATACACTAGTAGCCAAGGGGAAGAGCAGATTAAAAACTGTACAGATTATTATCTGGTACAAGAGATAAAGTATAGGTAACATCTTTTACAGCACAAGAACCTTCAGCATTAATGAAAGGTTAAGCAAAAACACCTGTTCTAACCTCAGGTAGTTACTTTGGGTAAAGACAGAAAACTGCCAGTAACATGTTTTTGTACTTCCCCCTACCTCTCCTCCCCACTCCCACCAAAGTACAACCGAGCTTATTTTGAAAAAAGTTTTTTTGAGGATAGAAAATCTTTCCAGGTGTCATCTGGTTTCTTGACCATGAAAATCCCTATTTTTGAAATTGTGACAACGGCGAGTTGTTTGAGAGAAAATTTAGAGGAGTTTAATCAATGAGGGGCTTAAGTATTTAGACAGAATTCCTAATTCTTGACTTATTAATTTGTTATTATATATTTTTAAGAAAAATTTAACCACAGCTATGAAAACTTGCTTTTAAGTTCCTTCTTTACATGCTATAGCAGCAATAGAACATTGGAACTCAAGAAGTTTGTCTATTCTAATCTTTTGCAAAAAAATTAATTATTGTGATAAAACCCTAACAGAGATAATACTTAAATTTTTTAAGTGTTTTTAAACATAACTAAAGGAGGAAAGTAAGTTCAACTATGAAAAGGAATACAGTGGAAATAGGCTGGATATAGATGTAGACAGCCTCCCGTTCATTGTTTCACTGAAAAGTTCAGAGACTTGAACCACCTTGGTATTGTTTTCAGGAACACTGGGACACCAAGTCACAAACCACTGACAGAGTTCCAAGACTGGACATGGGGGGGGGGAATGGAAAAAATGCATTTTGTCTTTATACATATGCAGAACATCTTTTAGCCAGTCACATGTTACTAGAAAGCCAACATTCACTCACTCATACACACCTTAATAAACCAATGCTGGTTTCTGCTATCCACAATTCCTCATTGCGTAAGAGCATTTGACCTCTATTACGTGAAAAATTTAAAAGATTAATTCTGGGAAACTACCAGAATGAAAGGTAGCAGCTTTTACTTAGGCATTGTGACAAACTAGCTGAAATGGTCAAGTCAATCAGAACAAAATAATATGTCCAACTAAGTAGAATTGATGCAACCAGGTTTTAGAAGGAAGATACTTCTGTTGTTAGCATGGTAATTTTATATCAAGTTTGGCTTTCCAGTGCTCCAGCTGTGTAGTTTAATGTAGAGGAAATGGTATAACTGAATAATTTAGCTTGGTATATACCGATAGCACTCTTTTGGTAAGAACTCTTCAGGGCTGGTAGTAAAAGTGATAAGGAATAACACAAAGTAGTCATGTCACAATGTCAGTGTTACAATGCATAGGAGAAAGCCAATTTGATGGCATTCTCAAACAGATTCCCAGTTTCAACTATCACTAAAAATTAATGTATGGGAATTTCTTGGCTTTCCCAAGTAAAGCAGTAACACAGTACAGCAGGTTGTCCCTTCCAGAAATTGGAAGAGCCTCACTGTAAACTGGGGGAAGCACTGTCGTAGTACCTCCAAGACTTAGCTTCCCATTGTTCCCAAGCCAAAGAATTTCTATAGGACTGATCTTGCTTTCCTATAAGGCCTACCTCAATATGGGCACCCCTCAGTTGGGGTTAATTCAAAGTAACATTGCAATATATGGGGATTTTTTTTATACCTTACCTTTGTGGGGAAAAAGCCGAATGAATACACATCATGACAGCATTTAGAAAAGAAACTTCTCTTTACCTGTTAAGGAACTGCTTACAGAAGCCAAAGAGATGTTTTTAAAGCAATATTGATGCAAGTTAGCCACTTTTATCTAAACTGACATGCACTTCCAAACATGATTAGCCATATGCACTTCCGAAGACTGTAGTCTAATAGTTGGGAAGCATTATTGTTATTATATCCCTTAAGTATTACTTAAACATTCTTACCAAGGGGAAAAAAGTGACAAGGCCTCTCTCCTGTAGCTATTCTACATCACAGTAGATTGACCACAGATCAAGGACTTTTGTTTTGATATCCAGTTCAAGGATAACCACCAGATTAGAATAGGAGAATTATTTTTAAAAAGCCCAAATTATTTATATATAGTGAAGATCAAAACAGATTCAGATTATGGCAAGTTTAAGTACATAATGGGGAGGTTAACTCTTCTCCTTTAATTAAACACAACAAGCCTATTCTAGCTTCACTTCATTCTCACTCCACTCTATTAGGGGATTTTAGGATTAAACTAACATGGTTATTCTTACCTCACATTGATGATACTGTATTAAGGGAATTCTTAAAAATGCACACTATTTTATTGGATGTAAACTTTGGTAGAAGTTAGCTAAGCAAACATGCACCTTCTCCCAGGTTGCCTCTTTACAGGGCAAGAATCAGAATTTGGCAGAGATCCTAAGGATTTTGAATGCCATGGAGGAGATGGATGTACCTGCTTTTCAAAGTTTTTTTTAAACTACATCTAATTTGTGCTATTAATGAGGCGAGATTCATATTTTATCTCTTTGGAAAGGGAGCTTCTTTTAGCCAAAAAAGTGTGCCTATAATGTGGATCGATACTTTAATCTCAAAAAGCAGCAATAAATGAAGCAACAGTTATAAAAAAATTCAATGGCTACATAGATCAAGTAAAATACTCTGAAAATGACACCAAATATTAATAACTATTGAATCAAATCACTGAATTATTTATAGGCAAAAATTGTGTTAAAACATTTATTGTCTGTAGAAACAAAATTTACATTGTTTTTATATAAACTATGTTAAACATTCATATAAACATACCTACATCTTAATATATACTTATGAATGAGGCTTTTAGATATGGGATAACATTGTCAAAAGCACCATTGTAGACTTCAAAGACTGCAGACTTAAAATGCGTTTGCACTTAACTCCATCTTCAGTAGTTTAAAAGTGTTATTTCTTATCCACACTTAGAAATAACTACAGTAAAGATTTCTATTACTGTGTTTGCATGTGTACATACATGTGCACATACACACATTAGATGGTCCTTGTGAAACTACAGTATAAATAAGGTCAACTTTAATATATTCCTTAGAAGTGGACGTTAGTCCACATCCTCATTCAATTGGGGGAAAAAAATCCTGCTATTCTTAAAACAAAACAATGAGGCTTTTTTTATTCCATGAAGAGCGTACTCAAACAACAACTGATTCCACCCTGTCTCTTCCCTCAACAATAAAGACATAAGAGAAGCTAGTCACAAAATAAAAGCCATCTACTGCATTATTTACAGAAAATGAAATATTAAAAAGACAACATGAGATTTAGACTGCTTAGACAAAATTCAGAGCAATGAACAGTGAACAGAAGAAAACTGTATCAAAGTGGTAGGCAGCATAGAGCTATTAAACCACATGGCTAAATACCTACTCAAAAAACCCTCCAACAACAAAACCCATCAGGCACAGAAGGAAGGGGCAGGTGTTATGACAATAGTTTTCTCTGATCTTAATGCTGAAAATTTATGCTCACCAAGCTTGAAACAGAACACACTTAAATGTTCATCGCTGTCCTTAAGGTCTATTAAGAAGTCAAGTGTTACAAGTAGGCTTTCAAAGATCTTGAAATGGCTTTTTTTTTTCCCTTCATAAGGAGGCTGAAGAACCTCCTGTCTTCAAATCCTGAAGCAGTGGAATGAAGTTTGTCAAGGGCTAGAGTTACGTGCAGAAACATTTTTTTTATATTCATTAGGATGCAAGTCTGAAGTCTGTCTTTTAGAGAGCTTTCCCACAGAGAACTTTGTAGATGGCTGTTCAGATGCTTAAAGAAAGGCAAGAAGCATGTTTCTGCACAGCATGGGAAGAGATCCCTTTAGAAAGCAAGGAAGTTAAAGATCTCCCTCTATATACAGTCTTCTAAGGTGGATACTGAGAATTCAAGTCTCTCTTTGCTATAATCTTTAATCATCTTCTCCAAGCAGCTCTCACTATCCATTTCCAAGACATGGCAGAAAATGACCTGCTGATACGTAACAAGCAAGTTGAGAACCCTGCCTTTTTTAATGCCACAAAAGTGTAATTTTGTTTTTTGTCTTGTGTTTAAAGCAACTAAGTTCATATAAAGAAAATTCAGCGTTTCACCCTGAGGCCCTGGGAGAAAAGCAGCAGGTAAACCCTTATCACAACTGGCAATCAGCTGAATTTACTCCCATCCTCTGCTATCAGTTACCTGAGTTGAGAGTTATGTCCAAGTCTCAAGACCATCAAAATACATCAGGTAAGGGGATTTTAAACTTGTAATTAATTAGAGTTAAGGCAGGCTTGTAGAAGCCCTGCAATATGTTGCTTCTTACTAGCCCCAGAATTTTGTTAACCTTGTGAACTCAATCATCACAAAGTTTAAAATGAGGATTCTAACCAATCTATGTAGAGATTAAACAGATCAGCAATATAAATGCTAACATCACAACAACTTATTATTTCAGACACTTATAAGGAAGACTCTAGTCATATTAAACCCCATTGCATTTTGGATAGCAATTAAAAAAACAATTTCACATGTGAACAATTAAGAATATGACATGAGCATTTAACAGTCATTTCAAGTCAACCAAAAGAAAGGCAATTCACATTTATATTTTCAAAGTATAAAACAGAAAGCTAGAAAGCTCTTACACAAATACATTTTTAACTTGCCCTTCCAATGCAAATGCAGTGACAGACTTCACTAATACAAGAGACACTGTTTTTCTTCTGAGGCTTATACACATATTTAGAGTAAGTGGTTATTTTCACAACTGTTATGAGTCCATGCTCCCATTAGAAACAATGCAATAATCAGGATATTACTTAAGTCTTTGTACAGGTGTTTTCTACAATGCAGTCACAATACAGAAAGGCACCAAGTTATTCAAGTAAATTGACCTTTCTTCTACTTAATGCTTTTTCTTGTGCCTTCACAACCCAATCAGTAACTTCAATACATTGTTCTCAACCAAACATTATATTCCAGTGCACCAGAACTTTTCTGTGCTAGAAGAATAAATAAGCTGATTTGTGTATGAGTATATAGACACAAGTTTCTGTAATTCACAAAGATAAACGTACATAGCAATGTCTCACATGAGATAATACCACTGAAGGTGCCTCTAGCACCTAAGCCAGTCACTTAATTCAATTTCTGTATTAATTTTATAAAATGTAGGAAGTTTTATCATGACAGAATCCTAAATTAGCAAAGTAAAATTATCAGTAAAAAGTGTGATTTGAGCAAATGGTATCACCTTAAATAAAAGCTAAAGCAACTCAAACAGTGACTATGTTTCATCATGACACTCATCTTAAGACCAAGGGTGGGCAAGGGAAAAAAAAAAAAATCAGTCAGTAAACATGCCAAAAAAAACCTGTTTGTAATATGTTGCTCACAGTTGTAGAAATAAAAAACAAAGCTAAGCTGTTGAAGTACAACACAAATTAGAGATACCTAGTCATGCACTGGTTAAGATAAGAAAGCACAAAACCAGAGAAGCCAGTCATACTTTTAAACCTGGTTAAAGCAGCATTAACTGACTGAAGTCTGGCTACTTCAGCATTACTTCCAAACAGTGTTAGCAAGACTGCCATGTCAGAAGCTTCTTCGTGTATCCACTCTCCCCATTTGCTCAACAACGAGTCCTCTTCAGGCTTTAATAAGGACACTGCAGGAAGCTTACAGAAACAGTAGTATCCTGTTGAATAAGACAATATAGCTTCAGTAGTTTGTCCTATGTATTATATGGTTTCACTTCTTACGTGTTTTACAGTGCTTTAGCACATTCAGTAGCAGCGTGAATAGCTTGTGGGTTTGAGGATAAGCCTGCCCTCATCTGCAGGGGGACATGCAGCACTCCCCTGCCAGCAGGCTGCTCAACTGCAGCTATTCCACATTTGCTTTGGGTTGACTCACTTAACCTGTTGTTTCAATTCCTTATTTTCATCTCCCTGTAAACCTGCACAGGATGATTTTGCCAGATTCATCACTGACAGCATAAGTAAATAAATATTTTCTTATGTGCAGAAAGTTGCCTGCCTCTATTTGACCAGGAAATTTCTTTCCTTTGGCTTCCCATTTTGTGTATGCATGTCAAAGTTACAGAAAAACCATCTGAAACTTAGGTTTTAGAAACAAACCATCTGCTGTCACTTTTGAATGACCATTAACATCAATGAACGTGGCACACTTCCTGCCTGCTTATCCCCTATGAACACTAAGCAGTACACTCCATGAATTGAAGATTTTAAGTAACACTATTTTAGCTGTTCTGAGCCATACCTAAGCTTTCAAATAGTCTCTCTACTGAAGGCATTGTCAAAAAAACATTAAAAAAAATCATGTAGAAATCACATTCTGACTTTACACCCAAAAAACAGATTTCCTTTTCTCTGAACATACCTTTACCTAGTATTAGAATTCTGATCTACTATCCACAACAGAGACTAGCCTGCATTCTGTACGGCTAACACTGTCTTGGAAATGATGGAAATACATTAGCCTGCATATACTGTGGATATGGTGAACAACTTTTTTCTTGAATAAGAACATCTCTGAAAACTACTTGCTATGCATCTTTAATTTACCGGCAATAAAAAGTCCAAACAAATCTGTAATACATACACACAACCCTATGATATACGATATATTAAGGCAAAGGCTATAAACAGGAAATAAGCACAATATTGTTTATAGCTGCTTATAAAACATGTCTGGCTATTTGAGTTTTGCACACAGCACAACAATATTGCAGTACAGTAAAGTTCAGAGAATTACTGGGATTTTGAAGAAAATTACAAGCTATCTGCATTAAAGCAGTTTCAATTATGAACAGCTTTGTTAGAAGACATGCTTATAAAAACTTACGTTTTTTGTTTTTCTTGTAATTAAATACTTCAGGCCCCAATTTCAGAATCCAGGAAATCACCAAGTCATTTATGACGAAAAAGATTAGAGAACACGTGGCTTGGTCAAGAATGTCATACACCAAAATATAATGAGACAGCATAATTTGAATACAGACCAACTAATCCTCTAACAAACCCAAGCATGCTTTCAGTGCAGTTATAAGCTACTGCTACAGTACATTACATACCTGCCTGTTACCATTCATTTTAATCAAATACTGAAAGTTGTCCCAACATTCTAACAATTTACAAATGTATATACACATCAGAAAACCCAAGAATATCATTAAACTAAAGTAATACAAAATACTGTTTTACAGAAATGACTGAACAGAGGTGTAAAATCTATTGCACAACCTAAAAGGTCATTACTTGGAAAATCCTGAGCTAATGTGCTATTACCAAACAATTCAGGCACTTTTTTTTTTTCCTTTTTTATTACATAAGCAATAAACTTCCAACATATAAACCTCTGGGTATAACAACTCAGGTTCCATCTGTAACATCATGCTTAGAGAAAAAGTATTCAATAAATAAGACTCCCTTCAATGACTTCTTTACTTGAGACTGGTATGTAAAAGGAACTAAAGGTACATACTACAACGTTTCAATTGAATACTGGACTTTAAAAGCAATTATTAAAACTGTAAAAAAGTTCTGCAGCATTCCACTACTGAAAAATAAAGTTATTTTTAATCGAGAAAGTTACAGGGTTAGTTCCTTTATCCTATTTTAAGTCTTGACAAAGTTGTCAAAAAATGAACAGATGCTCCCTTTGCTGTGTTATCTGTTTCAACTTCAGGATCACAGCTCAGTTCAGGTTTCTGTTGCAATATTTAAATTTCCCTACAGAGAGAAAAAAAATCGTTACTGTCAAGTTGTAACAGTGGAAAAAAGCCTCCCAACCCTCATAAGTACTGTATTACTATAGTATATAACATACAAGATTCTTTCAATTATGGATTGAAACAGCACAACTGTAAAGATGATACCTTAAAGGATGCATATGCATCATTATTTCAAAAGGGTGAAGTAAAGATGTTCAGACTAGTTTAAAAAATCTCAAGGACAAGTCTAATCATTACACTAGGCAAAAATACAAGAAATGCTAGAATCTGAGGAACAGTTTCGTTTTTTAAGAATTAGCCAACCAGCAATCAGTATGCTATTAAGAAAATGGCTGTCATGCTTATTCTTCAGGATTTATTTTACTTTAACTCAGAGGACACTCAAGTTCTTCACTGAGCCTAAAAATCAATATTCAGATCTTATTATGCTTCTCTAATTCCAATCATAATCTCCAGCAGCCAGATTGTGTTCAGCATGCTTTATAGGTTCCAGACAAGAACCTTAATATTCAATTACAGAAAAGCATTGGAAATTATTGGGGAAAAGCTCACTACAACAAAATTATGGCACTTCTACACCCATTTTACAAGGTCATAATTTTGGGAAAAAATCCTTCTCCATCTCTTTTCCACTGATTCCAATTCAATTTAGCCTTCAGAGATCATACTTCTCAGAGTCCATGCAAATGTAAAAGGCATTCACCAGTATACTTCAGCAACAAGTGACCCATTTGCTAAAATGTTTGGTTTTCTTCCTCAGGTTTTTTTTCCATTTGTTTTTTGGGGTTTTGGTGGGGTTTTGTGTTTTGCTTTCCCCCCCTACCCCACTGGGCTGTAAACTTGTTTTTTTTCTGAAAACAGCTCTAAGAACCTATGCTTCTGTGCTCTTAAGAACCGAACTCTAATCCAATTACAAATACTTATGGAAGTGTATTTACTTGTAGCTAGGTGGACACAGAATTACACAACAAGAATCCCGATAGAATTGCAAGGGACTGTGTAGGTCATCTAATCCAATTCTCTGATGTCATGAGTAACCTCATACTACTTTGATCATACTTGATCAATTCTAATAAAGGATTTAGAATGTTTTAACTACTGATCCTCACAAAAGCTGTAACATTTTATATAGTTCAAAAGTTCTTCTGCAGTTCAAGATTACTGTTGTCCCATACATACTGTAAATCAAAAGGTATCATAAAACACATGTGCCTAATTATTTCAGCTTGAGCTTATCAAACCATTTTACACAGACAACAAATAGTGTAGGATGCTTTATTCAGAACAGCAGTCCAGTGTACACTTTAAAGCACATGATTAATTTAAGGTAACATAAACAAAGAGGAGAAACACACAGGTGTAGTAAAAAAAATTAATACCCTTCA
>RSEF01000001.1:144076042-144112608 GCA_003993805.1 Himantopus leucocephalus | reverse complement strand
TTTTTTTACACAGAGTGCCACTTTCTCTTCCTATCAATAGGAAGAGAGATCAACTGAGCTCAAGGAGAGACTACTGAAACAGAGGCAACTGCAGAATCTCAGAGGCCACCTCTGACTTGCAATTACCCAAAGCAAGTTTCAGCAAGTTTCCATGGAATAACCATGGAAGAAATAGGAGCGCACAATCAAGTTTGCCTATAAAGTACAGAGAACCAATATTCCAGAAAATCCCATCCGATTTATTCCATGGAGATTTAAAAATTGGAATGGATCATATGAATATTCATATTTTATAAACAGCTTAGTGAAAAATAAATTAAGCCAACTTACCTTTTCTTTCCTCAAAAATCCATCTCTGAATTTATTAGTGGTAAATCCCCTTACACCAACAGAACGTAACCGCTGGTACTTAGCCTGAATATATAAACCCTTCTGTACTAAGCCCGATTTATAATGGGATTGCAAACGGCCATCCGCAAAGTTGCTCTGTAAGGGTGGGGAAGGGAGGGGGGGAAAAAAAATGTGCAAAATGAGGACACCAAAACTCAATAGTTTATGTTCAAAGTTATACACATGTAAAACTTACAGTACTGAACAACAGAAGTTTGCATTTGCCAGTGCAGAGCCTCTTCCTTTATTTCCCATTTAATATTCCTCAGACCACTAGTACCATGTGGCTCAAAGAACTGCTGTATCGTACTGTTTAAAACATCTGAAATTATCTTCCTCATTGAAAGAGCTAAATGTGTTGTACAACATTTTAACATTTTTTCAAACTTTAATGAAAGTAAACCAGTATCAACAAAAAAGTTTAAGACAACACCTCACTATTGCTAACAAATTCAGTGATGTCAGGCCTGCAGTGGGCACACATCTTGAGTCTAAAAAAGTCATATTAAACAGAAGTCAGTATATATATTTTTCCTATGGTTTTAAGATCTTACAGTCTGAGCATAAATTCATTGCTCTATGTCTTTGTCCCCTCCAGACTGGAACACTGTAAACTAACCTAGTGTGGGACCAGTAGTGAAGGCCACAGAGATAAACGGCTTACAGGCGAATGGCATTATAAATACACAGAATACAGCAAGATCCACAGCAGTAAAGTTATAAAAATGTTTTAATTACTAAGCACTTGGACCTCCAACAAAATAGGCAGTAAAAATCTTTAGAGTAAGAAAAACCCTGTTCATCATAATTTCTAATAGTTTTCCAGTACTGCCAGTTTAAGTATTCCAACATGGTCTGGAGGGAAAGCATTCCTGTATATATTGGTCCTTTAAATTTAAAGGTTTCCCCTCCCTGAACTTTAAACAAACAACACTTTCCAGCTAAAAAGAAGAAATATCCTGACCATATAAAATTCTTGTCACCTTTTACAAAAACCTTTAAAGGGTAGGAGAGAACAAAATATATAACAGAAATAGACCTTCTTGAGCATGACCCAATTACTTTGGCGAAATCAGTCTCCTTTTGACAGAGATCACTTCAAGAAAAATCACATGCTCTGAGGTTGCAATAAGTTTGGTACCAGTTTTTCCACTGTGTGGCTGGTGAACAGCTAAGAAAGGACTGCACAGAACAGAGGTTCCTTTATGCAAATGCAAAGGTTTTGTTATTTCCCAAATCATTCCACACACCCACTATGTAGGAGGTAACTGAGAAGCTGGCCCCATCAGTCCCCCAGGGTTACTCTCATAGTGCTTGTAGGCAGAAGATACTTGCAGAAGGCTACTAAATGCTAACCCCTTTCCTGAAAAGCATCGCAGTCCAGGCACAATACAACTAAGAGCAAGCAAATTCTCTAAGTAGGTATATGCCTGCCTTAGGGAAAACTGAAGGGTATTTTTAATGCTGGATTAAGCCCCTGAACACAGTTAAGACTAAAAGTTCCCATTTCCCCCACAGCTGCTGTGGTTCTCTGCTTGGACATAGGTGGCTAGAAAGAAGGTGGCCTTAAGTGGTCTGCCACTGCATTTGCATGACAACAAGCAAAGGAGCAGACCAAAAAGAGAGGGGGGGGGAAAGGTATAAGATATTGAAAATGAGATGACACACAGCTTGAAAGTGTCAACTCAAGTATCTACATGTTCCATAAGCGAGGCAGCAGAGGAACAGCGGTATTATTATTGTAGAACAGAATCAGCTGTAGACAAAGTTAACAGATTACATATACATTTGGTATGTCGGCACTGCAGTCACACGTAGCTTAGAGCAAAATGAGGTAATCTAAGGTATGTGGAAATCATCATTAACTTCTGGTCTAAAGTAGGAAAAAAACTCTGCTGAAGGTGACATCTATTAAGACTATTTTATAAATACTACTAATGACAACGCCTATGAATCAATGCAACAGCCTTAAGCTCCAAAATAAGTCTATATGAGCAAATACACGCCACCGCACCAGGTCTGACTGGGGTGGAGTTAACTTTCTTCACAGCAGCCTGCATGGTGGCATGTTTTGGATTTGTGACTAAAACCACACTGGTAACACACCACTGTTTTGGCTATTGCTGAGCAGTACCCGCACAGCACCAAGGCCTTTTCTTCTTCCCCTACTCTGCCCCTCAGCAAGTAGGCCAGGGGTGGGCAAGAAGCTGGGAGGGGACACTGCCAGGACAGCTGACCCAGGCTGAGCAAAGGGATATTCTGTGCCATATAACCTCAGCAACATCCTCAGCAAGAGAAACTGAGAGGAGGGGGATTTGGAGGAGAGTAGCCATTGCTTAGAGACCGTCTGGGCATCAGTCAGCTTCTGGGAGGTGGTGACTGACTGCCATTGCATCACTTTTTTCTTCCTCTTTCCTTCACTTAAACTGTCTTCACCTCAATACATGAGTTTTCTCACTTTTGCTCTCCATATTCTCTCTCCCATCCTGCTGGGGGAGGAGGGGAGCTGAGGGGAGAGCGGGCAAGCAGCTGTGTGGTGCTTAGCTGCTGGCTGGGGCAAACCCACCACAGCCATGAATACACTGAACTGAATTAAACAGTAAATGAAGTTTAGTTCTAAAGATTACCATGCATGTACCCACTTAAAGGTTGGTTTAGTGATTCGTTGCAAAGTCTCATTACAAAAAAGACCTTCTAAATTTCATAAGATTTCTCCAGACTCTTTCGAAAACTGCGGTTCTAAAATATTTGTTTTCCAAAAAGTTTAACACACTGCAAGACCAGTTTTTTTTTTTAAATACACTAAATAAACCCTCTTTTTTGCTTATTAAGTTAAAATTCCCTCATTTTATATACCAAGAAGAAATATGGTGGGGTTTGGGCTTTTTTTGGGGGGGGAATGGCAGGGAACAGGATCGTGTACGTGTTTTTTTGGTGGGGTTTTTTGTTTGTTTGTACATTTGGGTTTTTAAATAATCAGCCAAGAAAGTCTGCTGAGTATAGAAGGCAGTCAAATCACCTTCCTAAGCAGGTTTCAGCAACAGCATGGGAAGGAAAACCTCTCTATGTTACACAGGAGGAAATTAAACGTAAAAAGAGAAAAAAGTTGATGAAATTAAGTCAAATCAGCACTGCTGTTTCCATGGCAACGATAAATGTGCTATACACACATGCAAACTGCAATACGAGTGCATATGCTATTTTCCCTACAAATATTAAAGCACCATAGGACAGACCATTGGATACAGCAATATTCAGGCAATGTTCATATATACATATGATGACAATGAACGTGGACACTTTCATGCTTGCGTAATTTCCAGAACTGTAGGCTGATATAAAGAAAATGGAAGGGTGCCTTCATTTACATCACATCAACTGCCAACACTGCCTCAATGATATGGCAGCCAGTGCTAAAGATCCCCCCATCGCCTATAGGCTGACAATACAGAGGGGATACCAATCAAGAGGCTATGAGGTCCTTACATATTAAAATAGTTATATCAGGCTGAGATTTTAAACTTCTTAACTTCAGCTTGGAAAAGGACTTTTTTTTCAGCACAATAAAGCAAGCATTTTTTTTGCTGGTGTTAGGTTAGCTACATGACTAAGATTGTCTGGCAAAGCACACCTAAATGGGAGAGCCTGAAAGCCTTTTTATCTCTTATGTTTAGTCTGAGGGGGGGAGGAAAAAAAACCCAGAACAACCGAACAAACGAAAAACCCCACACCTACACTGCCCCCCTTTCAAAACGTCATCCAAAAATACCAGCTACTTAACTTAGCCATCAAAACTTTACTTCAGCTTCACTATCTACAAAACAGGAAAGATGACTACCTATTCTGTGTGTTATTTTACTCTTGAGAACACACCTGTCAAATGAGTAGGAATAATTTTAAGGTAGAAAATGAGTGTTAACTGTTCTAGGTTTGAGTAATACTTCTCTAATACAAAAAGCTCTAGCTGGATTCATGCATAGCATGCCAGTGTCAGCAGAAGAGAAAGTAAGTGGTTTTTGTTTTTCTACTGAACCCATGACACATTTTACAATCAAAAGGCATTAGAAAGCCACTGCACTACTCCAGGAAGAAGCACAGTTGCCCGCCCCTTTACCATCTTGAGGCCCTGAGAATAAAGCTTCAGTTTTTTATTTTTTTTTAATGCATAGATAGCAGGTATGCAGGGTATACACAAGAGATTAGTTCCCCAGAAATCCCTACATGAAAGGGATAATAAAATAACAGTAATACAATTTTGAAAGCAATACAACTCATTTCTCCCAGTCTTGGGAAATAGTTCAGGCTTCCACATGCATCAGGTGAAGGAAAGAAAGCTGACCAGCTCGATTTTTAGACAGATGAGTTTTCTATTTACTGTCATTCTGCAATTCTTATTCTCAACTTCTCAGTTAACTTATGTCAAACCGCATGGATACAATACTGTACAACCCTGCTCAATCCACTGCCAGCCCTCTTACCTACTAAAATCTAAGCCTCCTATTACTTCAATGGAAACAATTAGGCTATGATGACATTATTTTTCATGGCGTTTAATACCTTCAAAGATGCGTCTCCTGTTACTGAGCTCAACAGGATCGAATCACTATTTTACGTAACATACATCTGATAAAAGCTGTTCTGTACCTTAAAGTGTCTTCTGATGGGTCCTGCATTTTCAAGGTGTCCTCTAATGCGTCTGTGAGGGTAAGCATCACTTGGTTTTGACGAATAGTAAGAATTCTAGCAGGAAAAGAGAGTTATTAGCTTAATGTTACTAAATCATTCAAGAAAACACACAAAGTTTGCAGTTTATACTAACAAATATTGCAACTCTTTCAATGTTGTAGCATTTGATACAATGACACTGCTTGAAGGAACCAGAGTAACAAGAGCATAGGGCCTGGAGACCAGGTTGGCTGAAGTGATAGCAGATCCCACAGAAGCAGAAGATGATGCAGACCATGCTCCTGGAACATCATCTTCTTGGAGAGATCTAAGCAGGTAACAACCCAATTAAGGTTCTCCACTCTTGCCCCCCCAGAACAGATGCCTCAGTTTGCATGCAGTAATTGTAGTAGACAGGCTGCTATAGCAGTCATCCCTTGAGTTTGGTATAAGGACAAGATTAGTACTCTGGACATCCCTGGTTAGCATATGGTCATCATAGGTTAGCATATTTTAGAGGAGACATGTACTGTTACTATACACACCACCACAGCAACCAGACAAATGTGTAGCACTTTACACTGGTCTTTAGAAGATTCTACCTTTAACTCTGTATTATAGGGGAGCATGTTGTAAATAACTTGCCTGCCACAGAAACACATGTGATTTCAAAAGCAAATGGCAAAGACAAATGGTATTGGAACTGTTGTGTGTCACACTGAACAGCTGCAGTCAAACAGCCATGATTGCCTAAAATAGAGCACTCCCTCCAGCCACTGTCCTGCCTGGGTATTTTGGCCCTTTTCCAACTTTTCCCATGACAGCTACCTTGAGAGGATGCCCTTATAAATATTTACAGAAGCATTACATACTGGGATATACTACATTAAAGTCATCAAATGCAGACAGAACAGACATGCTAACGAGCTTTTAGCAGTCAAATTAGGTTTTTTTTATGGTCCATTCTTGAATAATCACAAAAATGTCCCAATGCTGTTGAACTCTTTTTTCAAAGGAAATTTTAACAGCTTCAAATACATTTCAAAAAGGGCCAAAGAAGAGAATTCTCATTAAATATTTCATATATACTAACATATAATAAATGCAAATGCATGCTTTGCTGTTCACAGAACTTCTGTTCCCTAACAAAGTACCAAACTCTTCCAGCGGCAGAAACACGATAGGATATGCTAACACTGTTACTACTTTGAAGGGGGGGGGGAAGCTATAAACACAACAGAACAGTGTTAGAATCCAAGTTAACTTTTAATTGGTATTTAAGCTAGCTTTTTTTTTTGAGAATATATTATTGCCTACAAGTCACTATTTAGCTTCTTAAAATGCCCTGACAAGAGGGGATTCAGCAGAGAACAAGAGAGGAAGAAAGACTTTATGAAGCGAGATCTAAAGTGGTCAAAATAGCTTTTCCAAGAAAAAAGGTATGGAAAATTAAATACACAGAAGAAAAAGCATGTCAGGAACTTCCCAGCTCCCTTCTCATTCAATATGAAGATACTGCATGAAATCAAATTAACTTTGTTTATACAACACGTAATTAAGTCAGGAAGCTCCCTGTTGAAGTATGCTCCTCCTTAAAGCTGAGAATTCAGCAAGATTAAAAAAGAAAAACCATTCAAGAAAGTTTCCTGTTATAGTTAAAAATAAACCTTTGGGAATTAAAAGAAAGCTTGTCTCAACTAACTGTGGATACACCCCTCCCCATCCCCACCTCTCTCAAGACTCAAGTACATTCATAGAAACATAAACGTTAGAACTACTTAATGCACAGATACAGCAATCTACTCTTCAGGAATTTCCTAAGCCATAGGTTTAAAGTGAAAAGAAACTGGGGAAGTACAAATAGATACTTGTTCTGATCTCCTATTCTTTAGCTATCCTCTTTTTGTCAATAGGGTACAAGGCTAGGTGGACATTTCTTACAATCAAGGCTACATAGATATTTGCACCTTCAAGGCACAAGTTCTTCTCAACTTTTAAGCTCAACCCCCAGTTACTGAATATTAACACAAGAAATACTCCCCTCCACTGGCCTGATGTAAAAAGTGCTCATACCTTGCACGGAAAAGTTCATATTGGTTAATCATGGGATACCAGAAGTAGGCTGACCACATCAATACCATTTCCATGTTTAATTTTAACCCAAAATGACTAATATTTTCCATTTTGATATTAAAATGTCCTTACGATAAACTAAGACAGACATTTTATTTTCACATTAGGCAACATCGTAGCATCAGATATGAGCTACTGATCAGGCTTTCAGTTTTCAAGCACCCATCTTTCACCACTGATGCTGATACACACAGCTCCTCAAGCAACAGCAATAAAAACTACAATGAAATTTTACTAACAAAGATGAAAATGGCTGAAATTACAGTTGGCTGCTTGGATGCCACTCCACTTAACTCCCACAACAAATACTAAAGCAGTGCTAGCAGCTTACAGGTATGGAGATGGAACTTGAACAGCTCAGTACACCACACATACAGGTATGGCTTGATCGAGCCCACCAGGGTAAGCTCTTCTCCAATCACACCCAGACCTAAAGAATGCCTTCAAGGAAAGCCATTTTAAGCACCATACATGCTCACACAACACGTTTACATGTCACGGGAAGTGCCACACTACTGGGGCTAGCTTATTCAGCTGAATTATTGGTAATGCCTCAGATATGAACTAGCTGTATTAGTGATCTGCTCTGCCCAGGAAAAGATCACCCTCTTTCTGCATTACTTTACATATTTAAGCATCAGGCATACTAGATAAACAGAACAGACAAGGGGAGAAGAATAAGAATCAAAAGGCAAGAACAGAAACAAAAACAGAAGAGGAGATGCAATTAAGAAGTGCCAATTAACATATTGCCAACACCTTTGCAAAACATCTTTAAGCCCTCCAAGCCAGTTGGTGATCATTGATTAATTCTATCTTTACTGACAAACGTGGATGCCAAACTAAAGTATTTTATTTTCCGACTTGTCTGCAAAGCAGCTTCTACATGGCTGACTTCATGAAGAGTCATTACTTCCTTAGGATGCCTTGCATTGGTAATACCCATGCTTTCACAGCTACTGTCGTTCTGAATGGCAAACTCCTCACTGCAGTGCAGAACTTTCTAAGAACTGCATACTTGCAGTTCACTATTAGATATGAAAATGCAATCTTCCTGAATCTTCAGCACATCTAACAATAGCCCAGTTTCTATTTCAAGTGAACTCCCTTTTTATCTGCAATTACTATATTACTTAATGAGCAATTACTACTTGGTTTTGGGGACTTCAATCTTAATCTTGATTAAGTAATATTTTTTACCGTTAAAAACTTCACTGAAAGACACACTGTTATATCACAAGGCAGCTAAATTTCAGTGATAGTCAGAACTTTGACTCAATAAAAGCTACTTTTGATGGACCTCAGAAGAGTTTCATGGTCTTTTGGAATCCTGTCCTTAAGGTATTAACTATAACGTACAAAGAATGACAATTTATGAGCCTCCACCTTATTTTACACCCAGAGAGAAAAAAAAAGGAGGTTTTAGAATTATACTGCACACATTGATAAAGCTTTTCTGGTCTCACCAGTTCCCAAAGTTAAACAAGCACAAACACTTGGCAATAAGACTACATTTATTCAGAAGGAACTTTCCAAAAGAGACATTTTTATTTCTACTGAACCTACTATAACTGTCTTCCCCATTTCAGAATTAAAGTACATCTCAGAAAGATAGCCTAAGAAAGAATAAGTGCTCAAACTAGCTTTGATAAACACTATATCAAAACAGATAAGCTATTCCATTGTATAACATTCCATCCTCAGGAACAATACTTCAGACATTTCCAATTATTTCTGTGATTTGTTCCTTATTTTTATTTGTTTTTAGAATAAGAGCTTTCCAGAACTTTTATCATAATAAGGAGAAACACTGTTTTAGTAACAATGCCACATACACAAAACAAGATTCAGACCTTCCCTTCCAACCAACCACTGACAACTAGAGTACAGAAGACTATTCTTTTTCTCAAACTGTTCCACATTACCTCAGTTTATCTGCGTAATAACAAGGCCTTTAATTTATAGCTTAGGTAGTACATCATTAAGTGGAAGAAATGCAATATTAGGTACAAATTTCTTTTACAAAGCTACAAGCAATATGAGGGTTTATTCCATAATGCCCCTTAATCAATTAATTTCATTAAGTCATTTGGAACAAAGTTCAGTTCAAAAGCTTAGTTTGACCTGAACAGTCAATAAGAGATCTAAAGTTCACCACTTTGTTTCCGGACTAGCTGAAAAAATGTTTTTATTTCACCCAACATACCAAGCTAAACCAGCTTTCTGAAAAAACAAATTCCAGGCCAACTCGCTGCTAGGTTATAAAGACACAGTAGCAAAGTTGTTACGGAATACTGCACAGGCATGCAAAAGCAAAAGAATTTTTTTTATTTTTTTTTTTTAAAATCAGCATTTGGTCATGGGTTTAGCTCACTTGCATTAATCTATGCTTCAACAAATATCTGAGGAAGTACAGCACTACAACTGTGAAATTACGAGCAGTTTTATTGTTGAGCAAAGCCTGAAGATAATATAGCCTCACCTGAAATTTAGAAGGACAAGATATCACAGACTTAGATTTACATCAGCCTAGACAATGCAGCAAAAAATTAATTATAAATGTAAGAACAACAAATGCAGAAGCTACTAATTCTGCATTTAGGCTTACCAAGTGAGGTTTCCCAATAAATTTCCTGAAAGGTGGCTTAATGAACCTCATAGGCTTTTGGAAACCATCAAGTTGAGAGCTTTGTAATTTTGAAAGACTGCAGCTTTGGTGGTTCCTGATGTGTATGTGTGAGAGAGAGAGAGAGAACACAATTAAAATCTAAAGTCATAGCGTATCAAAACTCTATTTTAAATTACCTTACTCTAGCATCTGTATCCCTTAGAAGTGCAAAGGGATGGTTTTAAAGTAATTTTTTTCTAGGACATTCCATAAATTACTAGCCCTCTGACTAAACTCAAGCAAGCTGTATTCTCTTATGCAATGACAAAGTAACAGAGATACTCTGCCTCCTTGGAATCCTCCCTGGGCAAATCGAGTTTCCCTGGCCCACCCCGCCAGGTCTGCATGGCTGGTCATTGCTGCCCTCCGCTGGTTGAAACGCTTTCTGCATTTCAGCAGTTGTTTTACACTGCGCTATCTTTAAAGTTGCACAGAAGTTTCCATTTCATGAAATCCCAAATCTGACAGAAGCTCAGATAAATAGCTAGATGCTCCAGTTTCATCTGCAACAAGCAGGGTGCTCTGGCTTTGGGCTTCAGCTTGCTTAGGTTTGGGTTTTGGGGTTTTTTTTGTTTGTTTGGGGTTTTTTTGTTTGGTTGGTTTTTTAAAATGAGCACATTGCTAATAGAGATTTGCCCATAAATCTCTAACTGAAACATATACCATGAGAAATAACCACCAGCAGTCAAAAGTCATAGTTCACAAAACATACAGAAACAGTTTTCATAGCTGCAAAATACATTACTAAGGCAAAAGTAGAGGCAAACTGGACTAGCTCATAAGTATTGCCAGTATCTCATATGTGAACAATGAAAAAAACCCATCTTGGGAAAACTCTACATAGCCCCAGGTACATAAGGCTATACACAACAGTCCAATATTTTTTTCCCTACTTGATAACTTTTACTTTTTTTTGTAAAGAATCTCAGATACAAAAAATATTTCTTCCGCAGCTTCACAAGTCAGTTTTCCCAAATGTGTGCATTGCCACTATTTGCCATTATAGACTGCATTTAAAATGAACAAACAGCAGCATATTAAGAGCAATCTGCAAATCATGACTACAGTGTAGATACATTTCATTATACTGTGGCAATTCTTTAATCAACAATTCTTCTAACACAAAGAAATCAAGTCATCTCTCTAATCAACCAACCTCACAACATCCAACGTGACAGAGTATGACAGGTTAGCAAACACCTCTGGGGCAAACACCTTTAACAAACCTGTTGAATGAATTCATAGCAGTAAAGCTATTCCAAAAACCTAGCTTTTTTATAAAATTCTCCAAGAATCAGAAAAAATCCAATTCTTTTGTTGATATTCCATATGACATTACAAAACAAGCAGGGTAACATGACAATGTATTCATCCTAGAACACTTTTATGAAACTACAAAATACCAGGAGAATGTTGTTACATGGCACATCAAGGAGTTTAAAAATAGCTAAGCATCTTTAAATTAATTTCTTCCCCTCTTCCCATACAATGTTACAGTTTAAGCTTGCTTTTCATTTTTTTCCTCTTTCAAAGTAACACTCCGTTACAGAGTAGACTGCAATGTATGTCAGTTGAATTTCAGTCCAAGTCAAACTTACAAGGACAAACTATGGAAAAGAAGCACAACAAACGTGAACATAACTGTGGAAGAGTCAAAAAATGAACACATAAGACAACTACAGGCTTGGGCCAACAAGACTGCTGTTTGCTAATTACCTTGGAGTTACACCATCTACATGAAACACCCTCTCATCTTCATTCTTCAATCTCTCTTTTCTCCTCCTTTCTATATCATGCCGTAAATCATTTGGATCTTCCAACACTCTCATAATGTTCTAGTTAAGAGAAAGGGTGAAAGTCAAGTTAACTAGTAATAACTAAACACTGATGTGATTCTGTCCTTCAAGGGTTGCATCTGGTGTATAACCTCGTTAACGTAGTTCAACTATCTGCACATAGGACAGATGCACACCAACCCAAGCATCCACAAAGTCCAAAACAGTAGCAAAAAGTAGTCCCAAACAATCACCCTTTCTTGCACCATCTGCCTTTTTATAAGTGTCCAAGCAACAATGAACAGAGCACTGGAATTCTGCACAGAGTTGTGAAGGCAAAAATATTCACATTAATTCCAGTAAGTCTTAACTTCTTCTATTCTTAATTAAGCTGAATCTCCACATGCCTGTACTATACAAAAATAAATGTTAACTAAATCACAGTAAGCAGAGCTTGAAAGGGGAAGACAGAAAAATCTTATGTCCCTGGATGAAAGCATGGGATAAAATAGCATTCTGAGGAATTACGTGGATGTCAGGCCATTCTAGCATTAGGGTAGAAGAAACATTAAAGCTTTTTCTAATCTCACAGGAAAAGTAAGAGCCCCATGTCAGTCACCTACTTAGTATTTGCACTATTTAAAAACAGCTAGGGGTTCAAGCAGCAGGAATAACCACAGTCCAGCTACTCTGGAGAACACACCTGCATCTTACTCATCAGTGAACACAGTATACTTGTACCACTGTGGTATCTGTAAATATGCTCAAGCATGTATTTCTTTCAAAATAGTCAGAATTACTGATGGTCTTCAAAGCATGTAAAAATGACTTACCAATAGCAAGGGGAAGATATTGTTTACATCTCTATCATTTCAACCTACTGTTTGCCAAAAAAGTTAGGTAATCAAGATACCTGGGGAGATTCAGATGGCACAGCTCGTTTGCTCTGAAGTTCTGCTAGAGACATGTCAATCCTCCTGCAACACAAAAATATCACAGAATCACCTAGGTTGGAAGGGGCCTTGAAGATCATCAAGTCCAACCATCAACCTAACGCTGCCAAGACCACCACTAAACCATGTCCCTCAGCACCACGTCTACCTGTCTTTTAAATGCCTCCAGGGATGGTGATTCCACCACTTCCCTGGTCAGCCTGTTCCAATGCTTAACAACCGTTTCTGTGAAGAAATTTCTCCTAATATCCATCCTAAACCTACCTCAGTGCAACTTGAGGCCATTTCTTCTTCTCCCATTGCTTGTTACTTGGGAGAAGAGGTCAACCCTCACCCCCTAGACTCTCCTTTCAGGTAGTTGTAGAGAGTGATAAGGTCTCCCCTCAGCCTCCTCTTCTCCAGGCTAAACAGCCCCAGTTCCCTCAACCGCTCCTCATAAGACTTGTTCTCTAGACCCCTCACCAGCTTCGTTGCCCTCACTATAATGCCATCACTATAAATAGCAAAAGCATTACTGACCAACTGCAGAATTCTTTACAGACTACAGGCAGGTAGTTTAGAGTCAGTGAAAAAAACACTTTTTACATTGTGGAAAGTCTACTGAAAATTAACTACCTTAATGCAAATAAATTAAGTCAAAAAGCACATAAATTACCTGTGAATTTCTGGATCCAAACGTATTTTAACTTCATTCATATTTGCAATTGGTTTATCCTGAATTTTTGAGAACCGTTCATGTAGAGTGATATCAGAAGGTGTAAAATAATTTGCTGTGAAGAGATATTAAATACAAGAATGTTTATTTATAGTATTTGAAATGCACAGTGGGAAATTGTATCTTTTAAAAGATTAACTCTTAAGGACAGCAAGACAACTTCGGAGATTAAATGCCAAACTATTTCCACTTACAGTTTAACATTCACAAATGAAAGATTAGGCCAGCCCAACTTATGACATCCTTCTTATTAAATAAGATTAAGCCCAACAGAAAGTTAACTATTTGTCAGCTCTGTCATGTCAGTACTCAAGTGACTAGAATCTATAAATAAAGTTCAACACTGAACATGATGCAGCAGTCTAAACACTAATCTGAAAAATTAAAGGAACTATATATAACTAGGAAGTTGTGACTACAGAAAAGCTCCTTTTTTCTTCTCTTGTTCCCAAATAAGCAGGTCAGTCTTAAGTACTACCATAAAAGCCTTTCAACCTTAACACTCCACAATAATGCCTCTATTATGGACCAAGACCTTCTTACAATCATTCTCCACCCAACCACCTGAAATCCTCAACCTACATTTTCCTTAAATCAATACAGAATGAAGCCAAAATATAAATGAAGCCAAAGGCTGAAGATTTACAAGGACAGCATATCTAATTCATTAAATTTGGTTTTAATAATTATAAATACACAAACATACACATATACCCCAAATTTTACAGCCACCTTTAACTTGATGGATAATTGTGATTATTTCCTGAGTAAATTCTCTTGATGGGTCTTTTTCAACATTTTGTGTTACAGACTCCATGTGCTCAAATACCGGATGAAAGTTTTCATTTTTCCTGCCAACAGCAACCAGATCATGTGACATCTGTCTCTCTGTAGTGTGACTAGAAGCAGTCCTAGAATAAAAATTAAAATAATTCACTACATAATAATTCACTACACCTGAAAAACTTCAAATAGATGAGTAGAACAAAACAATAAATTAAGAAGTTCATTTTAGAAATAAATGTCATGAAACGGAAATCTCATTTTGTTCCTTTTTTGAATTAAAAAAACTCATAAGGACACAAGGAAGAAAAGCTATAATAAAATTTTGTAAGAGACTACACTCTCGGGAATCCTCGTTTCAGTGAAGTATGTAATACAAAATCTGTGAATTTTAAACTTCGTTCCTCTAGACTATCAAATAAAACACGCAAATGAAGATCCTGATATACTTCTTCAGTATAATTCTGGAAGGCAATTATGTGTGTGTCTTTGTTTATAAGGAACAACCAGACAATTTTCAGGAACAGTTCAGAGATGTAAAAATTTCACAGCATCTTTGGAAACTGAATCATCACTTAAGCCTAGTGAAACAGCTTTCCAGTGCCAGTGTGTGAACTTAAGAATGTGTTTAGCATCTTTCTGTCAAATTTTACTCATTCTAAGTAAGTTTACACCCCAAATGGCTGCATTGCTGCTTAAGAGTTATTTTGACATGGAAGATAACACTTTAAAAATCCTGCTGTTCTTGTTTCAAGGAAAATGCTTGTCATTTGGAAAGATAAACTGAGGACTCAAACAGCCCATGTAAAAGCTTTTAGGATAAAAACTGTTTACCGTGCATTCTGCAAAGTGATTATGTGCCGGCCCATCCTGTATTTGAAGCATACAAGACTAGGATTTCATACAAAAATTGTATCAGAAATAGCCTCTAGCAGGTGCCAGAAGTCATCAGTTTGCCCCCAGTAAACTAGAAATAAATGCATGCAAGAGGGAATCCGAACAATCTCAATTGTAGATTATTTGAATTATCTTCCTGCTCCTCAGGTTTATAAAGAAAGTATTCTTCCCAGCTGCATCATTTCAATTCAGGTGTTTGTTAAATACCTAAAGTAGGCAGCATGAATATTCCCAGTCATCAGCTTCTGCAAAATTAGTGTTCTCATCTTTTAAAAAAAATAAAAGATTTAACACTTTTGGCTGCAGAAACAAACCTTCCACACATTAAGTTAGCTGTAATCAATGTAGTAGTTTCTTCAGTCTGCAAATAATTACCATGTCCATTGTGCATGACTTTCAAGAACAGCAGCAAGAAGCTACTAGACACAGGAATCATCCTGTGGACTTTGGACAAAATCCAACAATAATTACGTTATTTTCCTTACATCATCATTCAGGAAGTTAAAAGCTTGTCCTAGTTTGGGGTGGGGGGCATTACTCCACATCCCTTTCCCCAGTCTTTAATATTAGCCCCATATGTGCAGACAGTAACTTGTCTTTGTAACTCTCCATTGTATTGCATGTTTCTGAAATATTGGAAAGGGAAAGAGTTTATACAGATTTTTTATTTATTTGGGACAAGAGGCAAAATACCTTTAAAATGAAGCCCAATCATTTTGAAAGGGAAGGTAATTGTAATCCCTTCCAAAAAAGATTACTGCCATTAGATGACATTTTTGCCTACAACAGCAAGGCAACATACCAGAAAAACCTGCAAAAAACTACACAAGCCAAGCTGCTTACTCTCTACCATGTATGTATCATCTAGATTTTCATAATACTACCACTTTTTTCTAATTCAGCCAGCATTGGGAATGCTAAAGGCAACCACATATAGTACAAAGAAGACGGACAGAAACAGACTCTACTGCTTTTCAGTTCTGGGGCCTCAACAGATTGCCACTTCATTTGTAACAGCAATAAATAACATAACCCAGAGATCTCTAATTTTTCAACAGCTTTATTGAACTTGAGATCTTGAATAGCTGAATATGTGCCTGAGATTTATGTAATTTAAAGGTTATATAGTTTTTAGAAGAAATGAGGAATGACTCAGTCAAAAAAATGCCATCATATTCCAGAAGAAAGCACAGGACTAGGCTTTTCTGTTCTTGTTCTTAATTTAAAGTAACACATGTACTTATCACAAGCAACTTTTAACTACAGGTTTGTGTCAGGCTATCTGCTCTTTCCAATTCCTACTGCATCTCCATGAAATGAACTAGGGCTTTTTTCCTTTGGTTTGTTTTTAGTAGAGGTAGGCTGTAAGTTTCCAGTCTGGGCAAGTTAACATTTTAAACAAAATAAAATTTAAAAAGTACAACCTTAGTTTATCCTGGTTACCTCTTAAAGAAACTATGCTTTCCTCCAATATTCATAAACTGTAAAGCAAAAGGAAGAAAGCAGAAGAGGTGAGGAAAAACCAATACCTGTACTTGGTCACCATTTTCTTCATATCCACTTTGATTGTGAGATGCTCCCTCCTACAGTTGACATCTGACATTTTCACATCTGAAACAGTATGACTTGAATCATGCTGGCTATTGGAGGAATCTACTTTTTTCCTGAATTCCCCTTCTTTCCTTACTCTTTCCTTCGGCTTGTTTTTAAAAGACCTCAGATCAACATCCGTTTTGGAAGAGTTAACACAAGCATCACAGCCCTTCTTTGAACTATATTTAACAGGTACTTCGATGTGCCCTTCTTCAGTCCGTCTCGCTCTTCCACTGCTAAAGTAATCCAACTCTTTACTATTCCGGGCACCCTTAGAAGAACCGTATTTCTGGTCTTCCTGCTTCACATACTTCTGAGCTCTATCGTCTGAAAAAGGCTTTTCCCCATCCAGATGCCTGCGCCGTTTATGACCGTACTCATAGGCTATCTTTGTCACAGAACCCTCCAAGTACTCCCTTTCAGCCGATCGATGGGACTGGGCACCCAGATTTCTTTGCTCCTCCTTTTCTTGGTAGGGTGGAAAAGAACGTTCTTGCTTCCACTTGGAATTTCTTGCTACTTCTCCACCGTCATACCTCTCCATTTCTTTAGCCCTTTTAGACGTGTGCCCATATTCTCTGTAATCGTGATCTTCAGGATACCTGTGTTGACATAAAGCAATTTACACTTGCACTAGAGAAGAAAGTGAGAACTTATATGTGCAGAATGTTGGACAGCAGAATGCGTGGCAAGTTAACCCATAATCCCTCACGCCAAGGTACAGATGTGCAGGGGCTCTTAAGAGGGAAAATATTATCCTTTCATACTCTAGCCATCAATACGATTTACTTAAAAGACAAATACTTCACTACTACCAGTCGCCCATAATTAAACTATAAAGTGGCCAACGTGTTTCAAGGTGGATATCTTCAACTATAATGACAACAGACTTTCACTTGAGGCTTTACACCAAAATACCCAGGTTTTAATTATTTTATTCCTATACCTCTTCTGTAAAGAGCTCCTTGCCGTAAATTCATCAGAAACTCTTCTGGGTGACTGACCATACTTCTCTTCATGTAACCTCTGATGCCTCAAGTCATCTTCATGCCATTTTCTTTCAAGTTTACATGAAGCCTCTAACGGTCTATGAAAAGGTTTCATTCCTTTTTCATTTCCAGTGACTTTGTAGTGCTCAAACATGTATCTTTCTTCCATTTTGTGTTGGTAAAATGGACGATCGTGCTCTTTATATGGTATTTCCAAGTATTTTGGTGGTAACTGGCATCTCCTATTGCTTTCAGTTCTTTCAGATGAATGTGTTCGGTAGGGCTTATGACTGTAAGTATCTTCCATGGGAATTCTTTTCAGGTTTGGTGAAGGTGACCTACGTTCATATATTCTCTGGTGGTTATTTCTATGAGGTGCAAACCTGGAATTGCTTTGTCCGTACTTTTCATCTTCTGTTCTCCAAGGTATAGGTTTCTTTGGGTCCTTACGAAAGCTTTTATATTCACAGTCATAATTAATATGAGCATGCCTTTGCCTATGGTGCTCTGGACTCCTAAATGCTGGAGATAAGGACCTAAGGCAAAAACAAAATCCACTTTGAGTAGTCCCATAAAATTGAAACAACCTCTTAATGAGAGCATCTATCCCCTAAGGAAGTAGTTTAGTACATAATTTTAATCAACTGGTAAAAAAATTAAAGACAAGCCAAGATATTCAAAGTGTCATTTGCCTGTCTAGAGTACCAAGCTTACTTTTACTCTGTTGCAAGTATTCATAGTAAAAATACCCACTCAAAATAGTAGTAAGTCAATCATTTTCTCTTTGCATTTTTTCGTTTAAAACTAAAAATAATTACAATGTAGTGGAAACTTCATATATATGAAAACAACTGTTACACATATATTCACACTTCTCAAGTATTCCCTATCTTTTTCAGTGCCAAGAGGAAAAAAGAGGACAGAAAAAAGCATATAAAGAAATGAAAAAAAAAAAAGGGGGGGGACGGGACACCTTTCAGGTTTTCTTTCCCTGCCATAACAACCCCAAGAACTGATTGAAAACATTCTAAAATAGCCTATTTAAAATGTCACACAGGTAGGCTTTTTCCTGCAGAAAAGACCAAGTTTGAGAAAGATGTTTGCCTTTTTGTGTAATTGTGTGCACATGTACATACATGTATACCCATGCACTTCCACACTTATTACAGCTTTCGCTATTAAAGATTCAATTGCTAAGATCCACTCAATTGCATCACTCAGCTTTGCATTTTCAGTTACAAAAATGAAAGCAACCTGTTAAGAGCCAAAATGTCCTTAAATAAAAAAACTAGCACAAGCCACTAGCAAGAGCCAGAAAATAATCTCAGACACAACAGTTCTGCTTGTATTCAAGTACTCACTGTATACTCAATACACTCTTTAATAAAAACATTAAAAACATAAGTTGAAAAAATTCAAGGAAGTCACTTCCTTTGTACACATATTGCAAATGCACACTTTGGCAAAACTATTTGCTCCATTTCTGCAAACAAGCTCAAACTGAGAACCAGATCTTCATAAAACTATAGCGGCTAACTTCCAATACCACCCATACTGGTGCTGCCACCCCATGTTGTTTCTGGTTAAGGCTTGCATTTTAATGAGAGCTGGGGCATTCCTCCCTGCCTTTCATTCAAAGGACATACTCACAACTATCAACCTAGTATGGAGCAGATAAGATTTCTCTTTTAAAAACAAACAAAACCACCTTTTTCTGCATTATCCAACAAAATCCCTTGGTCATCACAACTTAATTAGTCTGTTTAGAAAAGCAACCCAAAACCAGCAAAAAAGTAGTTTCATATTACACACTAATAGCTCTTAAAAGCTTAAAATTGTATTCTAGCCTCCTAGTTTTAACACCACCAATTTGCATTGCAAGTCCTAAAAATTAGGCAGGTAAGTCATAGCATGAAGTAACCTGGATGTTACTCTGGTGACATACAGCAATGACACATGCTACCAGGCTAGCATCCAAAGAGAAGAGCACTAACTCCCATGTCTTCAGTTTGCTTCATGCTGCAAGGCATATCTAACTGTGCTTAATATCAATTTGCAGATCAACCCCAAAGGCTCAGAAAGCCTGAGGTGTTTGAACTAAGAAGTTGGGGTTTGGTGGGTTTTTTTTTCCCCAACAGTCGATCTGGTACTCCCTGTAGACCAAAAGGAAAATCAGGAGTGAGCTACAGACATGAAGTGCACCAGGTGGTGTTGGAGTAAAAATAACCTTAACTAGTTTGGTGCTTGGATTTTGTGCTTAAGGTAGTTCCAGGTCCCAAAATGTGCAAGCTGAACAAGGTTCTTGGCAGACAGCAAAACCTTAACACCTCCATCTTAAGAAAAACAAACAAAAAACAAAACAAACCCCAACAACCCCAAGTTGGGAAAAAAATTGCCTTTCAGTTTGGAAAACAAATTATAATTTATAGAAAACACTTTACAAACTGCAATTCTGGATGCAATTTTACTTCTTTTATGCAAGTTCTAAGTTCTAATTATAAATCCTTAGATAAAGCTACATTTCAGAACTCAAGTTATAGATACATATTTACCTTGGTTTCCATCGTGGTGATCTTGATCTAGATCTTGTCATCTTCTCTCAGGTGTTTATATGAGTTTCTTGAAGCTGTAAAAATGATACAATTTACTAGTCTGGTAACAGAATTGCACTACAAATTGCAACAGGGAGAGTTGGTTTTAACAAGTTTAGTATTAGACGCTTCAAGGTTGGGGTGAGGTATGTTTTACCTCTAATTCCCATCTTAAGGCAAGTAACTTTTTTCCTAATTGCTGATCTTAGAACACAGATTGTTTTCTTTATAAATATTTAAATATTTGACCATTGCTCTCTTTTTCTCTCCATTTTGTAATGCTGTCTATTCACTGTTTTTAAATGTTAATAATTATCTCACAAGCAAGCTGCAGCAACTGAAAAAAATGCCGTAATTGTTAGTATGCATTAAATGCTACAGATGTTAGAGAGGGGAGAAACAGACAGCTTTAAAATCAAGTTTACAAATAAAAATGTTTTTGCATCGAGTTATATTCTGAACTTCATATATGCTGAGCTTCAAATTTGTAATATACACTGATATTTTTACATGGTTACAGACCTCCCGTAAGCTTTAACTGCTCCATCAAGTCTCAACTGTTGTATCATCACACACTTCATCCAAATAAAGCCATGTACAAAACGATCACTTTTCATTTTTATACTTAACTTGTTAATAACCTACTACCTAGACACACATTTAAATATACAGTGGATGCACTATGACAGAAGCAACTGCTCCTGAATCCTGGAAGTAGCTCTAGGCATCCCTTCTCATAAAAGCTATGGAAGAATGAGAAAAATACCACTGCAATCTACCCTTCTTGCTTTTCTTTGCAAAAGGATACTAGAAACTTGGGAAATAAGTGATGAAAGGATGCAACTCACCAGTAATGTAACTGGTGAACAGGAAAGGAACTGATTATTCATTATTTAGCAAATACAAGGATTAAAGCAGAGTGAAATTATCAGGTAACTGGTTAAGTCAGAGTTCGGACCACATGCCCATGTCTACAGCTCCTAATTACCACAAGATGCTGGAAAGGCCAGAAATATAAATAGATACAAAACCAGATCCATCAACAGCTCTGAAATTAATGAACAACCAGTCACTTGAAACTGGAAGAATACACCCAGGTCAATGTCACTGCATATGTGCTCTGGTATTTTCTCTAAGTATTCGCTCACGGACACTCATGGAGACAGAAAACTAGTCTGGACTTTGTGACACTCCCAGTGCTTAAGTAATTTCTTTAACTGGATCTTTTACTTGACCAACTAAAATTGAAAGGGGAGAAAAAACAGCAAGCTTTAAGGCACGCAAAAAACCTGAAGAAGTAGGTGTGCACCCACATGCCTGATCCATTGCCTCACCCACACCTTCACCCCCAATTGTTCAAATAAAATATTACCCATTGCTCTATTTGATTTTTTTTGTACAATTAGCTCATGGCTAGAACAGCAGTATCTTAGAGGAGAATGTACAGCTGCTTCCAATGTCTACCACCACAGGTGGACATTAGAGAAGCCATCTACTACATTTCAGAGCGATTCTGGAAACATTGACTTCCTGTTCATTAAGTTGCACCATAAGCTAACTGGACAATTATCTGCAAGACATAGCAACAGCATAGTCCTGCAGAAAACTCTCTTGAATTCATTTTTTAAAATCTCAAAAGTCTCCTATTTACCATAAGAGTATTTGCTCTGTAACGAGTCTTTCCATGTGACAAGGCATGAAGTTGTAAGAAGTGTTGCAAGGGATACCTAAGCAAAAAAAAAAAAACCAACCCCAAAGTACCCCAAAGACAACGTATAATATTTGTTCCCTGAACTTTCAAATATGAAGTTAGGATTGCCTCTTAGATCGTAAAGGCATAGCATGAGGACTGCATAGCATGAATTAACTTGAGGCCCTGCGCTTACCCTAAGAACATATTAGCCAAAATTAAATATGATGCTCCAATGCCAGTACTCATTATTTTTCAAAGAAAAGTAATATTGCGACCAAAACATTTTCCTATTTTTCACCCATTAAAAAAAAACCCCACACCTTACTGAACTGAACAGTATTTCAGAAGCAAAAACCCACATGCCCTGGCTAACACATTTCAAATAGAGGTGCACGTCCCACAAGCTTCAAAGATTCACTACTACCCTCTCTTCTTGTAAACTTTAAAAAGTGACAGTGTTTTACATGCCATTCAAATTCTTCCTTTCAATTCTGAACTTTATCTTTCATTTTCAAGTAAGTATGTAAGCACCAAAAAGACAAAAGTACCATTAAACCCCACCCAGCCATCGTACAGAACCTGATCTGCCAGGATCTCTCATCGCAGACTGATCAAGCTAGAAACTGAACATACAAAATGAAAGATTCCTTATTCTTTTGAGACTGGCTAAACAATCGTACTAAAAGCGTGAGAAGGACTGTGACAGCATGTTCTAGATCTTGCCTTAGGATAAAGAGGACTACTGTAATTTCCAGTGAAGACACTCCTTTTGTTTAGTGGAAAGAAAGTGTTCATTTGTTTCAATGTGCCTCCTAAAAAGTGACCCACGCAATATAATTTCCTCACAGCCAGGTCCAAGACACAATATGCAGCATATGAAGGCAGCAGACACTCGACCCTAATCAAGAGTCCCAGAGGAACACCAGAATCACAAATTAATCTATACAGAATTTGTAAGCACGTTGCTAAATTCAGATTTCAATCACCTCACCTAGACCAGCAATACGATTCCACACCAAAAGAAAGCTTTTTGTAGGACAGTCCCAGGTAGCAAGCCTGTTTATAAGCAGAATTACTTGAATCAAGTGAAGGCCCTATGGTTCCCAAGTCACCCATACAGGTGCTTCTGAAAGGCCAGGACACATCAAAGCAAAAGTACCAGGACCTGCTGTGCTCTGGATTCTGAATTTCACCAAGTCCTCCTGCTGTACTTTATGGGACGCTGTCACTACGAAAACATGAAGAACTATTTTCTCAACTAGGAAGCAATATTATTAGGTTCATAGTGCTTCTTGCATTTGTTGCATTACAACAATAAGCGACTCACTGGAGGAGTTATAAGTAACTGTGCTTAGATATTTTTTAAATGGAAACCCCACCTTTTATTTTCTTTTCCTTGACTTTTGGAATTGAAATCAGACAGCTTGCCTCTCAGAGGAAATGGCCTCAAGCCTGCTGCCAGCTCTCCTTTGATTCCACCCTTGAGAGATCAGTGCTTTGACAAGTACGAAATTCTTGTAGTATCTGTCTATTATAAACCTGAAAGGAGTATCTTGAGAGAAGTAACTTGAAAATGACCAGAAATTGCATAGGATGTGCCAACCTGAACGCATATCCTTTCAGAAAGGCTATACATTTTTAACAACTTGCTCTCCTGAACAGAGCAATCTGCAATCTCCTTGATCTTCTCCAGCATGAAATACAAGAAATCACAAATGACTGCAGGCATCCAGCTGAATGGAGGGAAACTGGAGCTCCTCCCAAAGAGCCTCACACCAGCAAGCCCCTAATAGCTAAAACCTTGCAGATAGAGCACAGGCTGAGTAGAAGTAGTTAACTCTCCTGTAAACAAACCATAAATACATGGACTGCTTTACATGCCTTTCAGGTGCCTTAAATCATCTACAACAGAACATGGAAGAAACCCTATGCAGGACATGCAAAGGGCAGGTCAATAGTAGTAGTGCTCACCATCAAGAAGCTGCTCTTCAATTGCCATTTCGCCTGTAGTGAAGGGAGGCATCATTCCTCACCCCTTTGTAAGGGATTGCCTGACCACCATTGCCACTGCCTCCCAAATCTTTTAGAGGAGGAAGAGATAAGCAAGTCTTTCATAGGTTGAGTCATATATCAGACAGAAAGACTCACCCCTGGTGCAAAAACTGCCCAGCTCACCATTCCCTCACTCTGCCCAAAAAGATAAGGAGCAGCTGCAAACTTTCCATTGACTGTCTTCCAGGCAGGGGATCAATTGGAAGCTCCGAGGGACATGCCAAAGCATGTACTGCTGCAGTGTCGGTCAAGAAAGAAAAGCCAGGAAATGAGAGCCTCAACACCAAGACAGCCAAGTATTTGATAGAAATACAATCAAATTAAAAGCTCAGCTGCAATCCAGACTTGGAGGAGGAAAAAAAAAAGGGAAAGATCTTGAAGCCTGCAATACAGAACACCATTTACCCTATCCTTAAGTGAAAGGTATATAACCAGCAACTTTTCTAGTAGGTAAGTTAAAACATATGATTCAAAGGCTGTTCCACGCAGCTCCCACCTCAGCCGTTGTCCAAGCAGGACACAAACCTGGCATGATCTTGACCATTCAGCTTCCAGGCAAATCCTACCACCTTCAACAGCAAATGCCCAGGAAAGAGCAAAAGAACAGAAAAACATCTCCCAGCAAAGTGGCTTGAATGCTTCTGAACCTGCAACAGGACTTCACATCTCCTTTAGCCAATGCTCCCCAGACTGGCTTGGGTACCATCACCACAGGCAGAGGCTCCCAGTGCTGTGCTAGGTCGTGCACACACCCATTTCTCCCCAATTTTTCTACTAAAAACCTTCAACCTCAAAACCACAGCTACCAACTGGCACCTTCATCCACCACCCCCAGCCCTGCAGGGGCTGGGGGAAGGATGTCACAAAGTGTGCAGCACAGCCCTGCCCCGTGCTCCAGCATCGCTGCCCCAGCACCAGAGAGGTGCCTGGAGCTGGTTACAGCTCTGCCAGCCCAGGAAGGTGACACCCAACTCAAGGCACATCACCTCAGGGCAGGACATATGTGGCAGGTTTGAAGACTATGAGCTAGAACAGCTGTTTAAGTCAAGGACACACACTTCAGCTGAGGCAAATGAAACTTGGCTGAGGGATTTCTAAACCATTCCCTCTTTTAGGCAACACAGCAGGTAACAGATCAATTCAAGCGACTGAGATCCAAATTTGCATCCTCAGTTTCCTTACAGCTCTCCAATATTCAATGAGTGCTCTTTTTGATTACAGATGCCTTCTCCTGGGCTCTTGTCGCTCTCAGAGCACCTTCCGCATCTCCAAGGTTATGCTTTGGCTCTCCAAAATATTTTGTGGCAGGTCTGGTGGCACCACCCCCAGGTCACTGCAGCCTCACACCTTGAATCCTCACCACCAGGGAGGTGACAGGGCTATTCCTTCCCCCCCTTCCATTTTTCCTTTTTCTTGCCACGCTGTATTTCCAAATTTCCTGATCTTGTCCACAGCATCTCCCCAGGTGGCTGTAGCAGCACGGCTGGGAACAGTGGGCAGTGATGGCAGGAGGCAGCACCACAAGCCCACATTCCTGCTGGATGTGCCATGACCCAAGGAGCACGGTGAGCTCTGACACTCCTGTTGCTCTGCCGAGAGATATGGCCTCCCCAGCACCAGAAGCACCCCTCTGGCATCCCAAAACTGCAGCCACTGCGGATTTAAAGAACTTTTTGTCCTCCATCTCAGCTTTATCCTTTTTCTTTGGCACAAGCTGGGGAAGGCAGGCTTTATACATGTTTGTACCCCAATACCAAGGATCATTAACAGACAACCAGGCCTCATGCTAGCAAAGTAACCATCCCACGTAGGGGCAGCACATGGGCATCACTCTCCTCTGCTTGCTACACAGAATAGATAGATATAAAAAAAATATCATTTCCCCTTGCACTTACAGTAGGATGAAGACCTACTAGAGAAAGTACAGGCCTAGTTAGAACATACAGAATTTCTTAACAAACCACTAAACAAATTTTAAGTAATTGCTAGGGATAAATACAAAGTATTCCCCTGCCCCTGTGTATTTGAGCAAAAGAATAAAAATAACTGAGTAGATCTACTGAGTATGTAACTTGAGCTCAGTGTGTTCTCATTTAAAACCAACCCATTTAATGACACTAATTAGCAGGCGATGCCTCACCTTTGCAGAAAAACAGATTACAATGCCAACTTGGAAAGACTGAGCAGGATAAATCTGTATCACATAATAAATTAGGTATTTCACTCCCAAATAAACACTTTTTTTTTTTTTTACACAAAGAAAGCACAACCCTTAAACTTATTGGTGGGCCATTTCTATAATGCACTGAATTAGAGGCCTTTAACACCCATCTATTACAGCACCTTAAATGTCACAGCACCATCCCCAGCCGCTTATGCCTACCCCTTTCTAAGGGGATGCCAGAAGTGTGTTAAATCCGTTCCTGTCATGGTCCCAGAGACAAACCACAACAACTTCCTGCCTACCAAAAACTCTCCAACGTGTTCAAACTGTAATGGAGACTTTAGCTTTTTCACCTTCAGTCACAAAAACACCAGAAAGCCAAAAGAAACCCCTTATTTATTCAGAATCGGCAATGCCACGCTGAAGTGCTGCCAGGAGGCGGGAAGTCCAGGCTGCCTTCCCCAGCCACACCAGAGAAATGAGCCCTCGCTGGAAGACTCCCAGCACATTTCCTCCCTTCCCCGCAGACAGCAAGTGCCTGCTGCCACCTGAGAGGAAAAGCAAACCTAACTGCATGCAACCACATTGCTCGCCAGCTTGCTGCGACACCAACCCAGCCTACGTTACCTCCTGACAGGTGAACACCCACAAGGCAAGACTGCACCGAAATCAAGCCTATCTCATCACAGCGCGGGCGGAAGGAGAGTTGGTCTGATCACTCTTACAAAAGCAGTGGCAGAAATACCAGTTGTTTTGCTGAAGGCAGATGTGGAGGAGTGCATGGACACTCATTTAGACAGACAGCTGTTTATCAGGATAACAGGGTGTGCCTCTAAAGAAAGTTAATTAATGTCAGCTCACGTCATCAACACCAATATTAAAAAAAAAAAACAGGAAAAATCCTCATAGCTTCTGATTAGTCCTTCAGAGTGCAAAGATGAAAACAAGGGGAAAGACTTAGTCATCCATGTTCTCTGCCCCTCTCTGCCCAGCCCTGTGTCTCACAGCCTGCCACAACGTGGCTTCCGTCACCAGAGATCCTTCCATGCCTTTTGCATATTTCTTCCCCTCCCTTCCTGGCATCCTCTTCCATGCTCTTCCTCCAGCAGTCCACACCCAGCAAAACTTTCACAGAAGATTCACTTTTCCTTGAGGCCCACAAACACACAAGGTAAGCAGGTAATTAAAAACTCCCAGCAATTTGAGTGGCCTTTGTTTTAAACACTTGTACTTCAGGAAGCTAAACTATATTTACAAGTGACTCGGGGCATTTAAGAATTGCAGTAAAAATCAGGTGTTGCTGTTCTGGATGGAGTTGAGCCAAGTAAGGAGACTGCTATCACCGATTCCTCCAGAGACATTACTACCCTCTCAGATGTGTATGAATAATTGTGCATTACCAACTAAACCAGCTGAAAAAGTACCAGAAAACACAGATTCAGTCAAATCGGCACCAATTCATCTTGCTTTGGACTGACTCAATCCTGAAAATATCTTAAGCTAAACCAGAAGACACACTGGAACTAAGATATGACTGCTATACAAAACCTGTACTGCTTTAAGTTATGATAAACACGCTAACTGGTGTAAATCTGTGTGTAGCCACGTATAAATAACCAGGAACAGGGACTGCTGGTATTTATGCCTCGCTCAGCTCCGAGGAAAACGCTGTCCTTACAGTAACAGAGCGCAGCGACCTCAGCTCTGCGGTGCCCTGCGGTGCCCCGCTGCCCACCCGCGGGTTCACGGCAACGCGGGTTTGCTGGAACGGGCAAGACCCGGGGGCGGGGGTGGGTGGGGAGGACACGGCGCTGACAGCCCCACGGCACCTCTTGTCGCCTCTGCCCCGAGCTTTGCTCTTGGCCCTCCCAAACCTCGCTGAAGGCGAGAGCTACATCCGTCGGACCGCAAAGCACACGGGGGGTGGATGCGTACACGGACACACACGCACACACAGAGGCGGGGAGAGGCGGGTGTGGGATGCCGCTGCTCCGGGCCGCTCCGGCATCAGCAGGTCCGAGGCGGCCTCAGCAGAGTCCCCGCTGACCTCCTGTCCCCGCAGCACCCGCCGCCGCCGCCCAACACCTCCCGGGTCAGCGCGGGGAACGGAAGCGGCGCCTCCCCCCCCGCCGCCGTGGGCGCACCGAGGGGCTGTGGAGCCCCCTGGAGCCCGGCCCGGCCCGGCCCACTCCCTCCCGGCCTCCCGGGCGGGGGATGGGCCCGGTCAGGGACAATGACCGCCGCCCCCGGGCACCCGGCTCCAGCTCCCGCTCCGCCTCACCCTGCCCGCGGCACCGGCCAGGCCTCCGCACCGCCGCCGCCCCCCTCCCCCCCGCCACGCCGGGCCTGACCAGGCCCCGCCGAGACCGCGGGGCCGCCGCCGGCCCCCGCACTCACCGCCAGCGGGACCGCTTCCGCCGCCGCCGCCGCCTCCCGCCGCTCCTCCGTCCGCCGCCCGCTCCGCCCCGAGCAGGTGCCCGGCGAGGAGGCGGGGCGGGTCCCGGCGGGCCGAGCCGGCTGCAGCTGCTCCCCACGGGCGCGGCGGAGAGAAAGGGCGGGCGGAGGGCGGGCGCCCCGGAAGAGGAGGGGCGGGCGGGGCCGGGCGGTGCGGCACCTCCCCCTACCCCGCCCCTGGAGGCGGCACCGGGGCGGGAGGCGGCACCGGTGCTGCCTGTCGCTCTGGCCGCCGTGTGCCCGTCCGGGCTGGGCGCTCTCGGGGGGAGGCGTCGGGCAGCTCTGTGCCGGCCACTCGTTGCCGATAGTAGCGCGGAGGGGAAGGAGGCCCCGACCCCGGCCCCGGCCCCGGCCCTTGCCGGGGGGTGTTCGGAGCTCTGAGGAGCCCCTCAGCCGGAAAGCCCTGTGAAAAGCAGATCCCACCCGTGACACGTCCCGCCCGGCCCCATCCCCCCGGGGAGCGCCTGTCGGCTCCCGCGCGGGGCCGAGGGCGGCCGGAGCGGGGCAGGCCCGGAGCGCCGGGCTTCGCCGGGGAGGCAGCACGGCCGCCGTCCCAGCGCTCTGGGGCAGGACCGATTCGGCCGGACGTCTCCCCGAGGCCTTACCGGGCCGACAGCGAACCCCCTTCCCCTGCGGTGTGGGCGGTGAGGCCGCAGACCGGCCGAGCAGGCGCGGCCTCGGTGCTGCCCGCCGGCCCGCAGGTGAGGCGGCCATGGCTTACCTGTCCGGGGGTGCTGCTGCCAGGCCCGCGGCGCCCCTGGCAGGGCCGGGGTGGGTTTTTCCGAGGCTTTTTCCAAGTTCCCGGGGCGGCCGTCCGAGTGTGCGCTGGGGCGCCGTCCCTCCCCGGGGGACGGTGTCGCTCCCAGGGACCCGAACCTGGCGGGCCGCGGGGATGCGCCCCCCGGGCTGCCCGTCGGGGTACCCGCGGCGGGACGAACGGAGTTTGGCGTTTGAGCCAAGCGAGTTTTCTCTTCGGGAGCTGGGAGCCGCGGGAGCACACGCCGACACGGACCGCAGCCCTTTCGAAACGCGGTGTCTTTCTGCGGTAGAAAACCCACTGAGAAATACCTTTAGACCGCATGCGAAAGGAGACACAGGCGCTACCTAGATCCCATTAGGCAGACGAGGCAGTTGGTGAAGGATGGTGCATACTAGTTCACTGCGTTGTCAGATCAACTCATTAACATAAATTCGGTTCGGAGCAGATGCAGGCACACGCTGTTGCTTTAGCCCGAGCACAGAATTGGTGTTGGTTTTGTGTTTTTACAGTAGCCACAGGAAGATGGGCGATACCTGATACGGCACCGTTACAGCGGCACAGGCAGACGATATCTGATCTGGTATAAAGCTTGCCAAAACCAAGTTAGCCTGTCAACGGGTTTGGTTTTTTTTTTCAAACAAATGAATTTAAGCCCCCAAAAAGAGCCACAGTCAGCACTCTCTACTAAGTAGACTTGGCATTTCTGACCCGGGTCAGAGCCGTAGTGCTGCATTTCCTCTGTCATCAAACCATGGCCTAACAGGGTGAAGTCAGGTGTTTATATTCACTGGACAAAGAGCGGAGAGGAAGGGTTACCTACCGTTGGCGCCTGAATTAGGTGTACTTCAAAGAAGTGGTCTCAGATTCCTTATGTTCCCAACAGCAGTGTGGGCTGCTGACTTTGGCTATCCTTCAAACTTTTAGCTGCCGACACCTTCTTGCTCTCCTTTGATAGGCCTGATGTCTCAGCAGAGTGTTCTCTTCGGATTTCCATCTTCCCAACCTTGGCAGAGTTGCCGCAGGTGGGACTGAAGGATCCCTCTTTATAGCTATAAATCTGGTTGCTGTCTCTGAGCATCCGCAGGATCCTGCTCGGTTCCTTAGCCTTCCTTAGATTAGCTCAAACACCAGGAGGAAACCTGCATGATTGCCGTACAAAATAATTTCCTGCGTCTCCACAAAAACACCTGGACATTTTCATAAGAGAAGCCTATAGCAGTGTAAGATTATTTTTAAATTTAGTAGTAGTGTCTTCCCAACTAAAAGGGACTGCAAAAGATTTACTGAACTATATGGCATAGAAATGCAGTGGCGAGCTGCACTAAACAATACTTGCTTCCTCTTCGCTATTGTTGATATTTTCGTTAATAAGAGCTCGGGGTGAGACTTGGGCAGAGTGAGCTTTAGATCAAGCGAGTGAGCCTGAAGCGGGCGGATGCCATTAACCTGCACTTCCCCAAAGAAACCCGGGCCAGCTCAGGGGAGGCTCAACCAGATAATGGGCAGTACCAGTTTGGCATACGTCTTACAATACGCAGGACAATCACTGCCTAGGCAGCTACGGTTTCATTCACAAGATTAGGAAAATCGAACTAACAGAAAAAAAGATTCAGTTTCATTCCCTGCTTTGGCTGGTGTAGTGGTTTGCCTGTTCGCTGCGTGTAGGGGGCCTAGCGCTGCCCTGAAACTTAACAAACACTAAGCAGACACCTCACTTGAAGGAAAAACAGGTCCAAAGCACTAAGTACAGAGAACCCACCTCTATGTGCGTATGATAAACTTCTACATTACATAAACTGAATTACTAAACTTCATTGCTGACCTATTTACTTGAATTCGCCTCAGATGGTCTTCATCCAATACACACTTATCCTGATCGGTAATGGGATGGATACTGTCCCGGTGGATTGTAAGTACACATGGGTCTCAATGGTTGGGACCGTGTAGTCTAAGAAAACAAGAACTTAAACACACTTTAAAAATTAAATATTCAAAGCAGTGTCTATTAGTAGTTCCACAGCATCATTACTCTCCGTCTCTAAATTGTGAAGGCTATTCTATTGCACAAGACTTGGCAATTACTGCTTATTAAGACTAATTATTTTAATCTATTTCCATGGGGTTTTTTTTTTCTAATTAAGTATCATTAGAATAGAGAATAGCTTTCATATTCCTTTAATGTTTAATTTAGTAAACATTCCCTTTGGAAAGAGCATGGCTGCGGTTTGCATGCTAAATACCTGGAAATGAGGAATGGAAGTCACCTAGAATTCAAAGGCAGAAACTAGCCCTTGATAGCAGACACATCCTGCGTATCTCCTATCTGTTCTTTCAGGGAGGCATTTCGTTTTCCACATAGAACATTACTATCAGAGCTGAACTTTGCCAAACCATAGTATGTTAATTATTTTATTTTTTTTTTTAAGAAAAAGTGGAAATAAAACTTCCCTTGATCACTGGCAAGGTCAGGCACAGGAACAGGTAGAGTGAGGGAGCCCGGCCTGTGCTGGGCAGCGCTGCCTGGGCTTTCCCGCTCTGCCAGGCTCACCACCACAGCAGCCGCTGCTGAATGCCCCTTCTCCACTGAGGTGGACCAGATAAATGAAATTAAAAGCTCTTTGTAGGGAGTGAGTTAGCTTGGTTGTCATACACCATTCATTTTGGTGTCTGCAGACAGAGCCTGTAAACGGCAACACTTACAGGCGAAAAAGCATGCCAGAGCAGTGAGAGAGAGTCTGGTGGAGCCAACATCTGCAAAGGCAAGATCCACCATTGAGAACTGCTGTCCAAGGGTAATCATGGTTTTATCAGCCAACCTCTCATAATATCTAAAGGGAAACATTTCGTTTGTACTTCACTATCTTATTACGCCTCCTGATAAGACTTGCACGGCTTCATTAACTTTGATCTCTGCTTTTGGAGGAGTTTCACATTTATGCTTTCTTCTTCCACTTCCCACCCACCCCTACCCCTTAGCACAACCAGGCTTTTTTTTTTTCTTTGAGTTCTTTTCTTTGAGTCCTTTTCTTTGAGTTCTTTTCTTTGAGTTCCAATACTTTCACCAAACCACAAAGCACATCTCCTGTCTTGAAACGAGAGTGAGCTGCCTAATTGTTTGTGGGCACACTACTCGTTTTCTTCTTCTAATGAAAAAAAAAATATTTCTATCATTCAGTGGAACAAAATTAGCTAAAGCTCTAAGTCTCCAGCAAAGGAGCATCAGCTATTTCTCTTACTTTATAGAAACTGAGATACTGGTGCTTAAGTCAACTCCTGAGGTTACTTGTCAAAATACCTTCCAATCTATAACACCTCATCCAGACATGGCAAGAATTTGGTCCAGAACAAAGCAAAAAAATGGAACAAATTCAGTTGTAAGAACTTTCTTTAACAGCTTTCTGTGGAACTGTGGTATTTGTTTGCAGTCTAGGCTCAGAGCAACAGATAACGATTCTCTCCTTAATTGAGGAAATAAGTCCCACATTATTTAGCTTTGAAATTTAAGGAAAGCTGTAAAGTAATCGTTTAATTAAAACCTGAAGGAACGTGAGAGGATGACTGACTGCATGTCTTGGCTCTGACAGTATCACCAAATTACTCTTTAACAAGAGCCCGTAGCAAGGCTGGGCTCCCGTGACATAATGATGCCCCCATGTTTTATTTATGAGGTTATCATGACTTTCCTGTAACAACACGTGAAAATGTGCTGTTGCTGCTAGGCGTACAGCCCGTGTAAAACTCGGTAGGATTTTGGCAACATACCAGTGCAAACAATCTCAGTGTATGAATTAACACCAACGTGTGACATAAATACAGTAACAGGATTTTAAAAGCAAAGGCTTTGAACCAGGCTTTTCACCCAAGAGCCGCAGCAGATGAATTTGAGGAGGACGGCAGAGGCGCAGAAAGGCTCCGTTAGGCTTTTCACCCAAGAGCCGCAGCAGATGAATTTGAGGAGGACGGCAGAGGCGCAGAAAGGCTCCGTTTCTTGGCCTGTGGAAGAGCCTGATCTTGGAAAGGTGACAGAAGGAGAAATTGCAGCGAAATAGCCGGATGAGAAGTCTGAGGAGGGATCAAGTTTCAAAACGTCCAGCTTGCCACGACGTTGTCGACATGACTGATACTCATTTGTCTTAGGAATTTTAATAGTAGTAGTAATAATGGTAGTAAATATGTGCAAAGTATGTTAGCATTCTTCAGCGACTGTTACCTTGACCCATCCTGCTTCCCCTCCCTCATTCCATCAACTCATTTATTTGCTAAATCCACCAGCAGTTTCATTTGCTACAGGACACTTTCTGCTCTGAAAACCAGCACTCGTCCAGGAACATCAGCATAAATTAACCTTGTAAAAACATAGGTTAGAAATGCAAACCTTTCTTGCCAAAAAGGAAAGAAATTCTGTCCCAGTCTTCACCTGGGGAAGTTTTAGCCATTTCTGACCAGGATTATATTAAATGCCCGTACCAGCGGTGCTTCACTGCTGTCCCCTACACAATACTGCAGATATTCAGCCTCCAAAAGACTCCTCAGATTTCTTGTTTCTCTGCCAGTTGTGGTGAGGGCAGTCTCTGGCCAGGAACTGAGAGAACAAACTTATTCCAGCAGGCAAACACCAGAATTTGTATTCTCTTGGATTTGTGTATTTGAACTAATAAGAAGTTTAAGAAAAGAAAAAGAAGAAAAAGGAGAGAGCAAAAACTGTTCTTGGTATCTCACACCAGGAAAATTAGGAATAACTCCATACAATTTATTGGTATAAACCCCCACAGCTCTGCATATTTAAGGCGCTAATAATGGTATTTCAACAATGTTGTCACATGTATTTTAAAAGAGAGAAGTTATTCTGAAAAGGGATGTGTGCGAACATAATGTTAATATGGTGATATTGCCCTGATCCTGCTTGCTGTGCTGCTTACGTATTGAATTTCGTGAGAGTGGCTGTTATTTCTAGAAAAAAATGAGGAAATACCATCAGAGTAACTTCCCTGGTCGTGACCATCTCTCACACCCATTAATGTTTTTCTCCAGCCATGTAATTTTAAGTTCTTGGGCCCATTCCTGTACAACATCAATCACCTGCAACTGCCATTGACTTCACGTTCTTCCTTTTAGACCCAGCAAGAAGATACGGGTGATAATGCAAAGTTTCTGGTTTGAGCTATTCATGCAACTATTTTAAAAACTTATTCTTAGAGCAAGGACTTCATAGATCACACAGCACACTGCTTACCGTTTCCTTCTAGTCATTGAATCTTTCCTGCATCATAGTTGTTTTTTTCTCTGGAAATCATTAAGGCTTGATTTCAGCAGGGATACATATCTATTTTTGTAAAGCTCCCAAGTGAACATCACACACTAGTTTCCAGAGCGTTTATTTTGCTCCTGAAAATTGCAGGCCTCAGGTAATCATCAAACCCACTGCTTAAAAACATTACTACCTAGTCTTGAACCATTAGAAATGCTGTAAAACGTATACAAGCTGGAGAACAAACAAGGCGACCGAGAAGAAAACAACTATCAAAAATTATTCCGGTGGTCAAGAAACCATTTTCTTATACTTTATGTAATTACTTTAAAAGCTTAAACATCCTTTCTCTTGGTGTTTCTGCCTGCAATTTTAACGGCTTTTACACTTAATGTGTTGCTTCAACAGACAAGTTAAATTAGCTAACTGAGTGAATAGCATCACCGACTCTTCACCTGTAGGAGATCATAAGGATAAGATAAATGATGGGATAAAGTGGGGGAAAGACGAACACTGTGGCTCATGATGTTCTGGGCTGGTATTATTGCCACTAACAGCATTAACAAAAATGCATCTGAATATCTTAAGATTTCTATTATTATTAAGTGTATGTATTCTGGAGAGATTGAATGAATTTTAAACCTGTTTTTCTTAATATTAAAAAGGAAAGCCACAGGAAATTGCATTCAGTAATAATATGCATTATATTTTCCAGATTTTAGCACAGTGGCCCAGCAGTAATAAACTTTTCAAAATTTAATATTGATACTGAAAACCAACATCCCCAGATGTCAGGCAACTCCCTTTAATGTATATTTGTACACACCTACACAGAGGCACCGTAGGTGAACAACCACGCTCGGTGTTGTCTTTGGAGGCCACCAACAGCTCGAACAACATTGTTCTAAAATGAGAGCCAACAAAGAGAGTTTTTCAGTCTCTACCTTGTTCTTGCCTAGGGAGGGAGAGGGGAGGAGCAAGGAAGAAGTTCAGCAGGTCACTAAAGCTGGAGAAGGAGCAGCATATCCCCACCGATCCGTGTGTGCCGCTCACAGGACAGTGTCCCTCTTGTGCGGGATACGGGCCATGGCTTACAGCAAACAAACAGTAGACCTCACAGAGTGAACAGTCTTCAGCTCCTGAATATTAAACTGTTTACATTCTAATACGGGGAAGGGACCACAGTTTAAACCTTTACGGGAAGGATGTCTTCTTACTAGGGTTTCCAGGCTGCCTCACAGCACTGAAGCCCCAGAGATATCCTGAGCTCCTCTGACCAGTCGTGACTGACGCTGGAGAAGGCCACAGCACTACCTCGGGCACGTGGGGCTGCAGAGCAGTACCAGCTGCAGTGCCACACTGCCAATGCCCGAAATATAAGCGGGGTGGTGGCAGGGGCGGCTGAGCTGTGTATGCTGGAGAGGCAGAGACCGTGGTGGAGTGAGGTGCTGCTCTCTTTTTGAGAAGTGGCAGAGGGAAGATCCCCACCACGCCAGCCAGGGTTGCAGTCTGTGCCACTTCTGTTGCTTTATCCACATGTATAATTTGTACAATTACAGGACAGCAGATGATTTCCGCCCCCCCCCCTTCTATCTCTTCATCACTAGATGAAAATGCAGCCCGAAAATCCACCCCTCGCTGATGCCATTTTGTTTTGAAATGAACTTGCTGGGGAGCCAGGAGGTCTGCTCAGTGCTTTTGCTGAGACAAGCTTTGGGTGTTGTTTCCCAGGGCAACACCACAGAAACTGCTGAACCTAATCAGAGCTACCGTGATGCCCAATTACCTCACAGGTACTATTTATTTACGTATTAGAAACTTACTAATAGTTATACTAGTTACTAAAAATAAATCCGGGAAAAGGACAGTAGCAGTGTCCGACTCTTCTTGGTATGTACAATCCTGTTTTGCAGATCACTTTATGAAAGTAATCCGGAAAAAAAAAAATATCCATTCAACCCTTTACAAAACCATTTATAAAAATGCATTGAAGGAGGTGTTTCTGCCCCTCTACTCCGCTCTGGTGAGACCCCACCTGGAGTA
>RSEF01000001.1:144033707-144075942 GCA_003993805.1 Himantopus leucocephalus | reverse complement strand
ACTAGATGATCTTTAAGGTCCCTTCCAACCCAAATCATTCTATTATTCTATGATCACTGCTCTACTCTTTTTTTTTTCCTTGCCACTTCACACAGCTTGATTCTCAAGTGCTTTACAGCCAGAAAGCTCTACCAAGGACTTGTGTGAATCACCAGTGATCCCTCACCACAGTTTCAAGACCACTGACAAACTAAAAGTAAAGCTCATTGCACAGACTTGAATCACAGCAGCAAACACTGGTATGGCATTGGTATGAAGAAGCTACATCACCAAAAATAAAAAGTAGAAGCAATTTAACCCCTCAGCTAACAGTATTTGCTCCAGATATTCAGTCAAATTTGCAAAGTTACATCTGAAAGCAAATATAAAGGAAAATATGCAGTAACTTTTTTCATGAATACTCACTTGTCATGCTTCCTTGAATCTTAGTAAATAATTGAGTGGACAAATCACATGAATGATTCAAGAGTTAATAAGAGGGAAATGAACTGTCACCATGGAAAGTATTAATATACTTCATAATAAAAGCAGATTATGCCATTTTTAATTTTGACAGAAGTTACGATTTAATTCTTCTTTTTTTTTTAAATTGTACAATGTTTCTCCCCAGTGTTTTACTAGAAAACTAAGAGCAGCTCCAGGCTGGCCTGTTTCTAAGCAGCAGTACGTGCACGTAGCTTGAAGAGAAGTTCAGCATTTCTGTTCCAGGTACCCTTACAGAACAGCTCTTGTATGCTCAACAGAACAGTGTCCGCCAGCCATGGCTCCCAAGTTTTCTCTTCCTTGTTTTCTTTGCCAAGTAATACCCCAGAGAGCAGAAACAGCTGCCAACTGGCTTGTATACTGTCAGCAGCACCCTGGACGCCAGAATTTGGAAGTCCTCACCTCAAGGCTCTTCTGCCACCATTTCTGCATTTCTTCTGTGTACTGGCAAGACCTCAGAAAGCAAATTAGTATACGGCAAAGGAAACAATGGTGAAATGTTTTGAGGCTCTGACAACCACTCCTTCGTTCAGTATTACACCCTCCTTCAGAAAACACCTCAGAACAAATTAACATACATGCATTTTTATATTAGTCGTATTTTTTCTGGGAGCAAAAAAGGCTAAGAAACAAGTTAGATTCATAAATGAAAATGTATTTCACCTTTATACATGCTATACAGGTCATGCAAATACAGAAATCTACAGGTTATACAATGACACCATAATAAAATATAATGTGACGTTTGTCAAACACAATGTATCACAGCAAAACAAACTGGTTTTGTTTGTTTAGTATTTAGGAAATAGATGAAGGACTTATTTGGAAGACACAGTACCATGCTACAGCTTACTGCACAGTCAAAAGAAAGTGTTTCTCTGAAGTACGCTAACATAAATAGAGCTGGATTGTTGTAGGTATGATTTCTTTATACATCGCACATAATGTCATTGGTTACTTTCCCGTTGCTGGCTTTAAAGAGAGCAAGAACGGGGCTACAACTGAGCTCAAGCTACACTGTGAACTCCCTTACATGTGAAAAAAACAAATAAAAAAGCAAAAAACCCACCCCCCCAAAGTTTTCACTTCTTTTGTGTTAGTGTCCAAAGAGAGTTGCATTTATAATTTATTCTTATAAGGAACTGGACACACGTGTCCTCAAAGCAGCACATGATCTAGCAGAAAGTTATCATAGCTCACCAACAGAAATAAAGTTAAGACTGTATGGCACATAATGTCTAGACATTATACATCTTGATGTGAACTTTTCCATAGAGATGCCTACAGAACGTTAAGAGGGCCAGCAGTGCTCCCCGTGTGTGTCTCAGCCTTTGTATTTCTGCTGCAACATTCGCATGTTGTTTAGCTGCTGACTAAATCTTGTTTTGTTGAGCCTATAGGAAGTCAAAATACTTCTTCAAGTGACAGAAAGCCTGCTGGTATTAATCAAGTGTCTGCATCTTCAAAGATTAACATGCTATCTCACCCGCCGACCACTCACTTGGATCTACTACAGCTATACTATATATATATTAAGGGATTATACTAGGCATTTTGCCTACTTTGTTTACAGGTGTTACACAAGTATGTTTTTAAACACATAATTGATAGTTGCTCCCGGACTATTTAATATTAACCAGTAAGTGCCACTAGTGACTAAAAGTGTCAACATAACCATAACGGGATAGCTCCCACACTCCACAGTCAGTAAGAAGGCTCTTTTGATTCCAGCAGCTGTATATTTCTCAAGCCTCTTCAGCTATATTTTTGAATTATACACCTGCATAAAAGTGGCCAATAACTCCTTATTAAAGACAAAAAGAGATAGGCACAAAACTGAAGTACAGAATATTATTTCATTTCAATGCACTGTGGGCAAACCTCATCAGTATTTACAAGAAAAAGATGTGTAAATAGATGTATGATAAAGCTTAAGGAAAAATCATTTCAAAACAAAATGCACAGGTAAAAATCACAGTGAAGTGTTGAGATGAATTTTCAATTAAAAGAAGAAATAAGTGCTTCATTAGCAGCTAAAGCTCAAATTCTAATGCACACTCAGTCTTCCCTGAAACCACCGAGGCTCTAGATCACTGGTTTCTGCCAAAAGCAGACGGTTATTCAACATATTCCCTGGGAAGACAAAGTTATATTCAGCTCTGATTATTTGAAATCCAGTGTTCAAGGACTGCAGAAGCTTTTTCAAGTGACAAGCTCATATTTTACTGCCAGTAGCATCACAGGGATATATATCCTCCACAAATTGCTACCGCTGTCAATTAAAAAAAGAGAGAGAAGAATATAGAGTCAGCTATGCAAGTTAGACGACCTCAGTTTTGTAATTTAGAATACACTCTTTCAAAAAAAATAAATCAGCTGTGGCATTGTACTTTGAAACTGTCACTAAAGCCTACTATGCTTTTTTCATGTTGTTTGCAGGCTTTCCAGGCGAAGTGATTCTACACTGTGCTGCAAGTATTTACAGCAGCGGAAAAGAGTGAGCAGCAACATTAACTACCATTTTCTAGGGTGACCCCACTTTTAGCTGTTTTCTTCATGCAATCAGGCTCCATAGACTTACAGGAAAGGTACTGTATTAATGAAGAAAAGCAGCAACTCTTCTGACTATATTCTGAATGGATAAAGGAAACGTTTACATTTACCAGATACTTGCAGTTGCTATGATATGCTCAGTTTGCATACGATGCCAATTTACAAAGAGCTGCAAATATGAAAGATTATGCTAAATTTAAATATCAAGGAGACCAGCTTTCTTCCTCTCTCCACATATGCTGTTTACAACTGCTATATTTTTCTGGGAAGCTCATAAGTAATCACAGCAATTTATCATATCTAAGATGTTTATCACAATACTGTACCTTCAACTGTTCTGCTGAAAAGCGAGGTTGTCAACAGATAGAATTCAGTGTGTTTTCCTGTCCTGGACTGTTAAATCCCTCAATTAAGTTTTTGTTACAGTCATCTAGGCTAATGGTATCACTGGACATCTTGGAGTACGTAGCTTGGCCTGTGAAATCCAAGAGATCTTCAAGAGCCTTGGCATTACTTGTCCCATTTTGGTCCAAAGAAACACCTGGCATGAGTTCATTCATGGGTGAATATTCGGGGATAGAGATAAGTTCTTCTTTTGAAACGGGGCTATACAAAAGATAAACAAAAGGAAGATGCAGAATAAGAGGTGTGTAACTTTTCATTAAGCAACAACCAAATTAACCTGACTGTCCAAAAGCTACTCCTTATCTTAAAGCCAGCTGCAGCAAGCCTTTACCTAGAATATGTCCCAGTCCAAACAAAAATGGTTACCCTGTTCAGGATGAAAGGTCACACCTAATCCATATTCCTTAGAGATTAAGATTTGTGGTAGCTGTGTGATGTGAACACTCATCTCCAGAAAAACACATTTCTGGTAGTTTACTGCCAACTCATTATTTCAGTTGCTGCACCATTCCCTTACTTAAATGTTTATCCCATCTTTCAAATTCTGTCCTGACCCTGCAAACATTGACCTAAAGCACTCACACTTCACAACTTAAATCAAAAGTTATTTCTTATGATCTTATGATATACTTCAGACATTAAAAATCCTAGAATTTAATTTAAGAAGTGCTGCTACCAGCTGACACTTTGCTAAGACTAGTAAGGCCAGTGCGTTTCAGTTTGGAGAAGAGAAGGCAGAGGAAGGATTTCACAAAGATTTCAAAACCCATGAAGGAGTGGTGGCTAAGTTGAGGGCAAAACTATTGTGCATCAAATCCTGCAACACAAAACCCAGGGGGTGCCCACTGACACTAGTAAGAGGCTGGGTTTAACACATACCAAAGAATGTAATTTACCTAGTGAGACTGTACCGTGGAACTCGCTGCCAGCTGAGGTCCTGGGTGCAAACATTTTCAGCAGGTTGAAAAAGGAGCTGGATAAACTCATGGGCAACAGGTCCATCAGTGGGTATTTCAATGGGAAAGGCAAAGTTGTGCCCTCTAACATCCCTAACGTCACACTTGTGTGTCATCTTGGATTGCGGAAAGTGATAGGCTCAGGTGCTCTCCCTAAATAGTTCTTATTGATACTCTCCAAGACCAAATAATGGGCTAGACAGACTTCTGGTCTGTCCCAGCAGGGCACTTCTTATGTACTTACACAGATTTACTGGAAATACTGAAACAGTATGAGAGGTTAAGTTGCCTTACCAATTAAGGAAGCATCGTATAAAAATTCCCTGTTTAAAATTCAGAGCTAGCTTTCTCATAGCAGCCTTCAATTATCAACTTCCTTCTTTTCAGCAAGTCCTTCCATCAAAATCCAACAGTATTTAATACACACAAAGTGATTTTCTGATTTCCATACATTTGTTCCAGTTAAGTACTTAAAATTCTAAATTAATTATTTTCTTTATTCTATTTGTATGGAGGAAGAAAAGCTCACGCATCACGGCTATGCAGCCTTGACACAAATGAAAAAAAAAACGGTGACATCTGACAATATCTACAGTAGCTACTTTCACAGAACAATCTGAAAGGTTTGGGCAAACTTGTACAGAATCCATAAGTAAGGACTGTAGAAGGATTTTAGAGTGCCCCGCCCCTGCCAAATATGTGAGAGTAAGATGAGGTTCTGTTGACTCTTGTCTGAAACAACCAATTTGCATCTTGGCAGGTGTGGAGTACACCATAGTAGACACCTGACTGCCCCATTGTGGGGTAGGTGAGAAGTAAAGCAGTAAAGTATTAATAAATAAACCAGAAAACTTTGTGTGTTTCTCATAGGAATTCTGCAATTTCTTTTGGCAAATATGGTCTGTACCTCACGTCCATGGACTGAACCTCATCTGCTGAATCTTCCATGCTGTTAGATTTCCCATCAACACCTTCCAGCTGAATAAGTCCTGGAACTGACTTGAGTCCATTAGCAACTACATCTTGGGAAGGGAGTACAGAGGCAGCACTTTCTAAGCTTTTATTTTTCAGGCACGTTGCCAATCCATTGATATCTATAAAAGAAGGTTAGAAATTATGACAGCAGCAGCTTCTTTATTTAAATAGTTTAAAAAAAAATACAAATGCTTTTAAGTTATAGATCGAGTAGAAAGGAAGACTGACAATGTAGCAGGACTCAGTTTCATCTATGACTCATCATACTATACTGTCAATCCTCTTTTTCCACTCTAAAATTGCTCTTTATGCTACATCTTTTAAATCTGAGGAAACAAGAAGAGAATGTTTTACCTTTTATATCATGTACTAAAAGCCTTAGCCTGGGGAAGTAAACAAAATATAGAAAAATGCCAGATATGTATATTTTATTTAATAATTCTTTAAATATGTATTTTTTTTGTCAAGTCAAATTAAATGTAAGATTTATAGCAATGCTATAAAAAGCCTTCAAGCTTAGTTGTATGCAAAAATTTTCTACCTATAAAATTTAAAGGTAGATTGCAGCAACCAAACCTACTGGCAGACTGAACTTCTCATTTACAGAAATGCTATGTCAGGTACTAAAATGGAGGAAAAACTTTCTTCTGCTTACGTGGCAAAACACAGCTAAGTCTCCAGTTTCTAACATTTGTCGCTGATGCAAATGTAGCTGTTCTTTTTGAGATGAAAGCAAAGAAACTGTGATAATACACAGGCTCTGCCTGAGATTACGAAACTCTGAGAAGAACTGTGAAAACAAGTCAGAAAAATATGGGAATTTTTACCTGGCTGGTTGAGAACAAGGGTCTTTGGTTGCTTTTCCACATTCAGAGTTGATGGTACCTCCAGTTTTGGCTCTTCCTTCTGTAATCAAGTAATGAGTCAACTGTATTAGATGAAGGACTGTAACCTTCATGGAACTCATTGGACTTCAAGCTTGTGAGACTGCCCAGGGCCATTGGGTGGTGAAAGGTCATTGACAGCAAGAGAGAATTTTATTTTTTTTCCTTTTTAATTAGGCATAGGATTTATTTTCTTTTTGAAGTAAAAAAAATAAAAATATATCCTCTGAAAGTAACTAAAGAAACTGTTTCCTTAGTAGAAAACTTAAAATATTGAGGCGAAAACTCGACTCTCTGTCATTTCCAAGCTGGACACAATTGCCTTGTTCTCAATCCTACATTCCGGGCAGGCTTAACACGGAGAGCTCAGTAACTAATTCATTGGCTGGTACAAAGCAGGAGAAGATACAACACAGCAGCAAACATTACAGCTCCAGGAATGGGGTCTTGCCACCTTGCTAGATAGTGAGGAAGATAAGTCTGCAACAGTTGCATAAAGCTGTCTCTCTATAGCAGTGGCACACCAGTAAGTGTAACACAGTAACAATCATTTGCAGTTTGAAATGCAACTAAAATTTGGGTGTAGAATGTACCTAAGTACCTACTAACATGGAAACACTCGAGTTTAATTTTCACATACGGGTTATAAAACAACTACACACTGTTTCATACCTTTATTTCTGGTGTTTCACTCCTCCTTGTTCTCTTCATTATTTCGTCTATTCTCTGGAAATCAAAATAAATTGGCGTATGAGAAGGCAGACAGAATATTTAGCACAACAGACTGATAAAGGGGAAAAAAAAAGACAAAAAGAAAAAATTTTCTCTACTGTCATGACCTCATCCCTGCTTGTCTTGAAAAAGGGAGAATAAGAAAGAAAAATAAAGAAAACAAAAGAGAGAAAACACCTGGGAGCTGGCTTTCACATATCAGATCTCACAGAACATGACTTTCTCAGTAGATGCAATTTAGAGACAAAGGTGTTTGCAGTTATGAGTTGTGCTCAGCTCTGGAACAAGATGTTTATTTAAAACCAACAGCTATTATTTTCATCTAGATGCTTTTCCAACTGTTTCCAAATAGTTCCTTTAAAAATAGTTAGGCTTTTTGGAATGGAAGAGTAAAATTAAATATCTATTCTTGCTGGAAATGTGTAAGGCATTACCCTAAAATACTTTTATTTTTTCTTCTTTGTTCATTAAAGAAAACCCTTCCAACAAACCTTGTCTATTTGCGCTACTGTGAAAGGAAACTATTTCAGATTTAAAGACACTTTGGTTTGGTATTCTAATCTGCAACATGCCTCCAGCTCAGTGGCAAACGGTTAAAAATAACATATTGGAGTAACATATATGGAAAGACGACCTTTTATAACCAGACAGAGGTTCTGCAGCTCTGCAGTTGTTCTCTCTTTCCTGCCACAGAGCTGTAGATAAGGCTAAGTTATGCAGCTCCAGCCATTTCCTTGTGCAGTAGTGGGCAGACAGCCCTGCTGCCTCTGCATAATGCAACCAGAGATAAGCCAGGTGGGAGAAAACCTGTTTGTTAATCGCATTAACTTTCTCAATTAATCACATGGAGCTTTTGTTGAGTAAGTTTTAAAACAATGTCACTCATATTCCTCAATAGTCTGTGATGTCCTGGGTTGGGCGGCAATCGATGGTTTTGCCTTGGCATGCCATTCCTTGCTTGTCTCAGGCATTTAACCATTCCTTGCTTGTCTCAGGCATTTAACCATTTCTTGTTTGTCTCAGGCATTTAACTTTGTGGGTAGAGGCTAATTCTGTGTTTGTTCAGTACCAGTAGAAAGTCATTTGCCTTAGGCAATTCCATTGTTACAAATTTTGATGTCCACATTCCCCTAATTTGCAAGTAGCAAACACTAAGTTAGGCATAAATATCAATCTGTAATCCCTCCAGATTTTTATTTCTAGATACTATTCGGTACTTCCTGGGTTATGGATTCAAACAATAAATGAAATAATTATCTTAAATGAGACGCCAATATCTACCTTCTTCCGCTCCAGTCTTTCTTGCTCAATTTGCTGCATGATTTGTTCCCTTTCAAGACGAAGTTGTTCAGCTGCCTCGCGGGCTTTAATTTCTGCTTCTTCCCTCTAATCAAAATGTGTAAAATATGATAGGGCCATTATTTATTTCAGGCAGATTACCAGACACTATAAAGTATTTATTTATATGTATATATAAATATATGTATACATATATATGGATATAAAGTTTCACATTTGTGTTTGAGCCGGTACCTGTTTCTCAAGTTTGGCTTGGAGCTCTTTTTCTTGCTTTTCTTTTAGCATTTGTTCTTCCTCAGCTCTTCGCCTGGCTTCCTCTTCTGCCTTTTTCCTAGCTGCTTCTTCTTCACGTTTTCTTTCCTCCTCCTTCTTACGAGCCTCTTCCTCTAGACGAAGCCTTTCTTCCTCTGCCTTTCTTTTCTGTTCTTCTCTTTCAAGCCTGCAAAACATATAACAGTCTGTTTAAAAGGTTTCATCTCGTTTAGCATGAATCCTATTGTATGTGGCACGCAATCAGCAGTAACTGATAATGTATGCATCAGTGCACATTGTCATGAAAAACGCAAAGATACAGCAAAGAGGTTGAGCACATGCCCAGAATTCAGGTTGCTATCATATTTTTATTCCAATCTTATTTTCACTGCCCCAAATCTTTCCTAGAAATTATAATTTCCCTTGAAAAAAAAGTGTCATCAAAGAAAAGAAAACATTTCCATTCTAATTTCAGTTAGAGCTTCAATAATAAAAACATCCCTCTTCTCTATTTCACACACAGAATGCTGGTATCTACAAACAAGCAAATAATTTTTTCCTTCATTTCAGCCAAAGATAAACAGATCGGATAAGTAGCAGCCAACAATAGCCACAAAACACAGTGGTACACCAGAAAGAGTGGGTCTAAATTCCACCTGTTTTGTTCCATGGCCCACTTAGGGACATGCTCCTTTGTCACCACATCCAAGAGCTGCTGTGACAACTGATCATTCTTATCCTTGTATATCAGGGATTCTGGAAATATTTCCAAGTTTCCCCTCCCTGCCACGTTTTCAATAAGAACAGACAAAGTTGAATTCGTCTGCTGACATTTGAATGTTGACAGTTGAATACTATTAGGGCCTTGAAGGAAGGGCATGACTTGTTGACACTTGCAACCAGCATCCAATGTGGAGAACAACCTAAAAGCTTGCTCTCAGAACAGAGCCAAAATTTCATCGCTTAGACACAGCAACCTTCGTTGTGCCCACACTTTTAAAGCCCTCAACCCCCTACAGCAGAGCTGGGCGGGGAGATAAGCTTCAGGTTAATTTATTGAATGACGCAAGCCTTGCCATTTAAGGCATATACTACTACTGCAAGACTGTTTCTTCTATGTGAACTACCTCATTTAAAACCGCCTCAAATATTTTTTTACAAAATAAAATACTTCAGGTATGTCCACGCTGGAGCCTGGACACACCTGAAGTATTTGGATGAGTAATAGTTTCTTCAGGCTTCTTAAAGAGGCCAAATTATTATTTTCTACCTTCACTAGTCATAAAGACTGCAAAAGACACTAATTAATTATGGGTCCAAATTGAAAGAAATTAACACTTACATGTAAGCTCCCACCTTGATTCTAAAACCACCACAGTTTCAAGCATCTTGAATAATACAAGTTAAATTATTAGGTAATAATTTTCACAAATCGACAGAGATACCTCTCCCGTTCTTCTCTTTCCTGTCTTTCCCTTTCTTCTTGTTCTTTTTGCAGGCGGGCCTGTCGTCTTTTTTCAGCTAGAATTTTTGAGGCTTCTTCTGCATCAGTTGTTCCTGCCGTGATCTTCCCTGGGAGAAGACAACCAAGGGTGGAAAGTTAGGCAGGGAACTGTGAGTGCCCAGAACTTCAACACTCGCACAGAGGCTAAAACGGTCCTGGTTCACGCTGGTATCACACCTTTGCTTTTCAAAAACATACATCAGCATTTTTAGAAGATAGAATATGGGATAGGTAAGGGCATCCCTGGATTTCAACATTTTCACATCCTCATTGACAAGTGTTTTTCACACACAGGCAACTCTGGTGAAAACTATACATTTACTGGTTATAGTATGTACCTTTATACACTCTCATAAACTCATGACTGAGCAGCTTCATAAAAAGAACAGCGTGTCACTGTTTAAAAGCCACACGGACCCACGATACCTTGTAATTCATTCTTGGAGTAAGACACACCTTCACTACTTTCAGTCTTTCCTGCAGAAGGCACATGCTTCTCAGAAGCCACCTGGCCTGCATCATCAGTGCGTGCTCCTGGGGATTTCTGATGACTGACATTTTCTTTCTCCTTGTCTGCTTTCTTTTTAGGAGTTTCCTGGTTGAGATTAGAAGTGGCACGATGCTTCACAGGAGAAGCTGGATATTGTTTGGCGTTTTTAGGAGACTGAGGATAAGTCTTTGCAACTGTCCTGATAAAGGAAAATAAAGATTAAAACAGGCCATATGTTACACAGTTTGGAATCAAACTCCGTCTTCACATATATCATTCCTCTTTCTTGTCTCTGGCTACATAGGAATATCAGCTCTTTTGCACAATACTGCATAGGAACCACCTGGATGCAAACAATCAGAACCTGAAATGCAGGGAACTGGCATGAAACAATTACAGAAAATTCTCATTTAAAAGGACCAATAATACTGTCTGAGTTGTAGGCAAGAGATATGAAATCATGGATTACCTAAAACAACTGTTTTAGTAATGGCCATTTCATAGCAATTTTGTCAACATTACTGTATTGAATAGTCCTTTCTCAACATTTAAAGCAATGATATGTCTGCTTTCTGTCTGCAGAAATCATAATGAGTTGCAGTGTGCTGCTTTCACCTGAATACTGCCTTGTCAAACACGGTCTTTTTTTAATAGTATCTGATTTTCTAAAATAGCACCAAATATCGCTATATACCAAGGTAAAGCTGTGTACCACAAAAAGAGACAGAACTGACCAAACCATTCTACAGTCAGCTCCACTGTTCCAGTTAGTGCTTTAATCAGCACCAACGCAACAGATTCAAGGCTCAAAACTCAGCCCCTGCAACCTTTTACACAGCTGCACTTGTGGTGATGGTGATGCACAGCAGCAATGCTGCCGATTGCTCATTTGGCTGTTGCGTACTTTAGATGAAATGATAACCTTGATGTCAGTTCTGGGAAAGCAGAACGGTAAAGATACTTGATATTCACTGAAAATAGGTGCACATTAAAGAGAACAGATTACCAGGAAACATAAAACTACACACAAACAGCATTCATTATTTATGTAACACCAGTAACTAGCACTAAATACTTGTAACATTAAGAAAGGCTGGGCTGTGTGACTAAGCAGTATGGAAGTAAAGAGATCACAATCTTAAAATAACGATTTATGTGACTCCCATTAGAATAAATAATCCTACATTAAAGTGAACATTACACATGTAGTTTTAACTTTCCTTATGGATATGCAATTATGATATAAATGTACCAGCCCTTATCACTTTTTTTCATCTACACAATATAGTTTCATATACTATAACATGTTTTCTGGACTATACACTCATTCTGGCAGACCACAAGCATGAAAACATGGACAATAGCTGAAAATTAATGGACTGGAGTGGCAAGTTTTGTATAGAGCTAACTATAGTATTATGTGGCCAGAGACATAACCAGAACAACATCTGCATTACAGAGCAGACCATAAAAATTAAACACCTTTCAACTCCCCCCCCAATTCACAAATTCAGGAGAAGAAATGGTTCTTTTCCACCATATTATGCTGCATTTGAAAGAGGGTGAGACACCAGAATAGACGGAGTTCATTCACAGCTGCTTAGTTTGTGGGGAGGAAAAGACTGCAGAGTCTTGCACCACCCGTCCTTTCTCACTCCCACTGAAGAGCCATCACAGACTACAAAAGCCCTTGGGCTGGTGGAACAGTAGCACCCAACTGAATTTGAAGTTCAGTTCAGGTACCCTCTGCCTGCAGGCCCAGGAGTTCCCTGTCAGCTCAAGCCCTCGCCCTTGGTCCTTGCCTGAGCTAAGCCTGTTCCCGGCCTCCTAACCTGCGGATCCTGACCTGTCGTCGTGGTTTGTCCTTGGACCTGCCTCATTGAGGCCTTTGCTAGCTATCACGAAACTCTTGGCTGACCCTGGTCACCATCACCAGACCTGCCCTGGTCACTACTATTGTCTACTGTGGGATGGGGTCCTGTGGGTGAGGCCCCTGTCCTTATCTGCCCTGCTGCCACCCACGGCTCCTGGCTCGCCCTGCCTTGCAGGGCAGCCTGCTCCTGCTGCTCCCTGACAGAAACAGGCTTTGGAAGATGTGGACAGGCAAGTCTGTTTCCAGGTCGTGTAAAAAAATAGCAATGGGAGAAGCCGACGAGATTGGTTGGTGTTGACCATAACTGGGTTTAGCATTATCTTTAGTTTTCTCTTTAGGATATAAATGGACTCCCAGGCCCTCAAAGACAAAGGCAGAAATTTCAAGGCCCCCACCTACGTATGGACCTCACCATTACAGTCATTTCCAACAACCAGAACATAATGCGTAATAAAAAGCAAACAACCTTTTTTTCTGCGTCTCTGCAGCACATAGGATGCTTCCTGCTAATCAGACACTTCTTCAAAGCATAGTCCCTTCCTGCTGCCTTTGGTTTACATTTCCGACTTTACCACACATTCCTTGCAGTGCTTTTTATTTAACTTGTTGTGACAGGAGCAGCAAAACAGCCACATAACTAAAGCTGAGTCATTTTCAGTATTAGCACAGAAGTAATTGTTCTCTAATAAAGACATGACAATCAAATTAAAGAGGCTGGTAGGAAGGAGTCTAGTCATGAGAGCTACGCTGGCACTGCGTAGGAATTAGAGCAGGCTGGCTGCACGACTTACCTGTTGGACTAGAAACATGTGTTGAATCCTATTATTTAAGTAATGCATCTTTGAACTTTTAGACCTACGGAAATTTTTTCTTACAGCTCTTTGGCCAGAAGAACAAGAAACAGGTATGGCTTTGCTTCTTACAAAGCAACTAAAAGGGAGAAGCATATAAAACACTGAATACTGCTAGGATGACAGTGTAGTGCGAGGAGTGAAAAGTTGAGAAAACCCCTCAGGAATAAGAATATTTTTTCAGAATTTTTAAATCATTTATTGGATGGCAGTAGAAAGTATTAAATGATCACTGTTTTCCTCCTTGTATTTAAAACATACTGTCAGCTTAGCATCTTTAACATTATTACAATTAACAATTAATACAGATGTTTTAAAAATCTTGAATTGGCCCATTCTATAGCTAGCTGCTGAAAAAAACCCTTAAAATAGTCTTGATCCAACATTCCACCCACTGTTTTTATCTTTCCAAGGCAAAACAAAGATCAAGAGTAGTAAATGTAGCACATACCAAATAAAATCTAAAACTAGGTCAGTGCAGGACACAGAAGCTACTTCTGTGAGGAATTCACCGCATGCAGACACCTTTCTAATAGGTCATTTTTAAAACTTTTAAAAGTTTGGGCTTTGTTGTACTACTGTAGGTTCATATTTCATCAGTATTCTGTAATTTGGTTGAGCATGTACGTTTTTGACGTCAAAGTGTGTCCCAACAACTGCAGTGGGATGTCGCTCAAAAGAACCACCTAGTTACGGGTTCAGTTAGTGAAGCTGTGAGCAAAAGACAGTGACACAGACTGGGAACTGGAAATGAACCAAGAATCACCCACCAGCAGTGCTGCAGTCCCTTTTCCCTTCTCCCCTGTCCCTTTCACCTTCTCATATGGGGTAATGCTTTAGCAAAATAATGTAATATAGAGACTTGTCTGAGCTTTCCATTCTCTTTCACTGGCTTATACTATAGCTTATCTGAAGACACTTAAAACTAAATCCTACTTCCTTGATTCAGTCAGGTCCCATTGATTTCAAAGGGACTATTTACCCAAAGACATGTGAAGGACACAGGCTTTATTGCTTTACCGATCTATAAGACAGAACACTTACCTATTCTCTGAGGGATACTGCAAGAATAAACGGATTAATGTATAGATCTTTGAAGACAATGCATAAAAAAAAAAATTACCAAAAAACCTGGTATTATTGATCTTGTGAAAGATCTGAAGAACAGGAGCACTTTACACAATCAGTATCCAATAGCAATTGTAAAAATAAGAGATAATTTCTCAGTTATCCCAGCTCTCTAATCCATTAAACTTTCACCTTTGTCAACTGATCCACACTGGATTCAACGCAATCCACAGTGGATTCAAAGCTATAGTTTTGGGTTTCTTTCTTGCATGACATTTCTTGATATATTTACTTTTTCAAATATCTTCAAGCTTTGAATCCCTTCCTTGGTATTAATTATTGCTCAACAGATTTTTATTCTTCCCCCTTTTCTCCTTTTTTAGGTCCATATTTGTTCACTCATTTTGTCTTGGACATTATGTCTTTGGGGTGATCTTTTTTCCTTTCTCAGTAAAATTTGCACCTTCAAACATTTGTATTTCATTTACGTAATTACTGCAAATCTACTTTGCCGTCAATCACTGTCTCGCTTTAGGTTGAAGTTTTATTGTCTTGTTTGAGCCTGTTTTCAGTTAATTTACCATGATAAAAAGAGCTTTTTAATTAATAAATAATGAAATAACATATAAAGAAGACAAGCAACTACCACTCACAAACCAAGATGACAACTGTGAAGAACTAGTAACTAGAACGATGCCAAGAAAACTTGAATGTCAAGTCACATACTTTTAAGAAGAAAAATGCATACAGGTAATTATCATCTAAATCACTGGCCATACTTGATTCGTTCCTCAATAGCTTTCTAATTTAAGGTGCTATGTGGGATCACTAACTTCTAATGCTGTACAATACATATTCTTATTCCTTCCAGGGAATTTTTTTGGCCATATGGTGTTCTGGAAGGAGAAAGATTAAACTTATAAAAGATTGTCAGGTTTGCAAGGAGAATGAATATTTGTCTACATATTTAGTCACATTAAAATTAAGTTCCACAGTTAATTTTAAATGAAAAGGTAAGATTATACAATCTAAAGGAAGGTTCCAAAAGTCTGACTGCCTATATTTAAATCCGCTGACCAGCCAGATCATTACCTAGCGCTTGATTTGTATGAAGAAATGCGTATCTTTATATAATACTATAATATGGTGATCAGGATGCCTTTTTAAAATTTTATTTATATTTCTGAGGGGAAGTTTTGAGAGTGCTGAAGCAGAACTGTCTTTCTGCAATCAGTAATAAACATGGATTTAAACTCTATTTACTGTATCTCTCATAAGGTCAAGGAGGGTGTTCTAATTGGGCCACGTTAAGATTAAATGCTTAGTAATACCTTTCTAGCAGTGCTCAGAATCAGATTTTCTTGAGGAAGAGAGGGAGGAAAAAAGAAAAACAGGATAACTACTGTGAGTCACAATCAAAGAGAAACCCACCAGTAGGCTTCTTAATTCCTCCATGCAGCATCTGCTTCTTCCTCTAGAATCAGTAGTTTTTATTCCTTGTAGGCATGAAAACATTCTACTATAAAAAGGTTCTCATAATTTGCACCTGTGGGAAAAGTCTCAATCTTTGCCTAACCTTTTATGGAAATTAGTACTGCAAATTACGACTGGGCATACTTTTTTCATGAAGCACTAAACATCTGTTTCACAAAATATTTTTCTTTTTTCCCCCAGATGTCTCTATGAGCTATACCAACATTTTCAACATCTGCCCATCATGAAATGTTTCACTCTCAGCAATCCATTTCCCACCATTCATTTTGCTTAACTAAATATGTCTCTTGGTATGTCTTTTATACTGGCCTAGTGAACTGAAAGATGCATTCTGAACAGGGAATATCAGTACTTACAGAATAATACACATTTGTATAGCTCAAACTTTTCTCTGTACTTTTTGGACTGCCACTAGACAATGATCTGCTCAAAGGTGTAATGAAAAAGAGCTGATTGTCATTAACATTTCATATCGTTCCACTCTTCACAAAATTTACGTAGTTCAGATCCTGACATTACATATATAATATTGAAAGTTTTCAAATTTGTAGCCCTATAATATAAACAAAGAATTGCAATTTCTCAGTTGCATTCAAGGGGATGTCCAAAACAGAAAGAATGCCCAGAGCTGGATGGTTTCCTGTATTTTGTCTAACACCAGATTCACATACAAAGTCATCCTCCGTTAAAGGGCTATGCACTCAGAGCTGAAACAGAAAAGGAACACCAGCTAGTTTGTGACGCAGAAGACATTTGTCAGAAAGAGGATCATCAAAACCAATTCAGAATACGGCCAGGTTAGCTGCAGTTAGCTGGAGCGATGTAAGCGGGATGGAGTTCGGCCCCATCTGCCTGGAAACCGCGACAAGTGGTGCAACACAAATGGGACTCCCACGGTTTGCCTTTGACGTGGGGAAAGGCATTTGAGTTTTGTTATTTGGGCCAGAAGGCCAAACAGCTTTTGTGATCTGCTGGTCTGTTGGACTGCTGTGTGTTTAAATGGGGAGGTAAGGATATCTTGATTTAGGACAGTGAGGTTGCTTTCACGAAACAAGTGAGAGCTTCAGCCATTTCGGCAAGGATCCGACGAGGGTATTTGTAGGGGTACTGTGACCCTTATGTTAGGAATGTAGAAAGTAAGACTGTAAATGAATTGGCATTTAACCAATACCATAAGGTACACTAAGAGGATCCTAGGACACAGAGCAATGTGTCATTTTTAATAAAAATGGAAACTACACGTTTTGGGTCGTAACGAGCATACTTGAGAAATGGAGCATATTTCAGAAATGGGTCTGTGGTAATCTTCCCTCCTTCAGCATCTTGTTCCTCCAGGGCAAGGAGGTTTTGAGGATGGGAGAGGTAACAGAACCAGTCCAGCCTCGAGTGTCAGCGGAGGCATTCTCACTTGTGCTACCAGGTTCAGATTAAAAATAAATAAGTAAAACCAGACAAAAGGAGATAATTTTCAAGACAGAAGAAGGACCCACGAACAGGGTCTAGAAAAAAACCCCCACAAAACAAAGAAATCAGACAACTACAGTAGACCATGACTACTTTAGCATACTTCTGCATTTCAGCCAGACTTAATAACCCGTTCTAAGAAAGCTGAAGACATGTTTGCTTAGACTTGAGAGTTGCAAGCTGTGGTACACAGACTACAGTTTTGAGTGTCTGCAAAAGACAACTAAGAAAAACAAGTCAATTGCTAGTAAGACCTGATATGCTCTAGGTCCGCAACTCTGCATGAAAAACACCCCAACAACCTAAGGCAACAAACCCAAAGAGGTCTCCAAATAAGCAAAGATTAAAACTGATGTTTTAGATGATGCACAGGTAACTATATTTATGGAACAAGACGGTCGTGCCAGCAATAGGGTCATGCCAGCAATAGGAAATGCATATTTTAAATGTTGGAATTTCTAGTTAGTATTCATGTTCTGTGCATTTCTTCACATTATGCAGAATTTCTTCAAAACCAGATAAAACAAAAGCATGTTTAAAAATAAATGTTAAATAATATTTCACAGGAATTATGAAATGCACCGTGATAATTTCAAAAGACTGAGAAAAGGTGGAGAAGTGTCTCTAGTGACCATTAACACAACTTTACATGTTTCTGTTCATCTACATCTCTCTATCTGTGTATGTGTGTATGTATACCTAAACCTAACCAGATTTTACACAACACTTCAAAGGGAGTTCCTCAAGAGTCTCCTTTATAGGTAACAAGAAGCTCACAGCATGTTAGACCACTAATAAGAGGAGGCATACTTAGGCGTTGCAGGTGATGCAGATCTTCTGGACATGGCAGCAGGAGAATCAGACTTTCTCAGAGGAGATCCCATACCAGATGATGAACCAGGTGTTGTGGGTCGCTTCTCTTTCTTTATCTTCTCAGTCTAGAAATACAGTTCATTTTAGCTTCCACAATTAGGACCAATACAATAGTTTTATTAACAAGATTGCATATAAACAGATTTGTGTAACATGCATTTAAGATAAAAATCTTTTAAACACCACCTCACAACTGAAGTGCATAGTCTTCCATTTTACAGAGACATAAAAACAACCATGTCTTGCATGGACATAGCATACAAGTTGCAGTTAAGTAACACCACATCAGAGCCTCTCCAAGAGTTCTTGGGAGGGGTGGAGGCACTGGGTGGAGTTTTCAAAATCATCTATATGCTCCTGCAATGCCTCTTAAGACACGGTCAGTAGTGCACCCAGGCATCTCACAGCAATGCTGCCGGATGTAACACTGTGAATCACACCTAAGAGAGACACTACATAAATCTTCAGCTTCCAGCTTTAGTCCTCTCACTTGCATCTAATTTAGATGGCATGAATCCCCCTACTATTAACTATTACAAGACACAGTACCTTACATGAATTTCACAACCCTAGCATAAATTTTTTAAAACACGCCTTACATTGTCTAGACTCAGTGAAGGTGAATGACTTGCCTTTGCTTTTCTGGAAACTGCAGTGGATCAATAATGCATCTTTTAAGCAAACAGCATTAAAAATGTCCAGAGGAAGAGTTAAGCAATTGGTATAAAACAGGGCCATTGTCAACACACTTGGCAAGTTTCCGAAATATGTGAAACTTGCTAATTAACCAGCAAGACTGGATAGTCATACTCAGTAGAGATCGTATTTGTCATCCTCATTCCCAGAAGTTACAGGCAAGTCCACAAAACATACACCAGTGCCAGAAATCTCAATTCCCTGAAAATAAAGGTGTTGCTGTTCCAAATACCAGTGCTCAACAGTGATTCCCAGGAGGAGGAAGATATTAAAATGCTGCTAAACAGCAGCAGGAAGGCAAAAGATGCAGGCAAGGCTTACTTTCTTACTGCTGTTTCTTACAACAGGGGTAGCACTTTATTTTTATAAATGTAAAGGGAAAGATAACAACCAGAAGCCACATCAGTTTACCCAGAAGTGAAATCAAACCATTGCAAACCCACCTGAGTAACTTCAGCTGCAGCGGCCCCTTTCATGGCATCGGAAGTGGAGGGTGAAGTTGCCTTCTTTCTGTCGGTGCTTCGGGTGGGGGAAGGCTTGTAGGGAGATTTAAGAGGACTAGCTGGTGCTACACGAGGACAGATATGGAATACTAAAGAGTTATAGTACAATAGCAAGAGCAAAAGGGAGCACAGACAGAGGAAGTAAAGGAGAGGAGAAAACAGCATACTTTTATGTTATAATGTTCAAAGGTAGTTTTCAAGGTTTTTTAAAAAGTGTTTCGAAATATGACATTATATAACACATTCATCATGGTCCCATGTTTACTAAAATGCATCAACGGAAAGTAACATTTTATAGGATTTTTAACTTTTTTTTTTTTAAATTATCTCTAAAATATTGCTCTCTTGCTCATATATCTTTTGAAACACCTGACTATGACTGTGATTCTCTTCTGAAAAGGCGAGCTTCCTTTGCACATGATAAAAAGAGTAATCAAACAATTCTGGTTGGATGACTTTTGAATAAATACTGCAAAACAGGAAAGGTGACAGAAGAATAGGGATTTTTTTAGAAGCCTAAACACAGCAAAGGCTCCTAAATACCTTAACTGCTTTTCAATATAATACTTAATTAAAAAAAAAAAACCAAACCACAAACCCAAACCTAAACTAAATGCTGCTGTAGGTATTTCAGTTACTGTTATTTGTGGTAGACATCAGTTTAAATGAGACACATGCATTACACCTGACAGGGCAACTCTTTCTGGCTATTTTTTCTTTATTTGCAATATGAACAGGATTTTTTAAAAATGGGATATTTTACTCCTTTTTTTGTTCATATTGCCTTCTAAGATGAAACATACAGAACAATCAACAGAGTATATGCTTTATTAATAAGACAGATACTAATTGTAGCTACATGACAGTGTGTTTCCAATCTTATTCAACTGAAATCAAGAAGGATATTGACTTCGGAAAAGCAGTAATTACGCTCAAATGTAAAGGAATTCATATTTCCGGTATTTTTTTTTTTATTTGGGGCAGTCCTATAAAATTTCTTAGGAAGCCTCTTTGTATGCTTTCCTGTTTAACTGGACCTGTGTGTTCTTTGACTGACTTTCCAGCAAGTTGGCAAAAGTTCACTGAATATTAAGAAAAATGTTCAGAAACATACATGCTGCTTAAGATAAGTATTTTTACTTCAAATGTAAAAAAAATTTAATGTGTCCAATAATAACTGTTTGCCTGAATACCTTGACTCAGAGTGACACTAATAACGCACTGCCCTGGAGAAAGAGTCTTAAATTGAGACTCCTCATTTCTAAGCTTACAGAAAATGCAGGAGCAGAGCAATTTTGACCCAAACATAATGACATGAGGCATAGCATGAGCTCCTGAAATGGAAGACCCCTCTTCCCTGTTCCGGGAACAACTTCTACGGAGAGAAGTACACCACAAATGGGAGATCTCACTCAACCCTTTTGCCGGCAATGACTGGCAAAACCGTCATCGGCCACTCTGAGTATTGATGCTGTTTGCAACCTGTGCTACAGCCTGATTGCCTTGCGAGGAAATGACAAGAAGATGCTGGTTCAGAGAGCTGTTCCCAGAATCAGCTGAGGGGAAAAAGCAATCCGCAGACCAAATTGTATCCTTGTCAGACCTGCCAGCATGCTACTTTAAAGATTCTGCGATGAAGAGAGAGATGAAATTACGAGTTTACAAACAAAACGAGCGGGGAAGGACAAAGAAAGTCCCTATTGATTTCTTCAATATCAAATACAACACAGAAAACAACATCTGTAGGTCGCCCCAGCAATTCGCCTCAAAATTTTAAGCAGAATATACTGATCTAATTTCAAGTTGGCTTTTGTTCAGTCTTAGCAGTAGTTGATCCCTGAGCAGTAAGTAAACTGGGAATTTGCTCATGGGCCAAGTACTGTATGACAGCATTTCTGCTTCCAACAGACGCTGCTTTTAATGTAGAAACAAGGGAAGTAATTTCAGAGTTGTTCAATACCGATGTCCCTATGCACCGCAACAAAGTAACGCACAAAAGAAAGTAGGCTTACTTAATTTTTATATAGCTTTGTATTAATAACACAGATGCAGGACCTGAGCCTATTTCAACCATGCCATATGAAAATACTGATCATAAAACCAAGCAGCCTTATACTGTCTACACAGTTTTATTTTGAAAAAAACCCCCGTTTCCTTTTGCAGACAGGCATTTGGGTGTGGGGTTTGTTTTTAATAAAAGTAAAAAAAAACCTGTTAAACTTTTGTCCTTGTTTCAGCAAACACTATGACTAGGTATAGCTTTATAAGCAGGAACTTCTCTGGAAGTCAGGCACTTGCCAAAGTATTAGCAGGACTGGAAACATCAGCTTTGTAGATGTTTGAAAAATAAGAGTTTTATTAGACTGCCATTTACAGATAGGAATAGTAACTATCATTCCTAATTTTTAGTTTCTTAAAGATCAATAATTTCTGGAACTGACACCTTCCTATCAGTATCTCTGTTTTTTCCTCTAAGTAAGTATCATTTTATATTTGTATATACACACACATATATTTATGAGTACACATATAGTAACACAGTTAAAGGCAAAAAGTAATTTAACAGCAAAGAAGTGGAACCCTAGTAAAAATAATTAAGGTGCGCTGGGATTTTTGTTCTACGTACTATTTGGGTATGAAAGGGGATGACACTAATATATATTAAATAAAGCCTCTGAGAGGTGTCACACACTAGCCTATAAAAACTGTTTCGTAAATGAATATATTCAGTTTTCCATTGGCTTAGGTTTTAGTGATTTTGTCAATTCATTTTTTCCATTTGTGTGGGGTTTTTTGTTTGTTTATTTTAAACTATGTTCTTTTTAAAAAGACATTTAGAACAAGACAGACAAGATGATGTGTTTTTCCAAGCTTTTAAATACTGCTATCATGAACAACTTAGGTAATTGTTGATTTTTGTACTATCATGTAAATTGTCATTTGGTTCATGGTACTCTGTTTCTTTCAACTACTCAAATGCAACCAAAAACGTACCTTAACAGTTTCAGAGTGAGTAATTCACATTTTTACCTGGATTATTGTACTGCTCAGAAAGCATTAATGTACTTCTGCTTCTGGCTAAAGATGACTGTGTGGGAGTCAGCAGTCGAGAAACAATAAAGTTTTCCATTGGACTAAGATGCATGCGGTGAGCTGAAGGATGGGAGCAAATAAAATAAAATTTAAAATGCAAAGAAATAAAACAATGTTACATTAAAATAACTGAAACAAAATGATGAAATGATTAAATGAAATGAAAAAAAACTTGAAGTGTTTGAGATTTAAAATATTTAAAGTTAATTTTCATTCCCTCTGAAAAAAAGGTTTATAATTTCTCCATCATTTTAAATTATCTTCCCACCTGTACAATAAATATAGTAAGGTTAAGACTGTGTTGCATTTTGTTCTTACACAGAGGCATGTTCCATTCTGCAAAATGGTTGCTTTCATGACTCAGCATGAAGAAGGTTCGCCTTTTTCCCCAGTAGAAAAGGTGAAACATTTGGTATAACAGCACAGCTACTCACTAGTGTGCCAACCATACTGGGACTGCACTTAAAATTTGCAGTCTCACTGCATTATGTAAGTCTTATTTATACAATATGCCTGCATTCCTTCCTACTTCATAAATACAAGCATCAACTATGTAAGAAAGATATTTATAGATGTTCTTATTACATGCATAGATATATAGCCATCTATCATAATAACCTCAAGGCTATTGAAGAGTTTTCATTAAGCAATTCAGAAATGAAAGTAAATTTACCTTCTCTTTTCATTCCAGAAATAAGCCTTCATTGTCACTTATTTCAGTTAATTTTTTTCTCATTAGAGTTTAAAAAAAAAAGAGGGGGGGCTAAGGAAAAAAGACACACAAAACAAACCAAAAAAATTCTAAAGAGTTCACAGTGGGGTGAACCCTTCAGTCCTCTCTGTAGTGTTTAGTAACCACTAATCCCGCAAGATGATCATCTTTTGCTGAGCCTCTGATGGATCAGGGTTTCAAATCAAATTAAAGGGCTCTACAACTCTGGTCACCAGATTGAAGTCTCCCAGGTGGCTCATTGGACGTGCTTCTGCCCACGCTACATCCCATGTCTATTGTCGAGCCACATGTTTGGTTTGCTTGTTTTTCATTATTTGGCTAGAAGATCACAAGCTGTACAGTTATAGGAAATTGCTGCAGTTGCCACACATACTTACAACCCCATTTGCTGGAGTATCAAAAACTGAAAAAGAATCAGTAAAAAAACCCCACAGCGTTTGTCACTGGCCTAGGATCTCCAGCGTGGCAGCAGTCTTGGGACAGGCTGCAGAACTATTTTATTGTATTAACTTACAATCCCCCCCAATGTTTGAGTTCTTTTGAATAACAGACATAAGTGAGTTACATAGCTATATGGACAAGAAGTGCTTTAAGCAGAAGGATAGGTTATGCTGGTAGGAGACCAGCATATTCACTTGCCTCTGTCAGGGGAATGTGTTATTGCCGCTGTGGAGGAGGAGAGGCGCTTACTGATTGGCGATTCCATTTGCTTTGGCAGATTCATTGTAGAAGCTGAAAGTTTGTCACATGCTGCAGAGAGACGCATTGAAGATATTTGTATTCACATCACAGTGTTGATAAACTCCCCAAATTAACCTCACATTTGTACTCCTGGCCCTTGCCACTGATCATATCACTGAATAAGGCATGAGATAAGCTCTTTCCAGCTGCTGGAGGACCAGCATTTTATAAGACGTGCTTTGGAATGCAACTTTTCTGCTTGTGAATTTAACATTCCAGTTTTACGACAGCCTATCTTCTATACTGCCACAGGCAAATCATTATATATCAGGTCTGAACGAGTGAAGCCATTCTGATAGAAGATATTCAATACCAGCACAAGCAGAAAGTTACCTGAAGAAAATGAACCGCACACATGACAACTCTGAACTCCTCATGTCCATTCCCCCTCCCCTCTACTTTCTGTCTGGAAGAGCTGGGGTGGACCTTGAGTATAATTCTAATACAAAAATGAAATAACCAACATTTGTGCATTCACACAATGAGAACTCACTGTTTTAATGTCTGATCTGGCATCAGCCATTTGGCTTTATCTTTTTGTGCTTGAGAATATTAAAAAAAAAAAGCGCGCTTTTTGGTACTACCCCAAGTGCTTTCATTTTTCTTTTGAAATGCTGTTTGACAAAGTCTGTTTGAGCATAATACCTATTGCCATTTACTCAACTGAATGACAGAAAAATGTTATTCAAGTATTACTACAGAGTACTAGCATATGATGATCACTGCACGATGCTCAGAAGGTAAAAGCACAGATGCTTTGTCCCTTAAATTTGAGTTCTGTCAAAACCACAAATATTTTCAACTAGAGACATATATGTGACCCTAATTCTGCAGGCCTTAAGTTACTGCATTCCTTATTACATCCATTGAAACGTTGCCCCAGTGGGGTCTGCAAGATTTGCCTCCATCTACTACAGTAAACAACATAATTCGCGTTCGTTTTTTTTAAAAAAGCAGGTACAATGCTGGTACGCTGCAAAACATCTGTTGCACATCCACATCTCTTTGTACATGAGCAACAACTAGTACAAAATTTTGAATCTGTGTGCACAGAAATAACAGTCCTAAGAGATCTTAGGCAGAAAAAGATTCACTGTGCATTCTGCAGGAGTGATAGCCAAGCCTAGCTCCTCCTTTGGGGGGAGAGAAGGAACCTAGTTCTTAAAAGCACAGGCTTTCAAAATGCCAAGTACATTTGCAATCAAAATTAGAAACCCTATATGCAATCCTTTCTTAATTTTGGCGGACTCATCTACTTCACAATCCTTTTATGAGAATGGTAATTAAAAAACCAAAAACCAATTGAACAATATAAAAGAAAACAAAACAAGATTGCCTAAACAAAGTCAGCTACTTCGAGTTTGTTACAAATACCAGCTTGACCAAGATCCACTTCAGCAGGCTGAAAACACAGCATGGCTGTTTATACCAAATTTGTTTGTTTTTAAAATAATGCAGAAAAAGGCCCTTGAGATGGAAAAAGAGGACTGTTTTGATGAAACACCATCTCTGTAACACATTTGCTCTTACTGTGCAACTGAATTTTATTTTTCTTAAACAGCATCTGCACCTGCGCATGTCCATTAGAACTGTCAAATTATATTTATACACACACAAACACAGAGTGCCCACAGAATTAACAGAGATGAAAATCTGAGCGGTAGAAGTCTACAGTTAGTGAGAAAACCATGAAATGCCTCTACTGTGCTAGAATGCAAGGCATGCACTGCTCCACTATGGCAAAATTAAAGGGAAATTAAAAAGACATTTGGTCCACATCACTAAGGGTAATGCTGTAGAGTATCAGACTGAAATAATAAGAAAACAGTGGTTAGGAAGGACAAGATCAGCGGATGGATTACAGTGATTAGAACAGTTATAAACGAGACACGATGGTACTGTGATTCTCTGAAATACCATTGAAGGAATCAGCAGGAGCAGTAGAGGTCACAGGGTCTGGAGTAAGGGTGTTGGCAGCTAAACCTAGAACAGGGGGTGGGGTATTTTCTGATTCACCTACACAGCAGAGAAATCAGAGCAAAAAGAGGTGAAAGAAATTACTGAATAAGTTAGGGGAGCTGGAATTAAGCATAAACTGCATCACAAAGACAAACTGGTTTCTTTCTCAAAGTATAAAAGACTTCTTTTATTATCATATAGATTTAATTTCCTAGCTTTTTTGATGGCATATCGTGAAAACTATGATGTGAAACAGTTTGCCTTTTTAGAGTTATTTACACACTTTTTGAAAGAGAGTAACTGTCATATTTCATCATGACCCAAACATGGATATTTTTTCCCATAACAACAGTTTATTCAAACCTGGCAAATTTAAATAAATTACGTGATTTAAAACAGAAAACATGCATCTTTTTGAAATACAAAAGCGGTACATGGCTGATTATGTAGTAAAAAGAATTTGTTCCAAAGCCAAATCAAAACCAGCAGCAACAAAAAGTATGTGGGGGAAAAAAACAAACTATTTTAAACTGCACATGCTGCATAGTCATCTAGAAATTCCCATCAGGTTTTTAGAAGTACCAAACAAAAACAGATCATCTTTTGCAAGGCTCAGACAGCACTCAGTCCTTTGGTGAATATTAAATTTGCTAACTGTGTGCGTGGGAAGACAATGCGGGGGAAGAGAATAAGGGAGAGAGAGCATAAATTTTAATTTCAGCATTTAGCATCCTCCCAACAGATTCTGGTTACTCTATTAAAGTGATCTGCATTCCTAAAGTTAGGAGTGACCTTTCTCCCCAGAAGGTATTAGAGAGAGGAAGCTTGGCAAGCAATTACAAAGCATTTATTCACGCCCCAAGGCAGTAGCCCCTACAGTACCACCCTAACTATAAAATGCATCATCCTTACTATCTCCACAACCTCATGCATTTTGCACTTCAAGATCTGCAATGCAGGCAGCCTGTTTCACTTACCATCTCTGCCTCCTGAGCCTGCAGCCAGTGCTCCTCCCCACGACCATCGCTTCTGCTTCTGTTCCAGCTGCTGGCTGCGTTCAAGGGACCGACGCATCATGGCTTCTAAACGTTCCTGGTTATATTGGTACAAAACCAGAAACCAAACCTGAATCGGTTCTTTGGCTTTTTTTTTTTTTCCCCTCCTTCTGAAACCATGCTAAAAACACACACTTCCCCTGTTGCTCCACGCAAGATGATTACAGGAGCTTGTTTGCAATAAAAGAAAGAGGACTGAATAAAGAAGGTATCAGCATGCTACCTACCTCCAGATATGTGCCTCCTTTGTCTGCAAGCCACTGAGGTCACTACAGAGGCCTAAGTAAATAACACAGGTTGCATCACTGCCTAGCATCTGCTCCTGCTGGTGAGGCTGCTGCTGTGCTCTGGACTTAATTTGTATAAGAATAATGCTCGACAAGCATTAACTCCTTCTTGTCTATGCAGACCTCAGGATTTTTTTTTCCATCCCTTTCTGAGCACAGCTAAATTGCTGCAATGCCAGTGGCTCCTCCTAGCCACGCAGATAAATGATCACTTCAAACCCAAAGTAGGTTACTTTGCAGGATGCCCAATTTATTTATTTATTTTTACAAAACCTCCCTCCTTTCTTCCACTACGTTCTTTACAGCCTAGGCATTTAAGAGGTTCTGATTATTTTTCCCCTGTGTATTTTTTCAGTGCATGCCCAGATTCTGCTGTTCTGAGATTATTTTTTCTTTCTGTCCCACCCCATGTTCTTCTCCATAGCTTGATGAGTTAGGATTTTCAGATGGGGAAGAACAAGGAGATTTATTTTCCTCCCCAAATCCGGCTCTACCTTTAACTTACAGCTACATATGGTCACCTTATTGCCTGTCCACCACCTCCTAACTCTCACTCAAAGACCTCCACTCAGTTTTGTTCCCACCTCCTCCCTCTGCTAGCTTTTCAGTGATTTACTGTTGTGGCAATGATCTCTGTACCGTTTTCTTTCCCTCCTTCCAAGCAGATAAAACCTGGTTCTTCCCCACCCACCATTCCATCACCTACCACCCTCTTCCTTTCATCCTCCCAGTACCTCATTCGCATCTGGCAACTTCTTTCACCCTCACATTTCAGCAGCTCAACCCCTACTGTGAAAGATAAGTCTACTCTTGCTGCCTCCAACTCCTGCCCTGATGGTTTTTAGCCCTTTGATCCTATTAGTATTTTTGGTCCTGTTACTTACTACCTTTGTTATGTCCTTCTGGTCTAGTATAAAACTCCTACTCCATCCACTTCAGACTCTTGGTTTGGCAGGTTTCCATGCTAACATCATAGCCCCTTCAATTTCTATCAATCCCCTGCTCTGTCTCCAATACCTTTGGTAGCTCATATCAGCTGTGCCTAAAACCTCTCCCACATCTGTTGGCCAGATTACTTTCTCTCAGTGATTCATGACTTTGGTCTAGGTTTCCTATTCCCCTTCCCTGAGACATTTTACCACAAAATTTCAGTCTTTGTTCAAGCATGTCTCCTTCAGTCTCTGCACTGGTGTTGATTGAGCCTGTTGTTTCTGATAGAGCTCCTTCAGCAGATCAGACACAAACATCAGGCACCCCCAGTAACTACCATGCCTTGAACTTTTATGCACGTACCTGTAAACTTTGTGTTACCTTCCTGGGGGTCTGTCTATGGTCACTGGCTTTCTACAATGCCAGATGCCCTCTCATCATTTTCTGGTTGTCTGCAATATACTTTTGTCTCTTCTATGTCTTTAAAGAGTCTCTTCTACTACCATGACTTCCAGTAATTTATTTCTGACCTCATTTTTTCCACCTCATCCAACCCTGCTACCAATTATCCATCAATTTCAACAGCAAGCCACTACCTTTTGTCTTTAAACTCTCTTTTTGGTACAAGTGATTTGCAATAAAATTAAGAATTCCACTATATTACCCTCTGTACAATGAGTGAAAAAAGACAATTCTCACATAGCATTTCTATCATTCTCAGCTCTCCCGTCCCTGTTACCTTTCGGCCAGGTGACCCACCCTGCTGTTACAATTTCTCCTGCCATCTCCAGGAAGATTATCTTTTGGTCACGTGTTTTGAGCTCTCCCTTCAGTTTTGTCTCCCTTCTATGTCTTTAGCTCACAGTCTATCAGGTAACATCATTCAAAGACCACTGAGAGAAGGCAGCTGCTTACCCACACACCCCTCCCCCAGTCCCCCTCCACCATTCCGCCCTCCCCCCTTCTGTCTAGTCAATGCCATCAGTGTCCAGGCAGGCACGAAAATGCTCTCTTTGCCTCTTTCCTCCTCCTTTTTCTCCCTACAGAGCAAATGCATGAAGCATCGCAAAGCTCAAGCACAGCCTCTTCTGCAACAGCACAGAAAAACCCCGCAGTTTTGAATACCCTATCACTTCTTGTCCGTACTTTGGGCGTGAAAAGAAAGCAATCTTCCAGTCTTTGGAATCCAAAGACACTCCCCTCTGATTTACTTTGCTACAGTCTTTCTTTCTTCTCTTACTACTCGATGATGCAATTTCCAGGTTTAAAACCTGCGTGTGCTGGCTTTGCATTTCAAGTTCACACTTTTTGCCTTTAAATTCCCACCTCCCAACATTAATTTAATTCTGTTTGAGTCCCTTTTCTGTACTTACTCTTTCCAAACCTCACCTCCTATTTCAATACCAGTTCTTCTCTGCAAGTCTGCTTCTTTTAATTACTTTCCTCTACTCTGCATCTTGCCCCAGTTTTCCCTTCTACCCACACTCTTCGCAAAGGAAAATGACCCTCCCATTAAAGCATACACTTATACAGAAACTTTCTTTCCATATCTAATGAATATTGTTATATATTAATCAAAAAAGATAAGATGAAAGCAGTCAAGTTTCAATTATCTGGGTGATTTATGTTTGGTTTTGTTTTTTTTTTTTAATGCTGCTTGGAGCAAGGACCAGCAATATTCTTTAATTTGCAAACCACAGAAAACACTTATACCACCTACTATGAAAGCGCTGTTTTAAGAATAAAATGCATAATGAAACAGATTAAAGATATTAAATGATTTTTCATACATATTTGAAAGTCCATGCTACCTACAATCTGAGGTTGAAATCTTCAATTACATGATGTGGAGAGGATCATTCATTTTCATTTCCAAAGAGCCTTTCATTAAAGCACTATAGAACATAATTATTAAACCTCATGAAACCCTGCAGATATAGCTTAGATAAAGAACAATATGAAGGCCATTTTTCAAAAAGAAAGGGCAGTTATTTAAAAAAAACATTTTAGGTTATCACAAAACTAAAAAGCCAAAGAAAACAATAATACACATGGAAGTATAGCATAAACAACTTGTACATTAATAATTCGGACTGTGACAAAAACTAAACAACAAGACAAAGCACTCCATCAGCAAACAATGAGCAAAAACCCCTTCCTCTGTTATAGATGAAGTACCTTCTTAAAAAACATATCAAACTATCCATGCGATCCTCATTTGGGAACTCTAACAGTGATATATAAAGGAAATAATCTCTGCACTAAAGATACAGTGAGTTTCCACAAAAAACTATAATGTACAGGCTTTGCATGTAGGTTAAATTAAGAATGAGTAAAACCATAAAAAAAGAGCCATCTACTGCTAGTATCTAAAATATACATGTTACTTTCCAAAATCCATAGTTATTCATCCAGGTTTTTCCTCAGACTAAGCAACAGAACAAACATTTGCACTGTCTGAATTAAAACAAGCAAAAAACAAACCAAAACCAAACAAACCCAGAAGCCAACAGTGAGAACACAAGTAACTTGACTGAAGCACTTTCCTTTTTTTAACGTAAAACACAACACAGATGTGAAAACAAGAAAAAAATTCATTTTACAATTATTATGACTTAAAATAATTTGTGAGAACAATTCTAAACTAATCTGTCTTATACCTACAACACAAACATCTAAAAGAGCCCAAAAGAACCCTCTTCCTCTTCACTTTATATGTTTATCAGCACTGTAATGAGCTCACCATTTCCTGATATTATCAGTTGGCTTCATCTTTTGAGTAGGTCTTCCATATCACAACATAAGAGCTCTGTTATTTTCTATCCAAAGAATGCATTAAAAAGCAATGCAGTATTTTTAAATTTAACCACCCTTCTGAAGAGAATTCATTTCTACTCTCAACCAATTACAATTACAGGTGCGTAGAAAGGGCAAATTTATTAAGGGTTTGTACGTCAAAGAACAACATGGGACAAATGAAGGCTCTGTGTTAACGTACATGGGGAGCTGCAGCAGCAAGTAATGGCAAGGGGGGGAGCAGAGGATGATCAGTGTCATAGTGAGGACTAAACTCCTCCTCATGTCCACCGCACAGCAAACTGAGAGACTGCTTGCATAGCAATCTCAAACTGTAGCAAAATTTTTGTATTACTTTTGCAATTGAAGTCCATTCAATACACAAATTGCCAAAAGATGTTNCTGAAGTCCATTCAATATACAAATTGCCAAAAGATGTTTGGAAAGCGGTTATTACTTCTGTATGTTATAATTCAAAAAGTAATTAACTTTCAATTATAACAAAATAATCTAATGGTTTTATTAAAAATGAATCTTTGACTAGATGGATGTTATTGCTCTTATTCGCACTAGCATCCTGGACGTGGCCCGTACAAGTGATGTTCATATTGTCTTATGGAATACAAGAGAAGTGGAAGAACACAGCTTCTACAGAGACTTCCCAATACCCTGTGCACAGCTAGATATTTATTTGCAAGGTATTTCCGAGTCACATGTAAGTTCAAGATAGGGAAAGAGAAAAAATTATTTTAACTAAACGAGGACTAGCTTTGCTTTTATCCAGTCCCAAAGCCACTGGCTACTTACTATTAAAAGCAACTCTTTAATAGCTTCTGTTGAACAACAACATGCTTCTTTCCTCAAGGCTCAGGGACTGATTTTACTAAAGGAAGTTGGCAGCTTTAAAAGTAATATGGAGGGAAGGGCAGTGTTACTGAAGACCCCTACAGATAAGAAAGGTGCAGTCAATACAGACAGGGTGATTTTCAGACACATTTATTCGGTTGCTGTCTGAGGAACTGGACACACTTCCACTGTGCTCTGCAACAAGGTCCAGCTGCCCCAGAGAACTCTGCCAGAACACCTCTATTCCCATCAACACAAACATTAAAACCACCATCTCTAATCTGGCACTGTAGAGGGGAAAAAGTAAGCAAAATAAATCGAACTTTAGCCACCTCCTTTTTGAGAAGTCCTTTGCATGCAAAACAGCCAAGCAGAGGATGCTCTGATGTAGGAAGCCAACAGGTCCCCACAGTTTAAGAGCCGTTCATCTCAAACTCTTACAGATGCAAGAATAATATTTTCTAGGGAGAGATTTATATAACCTGGTCCTATCACAAATATGCACTGCCATCTGCTGTGTTAAAAAGCAAGGAAAAAAGACTTAAAGAACGTATAAAAGGGCAACCAATAAGGCAGAGAGCAAGGAAGAAAATCTCTCTTCAGAAACCTGATGAGCAGGTAAAATGGGTGCTCCAGTCCCTGCCCAGTGTAAACCAGTGTTAAAAGGAAAAACAGAGGACGTGCTGCAGTATACTGGCTCACTGGCCAGCGCGCTCACCCCTCCAACAGGTGTGGGAAATACTGGTTCAAAGCTCTTCCAGTAAAGGTGACCTCAAATGTCCAGAGTGACTCACAAGCAGTGAGCAACGTGCAATTCCCAGGGAACTGCAACTTTATCGCCATCCTTTCTCAGACCTCCACTACTACTACGCATACAGGGTTTGAGGGGCTCATTGGAAGATCTGGGGGAGAGGGGGGAATTAGGCAGATCCTTTAGCAGAATTCAAGTGGAATTTGAGAAATGGCAGAATGACAAGCAAACATGAAGGGAAGCCAGGAGGTGGTGGTGTCTCCTTTACCCAATTTCCTTCTTCCCTCATCCTTCCCTGTTCTACAGATTATTCCCCTATGTACCCTCCCCTCCTTCAGAGGCTCCTCCCACCAGGTCTAATCCATCCCCAAAACAAACAAGCATCCTCTCCTGCCCACACAGCCTTCTCTTGGGTTCCTCAACCTGAGGGAAGGGGGAGGGGCAAAAGGAAAGGAAAAGGAGCCAGGCCTGGGCCTGCCCTGGGTCCCAAAAGGCTTTGGACAGTTTAAGCGTGAAGGACCTAGCTCAGAGCTAGGAGTGGTATTCTTATAATGACCAAACACTTGGAGGCAGCCTTTCTCTTGCCAGTAGAGAAGCTTCTCATCACATGTACGGGGGTGTTGGGGAGCTATAACAGGCTTGCTGATGCCTGGGGGAAACATCACTGTGTGCTCAGCCTCTTAGGCCCACCTCTGGGCAAGTGCGGGAGGCCACTACAGGAGATGAGGTCCCCACCGAACAGACCCTTTGGGTCTCACCTGGCACAGCCTGTCTTATGTCTGACAACAACTTACGTCAGCCTCGTTTCTCCAGCACAGGCAAACCATGCAGGCAGGGAAAGCGGGCAGTTGCTCTCTTTTCCTACACCTCTCTGCCTCCCTGCCCCGCTCTGCTGTAAATTTTGAGGAAAGGGGTTTGGAAGATTTTGTACTTGCCCTTTCCCTTACAACCTCAATAAATCAATTTTGCTTAGCTGCAAAAGGTTATTACAGCAGGAAATACTGGGGAAGGAGCACGTCAGGTCAATGGCGTTACCACAAAATGAGAGAGACCTCATACCCTTTGTTTCAGTTTTTGCCATTTTTCTTACCAAAATCTGAAACAAACCACATGACAAAATATTTTAAAATGAATTCTCAGCTATTATGCAGAAGCCACAATCAGTATATGTTACAGTTGAAAGAGGAATGGCAGGATATAATCTTCTCCTCAGACTGAAATTTTTTTGTTGTTTGATTTTTCACTTTAACGGACAGCAGTATGTTATTCTGATGCCATGCAGAAGTGTTTTACCTATTTTGCAAAGATATTTTGATCAAAAGAGGGGGTCAGAAAAAAAGGAATGTTAATAACTGCAGATTTCTAAATCCTTTTATCTAGAAACTAGGGAAATACCTTCTTTTGTCCTTTTTTTTTTTTAAACCACTGCCCCCTTTTCCAAAAATCATTAATTCTTTATCAGTTGCAGTAGCAGTGCTAGCGTTTTCTACAGAATGTCATGTGGCGAGACACACACACACTGCATTCAGAGATCTGCATCAGAAATTGGACTCACTAGAGCAAGAAAGAACCCTAAATGATCTCAGCACGGAGAGCAGAAAAGAGGAAGGGTATGAAGATGCTTCAAAAGATACGTGATTAATTCTGTCTGTGCTCGAATTTTAAACCAGCCTAGATTCTTCACTGCTTTAAGTAAGAATTTCTGATTTTATGTTACTGAGGAAAACCAAAACATTTTCATAAACATTAGTTCAGTTTCATGGACAGGACACAAAACAGTAAGAAATACCTTGCCGTTTTATGGAAATATCTTTAAAAGCTACCTTCTGGAAAGCTGGTGCTTTATTGTCTGACAGTCAGAGTCTCAGATACATGAGCATTAGTAGATGACTATTCTGTGAGATCAGACAAAAATCAAGAGATAAAAAAAGCTGTGGGTAATGTTTTTGATGTACAAGCAGTAGTAGAGTATTTATAGCTGTGGTGATGTGCAGTTGCAGTTCCCGAAGTAATGCCCACATGTCTCTGGGCCAAAAAAAGAAATCAACATTTAATGCATGTCAATATTCAGCTATGTTTAATGCTACCATACAGAGTTCTCTGCCATACATCTCCCAGTGGACCTTACCTCCTCCTCTTTAAGCTTTTGTCTCCGTTTTTCTTCAACAGCTGCTCTCTTCTGCTCCTCTCTCTGCCTTTGTTCCTCCAGTCTTCTCCATCGCTCCTCCATTTGCTTTTCATATTGAAGTTTTGCTCTTCTCTCCTTCTCCAGTATCTGCTGTTCCCTAGCAGCTTAGGCAGAGAAAAAGGTGCATTTCACTTTATGCAAATTTTCTCCTGCTTCAAAATTATTTGATAACATGATACAATAGAGTAAAACAAATACAAGTACACAGGGTTTTAGTCCACTGAGGTAAAAAATACAGTGCACACAAGTGCTGGAACGATTAGTAAATCTAAGTGATTTGCTCAGTAAGTAAATAGGGAAGCCCTTTGTACACAGGGTGACAATTTGTGCCCCTTATCTATACAAAAACAGTGTACAGAATAATTAACAGCACTGTTTGGTTTATGTTTCAAATCCTTCTGTAGCTTAAAGCCAAATTCTTTTTTCAGACATAACAAATGTTCCCAGTAGGTTTTAAAGTGAATCGGTTATATATGTTGAAGCAAAAGCCCTTGGAATGTCTTTAAAACTGTGCTTCTCATTATTGGGCTGCCTTCAAAATAAATACATGAAAACGGCATACGCTAATTTTTCTATGAAGCTTTGAAAATACACCATTCTGTTTATAATTCGGTGCTACATCATTATCCACTTCTGCCTCTTTGCATGAAAAAAAAATTACTTCCATTATTGAGGGTTTGCCCTACTGGAGTCATAATGTTCTTCTTGAGACAGTAGCTTGTTGTTACAGACATTCAGACTGCAACATTACATACAGGACTGTTGCTTCAGGTTTACATGGGAGAACAAGTAGCAGAAGTTAACGTGACAAATCATGAGGAAAAATCCACTTCTCATGCAAGTGTATTCCATAATAAGGCAGGAGAGAGGAGTTCAGTAAGCATGCCTACATACACACAAGCCTGTAATGTCACATACCAAGACACGTACAGCTCATATCAAAGAAGGAATATTCTCACAGTTGCCAGGCTAAGAACTTGAAAGTTAGGGAAAGCCAGAATTAAAACCGTTTATACAAGAGCTCGTCCTTCATCATGCTCACCTATTCAGCCTCAGTCTGCTTTTTCAGTTACTGTTTCCTTGTACAGCAAATTTTCGTCCTTCTAACTCTCTCTCGGTATCTTCCCTTTGGTCCTGGGCTCTTGCCCAGCCATCTCAATTCCCTCTTCTCAGATCAGCCTTTTTCCCTCAGCTCCTGCCCCCAGGCTTTTTAACCACAGCCTTGACCTTCAGTCGCTCTTACCCCCACACCACCCTCAAGCCCTTGATTTAAAGCCAGAGTCCCTCCAACATCAGACCCTTTTCCAACAGTTGCACTTCTTTCCCTTGAATACTGGATCCCCCTAAAATACTTCTTCCTCACACCCAACCTGCTTTACAGAACACCTTCTACCTTATTCTTGGTTAGAAATACAGTCCCTCCTACCTTACGAGAACTCACTATCCCCCCTGGCCCAGGACAGGGCAGTATGAGAGGGGTGTCAGTGCTGTAGGCAAGCCTGGGCTTGTACATATGAATAATCAGACTTGTCAACAGATAGTTACCTCAGAGACAGTGGAAGACAAGTGACTAGTCCCTAATTGTTAACGACTACTAGCCATGTCGGGTAGAGCAGGTGAAAACAGCACACTGGACTTGATAACAAAAATAAAGTGAGGTGTCCAGAGACTGTGCTAAGATTACCTTCTGAGTAAGGAGGTGAAACCTGGGACTGATTTTGGACAGAGAAGCAAACCATCCTGTTATCATGGGCACACGTACAATTCTCGTTCCTTAATTTAGGGATACTAAACCACTGATTAATGAGTTTTGGCTCTGGTGAAAAGGTTATTCCATATTGCTGCAAAGTACCTGCTGGCTGCATAAAGATCTGTCCTTCTGGGGAACCTGCTGCTTTTTTTCTGAACTTCTAAAAGAAATTTGTCACAGAAACTGTGACCAAAACCCAGAGCTCTCCAATCTATAAATGGTCTTAACCCTAAAAAAGTATCCTTGCAGAAGGCACGTATGATGTTTGGAGACAAGAACTGCAGCCAACACCTTCCAACCTCGGCCAACCACTCCCAGATTCTCCAGCTCTCAGTTTCCCTCTCATCTCCTCTTCTGCTTTTTAATCCAAGTCCTTTCCAATCTACTCATCATGTTGCTTTCTCGGGAACCAGAGAAAGGATAATCAAGGGGACAGAAGGGAGAGTCTGGACTGAGTATACCTGGAAAAGATGTAAGCTACAACTGAGGCTGGGGCATGCCCCATACAGACAGAACCTCTGGGGAGGTTAAGTACTAAACGCCAGCAGATTTTCACAGGAACTACCAAAAGGAATCTTGCTCACCAAGCCCAACGTACTAAAAAAATGTCAAAGTCACTGGTCTCAAGCCTCAGGTTTTGTCAAGAAATGGTCAAAAGTTTGTTTATTTATTGCAGGAAAAAAAAGTGTTTTCCCATGATTCTTTTCACCGGTGTCCATACTGTTTTAGTTGACATTTCATCAAAATATATGCCTAACCTAAATTTTACAATATCATAAAACACTGACAATTCCTTCTGATAGATATTATCGGGTAACTTTAAGGAACAGTGCTACTGGTCTTGTTATTACAATGAGGAAAAATGAAGTTAACTGTTCAACATTTTTTTATATATATATGTATATATAGAAAGTCCAAAACAGTGTTGAACAGTTAATTTCACTCATGTATAAAAATGAAATTAACTGTGTATACACCCCCCCAAATACGTGTTTTTACATATAGATTGTATATTTTTATATATACTATATATATTGCAATTTCCTCCACATTTCCCTGGAGGTATTAGTAGATTAAAAATAACTGACTATTTTAAAAACTCTGAAATAAATTCTTATGTTATTCAGGAAATGAATTAATTTTTTTTCTCATTCTCTTGAAAGAGTAACTGTTTTAAAACTTATGGAGAAGTATCTGCTTTATGCCATACTTAACAACTCCATGATATCTCTTAATATGGCTAAAACTTCACAGACTAAAATTGAGGCTGTTTCACCAAATCACCCTTCATATTATCCTGAGTATTATTCAAGGCTTATTTGGTATTTTTACAAATCGGAATCCTATCAGTCAGTATCTTGTACATGAACTATAATCAAAAGTACATAAATCAAAGAAGAAAGTCAACTTGTAACTACAGAATATTAAATACTCAAATGGAAATCAAAGAAGACATAGATTATTTTATTTTTTATAATTTAATTTAAAAGTAGTAATATAAGTGATAAAGAATAGGAACAGACCGAACCACAATGTTTAAAATTCAGAACAGAAAAAATGTCACGTTAGTAACTTAAGCCTATTAACACATATACATAAATAATACATACACCTCCTGCCATCTTACCAAGGTATTTCTCCCTTTCTTCTCTTCTCTCCTTTGCCAGCCTTTGTCTTTCATCGGTTTTTAGAAATCCATCAATGGCTGAAGTTAGAGGAAGAAAGGAAAAAAAAAAGTGTTAGTAAAACTGAAGAAGCACCCAAAAGAACTAAAAAAATCCACCAAAATTAAATCCTATCTACTGCATTTAACAACTCCAACAACAAAAACGATTTTGCACTTGTATGTGGATTAACAAGCTGGGATTTGGATACATCTTGAGCGCAGTCTCCCACCTACTGCTGAACTCCAAGCACAGTTCCTACATGCCCGACTCCTCTTCTCAAAGCAAACAAGCATGCTGTTAGTACTCGCTTGAAAACTTAAAAACTTTCTTGGGAAAAACCATAAGGATGCAATTAACATGTATTCTTTTTTGTTAATAACCTCATTTTAAAGTTTTTGGCTAAAAAAGAAAAAGGTCGTTCAGGAAAGCAGTAAAAGCAGTACGCGGCTCTCTTGTAGTCTAATGCTATGTGGAGTCCCAGCCTTCATATTTATGGCTTAACACAGCCCCACAGCTTCCTTGCCCACAGGAAACCACTAGCACCACCTCATTTCAACAACCAGCAATTAGCACTGGACAAGGCTATGGCGGCAGCAGCCCTCCTGCCCTCTTTTCCAGGTAGGAAACACTTTGTTTCCTCCTTGAGCTGGTATCTAAAAGCAGGTTACTTGTTTGGGAGGAGGTTGCCTAAGGATGTTTTGTACCTTAATCCAGACACCCCAGTGCTTTGCACAGCATGAGCCACCGAAAAGCCCAATTTAAGAAGGCAAGGCAGGCAGAGCGTGACACACGAGGCGCCTCGGGGTCACTTGCCTGCGTGCCCTGGAATGAGCAGACAGATGGACCTCAGATGGACCTTCTGCAATACCACGGGTAAGCTCACCAGCTAGTGACCTGACTGACCAGCTAGAGGATGGTATCCTTTTAAAACAGCTGACAGGGCCTCCAGTGCCCTCCTTTCGCTCTTTGTTTTCAGCATCTCCTGGGGTCTCAGCAGGGCTGCAGTGCAAACAGGCACGGTGTCCCACAGCACAGTTTACATCCTTTGCAATCGTTATTTGGGCTCCCTACTGAATTACTGAATTATAATTAAGTCCCCTTCCCTTTTGCTCTAAGAACTGCAGTTGTTAATTTTATCAGATAAATAGGAGTGGAAAAGTTACTTAGACTGTAACCCCAACTCTCTTCCTGGAAAGTCCCACTTGCAGGCTCCTCTCCGAGAGCATCCTGTCTGTGGGAGCAAAGATTTTGCACAGCAGGTGCTTTTCTGTAAAATGCAGGGTTCTATAGGAAGGCTGAAAACCAGCCTCGGTGGTCCCTTGTGACTGGTGAAAAGCGCAGGTCTCAGCTGTCCCCCATTAGAATAATAGCTTGCTTTTTCCCCAAGCAGCACCTTCAAACACCATCTCTAATCCTCCTCTGCACACGCAGACGGTGACTGCCCGACAGCAGCCAGGCCTCTGGAAAATTGCGATTATAGCTCCCAGCTGGTTAATTACAAATAGAATTTGTGGGTCAAATATGTATCTATCTATTACCAAAGACTCATGCTACTTCCATACCAGTCTGCTTGTTCGTTCGCTTGGCTGCCATGTATTGTCAGATTTGGTAAGCGGAGAGAAGAGGAGGTGGCTCAGTAAGGTGAAGGTTTGCAACTACTTTGAAGGAGCCTGCAATAAGTCGCCAAGAAGGGGAAGCCTGTTGTCAGCATAGTTAAATTACAGCTCCAATTGAAAGTTTTTCAGTGATCTGAAAGTCAAAACATCATGAAACGCACAATTTAGGCTCGAAGCAGCAGAGGAGGTGAAATCAAGACTGGATCAAGAGCCCAAAGAGGGAAGACTCATCTTGGGAGCAAGTAGAGGCTGGAGGAAGGGAAAAGAGGCAAGCAGAGGCAGGATCTAAAGTCTTCTGCAGCAAGGAACGTAACTCAGATGGAGAGGTGGAACCCAAAGTATGGAAACTAGGATGGGGATAAGCTGGAGGGATGGGGAGAGGAACAGCAGGACAGTCCATATCCATGGATTATGTTCACAAAATCCTGCACTGACTCTGACTCTCATTACTCTCCTGCTTTCAGCAACTATGAAACCCACTGGCAAAAATACATCCCATTATGCTTGTCAATAAAATTACAGCAAACTTATCTCTACTTTGATTGCTTCATGAACACGACTGGCAGAAGTGGATCTAAAAGCTCCGGCCTTGCTCCCAACTGCCATAGCTATCCAAAGCCGATGCACAATTTTTCAGGTTGGCTTTCTCAGGAGTTTGGATGTCTCAACACCCCCACACAGGTAATATTAAAAGATCAAGGCTGTAATGCTAGATGCTTAAGAAACAAGAACATATCAGAATTGAAGCAGTTTGCACCATCCTTATTTTGCCTCCTTTTACACATAGCATAATGCATAGCATGAACCTCCTCAAAACGTGAACCAAGTTCAAAGTGACCAGTGCTTCTTGTTTCATTTCTTTCTGAAACCGGAAAGTAGACAGAACTATAATCTGAAGTCTGTCTTAGAGAACAGCACTCCAGACCTAGCGATGTCACAGGTAAGACAACAAATATTGTTTGTGTTGCACGTGTAATGAGCAACGTGAAAAAAAAGGTGTGGAGGAAAATAGTATGCAATGTAATAAATACAGGCATCAAATGCGTATGCATGCAGCAAGGGTAGCATTAAAATAGCACAGGCATCCTCAGTACTGGCATTTCTTAACTCAAGTATTTGACTTCACAAATCAGCATGTCTGCCAAAAATCAGACGTTTGCTTGCCTTCAGAAAGTAAATACAGCTTTGAAGGACAGAATAACTATTCCCTGGATAATAACTTTCACCTTGGGATGATTTTTAAGGCAAAAATTAGCGTATTTACTACACATCTTCATATAATATACATTACAAATGTAAAGTGCACAGCAGTTACCTGCAGTGAGAAACTTGATTAATGACAGGAATTCAAATTCTGTTTGGTAAAGCAGACTGCAAACAGCAAGCTAGCACAGGTAACTACCATGGAAGTAACGTAACGCCATCTCTGTTTCATACCACGAACTGCCAGCAGAGGGCAGGACAAGGTTTAAATGAAAAAGAAAACCCCACAGCAAAAAAGCTTTCACTGTGATAAGTGACCTCAGGTTAATTTTCTGTATACTCAGCTTTATCCTGAGCCCTCCTCATATTTACAGCTAAGCCTCTGATCCCTCAGTTAGAAAGGCGTGTAGCAGTAAATGACATGTTTAAGAGTTGACATGTTTAAGAGTCAGGACGTAACTGCAGGCTGGTTGTGTCTTCTGCCAACCAGAGTAACGAATACAAAGAGACACTGGCAGAAAATTCACCAATAACCCTTTATTCTCAGACTTGCAGAAGAATAAGAAAACGGCCCAAGTAACAACATCAAAGGTATTACTGTAAGGAAGCATGCACACACACACACACAAATTGCTGCTACTTCTACTCCTTCTCCCAGCCCTCCCCAAAAGCCCCTTTTCCAAAGAGTCCCTACTCTCAAAGCCATGCATCCAACCACTGAGCTAATTCCTTGAGATTGTGCCTCATTTTTCGATTGAAGAGGGTCAGCTGCTTCCTTGGGACTTTGTTACAACAAGCATTTCTAAAGAAAAAGACCATAACTTAAAACTGGTTAAAACGTCAGCAGCAGTCCTGCAGCAATAATATACCAGCTAACGCTGCAGGACTCTTTCAATACTTTAATGTTACTTTGAAATAAATATCCACAGAAGCAAAAACTGACATGTTAATCACTGCTTCAACCTTTTTAGATGGGCAAGGTAAACCTATTCAGACTGATGAAACATTGCCAGAACACGTCCACACACACTCTGCTCTGCTCCATGTATCGCTTGCATAAGCCTCTAGGTGGTTGCTCAAGACAGAGAGGAAGGCTGTCCTGTCCAGATGAGATGCAAGGCAAGCTCTGTCTTCTGAAATACATATCCTGTTTCTGGCTGAGAAAACAAGTACTCGAGCAGGACAATCGGGTTACTGGAAGCTGAGAAGGACCAACTGGCTGCTTGGACACCTCCTCTCCTGACATTTGCACGGAATCACGGAAT
>RSEF01000001.1:143994535-144033697 GCA_003993805.1 Himantopus leucocephalus | reverse complement strand
GCAGTTCCCTGTCCCTCTTGAACTGGGGAGCCCAAAACTGAACTGCACCTGAGTAACTGCCAGCGGGTACAGCCTCTGTTCATTTATTTTTATTTTTCTACTTTGTTGTTGAACCCACATGCACTTCTGCTCTCTGTAAAATCCCACAGTATTTGGTTTTACAGTGTATTTATATATAGCAGCTATCAAAGCCCTTGATAGCAGGCATCCCAACACAGAAGGAAAGCCAGCTCTACGTAACAGTATGCAATGTACCTAGATCTTTGGCCGTCCTACATGACCATGTTTAAGACATTTAGACCTTTGCCCATTCTACATGACTTCGTCCAACATTTTCAGACCTTTGCCACAGTATATGTCATCTACACTGACGTTGCTGTGTTGGTGAAATTCCCAGTTTGAGTGCAGTTCCGCCAATGGGTGGCCTTGCCAGGGATGTGGCCAGGTGGCCTATATAGCAGACCAGACCAGTCCGAGATATCACGGCCCCTACACCCCCCATTCTACTGGCAAACTCTGTTGTTTCAAATAATATAATTTTAATCTATAAAATCAAGGGTTTGCTCCCTAAAAACCCGCTTTCTCTCCCATGAGACTGTTCTTTGAGACAATAAAGAACAAACTTTTCTACCTGCCACTGCTTCCCTCTGGCTACTACTGAATGAAGAAGTGTTATGTTAAAGTTTTCAGTTACTGACTACACTCTGAGGGGGAAAAGGCAGAAAACTGCATGTGACTGTACCTGGATGACACTTCCTATTGGCAAAAGGCACTTTTTCTAAATTTTAATTATGGTATATCGCCAAGAGGCTTTTGGGTAGAGTCAACATGCAAGCAACACAAGGGCTTTGCGGGTATGTTCAGTAAGGTTTAGTGGATTGTCCTCTTTTTTGATAATTGCATTTTTAAAAGTCATCTTTAATTAAAGAAGCTGTTTATTGTATTGCATTGAAAAATCTAAATACAAAGAATCAGAATTTTTCCAGTTTCAGTTACTTAATTTTATTGTTTGCCAGGCTGGATTTCAAATATAACCAGAAAAGAAAAAATGGACATTTTCCATTATGTCTAATTAAAATACCAGGATGGCTATCTGTTATTATAAAGATGTCAAGTAGATGAAGGCATTAAAGGCAGACTCAGTTGCCAAACACAGTGACATTTCAGACACCCCAGGCTAATTGTCTGAGAGGTGGCCTGGCAGACAGGACAGAGAAGCTGTCAGGGACCTGCACGCTCTGGTTAAACAGTTAAGACAAAGTGTCACCAGGTGCTTGCTTTATGTTCATGATCCCCATCCTGAATTTTCAAATTAATTTTTGAATCAAGAACTTCAGCTGTACACCATACTAACACAAAGATTACAGTAGCAAAATATATCCTACTGTTATGTTTATGTAAGTTTAAGGTGAAAGCACTCCAAAATACTGGCCAAATAACTATAAAATGATACATAAAGTATATATAGGTCATTTGGTGATCATGTATAATAACAAAAATATCTTAGTTACTGCACAGGGAGGAAAAACTTGCTAAAATATAAAAGGCAGATCTTTCCAGTTCTGCATGAGCCCACAGACACCTAATCAGCTCCATGGGATTGCGTGCTTTACGTATCAACAGTGTGCGCAGCCCCACGGAGACTCTGGTATCAGGCAGACACAGCAGACACATCTCAAGATCACTCAGAAGACTGATAAGATACATTAGCAGAATGTTTTTACTTATGAAAACACTGGATAAATAATAACACTAGATTAATAATTTAGTTTACTGAACAAGTCCCTAACTAGATAGCCCACCACACGGTAAACACATACAGAGTGGCATACGCACACGGTCAATGTGTGTTCTACACTGCAGTTTCATTCATGTGCTTCTGTAATCTGTCAGGCAGAGAGGAGTTTGGAGGCTTAACCAAAGCCTGCCAGTGTCTTTCTCCCAGATTTCACACACGCAAACATTTATAGCCGTGTTTTTCAAATTACACCAGACCCCAGGCCCACTTGGAATCTGTAGGTAGGATCTTCCTCCCCTTCTAGCCTGTCCCTTCAGCTTCTTACTGCAGGCAATTAGAAAAACTGTACAAAAAGGGAGGTGAGTGGTAGAGATTCAGCCATAACTTAACCATGGTGTTCTATTTTTTTTAACTTCAGTTTCCTCAGAAGAAATCCTGCATCACTCATGTTTATGAAGACAGAAATTATATATATGATATATATTGTTATATATGTCATATATATCATTATATATAATTTCTATAATTTCCAAGTTCAGCAGTTATTTTAAAAACTCTGTACTCCTACCTTTGTCAATACAGATCCTAATCAATCCTTTCAACATTACTACAATCGAAAAATTTTGTCTTCAAAAAGAAAACTCGGTATATATATGAATGCGTATTATGCATGAACAGAACTTTTATTCAAGTAGATGTAAAAATGCTGCAGAATAAAGCCTGTGCAAAGACACTTACAGACGGTAAACAGGGATAAAGGACAGACCTGCCTCTCCGTCCTACTCCAAGGGAGTATATCATACTCCCTTTTTGTACACTAATAACACTTCCCAAGTCGATTCACGAAAGGGGACTGAGAAAGGAGACAAAAAAGAAGGGGCTTCCCTTTTGCTTATGATACATCTTTCATCCAGCATGGACCCATGAGATTATTCCTCTGCTAGAAGACAAACGGGAAACTATTGATAATAGCCTTATATAAAATTTTAATACAAAATAAAATGTTCACACATGTAAACATTATGTCCAGAGCCTTAGCTTACGGTTCTTGAATGCTCTAATGATAGCTTCAAAGTACCTAGCGGCCATCCATCCAAGTAGGCACAGCTCTATTGCTGGCTCCAATCAGATATTCATGCCACTCCCCCTCTCATGCAAGTCTCAAGAATTTTCTCTTTTGCAGAATATCAGTGGAAGTAGAATTTGGCATCAAGATATTTCTAACAAAAAAGTTAAGAGTTGACTAATAATTTTGAAATTAGATGAAAGGAGAAGAAAAGTACCAAAAAAACACCCCCATCTGAAGGTTCTCATTTATTTATAATTGTTGTTACTAAAATGTCTAGTCGTTTTCCTAATTGCAACAGATTTCAGATTTGAGTTACACATTTGCATTAAGATCTAAGCTTATGGACAATTTCCAGAGCTGTTTTATTAAAAAAGGACACTGCACAACATCAGAATCACAACTATGAATGATTTTTAAGACAACCTTTAAGGTAGTCTAAAGCAGGGCTTTTTGGGGGCCTTTTTTTTTTTTTTTTTNTGTGGGAGTTGAGAGGGTTTGTGGAGGGTTGGGGTTTGGGGATTTTGTTTGTGTTTTTGGGTGTTCCCCCCCCCTTTAAAAAATTTTTTTTCTAGTAAATGTAGAAATTCTCAGTGTAAAAGACAGATAATAAATGCATCTTCAAATTTGATTAAGATGTAGGAAAATTATGGCTCTTAAAATTGATCCGGTCACAACTTTAATTATGTTATCAGAAAAAGCCCTCAAGGATATTAACCAAAAATAGTAACATAGCCCTTTCTCCCTTCAGATACCTAACTACACAAGATTTATACTGAGTGGAACAAGAGAAGCGCTTAATCCAAAAGGAATTCATGCACTCACGACACTATCTTGATAATGGATTCATCCTATACACACACACTCTGTGTCCAAGGAAAGCCATCGTTTTCAAACCTGCTCCCCAAGCAAGTAAATAATCTTAAAATTTGGGGTGGGGTGGGGGTGGGGATCAAATGAGCAACTTTCTGGAAGGAAAGACTATGCATTCTGGAATGGATGATAAGAAAAGGAATAAACAAAACCAAACTCACAATTAATGCTTTTAAACTAAATGGAAGTAGGATTTGCCAAGGAGTAATTGCTAGCACTCGCTGAAATTTATATACTAAAACAATAAGCAAACCCCCAAACCCCAAAGCTATAAACACTACAAATGAAATTTTTTTTTCCACTACAGAACTTTTTTCTTCTTTCATTCACTCACTGCATATCTCCTGAATTAGCAACTGTCCCAACATGTATTTGCAATTTATGCATTTACTAACTTGCACCGACTAGTCTCACTGACTTCAGCAGAACTACTTTGTTAAAACAAAAAAGATGGAAATACCTTGCTAGGATCAGGAAGCCCTTGTGTGCCCCACCCAAGTCTGAAAAGGGGTCCTATCACTCATGTACTATCATAGTAAATGGAAAACACATTTGTCGGAAGGAGAGTATCTATAAATACTGTAAAGACAGCTTGCCTAGTTCACTTCATCTTACAACCTTTGCAAGAAAAAGCCTCACTGTAAGACAGTAAGCCTCAAGTCATAGTTATTTTGCCCAGGTTATCTAAGGGAAGTATTTTAGGATCATATATATTTGTTTCTCCGTATCAGTGAATTCAACCTGAACAACCTCATTTCAGGAACATACACAACAAAGTGAAAGAAATTCAATTTCTTTCCAACAACTTTCGTCACCAAAATGAACTAGACACAAAAGCTTTGCTTCTGCAGTGCAGTCTAGCACACTTCGATTCCTCATTAAAAGCGTTTCTGGATTTGAAATACACATATATGTATCAACATTTATGGATGTTATATACTTATTATTAGGTATTACATAATCAGAAACTCAGTGAAAATCAACATTTCGCTGAGAGATTCAGATATTTTTAGCATCAGCAAATGAGATGGAAACACTAAGTATCCATTTCTCCCACATCCAGCTAGTTGTGATCCCCAAATGCACATTAAAACCCACTTCCTATTCAAGTTAATTGGCTTTGCTGGTGTATGGCACTCAATAGTGATCTTACGCTTTGGTGGTTTTACAATTTTCACTGCTGTGTTACCCTCCCAAACGGTAGCTGAAGTGCGTGAAGACATCAGAAGTGAAGGGAGAGCACAGAACTGCTTTTCCAGATCCAGGCAGCAAGAGCTTTCGTGGAAGTCTTTACAGTCACTGCAGTCTTGCACAGCCCCCACGTGGGGAAGCAGATGACCTGCACCTCAGGTGCACCATTCCTCTCGGTTTACTCTGATGTTTTTCACTGAAAATGATGAACACTTACTCAAACCTTTGCAGCAACTTCCAATGCTGCAATTTAAAACCGAGGGGTACAGGTGCCTGTATTTGCAAAGATGGTTACCTGGAGAAAACAGGCAGCTCACCCGAGGAGAACACTCAAAAAGGTGAAGAGCGTATTGGGCACAGCTCCTGTCTTCCTCCTCAGGCTCTTCGGTGCCACTGACCTTGCGACCCGAGTGATAACCCCCTCAGCAGCAGGCAGTCGCGCTGCCCCCACCTGCAGGCCAGACTTCCTTGCAGCCCACTGTGCCAGCAGCCAGGACCCCTTGTTAAAATTCTGCTTTGCTGCAAAGAGGAAAGTTGGGATGATTTTTCCACCGTGGCAGTAGCCTGGAGTGTGTACCAAGCTGCCCAGCTCAAGGCACTGAGGCACGCCACTGAAGTCCATTATTCTGCTGCCAGAGCTCCTTTTATCCAAAAAGAAACTTTCACAGTTCTGGTACAGAGCAGCTGCAAATCTCCAATTTCGGGTAACTTGGGTGTCACTGGACGCGGTTTCAGGGGAAGCCCCGGCAGTCCCTGCACACTCTGCCTTCCTGCGTGGTCTCTGCCTGCAGGGCTGGAGGGCAAGGCAGATGGCCTCCGCAGGAAAGCAACTGATTCCAGATGGGCCAATTGGGAGAGATATGAAAAAGTCCTATAATCAAACGCTTAATTAACCTGTATGTCAACGTATCCATACAAAAGCTTGATATGGAAAAACTACAGCCTGCTTCTAAACCAACCTCAGCCAGAAAGCATTCTTCCGAAGCCCTGAGTAAAAATGATGACACAGATTTGTCAGTATATTCTCATTAACTGTCATTAAAAAAAATTAAGGATAACCCCTGAAGAAATGATAAAACAAGGTTACTATCTACAAATTAAGGGGTCACACGGGGGAGACAGAGGACTAGTGAATGTGTATTTCAGAAATGGCAATTTGTACAGTGTAGAATTGACCTTAAACAATCCACTGCACATGTATGTCTAATTTCAAGTCCAATTTAATAGAAACTGCAACAGAGATATCTGTGCACTGGGATTTGTTCTGAGTTGTAGAAAAGGTATAGTTAGAGAATGAAGAAAATATATTTGACTTCTATCAATGCTTACAGAGACACGAAGTGTTGCCAGCATGCCCTTTATTTCCACAATATGCCTAAGGTTTTTTGCGTAGACAGTACAATTAACTTTTTAACATTACCTTTATTTCTCACTACACCCTGTCCTCCATCATTAAGTCAGCGATGAATGAAGATTTGGAGAAGGCTTTAGGGTGTTTCTCTTCTGTTCTTTGTGGTGAGCAAAGTGAATATAGAGCACTTAACAAAGGAAGAATCCATGTGCAATGTTCCATTTATATATGTTACTATACATGGCACGCACCTACCAAGCACTAACCTAAATAACCTCCACTTTGCTCTGCCCCTACCTGGTGCATTGCTAAAACAGCATATTATTCCACAGAGAAGCAGCTACCAGGTATCAGATGTGGAAAGCACATTTTCCCTGTGATTTGACAAAAGCTTCAAAAAAGAAGCAAAGCTGATTAATCCAGAGTGGACATGATCAAGTGAACTTCATCCTCTGTGGACTTGACTATGATTAGGAGTGAGAGTTAAAATGTTGCTTTTACTGTGCTTCACGCTAATATTTCCCATTGATTTATTCAAGGGAGAGGAAGAACATCCATTCATTATCAAAACAAAACCAATTTATTCTAGAAACATACATAATAAAGCCTCTTAGGGAGGAAAAGCTTTTACAATTAGATGTCTGTCTTTAACCTTTTTTCTTGCATTTTAGTAGTTGTACTATGCCAATGTACTTCATATTAACAACATTATGTATAGATATATAGTTTTAACTATGTTTCTGGTCAGTTTAGCAAAGTATGTCATACAGCTCCTGCTTTTGGATGCCTCAGTCTTGTCCCCTAGATATAATTCTTAATAAATCATATAATTTAGTGGTGGAATCTGAATATTTGCCCTTTTAAATCCAGAACATGAACTTTTCACTCTGGCGCTTATGCAGTTATTTGATTTCATCTGAGAATCTAATCCTTCTAGGTCTAGGTCCTTCAAGAGCCTAACATGTCCGTGTTGCAACTTCTGCCTAGTTTTCTATCTGTCCTTCAGCTGCAAGCTTCTGACTCTCAAGGAACGTCAAGCATGAAGCTTTCAGTGCAAGCGATTCCACCTGCAAGACACTGCTGAGACTTGACCAAGCACCGGCAACCTCACTGCCCCAGACACAAAAATATTACATTCACATACATCCTTTTTATGTAATTCATGCATTGTATGATCATTTACAATGATTTTTCTTGATCTATTTCATACTAGACGCTGCACACTGAGAATGTTAATTGTCTCTGCTAAAAACCAAACAAACCTCCCCAAAGGACAAGGCTCCACATACAAGAACCTCATTCAACTCTTACCCTTGAACTATGTTAAAGGGTCTGAATTACTTGGAGGTCCTGTGTGTGTAGGAAATATCCCAAAGTGTACACTGTCTTAACATTGACACAGGCAAACTAATTTATGCACGGGGCTGGTGCAGCCTGTTGAAGGAGTCCAAGACTGCGAGGGGACAAAGAGAAATAGTCACAGCTGTAACACTGACACACGTCGGGTCTCACTCACCTTGTATAAATCCTGCTCCATTCTGATGAAAAGGCAATGTTTGCATTTTGTGGAAACAGGCAGGATGGAATTAGACCTATTAAGTTAGTACTTGGAAGAATATTTTTCAAGGGCAAAGGACAGTACACAGATGGACTGATACACAAATACGGCTGCATCCCTTGAAAGAGTTATGTGAACCTATGTTCTTAAGTAGTATTTAGTTGGATTTTCAATACTTCATAAAGTGTTAAAAAGATTAAATCTGTCCTTTTACCACTGCAAAAGACAAATCTTTGTTTAATCTGTAATTTCTCAGAGGATTACACACACTGAGTTCCCGCTATAGTTGTCTTATTTGTTCATGCAAATTCAGAACACAAATCACATTACATGTGGAGCTCTTGACCTGCAGAATAAATAAAATATTTTACCAAACCAAAACTTTTCTACACAAGAGAGATGAGTGGATTGTGCATCCACTGATTTTTCAAGTCTCAAAAAGAGGAAGCTTTAGTTTTACATATTTTTGTAAATTTTTTGTAAAAGCTCCAAATTCTTACCCTGAAAAAAAAAAAGGATAAAACAGAAGTGAAAGCTACCTGCACAAAGTGACTAAGCTGTATGCAAAGTGCTTAAATGATATGCAAAGATGAACACATACACCAAATCCAGGATGCACAGCACACTTATGCCAACAGAAAAAAGCCAATTAAAACACAGTGGGTCACTAAGCTTTGCAGTAAGTAGTGCTTCGCACAAAGATCGGGTCCTGCATTCAGGATTTTCTGTCAAAGTTCATCTAAACTTTGGCAGTGATGTGTAGCAAAGCTACACAGGATGAAGGAAGACTCCAGTTTGCACAGGTATCTCCCGTCCTCTTTTATGACCTTCACGTCCCAAAGAGAAAGCAGTTGAAAGATGTATTTAAGTCAATAATATGCAATTTTCACTGCCATGACAAGACTGCCTCTGCCCTAGCTCAAGGGAAGTCCAGCGCAGGAGTGTGCGCAGCAGGCATGGCAGGGGCCAGGGGAGGACTACAGGCACTTGACTGGCATTTCGCTTGGCACACAATTATTTTACAGTCTTTAGAGATACAGAGGCACTTCACGTACATTCACGCTCTACAGACATGGCATTTTCTTTTGGCTGTTACCTGAATTCAGAGACGAGAGGCACTGGCCCAAACCATTATTTTTTAAGAAAATACAAATACTTAAAGAATGACATTTCTTGGAGTATTTCTGTTGATCGTTCAACCATCTGGAGAAGACTCACTTGATTCAGAACAAAGTCTAACACTGGCATGTAAGTAAGTGCTAGAGTTAGTAACTCAACATCAGCATCCAAACACTTTTAAAACACTATACAAAACCATTAGAAATTAATTTAAAATGTTTTAGCAAAAAAATATGGTTTGTATTTGTCCAAAATTACAAATCTCTATTAAAAGGCTTGTATGGGTCTTCCATCACAGTATAAGAAAAGCTACTTCGTTTGGTTCAAAGGCAAAATTTGTTTATTATTTTAGCCCTTATGCCTCTGTATAGAATTCTGGGAATACAATACGAATGCTGCTAGTTCTTGTACCTGAATCTGTAGCACTTTTCACAGCCAGTTTCTGTTCTCATTCGTATGTAAGGGCAGAGCTGGAGATCAGGCCCACAGAAATCTTATTTTTCTGGTAACTCAAATTCTTCAAACAAGTGACTTGGAAAAAAACTCTACAGGGCACTAAAAAACCTCATTTCCTACGCTGCTGTGCCTAGACACCAGATTATCTGGTGTCTTTCAAGATGCAAGTTTCTGTTGAAGTCTTCTTGGAGGTCGGGGCATTTACAATCAACTCCCTCCTTAGAGTGGTGAATTTTATGGCATGTTAACATGGGGTGTGCTCTAACTGCATTCTGTGGCATCACCACCTTTGCAGGAATATAGCATCTTTAAGACTGTAACTTCTGTCAAATTTGGCTGAAGTTGGCTGATGGCTTCTACAGCTAATTATGGGTGAGAAGAAAGAAGGATGGACAGATATATAGGTGTTATCTTCTATGCTTCATTTCCTTTTGAAGAAGTCCAGACAATTGAATTCTTGAAATTGTAGCCAGACACTTAAAAAAAGTCCTTATTAATTTGCATGCCTTGAAAAATACAGCATATTCAGTGTATGACGACCCTACATCATTAAGGGCTTTTTATCTTCAAGGCCCCAGCTATTCACAACAGGATGGCCTTGGGAAAAAAGAAAACTCATAACTTAAGAAAATCCATCAAAAATTCGGGAAGTTGCTAAAAACAACAAATACAGAAATCTGCATGTCTTTTTTAAGAACCTACTGGTTCAGAGAACAATTGATAACTCTTCTGCACATTTTCTGAATAACTTATATAGAAAAAAGGCAAATGAAAAAATAAGAGGACACAGATCAGTCAAACCCCACACATTTAAACACACAGTTTAAATGTTTTAGGAAACAACCATATGATGTCACTGATTTTCAGAGCACCTAGTTAATTGCCTGACATTTAAACTGACAGGGTTGAAGAAAGGCAGAGACAACATATCAAATGAGCGCTTTAAAAGAAGCTTAATCCAGTGTCATGACATTAAACTGCCAAGATAAACTGACCAACGATAATGGAAGAATAATTTTCACTGGTAATTTCTTTTGGGTCATTTATAAAAAGCCAAATGAGTAACTGTGAGTGCCTGCAGTTTATCAAAACATCACTGTTCACCTAAAAAGCACATGATAACAGATGAGCGTGAAGAAATTATTTGCATGGAACATAACAAGCTCTGAAAGAAAACAAAGATAATTATTTGCCTAAGTGTACTAAGGTTAACGATGACTGCTGAATTCACACTCACAATCTTCTCCTGTGGGAGACACCACACTGAATACACCAAGTCTAATCACACAGCCAGACTTTTTTTTGGCATGCAGATTTATTTAGCGCTATGACATAGTCTAGTAACACGTGATGTGAATGTGTACATTGAGATAAAAAGAAAGCTCTTCAATAGAGATAAACGCATGGTGAATGCGAGAAATTGAAGGTCACATATGCTTGGCAGGCAATCCTTTGTTCTAATTGATTTCAAAAATACTTGAATGATGATTTCGCAATTAAATGATCTACTTATAATACAATGTAATTGTATATTTTGGAAGATGAAGGCCAGTTAGCATAATTCCGTCCCATGTGTGTTTAGACTCTAAGTCTACAATTAGCCTGTACATGGGTTAGGTGGTGTTTTCTATTTAAAATCTACTTTTTAATTTTCTCTTGTTCATTGTTCCTCCCTCTCCCCCTTTTCTGATGTGTCGCAATTGTGGTTTTAATAAAACAATTTATTGGCAGGAAATTTAACCTGACTTATCCTGCAAATAAAACAAACCTAGTTTTATTTGGCATGAAAACGTAGGTGTTTACAGCCAAAACTTTATAACTTAGCATCCACTTCACACTAAAAAAGACAGCAAAATAATCCTGTTTTAATTCTTAAAACAGCTTGTGTGTCATCATCTTTCCCCGCCCCAATGTCAACACTAAATCCCAAACTATGTTCTTTCCTACTTGATTATTTTTTTCGATGCCACAAAACCAGTAAGACAGAAAGATCTGGTTTTATATAGTACTTCAGTTATTATGACATTTGTACCAATAAAATTTGCTGTACAGTAATTCCATAGCTGAGTATCTATTTACAATTCATTCCTTATCTTTGCCCTTAATATCTTATTGGGGTCTCTACTGAGACAACCAGACTGTCCACTATGCACAGGCTGCTAGAACTCTTAATTACAGCTACAGAATAGACAGATACAAAACCTTCCTCATTCCAAGAACATCTTCAATTATTTAAAGTAATTCCTATTCTGGATCCTACAAAACTAATGAAGTTTTTATTTAAATAAGTATCTTCTCAGCTATACCACAGGTGCAAACTGATACAATTTCGCAACACAATCACAAAAATACCATAAAATTATCAATGGATTAATTTTTTTTCTTCAAGCAATCTATCAATGCAATAAAATTGGTACATTTGAATTAGACTGTCTTTTCATTGCCTTTCTTTTGGTTTGCAATACAGTTAACTTATGATCTACCATAAATATAAACATGCCCTATTGCTATGACCAGAGAAGGAGAAGAAGCTACGTTCTACCTTAGAAGTGACTGGGCTGTAGCAGAAGATGAGTTTCATATGACTGATTGAAATAATCTCCCATGAATGACATAATATAAACTAAATTACAAGCGATAAATAATTGCCAAAGATATTAAACATTACTTGGAAAACCCTTAATTAAGAATTTATCCTGTTTACAAACTGCACAGACACAAGACAACAGAAAAGGTTAATCCAAAGGAATTTGCAAGCAAAACAAAAACCAAGCTGCTTGAAGACCTCAGTAGTGCCCCCAGATGCCAAGGTCCAAGCACCCTGATCACCCATATCACAGGTCTACTGGACAGCCCAAGAGTTTTGGGTAAACACTGGAATTACCTTGCACCTGTCTTTTCCATTTCACCAGTCAACTCATTTATTAAGAGAGGTTTTACGCAGGACACTGCCCCCTTGAAGACACTTCTGGCATGGAGAAGGGACCAATGCCATACGGATGGATCCCAACTGAGGTTGGAGGCCAGCTGCAGTCCACCTTTGGGCTGGACTCTGGGCGATGTCTCGGGTAGCCCCACCTCCAGCCCAACTCCTGATCTTGCCAGCTTAGCCCTGGACGCAACTGATTACCCTGCCAGCAAGGGACTGTCAATGGACCCCACTACCAGCACCCTGCTGTGCCCTCCCTGCTCGAGCCCTGAAGGACGGTGCTAGGGGGTAACGACAAGGCACTGTACTATTTCCAACACACAAAACTCTGAATTACTCCTTTGAGAACCAAAGTGCTGAACTCTGTTACCTGCAGCCCAGGAGCTACTGCATTGTATATGGAGGGCACGGGCTGCACGCTATAGCTGAACGGCTCTGTAAAGGTGGAGGACCAGTAATTGCAGCCTTACTGGTCTCATCCCTTTTACTGCAACAAAAACCTTCACACTCTTTTCCACTTCTGGCTTCCAAGAATCATTAACTCACATCAAACAAGATGATTTTTCACCACATAAAACAACAAAAAACTGCCAGTAATACGGTGTTATCCTACTAGTCTGTCCACTGGATGACAACCGAGTAAAATAATAGCTATGTCAATAGCAAACAGCTTAGCAGGTTTCAGACTTTTTAAACGCAGATGTCTCCTCAAGCTCAACTTTTATGTGAATCAGATGACAACAAAACATGCTTTGTAGTGATACTTACTTTTTTTTTTTTTTTTTNTTTTTTTTTTTTTAAAATAGAGACTTATAAAGGGTGAAATACTTTTGACAAAGATTAAAGTGTTCAAAAAGGGTATGATTACATTCTTCTATTTCTATCTTAATAAGCCACACATGCCCATTACCCAAGCCTATGATCATGCTGGGCCAAATACTTTATACATAAAAGATGTTCATAATAAATGATTTGGTTAACATGCAGATATGGCTGCTGGTGCACAAGTAACCAGAAGCCAGCAAACCATCCATTTGCTCACTGCACAGGGACCACCAGCTGCTAACAGAAGGGAAGGAAAAGCTGTTCTCCTCCATAATGCACACCCCAAGAAACCACCAGTCTCTCCTGTGTAAGGAGTGAGAAGTAGTTAGACAAAGACAATGACAGGGAAAAAAAACATCAGATACGTACACAGCAATGTTACGGGTTCCCCCTCCTTGCATTAACATCTCTTCTTCTTCCTAAGTTTTAGGACGCACTGCTCATGAACATTTCCCCAGACTAAAGGCTGGAGTGTCAATGAGAGTCAGTAGGTTTCAAGCGCTGAAACAGAAATATTTTTATTTTGCCACCTTAAAAAGCAAGTCTTAGGAAGAAGGGTGTCTCAAACACACACTTGCTGAAGGGCAGACTCCTACCTTATGTAATCCATCAGGGCAGTTCAGCTAAAAAGATCAGGGCTACTTGCCTATTAAAACCTGCAGCAGTTAAAAAAGTCCAATGTGATGTGTCTATCAAAGTCCAGTTAAAGAAGATCCACATATTTAAAAAATAAATAAATAAATTAACCAAACCAAGAAGACCCCATACATTGATGCAACACAACTACAGCAAGTTCTGAAATTGATAAAGGCAGACCCAGGAGGAAATTTCAAAAGTTTCAGTTTGAAAATAGGAAGTATTCAAGATGAAAATTAAATTAGTCTGCTTCGCAAACAACTCTAATTATTAATACCATGTAGATCTAGCCAGATGGGAGACAATATCCTGCATAGTGCAGCTGAGAAAAACAACAGCAGGGAAATAAAATCATTCTTCTTTTCAACTGTAATACCATAGCTAGTGCTAAAAGTTATTTTCAGCAAACAATCTGCAGGGTTTTTTTTGAAATAAAAAGTAAAGTACAGCTTCCTAAGAAGTCTTGCTCGTAACAGCCACTGCAGCAGACTGAAGCCACGATTCCCTTCTCCATGTTGAAGAGGAGCTCCCAAGAACGTTTTTGACAACTACTTAAGCAGACATCACAATAATCTCAAAGACAATATTCCTAAACACTATTGGATGAGATCATGTCTGTTTCCCACCCTTTCAGAAACACAAAAAGTGTATGTATATAGCCCATTCAGTTCCACTCTCAAAATGACTTTTGACAAAGACACATCCAGCTAGTGATGCCAGCAACCGAGCTTCCTTCCTCTCACTGGAAGTGGATGCAGGCTTTTTCTAAGCATCTTTTAACCCTAAGAAAAAAATAATAGCTCAATTACCATGATTTATACAGAGCTAACTTCTACAGAAAAATCAGTGAGTAGTGCTCTGTAAATATTGTCTTTCTAGGCAAAAATACATATACTTTGCAGAGTGAGCACATCATTATTTCAAGATTACTTTTTTTTGCTGGCAAATAGTTCAGTTGGAAGTGTTGTCTATTACTTAAACAAAGACTGGGTTAGCTCTTGCATTTATTTTTTTGTCTCAGTCAGTTTAGACTGATTTACAGGATTAAGAGTAAACAGTAAGATTTAGGAAAAATTTTTTTTATGCATGTGTAGATAGATCTGTTACCCCCATGTACAGATATATGGTACAAGGGGGGAGGACAGAAATTGAAAAACAAAACATAGAGATGTATTCCAGTTTTCACAAGCAAAATGATAAATAGTAGTGCTGTGTGCACTCTTATCTTTTAAAACACCTCTTGGGTTTGTTTATTCACTGGAGATCGCATGGCAGGCTTATTTAACTTCCCTGCCCTTAACATTATTTCCAAGCCAGGATGCTCACCAATTTACAAGCTTATCTGAAAGATCAACAGAAACACCACCGCCACAACCACCACATTCAAGGCAGACCAGGAATGACCACCCAAACCTTGTTCCCCAGCATAACAGCATCCCAGGAGCTCTCCCCACAGGACTGGGATCTCCCTGAATGGGCAGCACTGAGCATGTTACAGCCACATTAAGAATTTTGTGGTGTAAAGAACAATATACACATGAAGCTTCAGTGGTGGTGAGCGTTACCCAGTCTTTATTTTCAGATTTTATTTAACAAAGAAAACAAGTTGTATTTATATACGCCTGAGAAATACGGATATATATATACAATGCTACTGAGACAACACTTCAGCGTGATTAGATTATCACTTGTTTCTACCTTCATGGAACTTCACTGTAGAGAGTACCAGTACCCTGAGCTCTGCCGTTTCTCCTCATTTTATGCAGTTTTCCTCACTCCTTTCAATAAAAAGAGAACAAGAAATGGATAAAGGAGTCTTCTCCCCCTTCCCCTTCTTTTTTGAAATAATTTAACTTCCACCAAAAATGGCATCCTGCCTTCAGGACCTGCCTATGCACATATGCCCCTTCTCTGGCATGCCCTGTACCTTCCCACATCTCAGCATAAATCTGTATGAGCTCTTCCCTCCCCTCAAAACCTTAGCCCTCAAACAAAAAAAAAAAAGCTTTCTGCCACGTCCAACACGCCTCATGCCCGCAGCCCTGCGGTTTCCAGCACAACTGCCCTGCGCCCCGCCACCACTGCATCTTCTCCCCCAGTCTGCAAACTGCAAGGCACCCTGGGGGGCTCACCCGGCTTCCTCGGCAAGGTGAGTGATGCCAGCCCCTCTCCTGCTGTCAGGGGTGGCTGGCACACTCCAGCATGCCAGCTGCAAGCTGACCCACAGGCCCCACACACGCTGGCTGTTTTAGGGAGCTTGGGACACCCTCAGCCAGAAAACAGGCATCCTTCCTCAGGACCATGAAGCGCAGTCTCTCCCTGGCACCCAGCCACCCCATTCACAGGGGAAGGTGGTTTGGACACTTCCATGGGCTTTGCCAGCCACAGCAACCCCCCACGCCAGGCTGCTCCAGTGAGCCCAGCACAGTCTGCCGGCCACAGGGCAAGTGGCTCCTGGCCCAGAGCAGCTCCAGGCCACGCAGGGAAACCATATATGTGGTTTTCCTTATGAAATCACACAGTAGGTCTTACTTCAAACTTTGGGTTTGGTACTGTGAATAGGTAATTTGCCTGTTGCTTTCTAAAGTTTGTCCTCTGAAGAGGAAGGTTTTGAAGTAAGAAGTAGTACAGCTTCCTAAGAATCTCAGCATAAATCCATATGAGCTCTTGCTCATACGTATCAGGGGTTGCAGTTTCACAAAACCACAGCACAGCCCAGGCTGGAAGGTACCTCAAAAGATCATCTGGTGCAGCCTCTTCTGGGAAGGGGAGCCCAAATGAGACTATCTAGCACCCTGTCCAATCGCATCTTGAAAATCTCCAGTGATGCGGACTCCACCACATCTCTGGGGAGGCTGTTCCAGTGATTACTGTTCTCACTGTAAAAAATTTCTTTCTTTTATCAAAATGAAACCTCTGCTCGTGCAACTTGTATCCACTGACTCTTATTTTCTCCATGTGGCTCCCTGTGAAGGGAAAGCCCCCATCCTCTTTGGAGCTACCATTTAAGTACTGGAATACAGTGATGAGGTCCTCCCTGATCCTTCTCTTCTCCAGGTTAACTGCCTGCTCTCCAGAAGAAAGAATAGAAGAACAAAACCCAGTGCCTTGTGCTGCCAGCGTCTGACCCCAAAGACTGATTCTTCATGGCAGGGCAGAGGAAAGAGGTGAACAAAGCGCCAGGCTGCAGTGCAGATGGAAGAGGCAAAAAGGAGAGGTGGACGCTGTTCCTTTCCTGAAGTTACAAGCACAGACCTGCAGTGGGGTTCTGGAGTATTGTAAGCATGAGAGCACAGCCTAGCCAAGCGCATCGAAATAATCCATGGCAATTCCGCGAATTATAAGAAGTCCAAATCTCTCATATTTTGTCATGGTTGTAACGCAACAGAAAAACACATTACTTTTTTTTTTAATCATCATTAAGGCAGGACAGACTTAAAATCACAGTAGAAAAGAGCAGTTGTTTCCTTACAGTAGCTGACTAGACTAGTACTTTTGTCTATTTTATTTAAAAGAGAGTTACAAGGCTATAAAGCATCATTTCCTCTAATATACTTACAGTAACAGTGTCCCCTATTTCCAATAGAAGAAAAAAAGAGAATCAATGCAAACAAATGACTTTTATATTATTAAAATACAAATATTTCAAAGCTGATATTTTATAGAGCTTTATCTAGTTGCTCTCTGACAAGAATAAAAACATGTTTTGCACTCAATTCACTGGGAAAACAGTTCTTTCTTTTTGAGCCAAGTTAGCCCAAAAATATTCTATGAAAATATAATATGCCAGTTCTTTATCAGTATCAAGATGTCAATATACAGCTTTCAGTACTATTTTAATAATAAAATATTGAATAAAAATAGCATAAATTTAGAGATGAGATATAAATCCACCATAAGTTTAAGAATTAGTCCAGCTTTTCACTTGTTTTCCTGATTTTTTTTTTAACTACACATCTCTTCTCTGCATCATTATTTGTCTTCTCTACATTACCGCCCCATGTTCTTCCCCACCATTCAAACTTCACTGAGTGTTTATTATTCAGCTACAAAATTAAAACCCAAACTGATATTAAATCTCATAGAGCTTTTACAAACCATCTGGTGAATTTTATGCCACAAAATTCATGGCAACATGATTTCCTATACAAAAAGTATACAGCAATGTTTCAATATCATACTTCCATAAAATCAAGTTCTATTTGACTCAAATACGTGTATGCTTCCATTTTTAAATTTTCAACTTCTGTCTTAATCAAAATGTATATAGGGGGATACTTGAAAGAACAGTAAGGTGGTATGGCAAGTTGATTACTCTTCAATACATAGTTCTCTTGTAGCTGGTAGGTAAAACTATTAAGACAGAATATTAATACCATCTCTGCAAGATCAGTTGAAATAGTTTGGCAATCAGAAGAAAAAGTGAAATTTAACTTTCAGTGTTTCATGCAAGCCTTGCCTTACACTTCAGATGTATATAAGCACTGATATTTGACTGCTTAAGGTTCAAGAAATATGTAAAAGTTAAGTTAAAAAAATTTAAAAGCAATGTCAGTACACCAAAACTGCCTTAAAGCAAAGACCAAATGCTAGTTTTTACTTCTGAATAATTCTTAAACTTAACACATATGCACACCCCTAACATGAAATAGAAGCTATCTGAATAAATATTTGGCATATGTGAATACCCTTGCAATGACCTGACCCAAACTATAACAACATAAGTACGTTTTTATCTAAAAAGATTCAAGGATCCAAGTGCATGATTAAGTCCTTCCACAGTGGTACGTCTGATATACGCAGATGATGTACTGGGTATCCTTTTTGTTATGACTAAAATTGGCTTAACTTGTGGCACTACTCAGAATTCTAACTCCATCTGTTTTTATGTTTTCCATGAAAGGCAGAAAGGTGCAGATGACAGATTTTTTTTTTTATTTTTTAAAAACACAAGAACTATAACCTCATCTTCAACTGGATCCTCCCCAGTTTGCTCATTGCCTCCCCTGACAGAAGAATTCTCAGCTAGTTTCTACTTATACAATTGGCAATTCCAATATGTATTCTTTCTGAAGTGTTCAGTGAATTTTTTAAGAGAAAAATCACTGATAACATTTTCTAGTATAAATGGAAAATATTACATCATTCAGAAATACTTGAACAATAACAAACCAGGTTATAACTAAGAAATACTGGCAAATCAACTCACTTTCTCATCCTTGGCTAAACCTGTTTTGGCTTGACAGTCTCTGAACCCCCTTTAAGGAACATGTTTTCCCTTTTTCACCCCACAGGCATTGGTCTGCCCAGATATTTAATTCTGTAGTGCTACCATTTCTAAGTCCTCAGACAAATCTTTCTGCTTTAAAGCTTTAAAGAACTTATTTGCCACATTTTAAGAAGCAACATCTTGTCATGCTACACAGACAAAACAATTTCTGTTTGATACACCACTTTTCAAAGTAAGTCTTTGGGTACCACAGCCACTTCAATGCAATGCTCAGAAACTGAGGGTGACAGGCTTGCTTGAGTACAAAAGCTTTGTAAAGACGTAAAAAAACTTCCCACTGATAAAAGGGAGCAGGAGAGGGGAACAGCTCCGGTCCTTGCGGGCAGGCTGTGGGCGCTGCAGGCTCTTCTTGTCAGCTCTGAGAATTGAGCAAGCAGGACAATTTAGGAAGCTTAGTACTGGTTCAGTGAGCAAAGGGAGTTAACACACACGTAGCAGAGTCCCAAGTTACAAGCCAATTAAAAGCCTCACAGTATCGCACCACCTCACTGAAAGCAATTGGAAGGAACAGAGTCAACTTTGCAGATCTGCTCCCTGTCTATAAATAAGACCAGACCAAAACTAAGGAAAAAAACCCCAAAACCCACAACAAAAGAGTCCATACTGTCACTAGTCCTGCAGCCATCATTTTGACAGAAAAGGACATCCTGGAGCATCTGTGGGCAAAACATACACTGTTTTTACTTGGTGAATATTGTGCTTACCTTAATGTAGCTAATTTGGGGTGAGCCTGTACATAGTCCTTTAAAAGCAAAATGGCATCTTTGCTAAGGAATGTTTTTTTCATAGCACTAAGTAGCCAATTTCTTTTGCAGTGAGTAGTACTAGGCTCTCATCTGTTACACAGAATTATAGCAGAGGAGATCATTTGGATGATACTGCTTCTACACTACAGCAGCTCTGAATTCAGTAACAAAAATAACTGTCTAACATACTCGGGGCATTATTTTCCTATGGCGATAAGGCAATCAAAACCATGCACATTTAAGCAGTGATAATCAGCATAGCTACATATCTGGTTAGAACCACAGTAGGGCGAGAGGTAACTGTATTGCTTTCATTTCACGAGGATCCAAGCTGGGGGTGAGGAACTGGGCCAGCTTACAGCAGCTGAGCAAGATGGTATTTTTGATAACTGCCTTCTGGTGCTCGGAATCTAATTTCCGTACAAAAATGCCCAATTTTTTGCAAATGGAAGGGATCTTCATAATTTTCTACATATGCCTCAGTCAACAGGCTTGAGGAAGTGTGGATCACATTTGTTTCACAAGGTGTGGGATACTGATTTGGGCAACAGGAGCATGCCTCAGACTTCCTAATTATTAAAATCTATTACAAGGTTGATCAAATTACACAATTTAAAAAAAGAAAACAACAACAAAAACACCAGGAAGTGTCCTCCCATTCTTCCATTATTCATTAAATCAGAAACAGGCAGCTCGACATAAGGCATTCAACCTGTTATAAAATTCATTTATTTGTAAATGACAAATGAAGCTCCTTCTCAGTATAACAGCTTTTCCTGGGGAGTCAATTTATTTAAAGGAAATTAAGACATTATCATACCAAGACATAATTATGAGATTTTATATGTATTGCAACCTGAAGTATCACAGCTGTGCTTTTAGACTTCTATAGCAAAAAAGGCTAATAATTACATTGTAGACCCTATCAGATTTGCTTCTGGGAGTGTGTGTGTGGTCTATATATCACATAGCTATATGCCTTGACCCTGCAATGGACTCCCCCTACCACAGTCAGGAAGGCTCTGTGCAGATGCAGAAATCCATTAACAGCCACCTGTAAGGCTGTGTCACAAAGAGGACTGGCTTTCTGCCTGTGACAGCTACAAATACCTCTACATTGCTGCAGCAATGCTCATGTTAAGATTGCTCCACTGAAAAATATTTAGAAGAATTTACCTATTCACCATAGTGTATCAACAATATGCATACACACTGCAAGACTGCTTGGCACCCCAGAAGTAAAGAACAGAATGAGACATCATAGTCCCTACACACATAGTCCATGAGTCTAAACCCTCTATGATTTAGTATTTCAATACCAAGGTGATGAGTGTTCTATAGATATCTGATGTAGATTACTCACCCAGCCAGTCTGTCACACACTCAAGTGTGGTATTTGAAAATACTAAGCTTTTTCTAATTGCTTTTTAAGGCTTATCAAGAAAATTTTCATCCTACTCACTGTACCAGAATAGCTTGAAGAAGAAATATTTGGCCTTGGGAAAAGAATTACTAAACTGTGTGTGTGCGTAGGTACACACAACCCGGGAACTCCAGAGTATGCCTAACCAAAACAGCTCAAACCTACAAGCAGCAGATCCTATTTGGGGATTTCTATTTTCCATTTGCACATGGGCACAGCGGATCACTCACCTTCTCTGCCTACCCTGCAGAGGTGACTGTACCCTGGCTTGGCAAGGCAGAGAGGTGCAGGAGGGCCACCCAAACACAGTGGGAGGGGAAGGAAAGCGAAGGAATGCTTTGAAGGCAGGACACCCCGAGCCACACACCCAGCCCCACAGCACTGCTCTGCCATCGCCTCTCCCATGCCATGACCGGCAAATCTAATATAGGGGTTTGGCAAATTACAGCTGAAGCAGGCAGCTGTGTCTGACACGTGGGAGGGAGGCAACAGCATAGCTCTTTAAAATTAAGAGGTGGGTGTTGACCTGTCTAAATAAGAGAATTTCACACCTAAGCCACACAACCTGACAGGCCTGACTTGGGATTTTGTTTAATGCTTGAATTTATTGTAAATACAATACTACGCCTGAGCATGACAACTAGCTTCTTTCAACCTATTAAAATCTGTTGTGGTATTTCAACTTTACCAATCTAAATGTATACCCTTAAGAACATCATTTGGTAAATCAAAATGAAGGGCTCAGATGGCTCTACAAGGCAAGGAGGAAGGGCTTTTATTTGAGACAACTGAGATCCATTTTATTTTATATGTTTATCTTATTTGTAAACATAATGCTAGTGATGTTTGAGAACACTGAGGAGCATGATTAATAAAGCATACAGCAGCATCCTCTGTCATCTGCACACAAAAAAAACTCCAGACCAAGCTAAATATTTTGGCATATGGAACCTAGAGAAGAAAGAGCATCACTTAGATAGTCTCCAGAGGCAAAAAAAGCTTTTAAAAAGAAAACCAGAAGCAAATAGTGTATGTGGGAAGACGAAGTTAAGGCATTGTGAAGGTTTAACTACATGCTCTTAAAATTCTAGTTTTTATTCTCTGCAATTGCTCAAGCCCTGGTTCAGAACACTTTACAAAGCCAGTCAATCTTTTAGAGTAATACAGTGAAAATTCCCTTAATGTGCACATCCCAGAGCCCTAGAGGGGTCCAGAGCACTGTGTGCCTTCTTAAGGGTCAAAACTTCAGTTCTTTGATATTGCTGTACTGTTAAGTATGCGGTTAACAGCAATTCTTTGGTAGATCACAAAAGAAAAGCTGAAGAAATAGTCTACAGCATCATGATATAAGCTGGACTTAGAAAGAGCAGACTGTACAGCTCTAGACTAAGGTTAGTCAAAACAACCATAATAGCCAAGCTCAAGAAACCAGGGCTTCGGCGGAAGGTTTTCTCAGGGCTGCGTAGTGAGACAAACAGGACACACCACAAGGAGGGTGCAAAGTGCTATTGTCCAGGGTGTGGCAAAGCAGGGAAGGGATCCCCCTTTCTCCTTTTCTTGCCTTCACAAAACAAGCAAGAAATGCAATCAGGGATGTCAGCATTTTAGACTATGTTTTCCAATCCCGTCTAACTGACAGAGGAATTATATGCTAACTTCTGTACATCACAGGGATATTTGATGGAAAAAAAAGATGTCCATCTAATAGACACGCAAGAATGAGACTTCACTATGAAATTGTTTCACCAAACAGTTCAAAATAGATTTGCAGCACAGTAGGCTCTTGATTTGAACTTGAAACCAATAGAGCCGAGCATGGAAATGACATGCATGGATTGCTTTCCTAGAATAGAATCATAGAATCATTTAGATTGGAAGAGACCTTTAAGATCATCGAGTACTACTAAAACCTAAAACCGTGTCCATAAGTGCCATCTGCACATCTTTTAAAGACCTTCAGGCATGGTGACTCAACCACATCCCTGGACAGCCTGCTCCAATGCTTGATAACCCTTTTGGTGAAGAAATTTTTCCTAACACCCAATCTAAACCTCCCCTGGCTCAACCTGAGGCTGTTTCCTCTCATCCTATCATTTGTTACTTGAGAGAAGAGGTCAACCCCCACCTTGCTACAACCTCTTTTCAGGTAGTTTTAGAGAGTGGTAAGGTCTCCCCTCAGCCTTCTTTTCTCCAGACTCAACAACCTCAGTTCCGTCAGCCGCTCCTCATAGGACTTGTGCTCTAGACCCTTCAGCAGCTTCGTTGCTCTTCTCTGAATGCTCTCCAGAACCTCAATGTCTTTGAGGTATACTCGCACAGTATTTGAGCTGTGGCAGTGTGGCCTCTCCTTTGTAAAGACCAGTTCTGGGCAACTAGGACATACTACAACTGCACAGAGAGGAGATAAAGATGTGGATATTTTGAAGATGAAAAACAAGCAAATAAAATACTGTGACTGCATTCCTGAAGGTGGTAACTTATAAACTTAAGAGACAGAGGTAGAAAAAGCGTATTAGATCATGTATGCAAATTTACAACCAGGAAACAGAACTTGGGGGGGGGGGGGGGGGAAANGGGGGGGGGGGCTGAGGAAATCAAGAAGGGAATATGAAAAAGTGGTGTTAAGTCTTGGTGGTGTTAAGTCTTCAATACACTAACTCCACTTACCTTGAAACTTGGTAAGAACTGGCCCATCTACAGTAAGAACTTTACTAAACTTTAGTAAGTGACTTCTCTTACTTAACACCTTAACAACAGAAAACTCCATCTTGGTATTCACACATTTTTCCACATCAGTTATGAATTCACCAGACATTAAAGAGCTTTGAAGATGTTTAGGATCTTTGATGAGGGTTACTGCAAATACCTTCTAGAAAATCCAAGCACGCTCCTTCTGGATCAGTCCACCCCGCCTATTTGCTGACCACTTGCAAGAAGTCCAGTTGGTTTACAAGATACTTTTCCTTACAAAAAGTGCACAGGCTCTTCCCAGTATATCATATTTTGTCCATTCAGTTTTATGCTTGAAAACTTTGATTTGTCACTCTTCAGTTCATTAGATCTTTTAAGCCTTTGTATTGAGACTAATTTCCTCTGGCATCAAATATAATTTAAGCAATAGATTAAACTATATTCCATTGTAAGAAAGACTTGAATAAGAAACAGCCCCTTAAACCTCTTCACACAGAATACTGATGCAAATAATTAAGCTTCAGTGATACACCCTTATGTTTCTTGACTGTTCCTTCCACACGTGGACCATTTTGCAACCTGCCACAAAGTCTGGCACGGTCTGTGTGATGGGGTGGGAGTGGGGTGTTCACTGTCCTTTTTATGCCTTTACCAGTTTGGTCCTCAAAAATATTTGTCTTTTAATGTTGTTATTTAATTTTTAACTTTCCAGAGATTACGCTTTCTCCCATGTTCTCATTTGGATATACTTCCCCCTTGTCCTTTTATTTCCAATATCCTCCTTTACTTTGCTGTTTAGCCATGTTTCAAGGGCTTGAAGAAAGTACTATTTTGGTAATTTTTTATTCTCCCCCAAAAGGAAAAAAAAGTATTTTCTTTTCTACCGTAGAAGAAACTGCACAGAGTCTCTAATATTGGGCTCAAGGTTGCACTGTGCATCAGAAGCGTGAAATAAAAGGTAGTCCCTGCCCCACAGTGATTATAGTTACAAGGCATTAAGTGTGACATTAGGCAGCCATGGCAAGAAAACTGGTCAAAGATTAAATACTACCTATATATGGCAAATATTGCAGAAAAAAAGGTTTCATTTATCCAAGCAGAGTTTTGCAGTGTCAGTCAGGCAAACTGCATAGCTCCTAATGAAAGCAGGATGCAGGAGAAGGAGTGCAATGAGATCTAACCCACTGTCTGCACTGCTGTGATTACACAAAGGCTTCCCGAAGCTGAAATCTCTGTCTTAGGAGAGGAGAGAATGGTTATTCCAGACAAAAGACAGGGTCTGTATGGCTGGAGAATGCTTACAGGCAAGAGCTTCCTGTGCAACACTGAAGCGCTTTACAGACCTAGTATCAATTAGAAGAAAAAAAAATTAGGCAGCTGAAAACCCTCACCCCCTGCTCCTAGTGTCCCACTTCGATTTGCTGCTTTTTCAAAATGAGAAGTCTGCTCTCTACTTACTCCAGTTATGGCTTCATCACCAAAGCAGGGGACTCTACAGCCTGCTAAGTGTGTGACCCTCTAGTTATAACCAGAAAATAAGCTTACATTCACCAGTAAACACATAATAAGCAATGGAAACATGTACCAAATATCCAAGTTTAATAAGTAGAACTAACATAGGAGGTTAAGTTTCAGTCTTCATTAAACAGATCTGTATCATCTACTAACTGAGCAACATCCTCTTTTCTCCAAACTCTTCTCTTCTTCTTCTCTTCCAAATTGAAATTGCTAACTTCAATTTAGCAATAAAAACACACTACGTGGATCAACAAGTTGTATAACCAAAACAAAAGCCTGAAGATTTGATTTTTAGAATTTTTTTTTTTTTCAAACCTACACCCAAATGCTTTGCTGAATGACAGGCTTTGTGGGAATCGTTTTCCCTTACACAGACCCTTCTAAACCAGAGATGGGCAACTCTCATGATAATGTCCATTCCACATTTCCAATTACTATATTGCCAAAAGCTAACATACTATAAACACTATTTGCTTAAGTAGCACGTGTTGTAACCACACTGGTCAAAGGTTATAGTGACATACAGTATATATGGAGCAGTAACGCTACTTATGATTAAAACAAGCTTCTACTTCAAAGCCAGAGAAGCGACTGCGTGCTGTAAATTTTTTCAGGACACACCAATATGTCTATTAAGAGTATTCTATGAAATTTGCTTGCCTTCTTAAATGAAGAAGTGATTTAAATGAAGCGGTAAGTGGTTTGAATGAAGTGATTACCAGCAATAAACTCAGTGGTGCCAAACCAACAGCCTCCTGGCTGTACACTGCCCATGGCACAAGTCACACAGATGATGAGCGGCTTTCCTTGCATAGATGGGGCATCTGAAGTCACACACCAGGGAAAGCTATCAGCGCACTGAGGAAGACAGCAGCTCGATGCAAACTGCTGCCACTGGAAAAGTCTCGTTGGCTTCAACTTTGCAAGTAGGTGAAAGGAGAAAATTCCCAAGAGAGGCCGTGGCTGAGCGGAGGCTCTGTGAATTGCTAGCCAGTAGCAACACACTCCTGCAGATTGGAAAATGTTAGAGCAGACTGTCACTTAACCTTTGCAACACGCATAATAAACCTGACCTGTAAACAGCACCTGGCTTTCTGCCCACAGGCACACTGGCAGCAGTTCCACCCAGTGTACGGGAGGGGCAACCAGCCCTCCTTCGCCTCTCCAGCACACCGGAAAGCCAGATCAGCAAGGATTAAAAGTGACTGCTACAGCTGTCAGCATCTCGTGAAGAGTGGATGGTGGCTCACAAATTGTTCTCTCAGATACAGAGCAGTCCATCAGGACAGCTACAGCATCTCCAGTATACCAGGGAGGATGAGACTTATCCTAACTTCAGTTTTTATTTAAACATTCTGGGAAAAAAAAAAATCTCAAAACTCTGCATTTTTATTGATGACAAAGAACATTGGGCAGCAGAACATAGATCCCTTCAGGGAAGGGACATTTAATGATGATTTTCCAGCTAAGGATCAAAGCCTTCTAAAAGAACACACTAAAATCAGGGTTTCTAACAGATTACACTATCTAAAGCTCATATTTTTCAGTTCCATTACATATGGCTATATCCTGCATCATCAGCCTTTGGGTTCCTGAATAAAGGCAGACCTCCTTCGCTGTCAGAGGAACAGACCTCGAAGGAATGAAAGGAGAGAATAGCAAGGCTTTGAGAATGGAAGAAACACCAGCTAAAGCATCTTAACAAAGGAACTAAAGGCTGAGGGACTTGGGTCTCTTTAGTCTAGAGAAAAGATGACTGAGGGGGGATAAGTATTGATAATACTTATAAATACTTAAAGGGAGAGTACCAGGTAGATGGGGGACAGTCTTTTTTCAGTTGTGCCCAATGGCAGAACAAGAGGTAACGGGCACAAACTTGAACACAGGAAGTTCCATCTAAACATGAGGAGGAACTTTACTTTGAGGGTGGCAGAGCACTGGAACAGGCTGCCCAGAGAGGTTGTGGAGTCTCCCACTCTGGAGACATTCAAAGCCTGCCTGGACACCATCCTGTGCAACCTGCTGTAGGTGACCCTGCTCTGGCAGGGGGGTTGGACTAGATGATCTCCAGAGGTCCCTTCCAACCCTGATCATTCTGTGATTCTGTAAAATATTAGGCATTTAATTTCATAATTACCTCCTTGGACTGCTAAAGAGATGAAACATAGCCTCAAAACCTATTTAATCAAAACCAAAATATTTAAGAAGCAGAATGCCTAAAACAGATGAAGAGAACCTAGTTTTTGATGTAACAGTGACAAATCTGCACTTGACAACATCTTCCTTGACTGTGACAAACCTGTGCAAATGCTCATTAGTGGGTACCGTTTCCCCGAAAAGAGTCTGTTTTCAACAAATTAACACAGTAATAGTACTAGCTTTCCAATATATACTTCCAGGTTCAGCACTTGCTGAAGCTGAATGCTCAGCGCAGCATGAAATAGACAGCACTCGTGCTCTGTTAACCTCAGAGATAAGAAATAAACCCGAGGAGAGCTTGGAGTTTTCATAGTTTAATGAAAGCACAGCAAGAGCGATGCTTGAAAAAGGTCACTAGGAAACAACAGCAGTGCAGTAACGCTAAAATAAAATGCTCGACCTTTATTTAATCTTAATCCCATTATCCCTTTTCCCATCACCGCCATCCCACTGAACCAAAGGGATGCATGCTATTTTTTTCCTGTGACTAGGTGTAAAAGAATTCTACAAAAAGTATAAGCAAATACAGGACACTTCCAAGGAATTCTTTTATATATATGCATACACAAAACCTGCAAAAAATAGAGTCCATTACCACAGGATGGAGAATAATGACTAGTAAGAATAAAGCAATAACCTTACTGAACTGCCTTTTTCTTTCTATTTACATGCAGGATGAAAGATTTGTAAGTCGACACATCGAGAAGATGTTCAGTATACAACCTCATACATTGCTTTTATGAAAGAATTTTTTAAAAGGAGCATCCTGCTCCTGTTAGATGATCCAGGAAAAAATCAGAGATCTGACTAAAGATAAAAATCAATACGCCAAACCCTTATGTTTCCACATTTATAAATAAATACATAACAGGACCATGAAGAAAATCAATGAGTTGCTCTCTAATATAATGACATTTCTTCACAGAGTATGTATGAACTCTGTTTATTCTTTAATTAACATATGTCATTCTTTATTAAGCATGGTTTTGCTCAATTTTAACCAAGTGTCTGGAATGCAAAAACCTCTTCTGTAAAAGAAATATTAGCAGTGATACCTTTTGATGAGTAACTCATTAGGAATGGCAGAAACAGCTGGAGAAAAAAGCAATTTCAAAGGAAGAGAATTCCCACAATCTGCACTACTCATCACAGTTAAGTACATCCCTGCCCAGGTGCTTCTAGGACGATTTTCTCTACGTAGACACCTGCACACTCTCTTCATATTAAACTGAACAGTAGGAGGCAAGATATATTAAAAACAAAAGAACTTGCAAAAACTGTAGTTGAGAGTAGATTTTACAACAGGTCTTTTTGTCACTTACAGATGTTAAAAACAGGGAACAAGAATGCCTTCTCACCATCTTCTCTGTGGCCTTCATTTTACACTTGACATAAGTAAATTAAGAGGTATTGCTCAAAAATAGCTTCCTCAAGATTTTCCCCGTGCAAACTATAGCTATTCATAGAAGAAAGCCAATCCTCCAGACCACACAGGAGACAAAATGCTGAGGCAAGAAAAAGTTGTAATAATCTCTCCAAATGAACAAGCTACACCCATCTTCCTCAACGCATTGTAGCAGCCTTTTAAAAGCATTATAAAAATATTAATATCAACAGCAAAAGCTGTTTTAGCAACACTTGAGGAAAGAAGAGAGGATAGATACAGAAATGGCACAGAGGCGAGATTAGAATTTGAGAAATTCAGGTTATAGTTCCATGCTTCAGCCATGGTATCATAGTATCTTAAAAAAAAGTAATTACATGCACACATATATTCTTAATCCTGTTGCAAGAAGCATGATAGTTAACGCACTACAAAATGTTAACAGATTCACTGCTTGTTTATTCCTCCATAATTTTTCAGAGCTTTGATGAGCTTCATTCTTGCTTTTAAGACAACATCTCTAAAACCAAAACAACACACCCACCTGCATTTCCAATGTCTTCTCCCCCCACCCCCCTTTCTTGCTTTTGAAATTCAAGCTATTTGAGAAGCTCTATATTCTTCTAGGGGATCATGTCATGGTCACTGATTAGCAAATGGATTTTCCTTGCAAAACTCAAACCTCACTAAGTAAGCTAAGTAGAAAGGGAAACATCAGAGCAAATGTCAAGAGTTAGTGACTTCAACCAATAATGATTTATTATTATTTTTTTTTACAGTAGAGTACTCAAGCTAGGAGAAAAAAAATAATGCATCATGAGAAGGCTTAAACAAAACAATACCAATTGCTCATTATTGGTAACACATACATAACTACAGTCATGTCTCGGTAGCATCAGCTACACAAAAGAACATGTTACATGTAAATAAGCATTCCCTTTTCTGTAGTACCACCAAAACAAACCACCAGTGTGAGCTTCCTACCATTTTCCCCTCACTGACACTGTTCTTCAGAGAACAGGCAGCTGCACAGAAAAAAAATCACTGAACAATTTGCCAGAACTTGCCCATGTATATCTGAAGCAGATATTTTGTTTGTCTTTTTTCAGAAGATCCTAAAAGCTCCTACAGAAAAATGAAGAGTGAATGGATTCCTTCCTTCCTACTGACATCAAAGCTGTCAATGTTGCGCACGCTACCTCAACAGTGGTTTGCATCGGTCATGATTTAAGAATTCTGGTAGTGTTAACACAGGCATAAAAAAAGAACACTAATATTTTGCATGAAATATTTCAAATATGAAGAAGGTTTTTGAAACCGAAAGCTTTCCATGATTTCAGCTAGTTGACGTTAACCCCCCAACAGCCTCACAGCTGTTTATACTATCTCCCCAGCACAAGGCCCATCTGCAACACATGTGGATGCTCAGTATTCCAGCAACACCCCACCTCCTTGCCTCCCTGAAACCAGGCCCAAGATGTGCCTTTGTTGTCATTACAGTTTCCTCCCTTATCACCTTCCCTAAGCAATCAGGACCCCGAGGGAGGCAACCACCTTCAGCTTTATGTTCCTTCTAGAGTTTCTCAAAAAAACCGTACAGTTTCATACCCATTACTTCCAACTCTTCCTAAAATAAAGTGGACTGTTTGCACTATCCCTGCCAACATATGCCTCTCTATAGCCTATCCCCTGCCTCCACACACATGTATGAGGACACAGTTTAAAATGCTTTTGCAAACCTCCCCTCCCCACATGCATTCGTCTACTACTCTCACCCTGTCAGTCAAATGAAACTACGACACACCTTGCAGCTAGCTATGTTTTAAAAGATGAGACATGAAAGTAGTAAGGGAGATCTCCACCTTTCTCAATAGCTTACCATATCCACTTGGATTAACTTTCCATCTCCTAAACGTGTCTGTGCTGTACACAAAAAACCTCATTCCTTCTGTCTGTAATTTGCTGTTCTGCCAACCACTTTGAAAAGCACATGCCCTCATGCTACAAGGAAAGTGTTAAGAGAGCTGCTACTTCTCTATACTTAGCAGGCAGGCTGTGTAGGAGATAAAAATATATACTATTTTCAAAGGCAAAAAACTTTTAAGGATATTTTACACAATACTCAAAACAGGACCTTAATTCCACACATACACACACCCCCTTTATTTACACTGCCCTGAGCTTTTTGTCTCGAGGAATAAAAGAAGGCAAAATATCAGGAGTAGCTTTAGAATGATTTTGAAAGCTCTTAAATCTGAAACTAAGCAGTTGTACATGCCCTCATGTATTCCCTTCCCTTCAAATGTGCTGAAAAAACGTGCCCTCAGGCATGTAAGGCTCTGACAGTGGGTTCCAGTTATGGCTCCCGATAAGAAGCACAGCTCAGCTAAGTAAGAGAAAAGGTGTTTTTTTCAGATAACTACTACATATCCCTATCTTAGTAACTTAAATCCTTAAACACTGAATGACAGCATGTATGTGCTAGGAATAGATCTGATATTTGGTGGTGCTGTAGGTGGCAGCAGGATCTCTTCTACTCTCTCCTAACCCTAAAATCCTCCATAAAAATCTTACAGAAAAACAGCAAAGCTGCTACTGCTTTAGTGATAGAATACATTTGACACTTAAATTCCTTTCTACTAAAGAAATGGTAGAAGCCTATACCAGCAGAGTCCATGCAAAAAGAGCCACACCAACATGCTTGCCTGCTGCAGTTTAGCTCCAGGTGTGACCGCAGTCTGGTGCCATAAATCCCACCACATTCAGAACGACAAATCCAACACTTGCTAACAGCGTTGTGGCTGACATTTTTACTTCTTCCAGGAAGCCAGCAAGCTTGCATCTGACATTTTTCCCTGACAAAGGAAGCTCCCAAAGCAAGGAAAGTAGAGATTGTAACACCTTTTCCATGGAAGCTACCCAGCAGTGTCATTTACCTCTTCATTCACTATACAATGCAAACAGGTGAAAAAAATGCAGGATATAAAACAAGAGCCTTGGCTACTTAAATGTACTCACTGGATTTAGAAATTGATAAATATTTAGCAATTTCTGCAAGAGAGTGCATTCAAAAATACACTAGCTGCAGCATTTACAAGAAATCTGAAAACTGCATACAAAATGCTACATCTCACTGATTCTCTCTTGGTTTAACTACTTTTAAAAATCATGGAAATACGCATCCTGGACCAAAGCATACTGACAATAAAGGTATGTGAAAAAGTTTTTGATTTTTTTTCTTCATTTCTTTTTTTACACCAGTTTTTGCTTTCCTTTGCTAATCTGGAATTCCACCGTTACAACTTTAGTTAATAAACCTACTAATCAGGGTTGCTACATTAGAGGAAAGCGAACATGAACTGCAGCAGTTTTGGACATAAGCACAAAAAAACCCCACACCCCATCAATGGTAATACTAGAACAGCAGCAGTTGCTTATTCCACACTTTGTTCTATATCCCAAGAGATTTGTCTTAACTTCATCTCGGCAATACTTCTTGAAATGCAATAGCAACATTCACCCTGCAAATCCATGAACTATACAGGAATACTTTTCAAAGTAAATTAGACATCTGAACTCTTATTCCTTCCCTCTTGACTAGTACTTATCTGGAACTTGCATCGAGTTGAACAGAAACACCCTGAGCAGCGACTGCCATACTGCAGCACACCTATAGCAAAGTAACAGATCACAGGTGCTGTGTCCCGATAAAAAAAGCTTGGTCACAACATCCCGTGCCTCTGTAAGAGCAGGAACTTGCTACTGCCAAGGCAGCCGCAAGGCTCCTGCATCCACTTGTGTTCTCTTCTCCTCTCCACTTCCACCAGGATGCCGTTGCTCCTTCTCCAGATCGATGGGCAAAAAAGCTTGCTTGTTTGGAGTATAATTGGTTGGTCTAATTAAAAGAGGTTATCTGTCCACAAACCTTGCCTCACTGGAAAGATACGTTCATCGATGTAGCATTCCTAGAAGAAGGCAGCTGACTATGGAGCTCCTTGCCAGGACTGATTAGGCACAGACTGTGGTCAGATCAAAGTTCAGGACACACCTGTACAAGAAGAGGCCTTTGTTTGATAGTGGTAACAGAAAGTAGTTCTGCTGAACGCAGAACCCTGTATCACCATGCACCCAGGGTGAAAGTTGGCACTTGCACAGGAATCCTGCACCCTTCCAGAATTTTGTTTCACATGCAGATACAAATCAAAAGATAAGAGTCAGGGCTTGAAAAACCTGCCTACCCACAGCTACTGAAAAGAAGAGAGGGATGAGTAGGTTGAGTTGGCTTAAGTAACAGAAGCCAGTAAATATTTTGGAAGGGAAGAGGAGGAGTCAGAGTTGCAGCAAAAGTCGCATCCCCTCCTGTGCATGTAAGCGGAAGGCTTGGAAAAAGGAAAAGCAGGTCTGTGCACACACAAGAATGGCCTTCCTCTATCCCTGAACTGACAGCAGCAAGAGGAGTAACTGGCAACGGGGTAGCAGGCCATGGGACAAAGAAAATTACAGCTATAGCATCACGAACAGCCAGCTATACCCACCTTCTCTACCTCACCAAGAAGGTTTAATGCTACCAACAAAAAAAATTATCAGTAGAAAATTCAGCATCCAAACTTCTTACATGAGAACACAAATGGTATTTGAAATTAAATTCTCCCAAACAAGCAAGCGAGTATTTTGATGTTGTTCCTGTCCACAGGCAAGAGGACTATCTAACTGTAAGACAGAAGTATTTTTGTCTTCACTTTGAGTACCTTTCTACTGATGCACTGAACATTTCTGAACCAAAAGGAGAAAGTCAGCTGCCACCAGAAGTTGAAGAGATTCTTGTGCTTGATGAAACATTTGAAGACTCCGGGGCAGATTACTTCACTATAACGTGCTTGGGTAAATTCAGAACCAGGAGCGAAATCCTGCACCACCCTATCAAAGCAGTGCTAGCTGATGCACACTGAAAGAGGTATTCTCTCTACAAACCTGACACCATCAGCCCTTACAAGTTTGTGTAAACTACATCAAATTCAATTCCCAAAGACCCCAAACTGTATACTCAATGGTTGTCACTCAAGCTCTACCTACAAATAAATGTGTTTACTTATTTATTTATTTCACTGTTCCCTAAAAAGAGTAATTAGCATCTGCCAGACAATGCTGAAATCACCTTTTTACCGAGTGACACTTAAGAACAAATCTGGTTTATTCTGGCAAGGCATGAAGTAATGGACTAGATTACATAGCTGGAAACAAAAAGAGGGGGCTGAATGCATTCAAATCTAGTTGGAGTTAAAGCTAGCTTTTAGCTGCTGACCGGTTATTCCATGTTCCTTTAATAGTTTTGTTTCTTGGGACTTTTCAGCTGTCCAATTTTATAAAGGACTGTACAATATAATCAGCCTGAAATGCTGCTTCTCAGAATCAGATCCAGCAGTTCTCGGTCATTGGGACTGAAGGTCAGAATACGAAAATTACATCTTTCAAGTGCTACCTTATACCATAGGAGTTTTGACCAGAGTTTCTCAAGATGTGTGCATCACCAGGAGATATCTGGATTCATTTCAGTGCAAAACAGCCATTAGAAAACCATCCTGAGGACTTCTGCCCCTCTACTTCTCTGAATCTATAACTTAAGGAAGTATATCATACTGCAACACGTGTTAACCGATAGCTGCTGTGAAGACTAGGAAAACATTCCTCAGCCTATTTGGTTTTTTTTGTTACCTTTGATTTTCAAAGAGCTCTTTGATATGGTGATTCTCCATTTCTGAACAGTAATGCCTGAAGCAGAGGTTAAACAGCATGGAATGCATTTTCTTTGCCTTTCCACCTTTTTCCTTTTCCCAGTCTCCTTGCCTTCCCTGCAGCTGCCACAAGAAAAATTTAAGACCTACTTTAGCTCTCTGGGTTCCCACTGCAGGAGGCAGGTGGGCTGGTGACGGGTTGATTCCTGCCAGAGCCCATCTGATGGGCCCAGCCTCCTCCTTGGCCTCACACTTTTCTCTCCTTCTGCTCCCAAGGCTGGATGGAGCAGGGTGAGCTGTGCTGGAGCACAAGAAGGAATTACTGCATTGAGTGCAATTATGAAGCTGGAGCGAGGAGCAGGCTAGAACATGGGAATATGTATATATATATCATGGAAGATGAATCCAAGTCTTCTGGATATGTCTCTAGCTCCTGGAACTGTAATTTGTGGGGCACTAGGAAGCATGCTGTATGCTTGCTGTGATCTTACACCCTACCCTCAATGTCTTCTTCTAGCCACAAGGTATGACAGCAGTGACAGAGATACTTGTTGCTCTGACTGAAGTTGCCATCCTTACGACCTCGTTGGCAGTTGTGAGTAGATGAGAATGGAGAAGGAAGAAAACACCATTAGAGAGAAAAATAAAAAGCCACCTTATAAAAATTCAAGAGTTAACCTAGTAGGATGTCAGTTTATCAATAGCACAGGTACACCATTATCAGCAAGTAGGCAACAAAAGATCTCTACATTGCAGGGTTTTACACCAACAGAGAATTCAGGGGTCTTCCGGGAGCATTACTGTGCTATTTTAAACACCTTCTGAATTGCTACATGGCCTGTAAGCTTGTCACTATGCTTTAGGGAGCATTCATCCCAAGGAACCTTGGTTGCATGAAGACTTCCTTTACAGTCTTCAGTTTTTCTTCAGCACTACAAACAGGCCAACCATGACAAAAATTGGATTTGAAAGTGGATGTGCTTGTACTGTGTAATGTGACTTTCAGTTCCATTCACACATCATTTGGGCAACTTCATCACAGATTAAATGTATGAAGATCCAAAGACAGGCTACCTATTCTTTTTAAGACACCCTTTGGTGGTATGATACTTAAAGGAAGACTGGATACAGGTAGTGACTATGATGTAAGAACAGAGATTACAAAACCTCAGAGCGAAAACATACTGCAAGGGGGGAATATGCAAAACTACCCTTAGATTATAAGGAGTATTATGAAAAACAAACTCTTCCCATTATCTGTAAACGCCTCAAATAATCTGTGCAGTTATTTCTATTTCAGATTTTCTTTCAGTTCTGTAAGTTGATAATGCCACAAAAATCCAACATTTCTGCAGAATACTTTCTCTAAACAATCTCCCCCCTCTGCATCACTCAAACATTTTCATTCAGTGCCATAACCTGGCCTCAAAGAGCCATGAAACACATCCTGGACCACAACCCTGCAGTCCAGCATCCTCATCCAGAACCTCATCAAAAAACCATTTATGCCAAAGGAAGGCCACCCATTTATTTCATTGCACCATTAAACCACTTCCTATGACTGTTGAAAATTGCCATGTTTACTTATAACCACAGCACTTAGCACTACTAAACCCAGGAAACATAATGGAAATACTTACATCTATTAATAGACCATTAAGCGTATGGGGAAAAGATGCCCCGTGGCTGAAGCACAGTACTAAAAGTCAAAAAACTAAGGATAAAAGTAAATCCCTACTCTCTCTTCCCCTTAGGATAGGGAAAGGAGAACTAGCCCATCCATCATTTATTTTGGAAGCCATAATTGGCTTACTTTTTATCAGTGTTTTAAGAGCCCCAACAGCATGTTTCCAGTCCTCTCCCTGAGGTCTCTTTCCCCTGATGCAGACTGGGTCTCTACACACGCACACGGATACCACATTCAACACAAATGAGGGAATGAAAAAGACTGGTGAGAGCAGGTGAGTCACCAGTGATGGGAGAAAGCAAGCACTTCCCAAAGCAGACCCAACGCCAATGGCAAAAGTTTCTCTTCAGCTGGCGACAAGCACACTCTATCAGGCTATCCCATCATGAGCATCTCCTCCCACCTCACCACAGCAAGTCTGTCTGTCCAGCTGAACCAGATCCCCCTCCTGAGGGAAGGGAAATTAGAAACCCTTACTTAAAATATGTAAAAATCACAGTAACGATGTGTGGATAAACACTGCAGTATTGTCTTATTTTCGCTTCTGGGACAAAAGGAAAGGCTTTTCTTTTGCAATTTGCCACACGGCCACCTTAGCAGCAGGAGAAAATATTTTTGTTTCGTATGACTGAATTTTTTTCAAATATGTAATTATACTGTAAGTAAAATAAACGTCACTTTGAAGTTTATTCTAACTAAATAATCAAGGCTAGTTTGTTAAGACTGGAGTATTCCTCAAACTATCACTGATTTACTGCTTAGGTGAAAAAGCAGTGGTGCGCTTCCTGGCCGGGCAGGGAAAGAGTCCTTCAGCACTCTTGCTGTAGTTAACAAACCCAGACATGCCGCGCTGCCTTAGGAAAATTTGTATCTTTCTTTTTTGATGAACGCCACATTAAGAGTTTCAGTATTCCACCACACCTACAACCAAAATTAATTGCAAACTAGAAATATTTGCATGAATGTTTTGCTGCAATAAAGAAGAGCTCTACTAGCTTCTGCTTGGCATGAGTCAAGTAATTTGATAATTCATATGGATTGAACCAAGCAAGGCATACTTCCAGGTCTTACCTAATTGAAACAAAACCACAATACGTCCTCCAGCATCTGGCATTAAAACAAACAAAACAATCAGATATACTACTATTTTCTTGAAGGTTTTTTGAGATGCTTTTACAGTGGCATCCATAAACTGATACATGGTACCATGTATTTTTATCCAACACATCCTTTTCCATCCTATCAAAACCTCAGGCAGAAGTGATAAATTCTAGAGCCTCGTTTTATTTGTTAAAATCACTACTAGGAAAAGGGTATATCCAAGAGAAATTATTAACAAACAAAGGAACGTAAATTTATGAAACTTCTTACACTCTCTTCCAAAATGGTTGTTTAATGTTGGATCCACGATGGTGTTAAGGTTGCAGGGCATAAAATCCATTTCTCTTTTTGTGCAAGTAGATGCATTAGTGTGCATGTGGGGCCAACAGGCAGCTGGCTCTGGCATGAAGGACCAACTGAAAAGGCACCACAGACTAAAACGTCCATTATATCAAACGAAGTTAATACACATTAAGTGGACTGGACCCCTTGGAAGGCAAATGCAAGCACACAGGAATGACTTTACAAAACAACAGATGTAATTATTAGTGAAAAGGTTGACTTCAAAAGCTTGAACAACTTAATCTATTTCTGTACTCAAAGTACAGAAAAAGGAGAGTCTCCAGATTTTTTGCACACCAGAAAAAGGGTGTGAATGCCCAAGGCTGCACCAAACATTATTTACTCATGTAATGAAAAAAAGAAAGTTCAAAAAAAGCTAAGTATTATGTGATGCACAGGAAACAATCTCCTCCATTAAATTGCTACAAGAAATTCAGCTCAACATTATGTTTTTCAAGTTATCCCAATCGATAAAAGCATAACACTGGAACACAAAAAGCTGCAGTTTCCATGTTGAAAACTAATTAATTTAACAGAAGTGAAACATTAATAAAATAAGTTTGCTACTGGCACCTCTATTTATGCCAAGAAAAATAACATGAAATTACAGTGAAAGAACAAACTTTGGCACACCGAGAAACAAACAGTTTAAAGCAAAATGACTTCTAAGCAAACAGCTACCACAACGCAACTGTGCAAACTTTACACAACATCAGGAATATTTCTTCTAGTCATCACTGCTTTCGGCATTCTCACTGAAAAGCAGCTAAGGAACGAAGAGGAGCCTACCTGCTACGTAACTGAAGTTTATGCAAAGATCACAGAAATGCTTTATCAATCTCAGCAAAGCAGACGTTTGTCTGCAGCACCTTAAAACCATAAGAACGATCAGCTTTCTCTTGATCAAAGGAAAACAGGCAAACACATGAAAGCAGTAGCAAAAACCTCCAGATATTCAAGCGCAAAAGAGAAACTGATGTCCCAGAATTTAGGGCAAAACATTTCCACACAGTTTGATCTGGTATTCAGTAAACAATAATGATATATGCAAATAATACAGTAAATGAAAACAAGGACATACTTCACAAGACTTCATATTGCAGAGGAGATAGATATTAAATAGTTAAGGAAAATGAATTATCCACAGTAGCTACACTTTAAGAGTTACAGGAATAAAATGAAGAAGAAAACTAAGATGTGACCAATAGGCATGTTCATATATGAATTCATTACACCTGCAGAAAGCCTGAAACGTATATGCATTATTTGCTGAGAGAGCTGGCAGATGTTATTGCTAGACCACTCTC
>RSEF01000001.1:143932302-143944799 GCA_003993805.1 Himantopus leucocephalus | reverse complement strand
CCTAGGGAGGAATAACCCCATACACCAGTACAGGTTAGGGGTTAACCTGCTGGAAAGCAGCTCTGTGGAGAGGGACGTGGGAGTCCTAGTGGACAACAAGTTGTCCATGAGCCAGAAATGTGCCCTGGTGGCCAAGAAGGCCAATGGTATTCTGGGATGTGTTAAAAAGCATGTGGCTGGCAGGTTGAGGAGGTCATCCTCCCCCTCTACTCTGCCTTGGTGAGATCACATCTGGAGTACTGTGTCCAGTTCTGGGCTCCCCAGTTCAACAAAGACAAAGAACTACTGGAGAGAATCCAGCAGAGGGCTACACAGGTGATCAGGGCACTGGAGCATCTCTCTTATGAGGAAAGGCAGAGAGAGATGGGTCTGTTTAGCCTGGAGAAGAGAAGACTGAAAGGGAATCTCACCAATGCTCATAAATATCTAAAGGGCGGCTGTCAAGAGGATAGGGCCAGACTCTTTTCAGCAGTGCCCAGTGACAGGACAAGGGACAACAGGCAGAAACTGCAACACAGGAAATTCCATCTCAACATGAGGAAAAACTTCTTTACTTTGTGGGTGACAGAGCACTGGAACAGGCTGCCCAGAGAGGCTGTGGAGTCTCCTTCTCTGGAGATATTCAAAACCCGCTTGGATGCGATCATGTGCAACCTGCTGTAGGTGAACCTGCTTTGGCAGCGGTTTGGATTAGATGATCTCCATAGCTCCCTTCCAATCCCTACCATTTTGTGATTCTGTGATTATTTTTGCTTATACAACAGTATACCTATGGATGTTTAAGAAATGGAAAATAGTCTGCGTGGGATGTTTGAGAGAATGCATTCCTTCTGCATAGCACTCAATGACAGGGAAACAAATTGCACACACGCCTATAGCTTCTGAATTAACTCTTGGGTTACACAAATAAAAAATACTGTAAGATGAAGTATCAGTGTCTTACACTATGAATAAGTATCAGAACATAAAGCATGCGGTCTATTCTTAAAAACAGTGGCAGCAATCTAGTATTACAGCTATGCATGTGCTCAAAGTTATATATGCAAATATTTATTGTGATTTACAAGTGTACGTTTAAGTGTTTTTCCAAATCAGGGCCATAACCTCTGCTCATTCCTATTGCAAGAGAGTTGCTATCACTCCCTGTCCTGTGCTTCCATGCAAGAATTTGTGCCAGGTGTTGCACATTCATGTCTTTCAAGTTCTGAAGATGAGAGGTTAACCAAAATTAAATTGTGCAAATTAAGTCAGAGAGAAAGGAGAGGAAATTGTTATTTGAAGCTGACAGACAATGTGGCTGCGCTTTGGAAATGAAATGCAAGTTTAAATAGGAAGCAGCAAGAGGAGATAAGAGAACACAGGTGTGTTGTATGTTACCTAGCAATAAAAGCCTTCTGTGATATGAGAATAGAGAATCCATTTGGAAAGGGTAAAAATGTCTAGACAGGCATGTACTGAACAGTAGCAAAAAAACTATACCTTTTCATCACAAATAATCCTGAAGTTCTTTTTACATTTAACTGATGAAAATTGGACATCTCAGAATTGGAATCTGGCCATGACAGAACAGTTTAATACAATTCTATGCAAAATAACATTACATCTTTGGAAAGATAGACTCTGAGAGTGAAATCCAGCTTCTACTGAAAATGAGTCTTTCAACACTGACTTTCTCTGGTCCAAAACCTCTTTTTGGATTTTACATTACATTTCAAGGACTGTAACCATAGCCAGGCAGCAGCCCCTGAACCTGCAGGAGCGCTCTGAGCAGCAGGGGATGCGGAGCAGGTCCACATGGCTGGGACTGCACTGTCACCTTTTGCAACCACATCTTCAGTGCAGGAGAGCCCGTCCTGGGTGGGACTACCCTAAATGTGCTTCTTTTGCCCCCTTGGTAGATGCATACCTGGTACCCCTGTGTGTGCTGTGCTTGCAGCAGTAGTGTAGGGTTTGTTTTGCAGGTTTCTGTTTCCTCTGGTAGTCTCCTCCCAGGAAGGATATTAAAGCAAACTACACGTGAAGACTCTGGGGAAGGGACCGCATCAGGCTAACAAAATAGAAACGCTGTATTGCATTATGCCCAAATTTACCAACAGAAAATTCCCTTTGGCTTCTTTGGGGCATCTGGGGATGGACAGCTACAGACCATCTGTGGAGATTTCATTAGAACAAGTGGAACGCTTCATTAATCATACCGTGGAGTCTTTTTTAGCAAATCTAAGACTTGTAAAGTGGTACTGAAAAGGTCATGCTATTTAATGTGGGATAAATAAATGTGATCTTATTTTAGTAAGAGTCAATCATATTTCAGTGTTGTTAAGGCAAAGGCCGTGTCAAATGCCAGTATCTTTAGTAAGCAGGTTTGTTTATTGTTTTATATATCTCACAGAGAGAAGAGAATGACTTTGCTTGGAAGAAACGTACTGATAATATGTCAAAATAATATTAACATCTTTCTCAGATTTACCAGGTTTTCCTATTCCAAGTGACTGAGTTTATAAAAACCAAAGTGAAGAAATCAATAAGAGGGAGCTTGATGTTATGAAGTCTAAGAGAGAAGCAAAATACTCAAACTGCAGAAGCAGCAACACAGCTTGGCAATAAGGTAAACATATATTTATTTACAGATATCCATAATGATACATATTATGATATTATACAGAGAGTTAAAATATGCATAACAGGTAACCAAAAAGGGAGAATTTATTAATAAATTTATGAATTCATTCCTTATTCTCTTTCAAAAATCTCAGTGTATGATTGAATATTTAATGCAGGATATTTAAGGTGCATGTGGTACAAACTTTTTAATAAGGTATTAAAATTCTTTATTCAGAATGCCCAGCTTAATTATCAGACCGGTCAGCTCAATATACCAGCTACAAATTGCTTTTGATAGTAAGTTGCCAAACTAAACAACTCCAGAAAACCAGAACAGATGCTCTCTGGGATAAACAGTCTGGGTCATTTTTGTAATTACGCATTTGCATGAGAACCAAATCACTCTGTAAAATAAAATATTTTTCAGACTGTATTCTTTGTTAGTTATTAATCCGAGTGACCCGACTGGCTCTGGTGATGAGCTTTTTGGCCTTCCTGTTCTACAATATTCATTTCAGTGAACTTCTTAATTATTCAGTTAACCTGTAAAAGATAAAAAGGGCAAACAAAGCCTATGTGGTTAGTCTGTATGTAACATGAATAACGGGAACTATTTTTAAGAAGCCAGGAAGCTTAATGCTCACCTCAACAGGGTAGAAAATGCTCATCTAAAAATTCTATGAGAGCTGGTTTCTCTCAAAATCCACCAAAGGAAAGTAAATAATGTATGTGAAAAATTAAGCCATCCAACAAGCAAAAGCACATTAAAAAAAGACACTACTACTTTGACTACTTTTTCTTCTACAAGCGTATGAATAACACGAGTAACCACAGACTTCCCAGATCTGCTATACTTAAATCAGTCTGTATTTTTTTCCATATGGGTAAATCCCACCGTAAGATAGCAGCCTTGTACTTGTGCTTGCGCCTCGTGCTAACCAGCAGTAAATTTACTTTCCCATAAATTATCTCTCATATTCTGCTATCTAATGGGTAGGAGCAGGGAAATGGTGGAGAGAAAAGAAAAAGGAGACAGGCAAAGGGAAAATAATAGCTGGGGTAGATATCACTAAACCTAGTGAGGCTTCATATTCGTATGAGTTTCTCCTTGTTGATTGCAATCTAAGAAAAAGTTTTCCAACTGTTAAATTTAGAGCCATTCCTACAGTAAGGTATTATTTAATTGCTAAAAGGGTGTAATGTTCTCTTGCTTTCTATCAAAAACATGTTATGTGCTTTGTCCCTATGAGACATGCTCTCAGACATTCATTCTCTCACTGAAATGTTTGCTTTCATATTTACTCAATACGACATCAAAATATACATTCCGATGTTGTTGGGTGTTTAGCTTGAGATAGTTTTCAAAAAGCTCAGTATTCAGAAAGTGGCAACAATATGCACTGTTTCATCTGGAAATACTGGAAAATGTGGGTACTCTAAAATTTGACCATTTCTAGAAAAGTAAGTTTCCTGATGTGAACACTTAAATACAAAAATGCTAAACAGTTTGGTTTTGTTGAAACTAACACAGCTAGAGTTTGAAGAAATAAAATCTTTTATATTCTATATACTAGGTTTAAGCAAAATTTCAAAAGACATTTACAATCATTGCTTCATTCTATGAAATCTTTTTCATTTTTTTCTTTGTCTCACACTCCTTGCCCTCCCTGTCACTGAAATAAGTGAAGAAATCAAAATTAAGAGAGGAGAAGGAGAAAGACTTTTCATTACTTCCTACTGGAAAAAAAAAAAGTTAACTTCCATTTTAAGTTTTTAGCATATTCTTCTTGTTAGTGATAGAAAAATAATATATTTGAAGATTTAAAATGTTGCTTTTATTTATGCAAAAAGTTCTACTTTTCATTCACGTTTGCAGCTGGGGAGGGGAGCTGGGGAGAATGAGGGAACATAAGTGTTTGCCATTATTTCAGCATGGAAATGTCAAACATTACAAAAATATTTTCCCGATTTTTTCCAGAAGCGATATTTACCCACAGAACACTGATATCACAATCTTTTTGAAATATTCTCATTTAAGATGCCAGACCTTTCAGCTAACACTTTTAACGAGTTTAAAGGTGTTAGCTTTCACGCATAACATCCACTGAATTACCACACTCCAGGATTACATCCACCAAAGGCTTCTGGGACCTGAAATGACATTACAAAGCAAGTTACGCACTTAAGAGCAGTAGTGTGGTCCTGAAGCCCCCGGACAGCCGTTGCCCAGCCCGGGGGACACCCACCACTGGACCTTTTCTCCCGGCAGCCTTTTGGCGAGGGGGGTATCGCTGGGTCTGTGCCTGCAGAGCAGCTCTGCCGGCGAGTGCTGCACGTTGGGGACCGCCCCAGGATCAAACCACTTCAGGTTGGTTTAGTTCATGGCTTCTGCCTGCAGGGAGGGCCACGCCGCCCTGTATGTCTGCTCGAAAATAAGGTCTGAAGTCAGATGTACCCCGGGGACCCGGGTTTGAAGTGATTTACGGTGGGGATTTAAACTGAGCTCGTGGTGAAGGGGAAGCCAGGTCTTGCCCGCAGGTGAGAGCGCTGAAGCAGTCATGCCAGAAAGCCCTTCCCTTTCTCCTGCCTCAGCTTCAGGGGGAGAAAAAAACCCAACCCCAAACCACATCAGCAATTAATAGAGCCCACTCCCACCTCACCTAATGACCTCAGCATGCTCAAGGGGAGCATCCTCAGCAGCGAAACAAACGGGCTCTGTGCTCCCACGACCTGAAACACAGGTTGTCCCTGGAGGAGCCTGTGAGCTCTTGTTGGGCTCTCTCCGGCTAATTTGGCACCCCACATAGCAAGAAATCCCCATGCGTCCCCCTGTGCCCGCAGCGGGGCCCGGCTGTGAGCCCCGGCCAGACTGATGTCTGGGGCTGTCCTGCAGGCTGGCTCTTTGGGCAGCGGCGCTTACAGCAGGACAGCCCTGCTGCTAATTCGATCTCTTTTAATAAAGCAGCTCCGGTCACCTTTCCTCTTTCTGTTTATTATTTAAGTAATTTATCAGACTCAGTGTCAGAAGCAAAGCCTGCTCAGAAAGGAGTCTCTGTCAGATCGCTTCTGTTAGTTTAGTCCTAAGACAAATTTAAATAAGATTTTTAATGATGTAAAAGGCCTTTGTTAGACATACATTAAAAAGTATGAAGAACTGCCTCCACCACACATACAAATCAGTGTGAAGTATTTTATGAGCTCAGTCAGTTTTAGGTCTGTGTGAAAATACAGCTTTATTCTTGGTGAACTGAGTGGCATAAATAACCAAACTATTTCTTCAGGGAGAAGTCTGAAGGTGCAAGCGAAAGAAACCTGAGAAAAGAAAAGCCACGCAAATATGGGGTATGTCTTTTTAACATCGTCTGTTTCTACAGTATCTAGAATACAGAAATAAAAATAGCTGCGGTGCATCAGGCAAAAAACTTCGAAGAAGCTTTCTGCCTGAAAGAATTGAAATATTAGTGAACATATATTAGAGGGTATATTTCAGTCCTAACTCCTATCCTTAAAGAAATTAAATCCTTCCAACAGCTATCCTCAACACCTTTCCACAAATTTGATATAAACATCCTCCCTCCATCTAGCTTTAGGGGGACATTGGAGAACTTTCTCCCAGCTTCTCTAGTGCTAAAAAAAATCTTTTCCAAGATGTGTTGGAAATTAATTTCTTCCATAGATTTCCTTTTCTCCTGCTGCGTTAGGTATACCGAGACAGCAACGTGCTTCAACGGCAGGACTTGAACCATGTGCCCACACAGCCCTGCAACGTGGCACCACTGTTGCCAGTATCTGGCCATGGGCTTTGTGCTGGGTTTGCCAGACCCCAGGGCTGAAGCCTGCCTGGTTTGCTCTGTCTGACCTGCCCGCAGCTTCACTTTAACTTGCTTTAGCTGTAACTGCAGTTTTTCTTCTGACCAGGTGGCTATGGCTAATTTGTTTTACTTTGCTTATCACTGCACAGTACCACCGCAGTTTTGTGGCTGCACAGTAGCGATGCAGTGGGAGAAACAGCGCTCCGGTGGGACAGCAGAGGCTCTGGGACATGGAGGTGCAGGTGGCGTAGGGGAGTCCCTGCACTGGGTGACAGGAGATGGGGCACAGTTTTGGCACTGGAGACCCCACAGCTTGTAAACAACTCACCAGTGTCAGCTAAAGGAATGCAGACCCAGAGCTGGACAAAACTGGGTTTAGGGGCAACGAGAAGAACAAAGAAACATTATCTCGTATATGTAAAAGTCTCTATACTTAGCAAATTCAGATCTGATGTACAGCTCAGACCAATTAAGAAAGAGCAAAGATGTAAAAGCATACTAGCTAACATGTAAAAATGAACCCAAATATATCCTAGAGTAAGGAAGAAGACATTGTCAACGTGAACATCAAATCCCTCCTGCTGAAGGACTACAAATGTCAACAGCTCTCCATAACCATACACCCCCCCAACTCCAACACCTGCGCAAAAGCAGCAGTTGGGGAAGGGGGAGCATTACACCAGAAGAAGGGGTAGAAACTAAGGGGTGTGCATGTCACAGTTTTAGCTGTATTATTACTACTACGACGACTGAAACTTTTTCTGCATAGGCATATATTTCTTTTTCTGTAATAATTATACCTGGAGTAATAATGACCCTTGGATTATTGGTTTCAATTATACTAACAATAAATTCCTGTCTTTATATATAAGTTGTTTCCTCTTTGCCCATAAAACAAGATACTGAGCGTAAGAACTACCTTCTCTAGCTTTAAGTTAAGCCATAAAATGCTACTTGTTAGCAACACTGAGATGGTGTCTCTTCCTTATTAGTTTAATATGCAAGACGAAACATTCTCACAACTTTTAAACTAAAACTGGTATCAGCTGAAGTTTCATGTGCATTTCGCAGTACTGAAAGGAAATTGAGAGATCAGATCAGATGTCTCTTCCTTATTAGTTTAATATGCAAGACGAAACATTCTCACAACTTTTAAACTAAAACTGGTATCAGCTGAAGTTTCATGTGCATTTCGCAGTACTGAAAGGAAATTGAGAGATCAGATTTTCAGGTGCTGCATGCAGGCTTTGCTTTTTGGTTGTGTGGAGAAATTGGAGCTGTGATTTCAGGCTCTGGTTCTGGGACACATGGCTTCCTTAAAAACCTGAGGCCCAACAGGATAATAACACTTAGCTGAAGAGTAAAATCTTGCTGCCTCTGAAGTTAGTGGGAACTTTGCCACTCACTCACCGAAGAAAATTTCACCCAAAATAAACCCTTCACCCAAAGAAGACCAGGAGGAGATCTGAAAGGGTCAAGCTCGAGCCCAGTGTTGGGACTGAGCATCACTATTGTCCCCTGTGCACTGCTGGAAGTGAAAGTATGGACACAGTCCACAAAAGTATTATGGCAGCACACGCTAAGCTGGAGCTGTCATCTCTGGGATTTTCCAGCTGTGGTATGGAGACACATGGGTGCATTTGATCAGCTGATGCTATAAAACACATTATAAATAGAAAAGCAAAAAAACCCTAACAAAAAACCCAGCCAACCAACAAGAAAACCAAACAAAAACCCATACCAAGAAGAACATATCACATGCAGCTGTGATTAAGGAAAATGAGTTTTGGTGAAACATTTCACATTTTGGTGAAATAACATTAGAGTTATGACTCACTGGAGTGCCTGGAAGAGAAAGTATAGGTAGCTGTACCACAGCAGAAAAAAATCCACCAGGTATGTATGTACACCTGTACATCTCATTAATTTCCTTTATGTGTGATATGCAGGAGTAACTTTGATTTAATTAAGCTTGAGGTTAAAACATGTATACATGAGTACACATACACGAGGACACTTCATAATTGTTGACCATAAACATATTTTAGTTCCCGTACAAAATGTATGGGGAAGGTTGATAGCCTTTTTCAGTCAAGTTACATCATGTAAAGGTGTAAGTCTGTAAACCAAGAATGGAGGGAATATGGGTGGCCTCCTCAAATGAGGTACACTTCATACACCCAGTTCTCATGTCGTTCTGGGCATAACAGGTGATTTTGGATGCCCAAAGTAGGCAGCTCCATGTAGTGATGTCCTGACTTCTGCTCAAGCACACACATGCTCAGCGTTACTTTTGTTGCTTTGTCACATAAGCCTCTGGGCTTGCGTGTTTATGCACAGAGTATGGACTCCATATACACAACTTTAGATTTTCTGAGAAATTAAACGTCTGGGTCTGAATTATTCACTATTGGATCATTTTACAGTCTGTTGAAAGACACAGCTATTTCCAGAGGGCGATTCCTCTTCCTCTAAGATAGATCTTCAAGACAAATCATCCTCCAGAAATGCCTGCTTCTCTTAACTGGGCTTTGAAGGTGACCAGCTCAGACCGAGACATCTAAAAGTTTGCTTATTTAAGGCTAAGCAAGATGAATCCCCCTCAGAGTCTGTAGTGGAGGCACACAATGCTTGTTTGTCAGTTCCTGCCTGTATCTAATCAGGAGGTCACAAAACAATATCATGTGTTGTGTACGACTGTGAAGATTGCTGTGAACTGGACTGATTGGCATTCGGTATCTACTAAGTTTTGAGTTTTATAGACCGATTGCTGAAGTCAGATAATGATTTGGGAAATGAAAACTATTTCTTTTCTCACGGAAGACTCGTGTTCTGAATGATTTTTCATGACAAATTTTCAATTTTCTGTAAAACGTTTCAAATTTTTAAAAAATATTTGTGTGATAATCATAAGAAATTAAATTCTAAACAAGGTACATCTGTTAGAACCTTTTCACGCATAATAGAAAAAAAAAACATCCAGCATCTGAGCCTTTCAGTGGAAGAGATCCCTATGATCAATAAAATTTTAAATCATTATTTTAATTTCCATTTATTCTTTAATTGCCTTTTAGTTTTTAAATGCATTCATAATTTAAATAATCTAATTAGCTGTGCTACAATAAGCATAGAAGAGACTCAAACCTTTGCAAATGGTCATTATTAGCATGTTTTTAACCCTCATTCATTTTTTACAAATTTCCTATGAAGTCTATATTACACTGTTGCAACAGCCATGGGATGATGCCCATCACTAACCTGAATGCTATGAAATGCTATCTTTACATGCAACATCAAGCTTAATATAGTGGGGAAAAAAAATCATAATCTCTAATTGGGAAGCTGATTTTGTGGAATAATTCAGGACGGGGGAGCTGAGCTCAGGAATAACCTCGGGACTGCTGCTTCCCTGCCAGATGGAAAACCTCAGGGGCGACATGTTTGGTCCCCGGCGGGAAGGATGCCGGCCCCTTTGACAGCCCATCCACTCCACACCGACTGCATCAGCCTTGGAGGAGATTACAGCTCCTGCCCTCCCGCCAGAGGAAAGGCTGTCGCAGCAGTAAATGGAAGAAGAACCGTCAGGGCTGTGTTTGTGCGCAACGGGAAGGCAGTGGGCAATGTTAGGAGCTGCTGCAGGCAGCTGCCTGACAGAGGTGAGGCTGCCACAGCTCCCCAGGTCCGGCCAGCAGCCAGGCGGAGCAGGTGATCCCAGAGGGCACATGCCTACACATATATACAACACGCCTACACATATAAACGCAGACAGACACACAGATCGGCAGGGACTGAGACGCTCAGCACTCGCGCAAACACAGAGAGCACCAACGGCCTCATCCCACTCCCCTCGCTGGCTGATCAGGATGAAAGCCCATCAGAGGAAAATTTATATACGTAAGGATCCCTCCAGTACCCAGACCTACACAAACGCAGGCACATGAAGACACACACATGCACTAAGAATCCCTCCAGTAACGGGCCTTAGATACCAGCCAGTAGCTGGTCCTTGGCTCCCCTGGTTGCCCGATAGCTCATGCCCAGATACACACACATACATGCAAACTGGCCTATCTGGTAGCTGGTCCTTCTCCTCAGAACTACAAGTCTTCTTTCCTCATTTTTAATTCTGCTTTTGCATATCTGAAACCTGCATTTTTTTCCCTTCCTTGCTGTCACTGCCCTTCCAAACCAACGTCCGCAAGGCTAGCTCTTGGACTTCAATGTGACCACGCACCGACACTGCAAATCCAAGTGCCATGTGCACCTTGGGGCCACATAGTTTCTCATGGTACCCAGTCATGTCTACAAAATGACTTGACAGTAGTGGAAAGCTATGGATTCAAAAAGGTACCAAACCCAAAGTTTAAATCTGGAAGTGGACGCAGGCATTCGTGGGTTTTGTTAGCTCAAAGCATCTCTGGTCTGGTCCCCGGGCTGCAAAATCACCTGTAGCTGGATAGCACCAGCTGTGCCACTGGAGCCTCTCTTCTCATGTGTTTTTGCCCAAAAGGAACCCAGGTTTTGTGCTTCAAGATCCATCTCCAATAAGAGTCAAAGCACGGTAAGTCGGGGCAACCAAGAAACCCAATTCAACAGCGCACTCTCTATGGACAGAAACGTGACTGTAGATGTACCTTCAATCAGATGAAATGAAACCAGAAGATGGTCTCTAATTTTCAACAGAAAAATATATAAAGAAAGAGATCATGGCATTTGGCACACAGAAGCACATTTAATGCATTCCTAATGATGGATTTAGTCCAAAGAAAATATATGTATAGTGTGTGACCAACCCCTGGCTTCAAAGGGTGAGCACACCAACACACGGCACCGCCTGCAAATGGAGATACTCTGTGTGAGGCAGAGGAAGCCAAACCTGGTCCAGTTTCACCCGCGCTGCCTTCCCGCAGGGGGCCCTGGAGACAAGCGTCCTCAGAAGAATGCACTTTTTTTGTTTTGGGGAGATCTCATAGGTTGATGCCAAATGAGTCTGAGACTGGACTAACATGGGTGACTAGAGGACAGAACTTGGAAATGAACTTGGGAGTTATTTGATAGCACAGATGTAGCTGATGTAGTACTCTCTGGAAAAAACAAAGTTATTTATTCACCTACATACAAAAGTTCATTTCTGTTGGAGAGCTAGTACTAGTATAGTATGTCTTTTTTTTTTAACTTTAGAAAGTAGAAGTATTTAATCTTGTGTATTTATTAAACAACTATTACAGCAATTTTAGTACAATTACAGCTAGCAATGGATTCTATATTAGTTTATAAACAAGGAATGGTATTTGTAAAAGTAGCATACTTTAGGGTCCATGAACTAACTGAAAAATCGTAGACCATGCCTATTATAAAGACATGCAGGAAAGTTAATCAAATAAAGGTGGAATGTAAGTATGCCTAAACTGCAGGTTGATAAACGCCATATGGGTGCTCTCATGCAGGAATAAAATGGCTTTCATTTTCTGTAGCTTAATTCTGTTTAAATTGCTGCAAACTCCAGCCTCTTTATTCTGAGTGAAAACACATGTCCAAGGAGTTTAACGTGCTTGAACTTATGCCTGTTAACTTCACTCCTTGATTTTCCACAACTTTCCCAAGTCTCCCCACACAAACTTCCCATTAAAACAGGTTATTGCTCCTACTTACATGCAAAGCATCTAAGCAAGCGTAGCAGCGTGCTCCATGCCAGCTGCATGTCAGTCATGTGGAGCAATTCCAATGGGAACTTTCTCCCACGTCTGTATGTGTTTTAAGAAGTTAAACTCCCAAAGACAGAGAGAGAACTAATTGAAAGAGTTCAAAGCAATCTGGCCCCTTTCTATGCGCCTTTTCTGAATTTGTCCCAAGGGCACTGGACCCACTTGTTTCTCTTACATGAAAAAGAATGGCAATGTACATCAAAGAAGACTATGGGAGACTAAAGCCAATGTCAAACTTTAGTAAGAGTGCTGCTTTCTGGCCCTCACGTCTACCAAATTCCTGAGGAAGACAAGCTACAAGTTGTTCTGTTCCATCTCGGTGGAGAATGTATCGAAAGCAGCCCTGAGGAGAAGGACCTGGGGGTGCTAATTGATGAGA
>RSEF01000001.1:143917041-143932292 GCA_003993805.1 Himantopus leucocephalus | reverse complement strand
AGGCTGTTCTCAAGGTTATGGAATATCAAATCCTAAGATATTTCTACTCTGATTGAATGCCTAAAATAGCATAAAACTAATTAAGTTTAGTTATCATTGAATAATAATTATACTGCATCAAATGGCAGACAGTCAGTAGAGAATTAGTTTTTTACATTTTGGTTAAACTAGCATACCATGTATAAGAAATTAAGTCACCTTGAAGGGAAGTCATGAGTACCATGGAGATACAAAACCTCTGGAACATACAGACCAGGTAGGTCCAAGAAGCCAGGCCATCTTGAGACTACATAAATTTATGAGTAGTACTGCATGTGCACAGGGGACTCTGCCTCATACTCGCGGTGAGACCATTTGCATGCTCCTGTGCTCACTCCTTCACATATGACTAGTAAGTCCCGTGCCTCAGCCTTTCTGAGCACTATCCATAAGGTAACTCTGGGAGAGACATAATAATTGGAGGAGAGAAGTCAGCATGGTTTAGGTCTTCTTTCATAACTACCTATTAGGAATCCACAACAGACCCAGATGCAACTAAAGCATATGCTTTATACCTGCCCAGCGTAGGAAAATAGAAGTTGAATTCTGATTGCTTTTATTTAAAGAGAGAGAAAGAGCATTGTAAAAGATGAGGATTTTATTTACTTTCATAATCAATTTTTGTTCTTCCTTAACTTCCACAGACCGTGACATTTATTCATGCGCGTGACTTGGCGCACTCAAACATAGGGAATGCGGCGCTGGTCACAGTGATTCTGTGGTTGCTTCAAAGCAAGATAAATCAGGCTGCAGATGCTTCCAGTCTAAAGGTCTCCTGGTTATTAAAATGAGATCAATAATTTTGAAGCAAGCAGTGTTTGAAAAATGGTTGAGCTGAGCCTCAAATCAATGGGTATAAAATATTATACTGAACATTTTAACACAAAAGGGGAGGGTCTATTGACAAAATTTGTTAATCAGGAATGAAATGGATCCTCAGGCTGAGCTGCACTGACTTCAACACAGCTACAACAAAATACACAATCTGTTTCTGAACACAAAAATAAGTTATTTCAGTTTATGATGTATAAACATTCAACAAAGAAATCTTAAATATATATGCTAAAAAGATAAAATAACAACTGTACAGAAGTCTCACAGAGATGTACTTAGATAGCTGTCATACATTTCAAAACTTGAGTAAACGTCAGATGTTAATCAAACATTAACTTACCTTAATTTCACAGGTTAAAGATCACTCCCACATACAATTAAGGATCAATTTTCCGCCTCCCTGCCAATCCAGCAATTCATGGAACATGCTGCTTCCTCTAGATTTTAATTTTATAGGGGTTATAGATAAGCAAACGTAGTGAATGCAGTTTGTAAATGTTTACAAAACCTCTGCAGCAAACATAAGAGAGAGCAAAATATAAAATAAAAAGCTCTGGTAATTGCTAGTAGGTTAATAAAAATAGGCATGACAGATTCTGTGGAAATAATGTAAAGGATGGTACCAAATGCATAATGTTCATTTTGCAGTCGTTTGGTGTATTTTCTGAAGTCTAGCGCTTTGACAATTTAGTCTTCCCTCTGCCCCTTGAAAATCAGGTCTAAGTATGTCTAGCATGTATCTTGTAATTTCCTTTTTTGTTATTTCTACTGCATATCAGAATGTTCAAAGTTTGTTTTTAAATTATGAGAGAAGTTATTTACTCTGCCTTCAAGCTCAATTTGAAGATACAATCTGATGCAACTAACCTGACTAGTTGGAAGGAATTAAGATGGCTAAACCCAGTGTTTCTATTCAATGAGAAATCTGCCATTTCAGAATTTCTTTTCATTCCAAATCAGTTAAAAATAATGGAAATTACTTACATGTAGTTAAAAACTGTTTAAGGATTCTGCATATTTCTTCCAAGCCATATGACAGAAAGTTTGCATAGCACTCTTGCATATCTTGTTACTGGAGTGTAGTGATCTGTTAGCACATCTATGAATAGGTAAGTCTTCCAGTCTGAGGACTTAAACTTTTCCATATTTATAGAGTTACTAAGGGTACTTCTTTTCTTTTCCAAATGACATGACAGCAATCTACATCCCTGTCTAAATCCAACCCCCAGGCTCCCATGGGTACTTCAGGCTCTCTGATACTTCAATACAGTATTTTTTCTACCTTTCTCTAAATGATTTTAGCTCAAACATGATCCGTCTAATACATACTGTCCATTTTCTTTCTATGAAGTTATTAATGCATAACGCTGTTTCATCATCTTTATTTTTCTCTTCTATCTTTCCTAAATGATGCATATACAGCCATCCTGATATTCCAGCCACAACTGCTAATCCTCCACAGGTCTCTGTACTACACATTCTGGCTCAGTTGTTCTGGATCCTCTGTTTTGTTGTGCCAATGTAATAGGTTCACACTGGCCACCACAAGAGGCTAATTTTTAGCCAGTGCTTTCCCACTCTGTATTAGCCAGCAAGCACTCTTAGCAGTATTAGCACTTTCATTCCTCTGACCCTGTGATGTTTCTTTCTTACTACATTATCATCATGCAGACTAAATGAGCCTTTTCCAGTTTTGTTCCCTACTTTTAAATTTAATCTCTCAGTAATCAAATTAACCTTGATCCCAGTCCAGAACTTGAACTATTCAGTGTATGATCCTCTTCCAAGAATGTTTCCCAGTGGCAGACCAACCCTACACCTTCTTATAGGGTGATCAGTTGTTCCTCACTGACTGGTTGCATCTCTCCTCTAAATCTTTAAAGACCAGAAGGATTCCATTCCATTTTTATTGATATTTGATATTGATATATTGATTTCAGACATCTTTTCCATGTCTTCCTACTAGCAGACAGTTGCTTCTGCAGTTGGAGCAATTTTTCCATATTCATTCATGACTCTTGGCCTGCTGGACCAAAAGTGTGCAAGAGTCAGAAAAACCATCTCCTATGTGCTTTAGATTAGACAAACTAAATAAAATTATTCTGATGTCTTCAGTAAGCCACTACCACTTGACAGACACCAAAAAAAAGCAGTGTTAGGTACTTAGTGTCAAAATCAGGAAGGCCAAAGCCCAGCTGGAGCTGAGGCTGCCGAGGGGCACTGCTTGGAACAAGGCAGATTCTGTGAGAACACTAATTGGAAAAGGAAGTTCAAGGAAAACGGGCTTCTGCTGATGAGGCCCCTAGTGACAACAGGTATCAATGAAAAAAATGACGAACTCAGTGCCTTTTTTCTGCCTCAGTCCTCACAGTGAAAGCTAAGTCCCGGCCCCCTGCCTGCATGGGCACAGTCAGTGAAGGAATTGGGCAGCCAGCAATGGAGGAGCAACAGGTTAGAGAAACTGGATGTATTCAGATCCATTGGGCTGGACGGGTATCACCCCAGGCTACTGGAAGACCCAGTGAGCCTGAGTGCGAGGCCACTCTCAGTCTTCATCTTGAAAAAAGGCAAGAAGGAGGACTTGGGAAACTATACGCCAGTCAGCTTCACTTCAGTCAATGGAAAGGTCGTGGAGCACATAATCAGCAGTAGTCAGCCCAGGAAGGCAAACCGTGTTTGACCTGCCTGATTGCTACCTATGACAAAATGACTGGCTCTGTGGGCAAGGGCAGAGTGGTGGGTGTAATATACCTTGATTTGAATATGGCTTTTGACACCAGCTTCCCCAGCCTTCCCCTCTGGAAACACCAGAAGCAGGGACTGACCAAACAGACTGTATAGATGAGTTGAAAAGTGGCTGTAAGGGTAGCAGTCAATAGCTCAATATTTGGCTGGTAATCAGCAAAACACACTGGGATCAATACTGGCACCCATACCCAAAGCCTTCATTAACAACCTGGATGCAATGCAGATTTCATTCTCAGCAGATCTGCAGATAGCACTAAGTTAGGGGAAGTGGCTGCTGGTTCAACCCAGAAGGACCCTGAGAAACTTAAGGATTGGACAGAGACCTCATGATCCTTATAAGAAGTATGAAGATCTGTACCTGGAGCAGCTGGAATAACCCCATGTATGGGTACGGGCTGGGAAGTGGCTGGCTGGGTCATAGTCTTGTGGGTTACGGCGCACCGTGGGTTGAATGCTAACCTGCAACATGCTCTTCTGAAAGAAGCCACATACTGGGTTAACATTAGAAGTGTGGCCAGCACATAAAGGGAAAAAACTTGCTGATAATCTCTACTTGGTACTGGTGAGGCTATACCTGAAATAGTCTTTAGGTTTGGATACCTCTGATCAAGAGGGACATGGTGAAATTGGGAAGAGTTCAGTGGACTGCTACCAAGGAGGCTATTAAGGAGAGGCTGAAGGAGCTGGACTTATTTAGTCTGGTAAAAATGAAGCTAAGAAGTGACATAACATCAGCCTACAACTGTTTGAAGTATTATTAGAAAACTGACAGAGCCAAACTCTTCTTGCTAGTGCCAGCTGGTCTAACAAAGAACAATTGCCACAGTTTACAGCTTGGGAGGTTCAGACTGGGCATCAGAAAATAAAATCAACAAGAGGGTAGCTGGGCACTAGAACAGGTTGTCCAGGGAGGTGGAGGAATCTCTGTCACTGCGGCTTTTCAAGACTCAGGCAAAGCCAAGAGTGACGTAATCTAGTGCTGAGCTGGTCCAACTAAAAGACGACTTTCAGAGGTGCCTTCCAGTCAACATTTTAATGATCTTGCAGCAGGTTTCAGGTCTTCACAACATCTTATTAATAAAGCCCTATTATTAATCTATTTATTAACTTGTTTGGTTTCCTGAGTGGTGGTAGAAGATTGTCACCTAGCCTGTTTGAAGAGAAGATTCAACAGATGGGAAACACCTTGGTGAGTTGCATAACTAAGACAACACCTCTCATCAACCCACCTCATGGAGTTAGAAGTATAGCGAGAGACTTCAGCTAAGGAAAGGTATTCAAGTCACGCTTCTGCTCCACATCCCTCTTTCCCTTGCCCTGGCACCCATTCACCTTTCCAACTTTGTTGACTTACTCCTCTACCACATTAAAACCTGAATCTAGACTCAGTTGCTCCCTCTGCTGTGTCTGAAACAAAAAGGACCTAAATTAGTAATTAGCCTTTCTCTGGCCTTCTGTTATCAAAGCATTATCCAACTTCTTTGGTCTGTGGGAAATGTTTTGATATAAATAGACATATTCTGCTGTGAACTGTATCGATTCCATAACGTCTAAGCCCAGTAGTTTCCCACACTGGATGATACAGAAAAACAAAGTGTCCCTTTCTCAATTGTATTAATTTTTTTTCCTCCATCAGGAAATATTGAAGATCATAATTTTCCTCTAAGTCTGTGGACTGCCATTACCTTTGTCAGTTAGGAATAAGCTGCACGTGAAAGACAATAAATAAATTTGCCAGGTTTTTCTGTATAGCTTGACGTGATGGAGCAGATTGAATTGTAATAGTCCATTTGACACTTAAATCTCAATAGAAGGATAATTTCAAAATTATGATTCTGTCCTCAGTACAGCAGAGTTATAGAGCATCGTCTGAAGCAGAGGAAATAGAAGCAGCTAGACCTATGAACAAATTCTGCTCCTACCTCTTTGACCGTTTGTGCTGGCCGCAGACTTCTGTTCTGGCAATGCTGGATGGTACAGGGAAGAATGCTTGCAAAAGGGGTTGAATTGGTTGGACCTGTGTACTTTGGATCTAAAAAGTGGACTTTTGTGATACTTGCAAGAGGCCAGTTGCCATGCATATGACAGTCCATGTGATTTCTATAATCTTAGGCAAATGACAATAATGTAGTTTATAGTCAATATGATTTTCAAGTGTCGCCACCAATAGAACTTGCTTCACCATATTCAGGGGAACAGTAAGCTGCTTGTCTCCTGTTTAGACGTGTGGAATTTTTGTTTGGTTTTTTTTTTCCCTTACAGAAAAAAAATCATCCTCAGAGGGTAGTGTATATCCATATATTCCACACAACTGAATTCTTTCTTGTATTGTGGATTTGACCTTGGATCCAGTATTCTAAGTTTCTGTGGAGAAATGGTAGTACGTGGTGTATCTAAAGGAGAGGAGAAGAGCAGCCATACTGGGAAAAACTAGAATCAGAAGATACCTGATGGGATGCATCTAATGCGCCTACAAGTGCTGAAAAATCAAACGGTTTGGTTTATAATGTGTAAAACTTCAACAAAGAAAACTGAAATACGCATGCTAAAAAGGTAAAATAACATAACTTTAGAGAAGTCTCACAGAGATGTATTTAGATAGTCATCGTACATTTCAAAACTTGAGTAAACATCAGATGTTAATCAAACATTAACTTACCTTAATTTCAAAGGTTAAAGATCACTGTCATGTGCAATTAAGGATCAGTTTTCTTCCTCCCTGCAAATTCTGCAATTCATGGAATGTGCTGCTTCCTCTAGATTTGAATTACGTAAGTTATAACATCATGGAGCTGGCTGATGTCATTGTGAGGCCACTCTTGCTAATCTCTGAAAGGTGACAGTGATCGGGGAGGTTCCTGGGGACTGGAAAAAAGCGAATGTCACTGCTCTCTTCAGGAAGGGCAAAAAGGAGGATCCAAGAATCTACAGGGCAGGTGGCGTTACCTCAGTCCCTGGGAAGGTGGTGTTGCAAATGATTTCCAAACATATTAAGCATAAGAAGGTGTTGGGGAGTAGTCAGCATTGATTTACCAAGTGGAGATCATGCCTCCCCTGTGATGAGATGATATGAGTAGCTTCATGGAGGAGGGGCGAGCAGTGGACGTTATTTATGTTGACTTGAGCAAGGCTTTCGACACTGTGTCCCATAACATCCTCGTAGACAAACTGATGAAGTATGAAGTAGATTAATGGACAGTGGGGTGGACTGAAAACTAACTGAACTGCCAGGCTCAAAGTGTTGTGATCAGTGGCATGTGGTCACTCGTGGTGTGCTCCAGGAGTTAATACTCCTTAACATCTTCATTAATGACCTGGATGATGGGACAAAGTGCACTCTCAGCAAGTTTGCAGATGACACAAAACTGGGAGAAGCTGGTGATACATCGGATGGGAGTGCTACCATTCAAAGGGACCTCAACAGGCTGGAGAAATGGGTCAACAGAATCCTTATGAAGTTCAAGAAAGGAAATCCTGCAACTGGGGAGAAAAAGTCAAGTACCTGAGGATGTACTGAAACACTATATCTGACCTTCTTTTTTTTCTTTTGTGGACATCCAAGCAACAGAATTCTACTTTTACCTGCCTTTACATTTGTCTCATGCGGATCCAGTACCTGATCCAGTGGTCCAGTAAAAGCTGGTGCTGTTTGAACCACCAGTGACTGTTTCCATTTGTGTGTCTGTGACAGTTGCTATTCGGCCATGGAAGAGGTCTTCAACTTCTGACACTTAGAAGACTGATCTGAAGACTCTTTTGTCTTAAATATTAGAGATAGAAAACTGTGACTTTAGGGGTTGCCGATACCTAGACAGTGACAAATAAATAGGGCCTTTGTGTAGATCATAAGATAGTTTGGGTTGGAAGGGGCCTTTAAAGGCCATCTAGTCCAAACACCCCTGCAATGAGCAGGGACATCTTCAACTAGATCAGGCTGCTCAGAGCCCTGTCCAACCTGACCTTGAATGTTTCCAGGGATGGGGCATCTACTACCTCTCTGGGCAACCTGTGCCAGTGTTTCACCACCCTCATTGTAAAAAAATTCTTCCTTATCTTTAGTTTAAATCTTCCCTCTTTTAGTTTAAAACAATTACCCCTCATCCTATTACAACAGGCACTGCTAAAAAGTTTGTCCCCATCTATCTTATAAGCCCCCTTTAGGCACTGAAAGGCTGCAATAAGGTCTGCCCGGAGCCTTGTCTTCTCCAGGCTGAATGACCCCAACTCTCTCAGCCTGTCCTCATAGGAGAGGTGCTCCAGCCCTCTGATCATTTTTGTGGCCCTCCTCTAGACCCGCTCCAACAGGTCCATGTCTTTCTTGTACTGAGGACTCCAGAGCTGGGCACAGTACTCCAGATGGGGTCTCACCAGAGTGGAGTCTAGTCACCTCCCTCGACCTGCTGGTTGCACTTCTTTTGATGCAGCCCAGGATATGGTTGGCCTACTGGGCTGTGAGTGCACCTTGCCAGCTCATCTCCAGCTTTTCATCCGCCAGTACCCCCAAGTCCTTCTCAGCATCCCCCCTTCCCCCCTTCCCTTCATCCCCCCAGCCTGTATTGATACTGGGAGTTGCCCCAACCCAGGTGCAGGACACTTGGCCTTGTTGAATCTCATGAGGTTCACATGGGCCCACTTCTTGAGCTTGTCCAGGTCCCTCTGGATGGGAACCCATCCTTCAGGCATGTCAACCACACAACTCAGCTTAGTGTCATTTGCAGACTTGCTGGGGGTGCATTCAATCTCACTGTCAATGTCATTGATGAAGATATTAAACAGTACTGGTCCCAATATGGACACCTGAGGGACACGACTTGTCACTGATCTTCATCTGAACATTGAGCCATTGACGACTATGCTCTGGATGTGATGTTCCAGCCAATTCCTTATCCACCGAACAGTCCACCCAGATAGATACAGGAAGGGAGTTTAAAATAGGGCTTGAATAGACAGGCTCTCAGCAATAACAACAATGACATTATTCCAGTCGTTGCACTTATCTCCTCAGAAGGCACGTCCCTAGAAGAAAGGCTTCTAGCTAATTAAATAAAAATATGAAGAAATCATCCTACAGGATGAACACTCAGACTGATTACAGACTTAAGAAAAACACTTCATTTAATCATGAACTTAAAAATAATTCCAGAATGTCACAGTTCAAACAAGTATGCCTCTGGAGGTCCTTCTGGTAAGAGAAGTATGTCCTACCTTTTATACTAGCATTTACTTTTTCAACTGGAATTCAGTAGATATAAGTCAGACCTTTGAATCTTAGCTCAAAGTGAAACCACTGAAATAATAGATAAAAACCCTTCCATGACCATCCTATGCAGCCAATCCCTTTTGGCAACCATATGGTTCTCACAGAAAAAAAACCCAACAAACAACACCCCAAAACCCCACTTTAATGTATTGAACTTTGGTGACTGAATGTTGAAGAAATCTTAAGCCTTAACTTGAATTTATCAGAAGTCCCAATCTGAGCTTGAGACATAAATGCATGTAAAATCTGTTGTCTTGTGGAAGATTCTTTATGTGGTTCAGAAATCTGCAGTGACAGTCAAATCTCACTTATTCTCCCAACTAAGTTCAATGGCTATTAACAAAACTAGCTTCAAAAAATGCTATACAGCTGAAAAAAAAATAATTCACAGGAAGTCCATAAAACATGAGAATTATTTCCTCCCCAAAAATGGTTTTCAGATCTATATATCTGTGGTTATGACAGTAACCTCTTTTCACTAGAGATACAGGCACATCTGATTGCATTGAAGATGAAAGGTAGTCTAAAAAAAAAGAAAAGGGAACCTCTAAATTTTTTATGCAATATGTCCCAATTGTATTTTTTCACTTCATACAAATCCTCTGATGAGACGGAGTCACTCAGTTACCTTCTCTAACAGGGAAGCGAGTCAGGAGATCTCAGATTCTTGGAGTCAAGTTCAAGTCTTGTGACTCAGATCAAATGCTCCAACGGCTCAGTAGTGGACAAAAAAATCATACACCAGATGCTTGTTTCAGACTGCAGTGAACAACACTGTTATGTTGAGAGTGCATCCGAAGTACCATGACCATTTTGGGGTTCCCCAGCATGAGAAAAATGAGCAAGTCACAGAATCATAGAATCACAGAATGGTCAGGGTTAGAGGGGACCTCTGGAGATCACCTAGTCCACCCTCCCTGCCAGAGCAGGGTCACCTAGAGCAGGTTGCACAGGATGGCGTCCAAGCAGGCTTTGAATGTCTCCAGAGTGGGAGACTCCACAACCTCTCTGGCCAGCCTGTTCCAGTGCTCTGCCACCCTCAAAGTAAAGTTCCTCCTCATGTTTAGATGGAACTTCCTATGTTCAAGTTTGTGCCCGTTACCTCTTGTCCTAACACTGGGCACCATCAGTGGATGACTAAGACGACTACTGAAGGGACTGGAGCACGTGATACTGAGGAGAGGCTGAGAGATCTGGGTTTTCCCAGCCTGTAGAAAAGAATGATGAGGGGAGATCTTACTCCTGTCTGCAACTACGTAATTGGGGTGGAGGGGAAGAGACTGGAGTGCCAGACTCTTCTTGGTTGCACACTTGTGGATGAACAAGAGGCAAGGGACACAACTGAGAACACAGAAGATTTCAATGAGATGCAAGCTTAAAAACAGGTTTGCAAAAAAACCCAAATCCAAACAGTTTTCTTACGTAATTTAACTGCCCTGAGATGGTTCAGAATGTGCTGCACAAACTGTTGTATTGGTACACTACGCCACAGGTTCAAAATGAGCATTGACCAGGGAAGTACCTAAAGATCATTTATTCAAAAACATTGTCTTGCCAATCATCAGTGTTAGAATTTTTACTATTTCAGAAACTTTCATGTTTTAATAAATGTTAGTTTCCAATCCTTTTCTGTGCCAGTATACCAATGCAATATTTTCCTGCCAACACAACTATACAGAAATAGAGTAACACAAATACTAACTTCATAAAGTGGTCAATACTCAACTCTATACTAGTAAACATAAGCTAACCTTCAGTACCAGCAAGAGACTAATTTCACAATATAACTACAATGGGACAACTTTAGTTGAAAAGACTCCCATGCTACCACTAATTCAGTTCAGGCCAAGAGAGACCAAGGTTTCCGTGGCTTCTGACTTATTATTCTATAATAGTATAACATAATAATATCTGCTGAAGAAATCATACAGATATAGTACTTCAGCTATGTAAACTAGGTGCATTCATTATTGTTACCATAAAAAAACCATTAAAAACTATGTAAACAGGCAGGAGCTCCTAATCTGAATGTATGATTGATATGCAAGATGTAATTGTCCTTCTGGTCCCCACTGGATCTCATTTTCCCCTCACATAACATGTTTTTCAGTGTGTTCTGAGAATCAGTGCTAACTCCCCAAATATCATGAAAGTTCTAGCGTGGGGGGCGGTCGATGGTTTACACCTTGGCTCTTTAGGCATATGCATGCAGTATCTACACGAGATGCTTGGAACAGGGACTAGAGTACACTTAGCCTTTATTTCACAGCACGAAAAGGAGGAAGATCTTCAAAACCTGCTGTCCGAAGACATATTCCCACTGTGCTATATATAGATGTGATTATTTGAGCCGGAAAAATTTTTAGATGTAGCAGTACTTTCCTCTGTCAAACTGCACAAGCAACCTACAAAAGAGGAAGAACGTGCCTCATCTCCTATGTGCATCTCATACCCAAGTTTTGTTGTGGGATTCAAAGGTAAATACAAAGGAAGAACATCCATTTTTAAATAGCTTCTAGTTTTTGGTAAATGAGTTAGCTTTTTGCTCCAAATGATTGTCATGGCGTGGATGCCTCTAAACAGTATATCTGTTACACTTTTACCTAGTCTCAAGCAGCTGAATGAAGGATAAAAATAGAGGCTGGAGGAGCATGCAGCCAACTGCACCATCAAATTTAAATGCTTTTGTGATGGCATAATGAGCAAAAGTTTGAACAGAGCTTGAGGCAGTATTTCTGCACATCTCAGCATCAGAAGCAGTTCATGAGAACACCAAAGGGTTTGGAGAACCCCTGTGCAGCCCCACCATAAAGGAGGTGGTTCTGCTCCATGGCAAATCTCAGAAGGCTGCAAGCCAGCAAGGCAGACACCATCGCACCTCTATGGAGAGAACGAAGATTTGAAGTCTTTTCAGATGGGGTATGGAGCGTCCAACAGGAGCCTGGAGAGAGCCTCGACTTGGAGCTGAGGGTCTAGCACTTTCCTAGTATGTGGTGAAGAGAATTGATCTCAAGGTTTTCTCAGTCCTGAAAGAGGAACATATTTTCCCCTTTGTAACTGACTGTTCTAAAATGACTCAAATATTCTGCTAACATATATAGTGCTCTCAGTGATTTACAGCTGAACTTTCTATCAGAAGAACAGACTCCAGGGGAAACTGGTTTTTGACCAAAAAGAACAAATCTTGTGCCGCTGTCTTTAAGCAATGCCACTAAAATATGTATTTCTGATTGGAGTTGAGCGCCCAGTCCAGATTCTTGATACAGCCCCAGAGCAGACCTGGTCACTTGTAGAATCAAAAATCCCTTCCCTGACTTTTTCCTGAATGACCGTCTTCCTCAATCCCCATTTCCCTAACTGAAAAGGGAGGGCTTTATCATGATACAGTGAGCTCCAGCTGGAGAATCCCCCAGCTGGTAAGTGCTGGAAGTGGGAGATCATACAAGCAGAGAGATTTCATTGTATACGACCTGTTTTCTACATTCTGCTCTATCTGGTTTTGGCTCTTTCAAAACCAGGATGAGAGGGTCCAGACGGTCCTCTCAGTCTGACAGAGATTGGATATTTTCACGTGTTTATGAAGTGCTCAGTTGATATTGCAAGAGATGAAGTGCACTTACTTAGAGCTCTATTACTTAAGATTAAGATGGGACTAAAGGGGAAGTGCAATAGAGTGTGATGGAGACAGCAGGTGGAACAAGAAACAGAACTTACTTTGTCTGCCACCTCTGCATTTCTTAATCCAGAGGTTAGAATTTACTGAAAAAAGATATGTAGTGGTGGGGGTGGAAGATCCATGCCCAATACATTTCAAATCGACTTACTGTGCTAGTAACTCCCCTTAGGCACTCCATTTTTATCACAAGCAATAGACTGTTACTGGAAGAAATAATTTAGTCTAACAGAGCAGTTAAGTATAGGCTTTAGTAAATTAAGTGTCAAGATAAGATACCTCTAACTGAATTAGGGTTAGTGAGTTATGTATGCTCTTTGAAGTAGTTGCCATACAAACCAATTTTGAAAATATTTCTGAAAAATATTAATATATGGCTTGATAAAGCATTTTCTAACCATAATGTCCACATTAAGTTATTTAGAAACATAGAGAATTAGCTATGGGATATGGTTACTGAAGTTTCCTTGATTCTTTGAAGTTTTTGGAATAAACCAGGAGCTCAGCTAAACACCTTTACTTCTGTATGTCTACGTTCTAATACACATATATGTGTTCCCCCTGAGGAAAGTATAGTTTTGGGAGAGAGAAAAAATAACATATGCTTAGTTAGCCATTGGAAGGAACATTGAGTGTCATCTACTGAACTGTGTCCTTAGGGAAAACAGTAGCTGATGCTTCTACCAAGTTCATCCACTTGGTATGTTGAGGTAAAATAAAAAGAATATTATTTTTTTACAGGACCGACACAGAAAGGATAATTATTAAGGCATATTAAGCTATTAGGAACAACACTGGGTCCCATGATAACAATATTTCTCATGATAGAGGGATTAGAAGAAGTCCTTTGAGAAATCTCAGCAATGATCAGTGTGAGACAACCAGTGTAATGTGTGGATGGCAAAAAAATGAAGCTAAAGAAATGCACGTGACCACCTGACATTAACTGAGAAATCATGAGTTCAAGGACTTCGTCCCAGAAGAATCAGGTTTTCATAGGAAGGTGAAAAGATACTCACTTATCCTTACTGTGTAAGATAAATAAAGAATATAAGAATATAAACTAAAATTTTCTACAGTCGTATGTGCAAATGATGATTATGTGAGTACAGAAGAATGAAAAACCTATTCAATCAAGAGTAAATATTAATTTGAAAACCAGTAATAAGGAAATTACCTGTTTTAAGGAGGGCTTGAGTATTAAAGAAGGAAACTGTTAGGTGACATCCTCTCCTCCCTTCCCCCTTTTATTATTTTAATTGATTTAGAAGATGTCAACCCATAGAAGTAATCAGAAACAGTCAGGCGATCTTCTCAATATAAAGTTATTGGCTACTTGGCACTCAAGCTGTTTCTTCTAAATGCTTCCTCATGCCCTAAATCAGACACACATCTTCAATGTTTCCTGATTCTCTAATGTCTGCCCATATAACTGTTGCTAGGTTAACCGAAGCTGCCTGCAACAACACATACATATTCACCTACTGGCTATATCCTGTTCTCTTTCTTAGTTACCATATTATTTTCTGTATTACCCTCTATTAAATACTACAGTTAACCTTGACTTTTGTAGTTCTAAACAGTAACAGTTCAAAACATTTCAGTTCAGTTCAGTTTAAAACGTTTCACGAAGCATGAGATCACTCCTCTTTCTTTCCTTTCCAAAGTGGCTGGTGCCATTTAGGTGCGAAGAACCAAACAGTGCATTAAAAATTTCATAAGCCACAGGTTCACAGAGAATAAGCTACCGCAGGTTCTCCTGGTTAGGCTAACAGCTGCAAAAGTCTAACCACTATGTTTCCAGAGCTTAAGAAGCAATCTCCCAAATCTAGAGGAAACCTATCCCTACGCACACTAACAACTGATCTGGGGCTTCTTCCTTTTCATTTCTTTTCAGGCTCTTAGGCTGCAGTCAACTAGCAGCGGAGAACTGTGAGGTTATATTGCCAATCTGAAGATCCATCTCCAGATATTCTGTCACACTCTACACAGTTACTGAGCACTGGATACTTCTGCCATTTTCAGCAAAACTTAGGATCTAGCTGCGTGTTGTTATTTGCTCAAGACAGAAGGGTCCTGACGACTGAGTTCTTGCAAGACTCCCTCTGGTCAGCCACCTCCTGCATCAGTCGGTAATTAACATCCCAGACCTATTCCAGAGCAATTTGACAAGGCAGGTTGGGACAGTGGCTGTCCATAGGTTCAGAAGAAGGCAAGGTCTTCCACAGCTTTTCAGGGTCTTGGGCTTCTCAGCGAGTCTCCAGGACTACAACTTTTGATCGCTGTAGTTTCTGTATACATCTCTGCTTTCAGCCATGAGCGGGGGCGATCCTTCCACTGGGTCAGGCAGCAAAAAAGTAAAAATCTTCTCAGAAGCCTCGTTATTGCATCTTTCCCCACCCCCACCACTGTCTACTACAATTAGTTTTAAAGCCTTGTAAGTCAGAAGCTGTTTCCTCAAGCACTCTGCAGCACTTGGCTTTCCTCTCCAAGCACAGAGACTAAACACAGGAACTGCAGAGTCTCCTGTCACTGTCGTGAGGATTTTCACAGTGCTGAATCCTCCCTGACAGTGGGTAGCACTGATGGTGGAACATATATAACCCATGCAGGTCCGGGTGTCCCATGGGGATCCTCCAATGTCTCTGCTGCTCTTCCCTATGTCTAGTAGATGTAGGAACAGCAGTGTCCATCACT
>RSEF01000001.1:143893187-143907147 GCA_003993805.1 Himantopus leucocephalus | reverse complement strand
AAAAGCTGTTAAAAAGCTGCTCTTCCCTCCCTCTCACTCTTTCTTCTTTTCCTTTAAGCGGCGTGGCGGGGGAAGAGGGGAGAAGCCGCAGCCCCCGGCGAGCGCACGGAGGGGCACACGCACACCCGGCCGCTTCCCCGGCGGCCGCCCCTGACAGCCAAACCCCGCCAGGGCCTCCCCCTCCTTCCCTCCCTCCCTCCCTCCCTCCCGGCCGGCCGGGCCCCACAAGGCCTCCCACACGCCGCTGGGCCGCGTAGGAGCGGGGCCGGGCCGGGACCCGCGCCCGAGGAGGGCCGGGAGCGGGGAGGGGGGAACCGGCCCGGGGGACCCGCCGTCCCGGCGGGGTGGGGTGGGCGGGAGAGCTCCTCCGCCCCCTCCCCGCCCCGCCCGCGGGCACCAGGCCGCGGCGGCTCCCACGTGAGAGGAGGCGGCGGCGGCGGGCGCGGGGGGGGGAGGGGGGCGTCCCCGGGCCTCTCCAGCGCGGCCGCGCCCGGGCCCGGCCTGGTCGCTACGGGCGAAGGGTCGGGCGGCCGCGGAAGGCCCAGCGGAGGGGAGGGCGCCTCACCTTTATTCTTGGGCATGGCGCCGGGCGCTCCGCCGCGGAGAGGCTGCGGGTAGGGACGGCGGTTGGGGCTTCAGGCGGCTGCCGCGAGGCGGAGGCGAGGGCGGGCGGCGGGATCGGCGGCGGCGGCGGCTCCTGGCGCGGCGGGGCCGGGGCTGCGGCTGACTCGTGCGTTCCGGCCGCTGGCGCCGATCCGAGCCGCAGCGCCCCCTAGCGCGCGGGCGGGCTCGCCGCCGCCCCGCAGCGCCGCCTTCTGCGCAGGCGTCCCGCGGCGGGGCCGCGCATGCGCGTCGCCCCTTCTCAGCCGTCTGCCTGCTCCCGGCACGGCGTAGCCGTGTCCTCAATGGGCGTCCTTGAGCGGCGGGCGCCGCGCCATTGGCCAGGACTCCGCGCCGGGAGGGCAGCGGCGGCCAATCAGGGGCTCCACCGGGCGGGCTGGGGCGGGGCCGGGCGGCGCAGCGGGGAGGGGATGCGCCGTGCGGTCCCGTCTCACCCAAACCGGGGCACCGAAATGCCGCCGCGGAGTTTTGGGGTTGTTTTTTGGACCACGCCGACCTCGAAGAACGGTGGCGGCGGGCGCCCTGCTGCCCCCTACGGCAGCCCGCTGCCGCCCCGGGCCCGCTCCCCGCCTGCAGCCGCCCGTTCTGCCCCCGCTCCCCGCCGGGCGTGGGGCTTCGGGAACGGCAGCTCGGGGGGGGGCGGGGGGGGGGAAGGGGGTTGCGAGGACTTTTCGGGGTGGATTTTGAGGAAGAGGAGGTCTGACATCTGTGCCCGGGGGAAGGCTCACGGGGAGGAGAGGCGTTGTTACAGCCGCAGGTGACAGGCGGTTTCCAGAGCTTCTCCAGGCTTACAGATTAGCCGCTTTACCCGAAAATTGGTTTAAATCTGATACGGCCGCCTGCGGGCACCGGGCGGCGCCGGTGCCAGCCGGGACACGAGGCGTGAATTGCCCCCTGGAGATAGCGCTGCCCGGGACACCCCCCCCCTCCCCCGACTGGTGGTGTGCCTTCCACTGCCCCTCACCAAACCTCATGTCCTCCCACAACCGCCTTTTGGTACGCTTAGCAACACCGCCTGGTTACATTTCTTCATATAGCCCCTGTCACAATTACTGTAGTTTTTATGTAGACTATTGCAAACTTTCAAAAATCTAATCTTTTCCAGGTTGCAAGGCTAAAAAGGATTGTGACCTTCCAAGTTGTGTGAGCTGCTGAAACACGGGCATGTTGTTTATGGAGTACTTATGCATATAGTCTCATTTTTCAAATGCTTAAAAGTTCATTGATTATCAAATATGGCTCTACTTTCAGTGTCCAGAGCAATACAGGCATTGCCAGTATTACTTAGCAGCCTCCCTTAGAAGTTGTACTTCACAGTCAACTGGAATCTTTACAGGGTATTAAAATACAATATTCTTGCACTTTGGTCTTGCTGTGTCATATATCGGGTCTACAGCATCTCCTGAATACAAGTGTTTTTCCTTGGGCTCCCTATTACCATACTAATAGTGATCTGACTATGTTGTAATATAGCGACACTAACTGACAAACGCTTATTAAAAATTCTGGCTGGAAATGCGCACTTGGGATGCAGTTCAGTGTTAGTGATGAACAAACAACAACTTTTATAACCAGGCAAAACAAATGATTAACCAAAAAAGCACTTTTTTTAAGATGTTTGAAAGTTTATTCATAGTAGAAATTTCAATTTCTTTTGAAGACTACAAAACCTGCCATTAGACAGGAGTACAAGCAATGATATCTTTCCAGAACTGTTCATAGTTACATCTGGAACAGTTTTAATTACACATTAATAGCATGACTGAAACATTTCCTAGATCAGACTCTGAATAAAACAATCATTTAAAGTATTCAGTACAATTTTATTTTTTTTTTTACTAGCATTTCAGTTCTATGACAGCAGTGCCGAGCATCTAACAGATGCTATTGTAATGGTCTAGAACAAGGTACAATACCATCGATTTCCTGGAACAGTACCTTAGACTCACTTACATGCCATGCTGAGAAAACTAGTATAAAGTATGATTGTATAGAATTGTAGAAAAATATTTTATCTGTGATTTTGTCATTTTTTAAAAACATTTTAAGTAGACTCCCCCCCCCCCCCCCNCACCCCGGTTGCAAAATAATTACATCCCTCATAAGTACACCTTCCCTTTGATTAGGTCAAGAGTATCAAGATAGAGCTAATCATTTACATCATTTTCATAAGTGAAAATTCATCTATTAACCATTGCTGCTTACTAAGGACCAGCATACTTTGCATCCTTTCCTTCCAATAATAGAAAAGCAGAGCTTTAGTTGGTATACCACATTTACAAAAGCAAAACACACACACAAAAAATCCCAGACACGTAAATCTATTTTCTTATGCCCTTGTCTCTTTAGAAAAAAGTTTTAAATATTCTCTTGAAAAACTCCCTATAAGTTTCATTCAACATTATGGTGATTATGAATAAAGAACTTTGCCCTTACTGGGTATAGATGGCATTTAATAAGTATTGCAACTACGCTCTTCCCTCTGTTCTCTCATGCTCTCAAGCACAGTAAGTGGTAATTTCACACTAAGAAAAATAAACCATGGCCTACGTATGGAAAATTCACCTGTATCTGCAGTTCTCCTTTTTTATCCTCTATGACTGCGTATCCTAGAGTCACTTGCTAAACTTTGCAGACCAAGATGCAGTCCAGCAATGAATTTACACAGTGTGTCATACATACTCACATTCTAATAGAAAGGTGCCGGGATTCAGAGAAGCACTATGTGGATTTCTTTATAGCTTCTAACAACTGCAGCTACAAAACCAAAAATAAATGTGAAAGTTGTGAACATGGATCCAAACCAGCAGGTAAGGTACATAAAACCATCTAACTCTGGCCTGTAAAATATACATCCCGTATAGACCGGTCCTTTATGCCTTGGTATACCTTCACATCTTGGTTTAGAAAGTAACTTAAAAATGTAGCGGATCTAGACTTCAACACATTTGAATTAGCACTGCCCTGTTTTATTAGCATTTAAAGTGTTCATCCTCTGCTGCTATATACATGATACAGTAGCAACATCTGTGAAGTCTAGACTAAATTAACAGCCTACTTGAGAATGTAGATACATAAAATGTAGGAGTTAACTTTGCTTCTCCATTTGGCTAATGACCAGCAACCTTGAGGGCCAGCTAAAATAAAATTACTGAAAGTACTTTTATATTATTTTAACATAGATATTGCCAATAGTGAAGAAGCTTAACACTTTATCCTTTTGGTCTGTTCTTTGCCAGGTACCCATATATACACACTGAGAACACACGAGGAATTCCTCCTTGAACTGAAACGCTATTATTGACACACTAGCAAGTACTGTCAGCCCTTTATTTCATCAGTACCACTTTTAAATCTTACTTGTTGACTAGATGCGATGGTCTTCAGATTAACACATTTAAAAGCCACTCTAGAAGGTACGGTTTCTAGATTTTGATGAGCCTGACTTGCGATCGCTCACAGAACTGAGAATATATTTTCTGAAAGGTAAGGTTTTACTAAATTCCTCTGGAACTGCAGACACTGTCAAAGACAAATTAAAATGGCATCTTTCTGCCTCTAGTTAAAAGGTTTCTTGAAGGAAGGGTAGATGCATCTGTACTGCTAAAGGGAACTTCAATGCTAGAGCACCACGTAATGGGAAAACGCGAATTGCTTGGCAAGAGCTGTGCGTCCAAATTTCTGAGATCTATGGTAATTTCAGAATCCCTGTTCATAAAAGCAATTCCTTATCAATTATACGATGGATTAAATATTTAACAGATTTTTAAGGGCAATAGAAGTGGGATCCTCTGCACGTCTGACAAAGGAAGCTTCCCCAAGGAACTCAGAAACACTTGTGGCAGAAGGAACACTCTCAAACTCATTTAGAGCAGATCTGTGGTGTCATAAAGATGATTCTCCCTTTCAAAAAACCTCTGATGATTTCAGGGAAACTAGAAAATTAATCACTATAACAGAAATTTAATACCACTAAATCAAGAAAATACCTTCTTATGCAAAACAAAATTGCATCTTTTCGTTTTTAAATTGTATTGTTCCTACAGAGCTGTTCACCCAGATCCATATTTATTAAAGCTTGAATTCCCAATAGCCATTTTCATATCTAGAATGAGTTGGTGCAGCACACCATTTTGGTGGAGCGAGACATTCACTGAATTCAAACACATTCCAGTGTACCTTCTAATGTGGGCAATTTGATCTTTTCAAGATTAGCCATCAAAACGTGCCTTTAATTGTTTAAGACACCGAGAGGCCAGGAGTATTAAAAGTTTATATAAGTATTTAAAATGAGTCTTTCACCCTCATTACAAACTTGCTTCCATCCGGGAAAAATTGAGAATGCTCACTCTGAACAGCTTTGTTTTACCTGACTGGGACAACACTATTTTCATGGTAAATTATAATGACCCTTTTCTAACCACAGACAGATCTGGATGACTCTCCTGTCGCTTTGCTTTGGCTGTCAATTAAAGTGATCAGAAAATAACTGACAGAACATTAGATCCATCAGTTTTGCAACCGCAATGAATGCAGTTTAAACCTACTTTTTGCAGGCTTCTGCTTATAAGCGGACAGTATGTTTTGCTTTATCTTCAATGCTGCCTTTTTTCTTGTAATGCCAACATTCACTGAACAAATCCTTTGCAGCTTAAACAAGTCACAGAATAGAGATAAAATATTAACAACGGATTATAAGAATAAACAATCTAGAAACCTCCTCTATCAGAAAGTATTTAGCAATGATTCCTGAGTCCAGAGATTAGATGGGAGAGAAGAAAAGGGAGGGGAGGGGGAACAAAAGACAGAGTGAGATATGGAGAAAGTTATCTTTTCTCTGGGTTATATTACGTATTGTATATATAGTATGGTGAGAGAGCCACTGTTTAAATTTTGAATACTATAAACAGTATCCTGATTTTTGTAACATGACATGCAGCGTCAAAAACATGGAAATGTAGAAAAGACATAGGCAAGGAGAAATACATATTCATAGTATTACATTCAATAGCTGTTTAACAGTCAGGCTTCTTTTAGAGCTGTCCAACAATACTGATTAACCCAGGTGAACTGTTTAATCAGACTTAATTGTCAAAATGATTAATAATATCTAAGTAAAACAAGGCATGTATACATTAAAGAAAACAGCACGGAAATGTACTGCTTGTGAACTGTTTACAAAAACATACAAAATGTTGGATGGCACAAAGTATATAGTGCTAATATAAACAGATTGTTTAAGCTAAGTGCTTAACATAAACTGTCCATCTCTACCTGTAACAAAGAATATCTTAGGGGACAAAAAATATTCCTTATAAAAATAATGCTATGTGGTGCAGAGTGCTTTATTCAGTGTATTTTTGACAGAGGTGGCATTCATAATTCTTCTGGTTTATTCAATTGTGAACATGATCGTTTTCATTGTGTTTCCACTTGTCACTCCATTTGAAGCTCCAGTAAGATCAGTAACTTGCCATCAACAGTTTAAAGCGAGAATAGATGAAAGCAGTAGCAGCAGCAGGAGCAGCAGCATTATAGGTACCAGCTGGGACAGAGTGTGCTTGCAGGTATCTGTCAGATATGTGCTACCTGTCGCCATGATTTGTGCTATCATCTTATGCCATGGTACCAAATATCTGGTTGAGGTCACTTCACAGGGCTGTTGAGGTAATTTTTTTTATACCTCTCCTCTGAGCAAGAGTAGAACGGCCGACTGGCTCCAAAACTGGGGACTGATTACGATTCAAAGCAGAGTAAGTTGCTGCCATTGCACCCTGTGGGGCAGAGAGGAAGAAAAACCAAGAGTAGTACACTGTGACTGACGCACACGCTAGAGATCACACAGCGCTAAGTGACAGAGATTCTGAACAAGTTTTAACTTCCAGTCTACTTTCATCTACAAAACAGAAACATACCACTGCATTACTCAAAGACCAGTGTTTGGAGTGAGTGTTTTTTAGGGTAATAAATAGTTTTCACATCAATCTGAAGCAATTTTACCTTGCTTAAAAAAAAAACCAAACCCAGATTGCTAAATTAAGTTCTCTCTCCACGCTTTGTTAAATAGTTGGGGAGTGAAACCCCATTGGTGGGCTGTCTCTGCCTATCACTTATATAACCATTTCAGTTTTTCACAAAATATTTAAAAATCGCCCACGTTATTCAGCACATGAAGACTAAAAAAAAAATCAGAAAGTTGTGAGCTGTGGGATCAGAACGGCCCCCTCTTTCCCCTTGTGATTTTGAATGCTAGACATTTCTAATAGCTGACTCAGAGACAGTGTTTATTACATTCTTCAGATCCTTTTTATGTTGCACGGCAGAGATTCTTGGATGTAGGATTGAAGGCAGGGTGGAATACAGAGAAGTAGAATTCAATTATTTTTCATTTCTCTCTGTTTGTTCAAAGTGAAAGAGTTTATCAGGGTCAAAACCAGATTGTGTTTCAGACAGAATGCACAATACCATCTTAACTAACACTGCCTTTTTGACTGCTTTTTAGCTTATACTGTGATCATGAAGTATACTGTGTTCTTTTAGTCACTGATGATTAACCTCCTCTGAAACTGTAAAATTAGCTGAACTATTTTTCAGCTCCCCTGTAGTCACCTGACAACATTTTCATTATCAGAGGAATGATTTCTTCTATGCTGGTTTCTTAAGGAAGTTAAGCCTCCCAGTGTAAGTCAGTGCAATAAATTTCAAACCTAAGAAAATGAAAGTCTTTTTCGAATGTATTCAATTTATTCTCCATGACTTTATGGCTTAGTGCAATTCCCAGTCATAACAACTTTTAAATAGTATTTAGAGGAAACACATGCCATGATAACTTTTTAATTTTTAAAATCCTTTTGTTTATACTAATTTTGGCTAAAGACCAAGCTTAACAAATATCTACTTACCTTCACTAAATGGGGAGCATCCTGCCTGTTCAGCTGGTATTGAGGCAACTGGTCACAGTGAACTATCCAGGGGTGACTAAGAACTTGGGCTGCAGTCAATCTTTGATGTGGGTCAACATGAAGCATTTTTGAAACAAGGTCCTGTCAATAATACATAAAGAGTCAATGCAAGTAACAGTAAAACTTCAGCTCTAAAACAGATTACAGTTCAAACCTGAAGAATTTAGTAGTATAAAAATATGCTCATAACGTCAGTTTGAAACAGATGAAAAACTGCCCAGCAATGTTAACAGCCTATCTTTTAATTATATGACTCAATGGCTGTTTGGTAACATAACAGGAAAGTATCCAATTAAGTTAGACAAAATACACATATATAAAAGTATGCACATTGGGCTAGAGTAGACTAGACGTCCCACTATACCAGTACAATTTTTTTTTAACAATGACAAATAGCAGAAATGTAAGAAATGAGTACTGAAAAAAGAAGAGTTGAGAAAATATAGGTGATCTTTCCCTTTGCATATTTCCCCAGTGTCTAACAATCTTTCGACAACTGTGCAAGTTGAAGGTTGAATTTTAGTACTCCTGCCAGCCATAAAAGTACCCTTAGTGATTTTTATCTCATCCCCTCTGAACTCATTTTGCTGCTTATATTTTTGTTTTTCCCCCCCTTCTCAAACACTTTTCATTGTTGTTTCGCAATGAAGTTGTGAAGCGCATGAACAGGTATTTCATTTTGTTTGGTTTTTACCTTCAGCAGAATATATTAATTGAATGATTCCTGATTTCCCTAATAAAATCATCATATGTGAAAAAAGGAATTAGTCTTTCCTTTTTTGTATCATCAGTGAAATGATCTCTTTTGTCTGTTATGTCAATCAACTCTGCCGAGATGAAACACAGTATTCTATTTACTCTCTTTACATGGAAGTGGCTCTCGACATCCGGAAAGATTTTCAAGCTTCATTTTGGTACGTCCTTTTCTACTACCTTTTCAACTTCTATTTTATCTTTTTCAAATTGTAGTAGTGAGAATTGCATAAAATACTCAAGATGTTGAAAACCAATTTATACAGAAGTGTATTATTTTATAAATGACTTTAGATGTCAGTCAGTAAGGGTAAAGTATAATAAATAACATTTCTACATTAAGCAATTACCTGTGGAGAAACACATTTAGTTGACTACAAATGGATTTAAGATAATTTAAGTTACATTAGCAATACTGGACATTTTCATATAAAACATTATTTGTTTTGTAGTTCAAATTAAGAATTTGAACATGAAGATAATATTGAAAAGGAATCTAAGATTTTTTCATAGCTGACAGGTTTTGTTTCATTCTAGAGTCCCAAGTACAACTGAACAGAAAGGCACTGAAGGAAGAAAAAGCTAATGCTACCAGATTAGTGTAAACATGTTATTCTAACAGATTGATTTGTCAATCAAATGAATGCCATGATTTGTTGGAAAATGGTTATGAGAACATTGCATTAGAAAACACATCAACAAATCAATTAGCAAGTAAGAGCACAACATACGTAAAAGATTTTTTTTGAAAAATTTAGCACTTTACCATAGCTATGCAGAAGGGGCATAAAAGATATTGCACACTTAAAGTCTAGAGTCTACTGTAAAAAGTGTACTTAGTCGTCTAAAATTTTTACTTTTTACAAACACAGTAAAAAGTATAATATTTCAGTGGGTTTTTTTGGTCTTGTTTTTTAAGTAGATATGACATCCTTAAGGACNCTAAAAAAAATTAAGTCGTCTAAAATTTTTACTTTGTACAAACACAGTAAAAAGTATAATATTTCAGTGGGGTTTTTTGGTCTTGTTTTTTAAGTAGATATGACATCCTTAAGGACCAAAAGTTCTTGAGGTACTTAAAAGAATGAACTGCTCAAATCCTAATGAAAGAGTATGTGATAAACTGTCCTGGGTAACTCTGAAAAACTGACCCAAACAGAAAAATGTGAAAAACTATTTATTTTTCTAGCCTGACTCAGTGGAGCGTATGGTAATTATTGTAACATTTTCATTAGCCTGATTTAGACTACCTGTACGATTTTTGAATGTCACGCTTCCATATGAAGTTTTATTACAGCATTTCTCATCATGGATGGTTGTGCATGTGTGTCAATACTGATAAAATACACTATATTTCTAAGGACACTTGTTAATGGTTATAGTATAAGGCACACCTCTTTTTCTTCCTACATGCCAGTGACTGTTGAAACATGAAATGATCATAAGTAGGAAACAAACTTCTAGGCACATAAACGATCAGATCAGTATTCTAAAATAACAATAACAAGGGGTGGAACTTAGCCAATCATATATAACGTATACATTATAAGCAACATGTTACATTGCAATCCATTTCTCATCCCCCAAAGGACAAAATAAATGTACTTGCCTTAGCTGTATCTGAAACGGTATTCCAATAACCACCACTGAGAGAGAACTTTCCACTACCTATTCGGGCCAAAATCTCCTCTGGGGTATCATCAGGACCATTTGCAAAAGGAGTGTAGCTATTTAACCAAAGTCAGTGTTAATAACTTTCATAACCTGGACCTCAACAGTTATTATAAATCTGATCATAACATTCAGTGAGTTCAACATAATTATAGGCAACAGATAGTCAAATAGCTTTAAAAAGAAATTATTCTTAACACATGAAAATGCATGGCACTGACTACAGATCTGTTCTTACCGTATGTATTCCCTCTATATCGGGTCTGAAAACCAGATTTTTCCTATAGCAGTCTAAGTACTGATGGTTCCTGAATTACAGAAAGTAGTCCTAAAGCCTTCATATTTTAATGAAGTAATAAAATTATAAAATTAAATGTGAAGACTTTATGATGAGTCTGAAAAAGAATAAACATTGTTTTGATACTACAGGAAGGAAGGTGCAGCAATTTTCCTTGCTTCACTATAAGCATTCTTGCTGCTACCAGAATATCCACAACCAAAAGAGAGATATATGCAAAACCAAGTATGTTTTTCACTTATTTATTTTAAAATGCCATAATGTCTCTGATGGTGTTAACTTTTAACCAAAGCTGGAATCTGAATAATCCAGCATAAAAAAATAATCTATTTTGCAGGTGCAACAGCAACTATCTTTTGGACTGGTGGAACTATAGTTGAATTTATTATTCATCATCTTTTACACAGTTAATTTCTGTTGCATATAGAAATGCATTTCTATAGCATTTATTATATCCTAACTGCATCACTTCAAACTATCCAGTGGCTGAATTTTGCACACAGTCATGCTTCAATGCATTGCAATTGCATTTGCAACATGTATTTCCTTCAACATATATGCTGCTTAATCAGCTAATTTTCACATGAAACAATCAATTCTTACTCCTAAATCACCATAAAAGCAGAAATTAAACATCTAAAATAGATGAGACATGAGACGCCATGAATTTTTCATACCACTGTCTGAAAACTTGGATTCTACTAAAAGCAAAGCATATCCTACCCACACTGAAGCCAAAGTTGAGATTAATCAGTGCCTCAATAGAAACATCTTCAACAATGGGCCTACATTTATTATTCATTTTGTTTATGTTAGTTTACTATTCTACAGCAAAGCAAACTAAAATTACCCTTACCCAGTAAGCATGGTGTAAAGTAGAACACCAAGGCTCCATATGTCACATGCAGCATCATAACCTTGCCTCTTTAAAACCTGAGGGAGACAAATATTTTTTCTGAAAAAAAAAGCAGCTTAGAAATGCTTTGATTATGCCATAGAAATAGTGAGAAATCATATTTTTAGTGTTTACAAAGTGATTTCACTTGTTACACGAGAATGAGACAAATATCTAACTAGCAAATAAATCCCATCAAAATAAATCAAGGCATATAAACTGTCCTGGTATTTACCTCTGGTGCAACAAAATTTGCTGTGTAACATGGAGTCATCAGAAGACCATTTTCTGCTCGTAGTTGTTTTGCAAAGCCAAAATCACAAATTCGAATTGATTCTGGATTACCAGATTCATCAACATAAAGAATATTGCTAGGCTTCAGGTCTCTATGAACAACCTAAAAACATAAAACAAACCACTAAATACAATAAGCTAAACGTAGGAAAGGCTTGATATTATAATTATCAATCCTGCTACTTAATTTCAAGTTTCCAGATTTCAAGCTTCTACCATCAGTTTCACTATTCTGATGCTCAGTTGTGTCTAGAGTACTACAGTTCTAACTTGGGAACTCCTATAAAGCCCCCTCCAGACATCCCAATCCCCTCAAGTTTNGTTCTAACTTGGGAACTCCTATAAAGCCCCCTCCAGACATCCCAATCCCCTCAAGTTTATTTGTACTGACAGTTCCAGATGTCTTGTTCTAATGTGTGAATAGATGTATTTTCTATTTTAACACACATACCTACAAGGCTCTTTAAATCAGAACCTTTGGCTAGGAATATCTTTTGGAGTCACAGATGTCTGTAGCTGCTGCTGTGCCACCGTGCTATGTAACCACACACCAGTTACTGCTGGAGTAATCCTCTATATTCCATTCTCTTCATTCAGATAGTCTGAATTAATCTCCATTCAAACATTTAAGGTCTGATTAAGAAGGAATTTTAATACATTTCTGCCAAAAAATAACTATCAAAGAGATATTCTCCTAAAGGACTGGCATGTCAACGAAAGCCTGTACTGGTTTCCAAGTGGCTGTTTTGTAGGGGCTTGAGATGTAAAATGCTTGACAAAAACTGTAGAAATTGCCAAAGCTCTGGAAAAATGAATGTGATCTTATTTGAAGTTATGTTATAAACAAGCCTTAATAAAACCTGAAATGCGCAAGGACAGTCTTTGAAATCAGATGACCTGTTAGTATTTCTTCACAAGACAAATTAGCCTACAGTCTCTAGAGGCTTTATTCTCTGTAAAGAAAGAGTTATACACTGCTGTAAGACAGTACAGTGGATCTAAATGTCCTCTTTTAAATATTTATATAGACCTGCAATGAAGGCCTTTATCTTCCTGATTGTCCTAAGTATTTGACTAATATTAAACACACCTTTTCATGGTGAAATTTGAATGGAAGACTCATTTCCTCTTGGAAAAGATTGTGGTGAAACATTTCAAGAAAGTAATCACATTGGAACGAAAAGATACCCCAAAACTCCTGCAAATAAGTGATGTGCAGAATCAGAAGTTCTATGCACTCTTCCAGAAAGCCAGCGGTGTTTCAGGAAAGTAGGTAATAAAAGACCAAGAAGCAAAAGACTGCAGAGCATCTGCAGATTGTGAAGCCATTTAACACAGTAATCTATTTAGTAGAGGCTTTTTCAGCATGCAAATACATTGCAATTCTGAAATTCAACAGAACAAATACTTAAAATTATGGAAATAAGCACCTTGTAAGCTGAAATATACAAAATGGTATTAGAGAATTTGCATTGGAACAGTAGATGTTAGGGGGAACATCCTGGCTTGTGGATGTCAGCATAGGAGAGAACCAGCTCCTGATAGCGCTCATTTTTTGGTGTTTAGAAAGATTAGAATCCTTTTTCTTTAAGTAATGAATAAAACATCCTTTAGTGCTCCAAGAGACAGAAGAAAAAAAAAAAGTTTTATTCTAGTTTGTGGTTGTTTTTTTTTTTTTTAAATAGATCCTAAAAGGCATAGAAAGGAAGAGGTGGGCAACGGAAGCAGCACAGAGCTGGGGATTTGGCAGGCTGCTTCAAGAACCACTCTGCTTGAGTTGTACTTTTTTTTGGAAGAAGAGAAAGCAACTCTCAAGTGGGAGGAAGAGTAAGTGTAACAGTCTAGTTCAAATCTAAACACTAATTCCTAAGCAGTCAACATGTTTATATCAAAGAATAAATAAAATACCCTCCTGTATTAAGCTGTTCTCCCAAACGTGAATTTTAAAAAGATGTCAGATTGTTTAGATTATATTGATATTTTGCACAGAAATAACATTTTATTTTAGAGCAATGGAAAAGAGCAAAACAATATACAGGACATTTCAATTCTTTATTTCTTAGCATCATGTTTTTGATTAGCATTCTCAATTATCTACCAGCATGCAGAAGTATTCTGCTCCAAGATGACATGATACTTCTTGTTTACTCTTTTTATGATGTCTATTGTGCCAACCCTTAATTGTTTTATGCTGGCCCTAAAACTTTTAGAATGGCTTGGGTGAGAGTTGGAAGTACTGCTTACCCTGAAGAGGAGGATTTCATTCCTTGCTTAGCTAATTTTTCAGTTCGAAAGTATCCTATGAACGTCCAGGAAGAAAATCCTTCTGGGAAGAGTCATGGAGACTGCACACAGATTCAGAATCTGTCAAACCAAATATTACCTAATACCATATTCAAATGAGCTCCTCTGGTATCCAAAGGAGCTACAAAAGGAAAATCCACTGAATACAGGGAGGACTCTTCC
>RSEF01000001.1:143830725-143893087 GCA_003993805.1 Himantopus leucocephalus | reverse complement strand
CTTGCCATGCAATTGTCACACTTGCCTTCTCTATCTTTGAACTACTTCCTCTGTCTCCAAATTAATTTCCTGAAGCATTAATTTTCTGTCTCCTAACAGTCCACTACAACTTCCTGACCCTATGGTGCAGGAGTTCATAAAGTCATAAACCAAGTTCTTCAAAACCAAGAAGTGGAAGAAATTACAAGTGTGATAGGTGGAAAATAAATTTTCAGGATCTATCACAGGGTGGGGTTAGAATTACATTAGGTCCCGTGGCTAAGCAATAGCGCTGGTCCTAGCACTTCTTCCTGGCTTGCTTCCTCTCATACCCTATCTATTAGTCATCATCTGCATATTCCACAGAACTGCTGACAGACTGCATGCAGGACAAGACAAACAGTTGCATCATCTCCTTTATCTAGACATCTACACAGCTGAAGAGGAATGTTTTGATTTCAACACAAATTCCTGCTGCAATGTAATTATTTACCAAAAATTACTTAATTACCTCACAGAAGAACATATCAAGATAGGAGTTTATACTTCTGAAAGAAAAGAATATTAACATCTATAAGCATTTTGTCCGAGATGAAAACTTACCCCTTGCGCATGGAGATACTCAACCGTTTTTGTTATTGTGAACAGAACAGCACTAGCTTCTCGTTCCGAGAAAAATTTTTGCCTAAGAATTTTATCCAGCAGTTCTCCTCCTTTCATAAGTTCTGTTACTACATATACGTATTTTCCATCATCATACACCTGCAAATGTACATAAAGATGTAAACTTCACAATATTTATTCTCTGCTATCTTCCTGTGAAATGCACAGAGATAGTGCAGGTGCATCCACAAGCTGTTTTCTTCAATTATTTTCCCCATATTTCTCACCCCACACACTATCCATTTCAGAAATGAACACAAAACCTTCTACAGAAAGGCAGTACAGTAATGAAACAACATAAAAATACTAGCATGTAAATGTTTAAAGACAAAAAAAGGATGAATAACTTGTACTTTTCCCCACATAGTTTTACTGAAACAAATTAAACTAGATACATGAGAAATTAAGAAATAGTAATAAATGGAAACTAGTCTAATTAAGGCAAAACTAGAGCTAATTCTAGAAGCAATTATTGCACCAAATTATAAATATGAACAGAGATCATTCCAACTGAACAAACAAACAAAAAATCTTAGTCCACCTCACATAGCCTCTGTGAACACTGAAGTTAATGCACACAAAGCTGCTATGATAAAAGCCAACAACTTATTCATTACTCCGCGCATAAAGCCTAAACCAAAATCTACAATTAATAAAATATGTATATTTTAGCCCTCACTTCTAGTTATGGAAAATGGCTTAATTTTTGCATGAATTGTAACTTCTAGGATGGATGAGACTGGATGAGACTTATTTCTATTATCAGCAGGGGGCACTACAGACTGAACTACACCAAAACATATTTTTAGGTATACTTAAGCATTTCATTTCAGTTCCACTTTCTTGGGGTTTTAACTTAATTCAGAAAGCAGTTCCTGCTTTAGTGAAACCTTTTATAAACTCTGTTCCCTTATTATTATTTCAACTTATTTTTTATGGTGATGTTGGAATCATTGTCTTCAGTATTATATGTGAAATAAAAACTAGCTTGTATTTAAGTAGAAATAATTATCCAAGCTGTAGTAAAATAAATTTAGGAATAGATATCAGCTAAATTAAATAAAGAGTTTTGATCCCAACTTCCTTGTCTTAAGCTACCTGAGAAATACAGGCTACTAAAGTCCTAAGCTTAGAAATTTTTATGCTCTGAACTATAGTAAAAGGATTTATTTTCTCAGCAAATAAAAAAAGAGGAAGAGTGTTAAAGAAATAATTCTGCAGGCTTTACAAGCTTATGATCTTAAGGACATGACAGGTTTCCATGTTCTCCTTTAACAGCAATTTTTCCCCCATGAAATATAAATGCCTGATCATCTGAATGTGTTTGTATTAAGACTTTAAATATTACACAGTATTAAAAACCAAAAATATCTAAGTCTAGATACTGAACTGACATTTTAGATTTTTTTTTTTAAACAGGCATGCTCCCTCTAATCCTGCTATAACATGAAGAAATAAGCTTATTTCATTTAGCATGACAAAGCACACACATCTCAGTACTGCAGGAGGCATTCAAGCAAAATTTGCATTTGGTTACTATTTTATCTGCTACCCCTTGTTGGTCCTGTCTGCCTGCCAAAAAAAAAAAATCCACCCCAAACAAACCATCCTTCTCGCCTGGATTTATCTAATGGTACTATCAATTTAGTTGTTTGCACTGAATAAATACTGTTGAAGTTCTCTTCCCAATTACACAGCATTATGCAGAGATCATAAATGTGATGCTAGTTTTTAAAATGAACTCCTAGCACATGCCGTAGGTCAGTCAGAATGTCTTCTCTACCAGGCAAACTGGAAGAAAGTATATTGATAAACAGATGTAGGCACATGAACAAAATACAATGTCATGGAGAAAGAGAACACCTTTTTTGCAAAGCAAAATAACATTTCACATACATATTAGGAGTTTTATTGAACTCATAAATAAGCACTTGGACTGGGAGACTGGATATACTGTATTCAGATTTCTAAAATGCTTCTGAAAAGATTCTTCAGCCAATGCTTTAAATAACTCAAAACAGGACAAAAGTTCTGTTAGAGAACAGTAGCTAATAGGTAAAAAAGGGTAAAATATATATAATGGTCTGGGCACAGGAAGTTTCAAGGTAATGGTTTGTTGGAAGCTGTGTGCTTCCTCCGTTCTTACATGGTTTCCTAGGCATCCACTAATGGCCACTGTCAGAGGCAGGATATTGGATAAGAAGGACATCTGATTTAGCACAATATAGCTCTTTCTTTTGTTTATATACTGTGTAACTGAAAAATACCACTGATAACAATCAGAAGGAAAAACCCCAGAGGACTGTGCATTGCAGAAAGAATTTGGTATTTTGAATATCCATTGTTTCAATCCAAACACCTTCAGAATTAAATTACATAAAAGGGCTGAGAAAGAACGAAAATTTCCATCCCAAGATAAATTCAAATATTACTGTACTTATTCTTGAAATATAAGAAAAGAAAGAAATTACTTCTTGCAGAATAATAATTTCCAAAGACATTCACTTAATGCTGAAACATTTTATTTTGGCATTTCAAAATAGAAACATTTTGAATTTTGGTGTGGAACTGAGTGAAAAATGGAGTCAAATCCACATTGAGTTTCATTTTTATAATAACACATGGTGCTCTTGATGAGTTTGAGGCCTGAAGGCCAAGTACTCCTTATTCTTTTCTCTGAAAGCTGTAATAGCACACCACTATATTGTGTGATCTACCCCATGCATCTATATTAGGACAATGAAAACAATGTTAATTTTTTACAGCAGTAGATACTATACATGTTTCTAATACATATAAGTCCTATACCTCTTTCCTTACACTGGACACACTTCCATAAACGGGGCTTGAGGAACTGATCTGAAGTAGAAATAAGTGAGAATTACAGCTTACTGTCTTCTCTTCCTCTGTGGACTTAAAGGCTTTTTTTTTTTTTAATCATCTCCTTTTGTTACGTGTGTATTACTGTTGGTGTGAATGAAAGATGGCTCCTACTGGAAGACTGGTGATGATGAACATTTAATTACAAAGTAGCATGATTAAGCATACATGGCAACTTTTCAAGGCTGCCTGTATTTCTCTGCTCTCAGTGAAAAATCTTCGTAATGCTTAAGTTCAGGTAAGTACTCACATTCCTTAGGTTTGTCTTCCTGCTTAAATAACACCACCTCTGTTATGAATTAAAGTAACACATAAACCTAGCATGCAGCACTAAAAGCAACCTGAATGCTGATGCAGGTTGTGTTAGCACAGTTGCTTTCAGGTAGCTTTATTGTCCAACCACATGAAGCAAAACAAACAGAAAGTGGGATTGTAATTATGGTATCTGGCTTGCATAAAGTAAGCTCCACGGTGGGCTCCCTTGTGTATCTGACTTACTTTGTTCTCCCAAGAAAGGGCCAAACTACATGATATTGATAAAGTGAAGACAGATTATAGTAGAAGATGACCTTTAGGCAGAGTTCTCTAGTACTCATCTCCACAGTATTTACCAGCTACTGTTTTAATGACTTCAAAATGTCTGAGAATCTCCCTTCAGCTGAGCTCAGCTTCCTGTAAATGGTTAGCCGTTTTGCTTGAGGTTTGGTTTTGGGGACCAAAATACTTTCCTGCAGACTAAGTCAATCATTAAGCACATGCCTTTTTAATTTTTAATCCTCTTTAATGCATAATCAAGGAAAGCAAGCCAATTTTCTTTTTCTGTTATATCATCAGAATTTACTGTTCTCTATGAAAAACCTCTACCTCCCAACTTATGTTACTCTTTGCTTTTCATGGTCAAAGTGTTTCCATGGTCAGAGCAAATAATACAAGAAAAAAAAGCTAGATAATCGTCCACACAAAGACCAGATAACAATACTAGGTAAAGAAAAGTGATGACTGGGGATATCAAAATATTTTGTCCTCTACTGAGTAACACTCATTACTATCCATGAAGATGACTTTGGGTATTGTGCTATCTCAAACAGTGAGTTCTCAGTTACGTAATAATGCACGTCAAAATTGCTTTTGATGAATGTAAATAAAAGTAGATTAGACGTTAACTCAGCAACCAAAAAACTCACGTGTTCCTTTAAAAATACAGCCAATGTTAAATGCATTATTCCTGTGCTAGGATTTCTGAAGGATGAATTATTTGGCTGCTTAGGATTATGTTGTACCAAAATATGGGCATCTTTAAAAGACCACAATGAGACACCTCAGTAAAAAATTTGATATTGTTGAATAAATTGCATTAGGAAATTGCTTTATTTTTAAATACTGGAAAATAGTAACATAAATCTAAAACGTACAGTTTGTCATCTCTCAAATTAGAAAGTGATATGTAATTATAATACACTAAAGGATGTCTCTGACACACTACTTACATCTTTTAGGGTAATGATATTTGGATGCTGTCCATAGCGCAATAGGATTTCAATCTCCTCTGTTGGATCTCTTTTACTCTTGTCAATGATCTATAAGAGCAAATAGACACATAGGCATAATTCTTTTTGTGAATATTATATAGTGTAACACTTTGGTGTGCTTACTAGCATAAACAGATAGGCAGTATTTATTGTTGTTGGTAAAGGGCATGGATTATAACCAAAAGAAAGTTTGTTAAATTGGAACAGCAAGGCAAAGCAAAAAAAGTAGGAAAACCACGGAAAAGTCTCTCAGTTGAAAACAATTTTGCAGAAGTGATCTGATCCCTCAGGCTGTAATAAATAATGCAAGGCTATTTAGTAGATAAGGCTTCAGTCACCCACCATTTAATAAAATAGGAAGTTCCTAATTTGACATGAAATAGTGGTTTGACGATGCTAATGAACTGATTTTCACAAAGCTAATCTCAAACAAATATTTAGTGCAGCAAGAGACAAAGCAGGCGAGTAAGGGAACCAAAAATAAGAAAAAGGAAAAATTTCGCAGAGTTAATTCAGACCAGCCTTCTATTATGAAAGTTCACTTGAATCTCTGGAGGCTTGCTATCAGGCTCTGAAGTTCTCCCTGTGCAAACAAGCAAAACATTATTTTGCCCTACTTAAAACGTATTCTTATTCTTTTCCTTTTTCTCCTCTCCTTCTGAACTGCAGAATTTCCTTTAAAGTCTTCTCCATGTCTGTCTTACCCCTTCTTCTTCTTGACATCCTAAGCCCTTACTGCTACCAGCACCATCTTAACACATTGGACACTGATCACTTTATTGTTTTTTTCATGATTCTTTGAGGAAAAAAGCCGCAACAGAGGCAGCAGAAAAGCAAGGCAATCCTCACTATAAATGTTATGGCTTAGAGAATTGAGTTATGCCAGTACTTTCTTCCAGTTTCAATAAATTATTTCAAATTGCAAGCACAGAAGTCAAATCTGTTCCTGGCCAGAACCAGAATAATGACAAGTATGTAACTACCAAATTGAAATTGGAGGGTTTCTAGTAGACAATCTGTGTACAAGGATGCAGCGAAATATAGTTTATCTTCGGATTTTACATATTTGAGTAGTAAACTGTTGAATAATTAAAACAGAGAACCGCCTCACAGAACAAGAATTTTTTTTTTTTTTGCGTTTAAAGTTTGCTAATCTACACTCCCACTTTCATAGTAACCATTCAGCTCCACAGTGTTATACAGAAAGACAAAAAGATAAACTTATCATTCCACCTCTGGGAAATCTACTGACTTCAACTAAGAATTTAATGCCTTCAAAAAGGTGCTAGAAAGCCCGATAGAGTAACATAAACCCAACATTAGAAACCTTGTTAAAAACCAGCAAGCAAAGACAGAGAATTGAAGTTTATTCTGGAAGGTATACCAGACTTAAGCACAGTTATGAACTCCTAGCTATCTGACAATTTATGAATCCACTTTGGAAGCAAAACCCCTATATATAACTATGCTTACATAAAAGGAATCAATAGCATTTAAAAAAAAATATGGAAAGTCATGTAAGCTTTTCATTGTACATTTCCTTCTAGACTCTGTCATGTAACTCTCATCAGTTTTACTTTAATTACATAGGTGTTTCAAAGACCCACCACCCAAACAAGCATATAGATAACAAAACCCATAGCAATTCTATATAAATATCTGCCAGTAAATATTCCATTTGGTCGATTAGTATAATTCACACTTGCATCTAAAATCTTTTTATACTAAAAAATTATCTTAATTTGCTCTGTTCTTTATGGCAAATAAATTGATTATGCCCAATATCTACGATGCTGAAACCTGAAAAGAGTTGGTGTGTTTTATAACAAATTACCTTCACAGCATATTCCATGTTTGAAGCTTTATGAATACATCTCTTGCAGATAGAGTAAGACCCAACTCCGATATCTTCCTTTACTTCATATCCATCAGTAAACTGAATGCTGTTCCTGTGCAACTGCTACCAAAATAACATTATCAATTAACGCATATTCTAAATATAACTGACTTTAACATTAAGTTTCTGAATTCCTAGTGATTTGCTTCAAATTTTAAACTGATGGCTGTACTAGGTCAAAGTGGTCTAAACAGCCGCTACCTTCTGTTTGATATTTGTATGAGATGAATTATGTATTAGACACATTGTAAATAATGCACACTGTATTTTAGAAACTGACAACATGATGTTTCTGGTTACTGATTTATTAATTTAAAGATAGAATCTCCCAAAGAAGATCGGAAGACAAGATAAAATAATGGTAAAATGGCATCACTGTTTCTATTATCCGAATAGATGAATGCCAGCTGGAAAATTCACACATACTGAAGAGAATCAGATTAACTGGAAATTGCATGGAATGGCAGTCAAACATCCTTTCACAGAAATAAAAAGCTGAAAGAAGGACAAGTGTTCACTCTTGTAAGGGGAGGAAATGGTGTTCTAGTATAAGGAGCTTGTGCAAAGGATGCAAACCATTTGCAGGAAACCATCTGGGTATCCTGCAGCACAGAAAAGAGGAAATAGGAGTGAGGAAGTGGCTGAGGGGCAGAGAGGAAAGGCAGCAGAGAAACAGACTTTTATAAGAGAAGGAAACCATATACAAAAAGAAAGAATTTCATCCACAAAACTGTGTGGGAAAGAAGGAGCAGAGAAAAGCTTGTAGAAACTTTTAAGAATGACTTCAGGACCAGAAGTCATTCTGACCCATATACCAAATCAGACAGCTTCTTTAGAATAAAAAAAAGGATCTAAACCCCCCTGAAATTTAATGTTTTATTATACATGAAACAGGTAATGTGTACAAACGAGCATGTTATAACTATTTTAGATGTAAGAGGATTAAAGAAATACAAGAGCTGTTTATGTTCTGAATAAACTGTTTTTTAAAAATTTTCTCAGACATTTGCAAAATATCCTTGCAGTGAAAATATAACAAACCCAATCATACAGTGTACCTTTTTATATCTACCTATACACCAATAAGAAGGTTTCAACACAATTAGATCACCATTTGGTTTTCATGACTCAGTCTTCCTCAGTAATTAGAATTATTAAAAGCAGAAAGAAGAGGAAGAAACATAATTTTTGCAGAGGTTTTCCAGTTTTCTTTCCTGTACATGCATCTGCCTTTTTCCCCACTGGCTGCAAACTCTCCAGTGCTGCAGCATGCTTTTAGAATTACCTCAGCCTCGTAAGGAGGGAAGGCATGCCTCTCCCCCATTCTAGCATGATGTCCACCTTTCTTGTCTTACATAGAAATTGTACCTAAGCAAAGCTTTGTTTTCCAAAAATAAGGAGTCCTGACAGCAATAGAATACATAAGAATAGCAACTGTATTAGGCTATCAAAAGTGACAACCTCACATTAATAAGGGAGACTGTACTGGAGTCATTCTAATACTGCTGAGAAGCCAAAGCTTGCTTGCATACTGTAACATTGAATTGCATGATACACTGAAATTAGTCACAAAATATCACAGATTAGCACATTAACTTAAAGTGGTTCAGGAGGGATGGAATATGTCCTGGCTCAGGGCTTCCATAACACACACCAGTCCAAAACATCCAGACACAATTCACATTTGTACTCCACTGCCTCTTAGTGCACCGTAGGAATCAAAAAATATTTTCATGCATAGGGGAGAAAGATCAAGATGTCTGTTATTCCCCTCCACCTTGTCTTTATGGCTTGATATTAAAGAGTCATTACAGTACAGATTGTAGGATGTTTTCATCTAAGGGTTGAAGCCTATTCACACCTGTAAACAGGTCCTACACCTCCAGAGGTTTTGTCTGGATAAAATAATCTGGTCTTTACTTTTCTTGTATAAAGCTGATAATGACTTTGTCATGGTGCTTCATTCTGTGATGAAGGAAACTATCCCTCTACCAAGAGACAGCAATATTGCTTTATTGAGGTTTGGGGTTTTTTTTTAAAGCAGATGTACTCACCTGGACAATTGAATGCACTCCAACTGTCTGCATTGCTTGGCTTTCATCATCTGATGCAATAGCTACAAAACTAAATCCCCGAAAAAGTTGATGTGCATTAGCACTAGGTGGGATACCAGGCGAATCTGAAAAACACATCATCTACTTACAAGCAGAGTTTTTAAAATGTAGAGATGAGATTATGTCTACTCTGAAGAGTAAATAAACTACAGCTTTATTCTATAAACTACATAAACATTTTCTGCAAATTTCAGTTTCTCTGAGGACCAAAATACAAATAATTACTGAATTGTTTTGCATACACCACCCAGAAACACAACTGATAATCAATGACTACAAAGATGACATTACTGTCAGACAATATTTTATTATACAAAAACCAGTACTTGGCAGAAAATATCTACATATAGCACTCAAATTTTGGTAACACCCTACATTTGTAAAGATGAAAATTTTATTATATTTTGAATGGATCAGTGTAAAACTATGCAGAGACAGACTGCACTGAAACAGCAACTTTGGCACCCAAAGTCTGAAACGAGTAAGTTTCTACATATACATAGTACATAGAGTCACCATCATGAATTAAATGAAGCCATAGAATATAGCCTTTAAAGAGATACAAACATGGATAAGCTTTTTGAATTGAAAAAATTAGATCATTTAGATAAGTACAATTGAACTTATATATATGTTTTGTTGCTGGAGATTACTTTATTTTTAACATAGGACAACTCAGTTGTCCCTCGTGATATATTTATGCCAAAGAGCACAAAAACTTTCATGAACTATGGAATACTTGTCTGTGAGCATTCAGTTAGCCTAGCAGCACCTGGAAGAACAAGACACTTTACATAAACTGAACAGGAACAAGGTTTCTAATTTTTGAATATGTAAATTGCTTAATTCTTCTCTTTTTACCTTTTGGAGTTTTTGCTGTAAACTCAGGGTCAAAATAAAACGTATCTTCAGGTCTGCCAGTTGCGGGTTTGAAAGGGGGATGAATTTCTCTCCTGTACAATTTCTGAGGAGAAGGCATAAGCCAGAGTGAATTAAAAAGTTATATGACACGACTGAACACGTAACTAAGAAATTTACTGAATTAATTTTGAATTAGATACTCACATTCCAATCTATTTTGGAAAAGAATGCATGCCTCTTAATTTCTTCAACTCCATCTGGACCTGCACCTTTTATAAGGAACAAAAATGTCTGTGAATTTTCTTCTTCTTGGTCAAAAGAATGACTAACAAAATTTCTTATTTATTCTGCATTATTTTTAGACATATGAGTAGCAGAAATGATAATATTTTGTTGATCATTAGAAGAGCAAACAGGCAAACTATGTTCTTACTTCAAAGCCTATTTTACACAAGAAACTGTAAACTTATTTAGTCAGTTTAATGATCATTGATGTTACCAATATCGTGATAAAATTTTAAATATTCCGCTAAACACTTTACCTAATCTGTTTGCTGGGTTTCTTTTGAAGAGCATTCGCAGAAGACTCTGTGCTTCGGGACTCAAGAACTGGGGCATGCCAAGTTTGGCCCTATAGAACAAAAATAATTAATAGCATACAAACATATTTAGGGAAGAACTAACTCTGCATTCCTCCTGTCCTTTGTCATTCAACAAATCCATATCAAACAAAACAGCATCACTGAGAAATTGCCTTCAGACATCAGAAACAGAGCAAAAGTGCTGTCAGTCATGTAAATGTGTAATTTCTATTTTTTTCCCCCCGTTTTGAGTAGTATAACATTTTCAGTAATGACTCAGGAACTGAAGTAGAGGAAGAGGTGGTAAAAAACGTAGAAAAGAATAGTTATTGGATAACAGTTTAGGAACGTGTAAATTTTTGTAATGTGTTTTGATCCACTTTTGAGTTCAGTTATTACTAAATGACAAACAAGCAAACCCTCTCCAACAGTAAGATAAAAGACATTTTAGAAGGTGTAAGAAAACCACCACAGTATGATATACACCAAGAACACCCAAGCAAAACAACAGGAAACCTAAGCTAGAAGATAGAAATTGAATTAAGGTAGGACAGATCTCGCACGATTAGCAGGTAAAAAAAAAAAAGAAAAAGATCACTCCTTTCCTTCTTTCTTTTTGCTCTCCCCCCTATCTGTTTCAAATACTACTTTCCAACTTGCCAGTCTTGAATTTTTAGATTTAAGTTTTTGTAGTTCTGTCATTTAATTTTGTTTTGTAATCTTCACAATATTTTTCTCCTCCCCATTTAATGTTGAGCCTCCATCCTCTCAATGTTATCAGGTCTCACTTTTTCTTATGGCCACAATAATAGTAAGGATGGATGTAATTCCCTCCTATCCATCTTTCATTCAACCTGTAGCTTGTATTTTTCTGTAACAATCCATGACACAGGCTTTCTCTGTTTCAAGTAGAAGATCTGTTTTGCCTTGTGTTCCAGCTATTTGTAGATGTCCACCTCCCCGTCACTTCAACAAGTGCATACATAGACATTGCCATTGATTAACTATTCATTAGTTTAAAACTTGAATTTACTAAGTTTTCCATTTCTTTCTGCATTAAAGAAGTCGGGGTGGTGGAATCTGAAAAACTTTGCCTTCTTTGCGCTCTTCAATAACATGCTACAGGCAGATCAAGACCACCAATCGAGCAGAACGGGCAGTGGGCCATCCAATGCTTCCCCAACTGCTGCGCACCACTAGCAGCTGAATTCTTATGCACTTTATATGCAGTGATTTCGTTGCATGTTCACTTGATGTCATTTCTGCTCCCAGCAAAGTATCAGAGAGCTACGCTGTAAGGAGGAAGCGAGGAACACATTGTCTGCAGAAGCACAATGGTATAATTTACCATGTTATTGAAGGACAAAGAACAGACAACTAAATACGATAGGATTGTGCTAGAGTGGGTGGAAATCTTTCTCCTATTATAATACAAAACAGCTCCAACAGTAGGATGCAGCCCTGGAGGTTCAGCATGAGAGGTCAACTGCTTAGAAAAAATCTAAACCCAGCCAAAAACATAACTGCAATTAATCTTATGGAGAATTGACTCAATTACCAGAAACAGAATATGTAGAAGAAATTCTAGAGGACTGGTATGTATGGCAGTCCACAGTGGAGTGAACTGGAGGCCCTTGTGCAAACCACAAAGATTAAAACTGTTGTTGCTCCCTTTCCATCATGAAGGAGCACCTTTCACAAAATCCTTTACTGGCTATGTGAGACAGCAGAAGAAAAGGGAATCACCAGGTCCTCAGAGGTCCTAGGTTACACAACTACATGAGTGACAGCAATTTTTTTCTGATGTTCCCGATGGACAAAGACAAAGGCATACCTCTTCAGTAAAGGAGAAAAGATGCTTTAAAAAGTTAACTTTATTGCTGCAAACTATGATTTCTTCAAATTGCAGAGTTTTTCAGTTTTAGGTAAAACACAAAAATAAACAAAAAACTTGTCTTGGTAATGTGAGAAATAAAAAGGCCAGGAAAACGTGTGTTGTAAGAAGAATACATTTTCTGTGGATTTTCAGGAACAGAAGGTAAGAAAAGCAATATTTCTTAAATAATACCCTATGAAAAGATTCATATGCACACCTGTCCATTTTAAACAGCTTTATGAAAAATTTAAGGAGAAATATAGTACATTTACTAGTATACAGAAAATAAAAAGAAAACATACTGCCATTCTTATGGGGCCAGACAAAAAATGTGAACTTATCAGAAAAGACTTTAAAATATTTTGGTTTTCAGCTGTTCATATAAATTTATTTTGCTGTTGGTAATATGTACGTAATAATCACAAGTGCACAGAACATTAAAACAGGTAAAAATTCTTTACTTCATCCCACATTTTTTGTGCAGCTCTCAAACTAGTAACAATTACAACAACTAGAAGGTGAGAAAAAAAAGAAGTTGGAAAGGGAATTAGAGATACATGCTCAGATGAAATCTGGAAGTAGTTATGAAAGTCAAGGAGGGTATTCTACATGGCAGCTAAATACGGAAGATTTTTGTAGCAACAGTGGAAATACTGCTGAGGAACAGAGTGGAGTCACATGCAGGCAGAGAAAAGAAGAGAAAGATGTGGCTTGTGAGACATGGATGGAAAAAATGCATGGCTCCTGAAATAAGTGAGAGTGCAGCAGAACTATCTCAGACTAGCTTCTTGTAAATAGGAGGTGGTCAGAAGGAGTTTACGCTTGCTGTGAACAGATAGAACCTTTTAGTTAAAGACATTCAATAATCACAACATGAAGATTTGAATTGGCATGGTGTTGAGGCAGCAGAAGAAATTAGCACCACTAAATACATTTGCAAATATAAGATGAGGAAGAAAAACAAGGGCAGAGAATAACGTAACATGTATGCATTATGAAAGCAAAAGCAAGAAAAAGAATGAGTTTATGTTTTCTAGCGGTTTTCACCTTCTAATTACTTAGAAAAAAATATGAAAGAATTTCATATATTTACTTTTCAAAATAGGCTGTTGGTGCAAAAGAAATGCTGGCTTTGATATATCAGTAGACAAGTGGTAACGGGACTAAGAATAATGATAAACAATGAAACAGAAAACAAATGAGATAGCTAAAATGGTCTTATGAGCTTCCATGGAAAAAAAATGGTATTAGTAAAAAATGGCTGGAAACAGAGAAGTGAAACTATGACATGAGGAAACAGAATTGTTTGCACAGCATTAGGCTACAGTCCCAAAAGCGGGACAATTATGTCACAGGTTTTATTACTTCAGAGAATATATGGGGGATCAGCAAGGAAAAAAAAAAGCAGGCCTTCATTAGCAAACCCAAGAATGTTAACTGCATGAAGGAAAGCATTTTCCACAATATAGCTAATGCAAAATCTATACTGGAAATAGCAAAGGGGAAAATTGGAGCTTGGGCAAGTCATACGAGAATACATAAGGGAGGATGCACTTTAGCAAATAGGGGAAGTATCCGGGAAGCAAGTTGTTGGCAGCACCAGTAATATAAAGAAGTTGGGTAAGGAGCTGGTGAGAGAGAGAAGGATAAAGAGAGAAAATACTTTCTCAAAAAAAAAAAAAAAAATTAAACCAAAAAACAACAAGGAAAGATGCACAGGTTATCAAAAAGGATAAGAAAGTTAAAAATACTATGGAAATAAGATGGGAAAGATCATATGCTTGGAGAAGTTATTATTACAGATTAAGGAGCTGCTATGAAATTCTTTGTACCTGGTGTGGGGGAGGAATAGAAAGGCAAATTAGATAGGCGGCAAAGGGAATTAATAGTATGGAATAGGGAGTGAGGATTTACAAGTACCTTTGGAAATGAGGGAAGAGTAGAAATTAGATATTGCAGCCCGGAGGGCATCCCTGTAGAATACCTGATGAGATATATAAATAAGAGTGTACTCACTTGAGAATCATAGTCATGGTTTCTTTTCTGTCTTTCCCTTGGAAAGGTAGAGTACCAGTGAGCATTTCAAACTGTATAGAGTAAAACTTTCATCAATTACATTACCTGGACAAAACCTAATTTTTGACAAAACTACTTAGCATCTTAACCTTCCAAAATTCATGCATGTTAACAACCAAGTCTGTGCAAAACAACTTCTCATTGTACAATTTAAATTACTATGAACATAGAGCAGCCTTTGCCATTTTTAAAGCTGCAAAATATTTTCCTATATTGATACCTTGCTTTGCATGCTTTTACCTGAGCAGTTTAGACTAGGCTATAATGTTCTGTGTTCCAGTTCCACCTAAAAAGTTTATTCTTGGAAGACTTGATCTATAAAACTGTATTTTAATTTTCAAAAGGGTGGGGGGTAGGGAAAAAGATTCCACTTTCAAAAGTTAGTGACGATTTCTCCTCATGCAGAGAAATTAAAAAAGGTCAAAATTTTTAAAATTGGCTTGTACATAGCCTTCATTGGAAAGAGGAAAAGGGTTAGTTGATTGACAAAGACATGCATGATGAAGAGTGGTTACTGTATGCATACAGTGGAAATAAAGCCTGAAGGAACACATAAGAGCTACACAGTACGTGCATGCACATTCTACAGTGCCTGGTAGTAGGCAACAGACACTGTTAAAATACTGATTTGTTCTGAAAGTGACTGAGTAAAAATAGATAAATATAAAGGCACTTCTGTTGAGCTGCAATATGCTGCAGGGATATCAGATCTAAGTGAGGTACTGAAAGCAGTCTGGCAGCAGTCACGGCAGCCAACACTGAGGGAGATTTTCCGTTTAGGAATTGCAAAACAATTCAGTTTAATGAAATTTTATGGCATATACTTAAAGCCTTCAAAATCAAAATAATTATATAAGGAACCCTCTGAACAGCTTATGCAAACTTAAGTCATCCTGAACACAAGGTATCCTCTATTCCTCTCTTTTCTGGTATGACCCAAACATGCAGGCTTCTAAGCATTATAAAAGTACATGGATAACTGAAGTGATTAATGTGTGACGGTAGTATTCTTAGATCTACAATAAGACCATGAAGTTGCACTAAGAGCATTCTTTAAAACCCCTTTTTATTAAAATAGAAGTTTAAATTTTTTACTACCCTCTGCTATAAACTCTTCACTACTGTTAGATACTTTTTACTCTAAATATTATTTTTTACATATATACTTAAAATTTTAAATGTAAGTCTAATATAATGCCAACATGAAAATACCCTACTTTTAACTTTAACATTTCTTAAGACAACTGTCAGGAAGATGTGAGAAGCATAAGCCAAAACTATATATATATAAAAAAAAAAATCATCTTTTGTTTGTTTATACTTTAGAATGATCTTCACAAACTGCACTTGCAAAAAAAAAAAACTCTTTTAAAGGTAAATTTGTAGTGCTGCATGCTTTGCTTACACTTGCTTGAAATGAAAAGCTTTTTTAGCAAGCTCCTACTTGTCACAAACATACACACTTGTATTAACAACTCAGCATGTGTGTTCTTTGTCCCCCCCCCAACCTACTATATTCCAACATCAATAGGCCAATAGTACTTTAAGAATAAGCCAACATTGGCCTTCCCTAGTTATCATTTTTATTTCAGCAGGGGAGTACCTCAACAAATACATAATGCTTCTGAAAACTTTTAATCAATGTTTTGAGATGTCTGGCATCCCTTAAAACAATCACTGTTTGAAAGGACAAATTGGAGTATACTTCCCAAGGATGGTTCAAATATACCTAAGTGTCTAGCAGCAGGAGAAAAGAGGTCAAATGATTTGTTGAGATATCTTTCTAGTCTCCGTTTCTATAATTTCTGTTCCATCTAGATACTGTGTACTCATATCACACCAACAACCACTTGAATTCTCAACCAACAGATTCTTATTAGGAATGATTTAAGAGTGGATACATACAGATTTCCTAGGAAAATTACCATGCAAACTAGAAATGAAAACAAAAATATGTCTTAGAGAGAACTGCACTGTACTTCACATACTACTTTAGATAATTTGCTCTTTAAGTTCATATTTTTGTATTCAAAGTAGAAGCCAGAGCGTTTAAAATGCAGTGCACTTAGACTGTGAAAGCTACACTAGTCACGTCCAACATCTTTCAGCAATTTTCAGTTTTAACATATGCACTTTATACGCATGAAATTATGTTTTCCAGCTTTATAAAGTAAAGCTGAAGTTTAACTATGTTTGCATTATCAACAACAAATATTCTGCAACTACGCTGTAATTAACCTTTAATTGACTGTGTTCTTGTTGATAAAATGTTCAGTTGTGAGAGGGCATGTGTGTGTGTGTCCTTGTCTGTCTGGAAAGAGTTTAGTTATCGGGTGCTACTTTTACATAGTCAGTTTTCAGNACTACGCTGTAATTAACCTTTAATTGACTGTGTTCTTATTGATAAAATGTTCAGTTGTGAGAGGGCGTGTGTGTGTGTGTGTCCTTGTCTGTCTGGAGAGAGTTTAGTTATCGGGTGCTACTTTTACATAGTCAGTTTTCAGATCACAACAGCATTCTAGATGATTAAAAGGTGATATAATGACTTATTTTCAGACACGAGCCCTTCTCGTACTACAAAGCACACACGTTAGTTGTACTGTTACAGTCATATGTAGCAGAAGCAGTAAGAAACAAAAACATTTCCTTTAAAAAATAGAATTATTTAATCTTTATGTCAAAAATGCACACAAAGATTATAAATATTAAAAGCCATTCAGCGTTCCTAAAATACCAAACATGATCTATTTTTCTTTTCCAAAGCCATATTTGATACACACATCATTTCCACCAACCCTGCAACTTCACAGAAGTCAACTCTTTGCAGAAACACCATAAGCAACTCAGCAACTATATCCCATATCAGCTCAGTGTCATTTAGATTTTGATGTGCAAGAGTACCAGCTGTCATTATTCCACTAAGTTGTAATTACACTGGAGACTAACTAGAAAGTTACCCCTCATTTTCTCCCACTTAAGAATAAATTCAAATTTAAGATTTAGATCTAAATTTCTTCCCCACCTTAGAAGAGACATTATTATTCCTGTATACTTTAGTATTCCTATTAGTTTCCGTAACGTTCAAACTACAATAGATGCGTAATATTTCAATTCAACAATAACAAAAATATGGCATATTGTTGGCGTTGATATGAAACCTAGTCCATGTTCTTGATCCAAACTCTGTGGTATTGTCATTAATTTCATATAATTTAAGCTTTTTTAGTAGTTAGAATTCACTTAAAGCTCACCTTACAGTTTAATGTTTGATTTGTTTCACCAAACCTTGCAAAGCACAGTTTTGCTACTATTTACATTTACCAGAAACCTACCATTAAAACACCAAAAGACCACCAGTCTGCACTCTGTGTATGGCCTCGTCTATTAACGACTTCTGGTGCCATATATTCCACTGTTCCACAGAAGGAGTAGGCTTTTTTTTCATGGTCAATTGACTCCTTACTTAAGCCAAAATCTGGAATAAAAAAAGAATAGTTCTAAATGGGTGTTTTGTTGTTTTTGGTTTTGTTTTAAATCACTCATGGTTAATACTTTCATCATAATGTGAAATGTGGTGCTTATATCATTTGTACATATACCCAAATACACATATGGGAATTGCAGACTTCTCCTCCCATCCCTGTATTACCACAGGTCCATAACATCAGTTATACTTGTAAAGCATGTATCTTTTTTATATATTTATATATTTCATTTATTTCAAACTAATTACACTATTTGCTCCACAGCAGAATTACCTACCAGTTAAAATTACTTACTTTACCATACTGCTTTACCAAAAAAAGAAAATGCAAAGATTTTATTATGAACAGAAAAGATCCAGGTGTTGCAATTTCCCTTTATTCACCTGTCAATTTGATATGTCCTTCCTCATCAAGCAGGATGCTAAAAAACAATAAAAAGAATAAAATAAAACTAAAATATCTTTTAATGGTTGTTTCAGACAGTGTACTGACAACATTTATGAATAAACAGAACAGCATACACAAAGACCAGCAGGATTGAACGTGCATGAAAATGAATCATTAGCAAATACTTTGAAACTACACATTTTCTTTTCCTTCAATTCTTCCTTTTAAAGATTATGAAACATAATCAGCATATCAGAGTTTTATTTAACTATCTGGTTAATTTCAGGATGGTATGTAGTAACATTTATCTTGAACTTTCAGCTTTGGCCATCTGCAGCATGTGTCCTCACAGTTGTTAAAAACAGAGACAGTTCTATTTATCTTAAACTTAGCAAGACATGTTAATACAATGTATGTTTGCATATGTATACAAAATGGGTATTCCTTTGTAATTACTGTTTCAAAGGGTGTTGAACACTTCAAATGACATCAAGTAATAAATATTCTCATATTGTACCACGGGCCCTATACTTAGAGCAGGCCTTGTGCTTTCGCCTGTTTATTTCAATCACAAAAAAGGCCACACTTCTCTGAGATGCCAACTACCCTTAACCACTACTGAATATAATTGCAATTCAAAGCATGCAAAATATTCGAGAACTGGACTCTGTAACACCACCTACACAGCGGACTTAGTTCTTCCAGCTTCTCCTGTGGGAAGCTGTGTTTCATCCTGGGGATGAGACATGACCCAGGCACACGCTACTTGTCCATCTCCCCTACTCTTCCCTTTTCCTCCTTGCAGTTTCCATGGTGGGAAACAGCCCCATAGTATACACACAGCCTCTAAGAGTTACTACTATCTCATCCATAACTTGCAAGTGATTTCAACCTTTGACAGTTTTTTTTTTTTTAATCAGATATACTCAAGGCTTAAAACCAAGGTTTTTCAAAAGGTACACTTTTTTTTTTTTTAAATACTATGTTTGAGGCAGTAGTTATTTAATCTTCTGACAATTACTATTTCGTTCTTTTCCTCTTGGAAGTAAATGTTAGCAAAATAACTAAAGTTCTCTTGCCTTGCTTTTTAAAGATCTTTTTCCACTTGGTAAGCTTATTTTTCCTCACTTCAGAATTACTTAACAGAACACTCTCAAAGTTTAAACGTAATTCATTCCCTGTTCACTTGTAAGTGCAATCCCATGCCAAAAGGCTCCACATTTCTGACCTGAGTATGAATCTTTCTCTTCTCATTAGTCAGGGCTAAACATTTTTAAACTTGTGTCTTTTTTCCAGGAGATGAACAGAAGAACAAGCTATTCTAATGCAAGTTCCCCGTAACAGCCACATTTTGTAATACTTATTACTCATTTTTGCTCTTTTCTATTAATATTTTACATGAGAGTTATCTCACACAGACTGTTCAGGTTCTCCATATAGACATAACAGAGAAGTGGGATCACCAAGGACATCAGGACTTCAGAGTTGTTATAGATTTCCTTGCAATGAGGCAGAGTACGTAAACTATCTGATTAAGCACATCAGAGGAAGATGCACACATTATATTGTCACTTAGATCCCTCTCCAGGTAGAGAGTAACACTACAGCATACACTTATATCTGAAAGGTTCAAATGTTCCAGATGATTGCACTGACATTTTCTTCTTTACATCTTCTAAAACTAAAAAATTACTGGAGGAAAGACAAACAGGAGACAGAATTCAGTCATTTGAATGAAGCATGGATGACTAACATATTGAGACACACCACCATACTAGAATTGTAACTTCAAGCTTATTTTAAGTTTTCAGTGTAATTATGTGATTGTCAATACTTTAAATAAAGCCTGTGACTTACTATTTTCATATTTTACTTTAAAATTTAAACTCCATTCTGCTCTTACTGCAATGGGTTTTAAAAAATCAGCATTGGAAAAGATGTTTGGTGTTAGGCTTTCAAATGCAAAGATACATTCAACTGCAACTTTATATCATGCGTTTGTTCTAAGTTTATCTCTGGTGCAGAAATTCTATAACAACCACAAAACCAAAAAGCCAATAAGACCTCTTCTCCATTGTACACACTAAAACACCTGGAAAATGAAAGGTAGGAATATTTCATACAGCCTTTACTTAAAGTAACATGGATTATAGTACTTGGCATATCACTGTGAAACTAGATGCCCACGTTCGAGTGGAAATGAAATCCAACCTTTTTAATTAAGATAGCCCACAAGCTTCCCCACCTCCCTCCCTGTTCAGTTTATATAGTAAGTTACTGAAGTATAACAGCTGGAAAGATAAGTGCATACGCAGAAGCACTATAGAAATCAAATTAGTATACTGCATTTGCCGCAAAGGAGTCTTACTTTTCTGGTTTCAGGTCCCGGTATATTATTCCAAGGCTATGTAGATGGTCTAAAGCAAGTGCCAATTCTGCCAGGTAAAATTTAACATCGTCTTCTGTGAACATCACCTGAAAAAGCAAAACAACAATTTTACATGTAAAATCTGTAAAATGTACACCAGTACCAACTAAACAATGTTTTGCAGAACAGTTCTTCATAATACTTGAATTCATTTCCATACAAAACCCGAGAAATTAAAATTCCTTGGTTAGACAAACCCAAGGATTTTATAATCAATTCTATTTCACAGTACATACTTGAAAAAGTACTTCTGAAGCCAATATCGTATTATTCTTTCTGCAAAACTGACGTTATGTGCTTCTGATTATCCAAGAGAACAGACACATTGCAGTGGGACTGAAAAATTTTGGGAAGCATTTGAACAATATGACCATCTCTTTACTGGATGTGACCATTTCATTTCCAGACAACAAATGGGCTAAAGAAGTCCAAATGCCTGAATTTTGTCTACAAAGTCAGAGAGACAAGAAAAGCATATGTATCTCATTTTTGAGGAGATTGTTTCTTAAGTACTATGTTACTTAAGAAGTAAGTAACTACTAGTTATTTATAATAACTACTAGTTATTAACTACTTAAATAAGTACTACTAACTTACTAACTAAGAAGTTACAGTGATGGTAAAAACCCCAAGATGCAGCCTGAGATGTAACTGCAGAAAAGGTAGATCGAAGAGTAAACTAAGGAAATAGCCTATGTAAAAGCACAGGTTAGGTCTCAGATAGCAATCCCACATTTTCTGTTAGGAAGATAAAGTAATCCCTGTTTAGATTCAATGAAATGAACATGTTGTCCCAATTATATTAACAACTGTCGTGGATCCACTGACAGAAAACATTACAATTAAGCTTTTCTGAGAATTTAGGAAAAGATAAAAATAAAAAAAAAAATCCTGCATGACTTGATTCTACCTTAGTTACTACTCTGAGTCTTTTTGTTTGTTTGTTTGTTTAAAGAATTTAAGACTAACATCTTTAGATACAGCATACGGACCTGGAAAAAACCCCCCACAAAATGGCAATGGGGAGCACAGATGAACATTATTTTTCGCAAGAGTCAATAATGGAGAGTACCATATATTTTCCCTTTAGCAGTTTAAAGGGAGAAAGTGATAGCAAAGCTTGTACAAAAGGTTGTTACTGATGTTACTTCTACAAAAGAGCCAATATTTAGTACAGGCACATTCAAGAAGGGAAACCTCTATAAGAAACATTTAAAAGCTCAAATAATGAAAGATCCCATGAGGATGATAATACACCCACACTATGTTCTTTAAAAACATTGCGTGGAATTCAGCTCTCCTAACCTTAAACATCTGCAGTGTAGACATCTAGCTCTGAATTAATCATTTTTCTCTTTGTAGTCAATGGGGAAAAAACAGGAACTTTTAGGCTGCAGTTTACCTGATCTATTTTAAAAATCACATGAATTGATAGGAGGATGACATTAATTGCATCCAGCATGCCCATTTCACTCCATCAGTTATGAACAATTAGCTTAGATTCAGGCACCTATAGTGAATATTTCTTATCTAGCCATATTAAATGTTTTAAAATTTGAGTGGCTCAAGATGAAAAAGTCATCAGCAGGATAGCAATATACATTCTTTCTTGTGAATCAAGAAAGAACTATGGATTTTAAGAAAAAAGTATCTCAATTTTAGAGTACTAATAACTTTCTACTTATCTGTGGTAAAACAAACTAAAAGAAGCATCTTGAAACAGATGGCTTCAATGAATTAAATGTAATAATTTATATGGTCTGCACAGAAATGATGATATATCTATACACAAAATGCATTGCATTCTACTCTGCTTTTAATAACCATATGGCTTTGTAGTGGTGACCCAACTGTTCCGGATACTCTGTAGCAAGGGAAAAAGGAAGGCAGCTACAATTACAAGTTCTGGGTACCAGATATACGTTGGATATATTTACATTTCTATCCTACTACATATTTGTTGGAAGTTTTTGCACGAGTGATGCAAAATAAAATTCTTATATACGAAACGTTCACATTTACTTTAGGAGTTATAATCAAATTAATTTGAGGTAATAAAACCTTTCAAAGTTGTTATTTCACATATCTACCCAGAGTTATTACCCAGCATGACAAAGGCAAAGCATTCATGTTTGGAAAATTATGAAAATAAGTGGAATACAATTCTTGCTTTTTTTATATTTATAAATAATTTTGTGTTCATATGTAAGTAAAAAAGAAAATCTGACACTAAACCCTGGATATTAAAACCAGACACCAATCACTTCATTTGAATACAAATACTTTACATAAATCCACGCTCTGAGACACATCTTTAAACATCATAGCAATAGAAGAAAATTTTGCAAGGTGTAAAAAGCAGCACAGAAAGACTGCTTCTCTAAGCCTTTTTTCAGAAACAATGTAAATTACCAACAGCATTTTCATAGAGTGACTACTTTGTGCAAAAAAATCCAAGCAAACGAAAAACTTAGCTGGTTAAAAAAGACAGACAAAATTTTATTAATGAAAACCAAATTTAAAAAGAACAACTCTCCTAATATAGACAATTTATAGTCAAATTTTATCAATAGACAATTTTCAAATTAAAAGTTTACCTCTTTGGATAAACGTGTAAACAAGTCTCCTCCCCTGAGAAAATCCAAAATAAGATATAGCTTCCCTTCTGTTTGAAAAGCTGAAAAGATCAATTAAAAAAATTAAACATCATCTAATTTTACCCATGATCAGAAGAATAACACACCTAATAATTCATCCTTTTTTTCATTATCAAAATCAATTATTCTTCTTTCTCCTTTGTGGAAAAATTATTTAAACGAATTAAGTAACGGTTCCTCCATCACAGATCAGGTAACTCTTATGCCATGTGAAAACAAAGCAAGTCACCAATGGAATTTCTAAAAAAATAAACTACACTTAGATTAGTCAGCATTTCATTCCAGATTTTGGAAGTAAAAAGCCTAGATTTGCAAATTAACAACTAATGCATGTATTCTAAAACCTCTGGAAACTCAGCTTAACAAGGAGATCTCGTCTAGTTTGCAAAAGAGTGACAAGTAAAACAGTGAAATCTACATTATTTAAGCCACATCAGAGTGATAGAGATCTGAGGTTTGAACTATAGGAAGACTGGATCCTAAATAAAAACATGAACTGACAAAAATGAGCAACAGAATCTATTCTCTATCTTTTTTCAGTTTACTTTCTGCATGGTATGTTAAAAAGAATACTGATTTCCTCCTCAGCTCCACATGAATAATTTTTTATGACTGTCCATACAATTAAAATTAAAAGGCATATTCCCACCAATTTTGATACAACTGGAAGTAATGCCATTGCATATGTTTTCTATAGAGTAGATAAAGCAAGGATAAGAAATAATTAAAAAAAGTGAATGACATATACAAAAGAGGTAAGAGGTTTTGGAAAAGAATGGCTAGACATAAACAGATAACTGCTTTTTAATAAAGCAAAGGGCTACAAAACTCTCAGTCTTATGAAGATATAACACTGTGCATGAAGTTATCCACGTGCTTACTTTGCATGAGAATTACTACACAGCGTCTTTGCACGATCAGGATTTAGACAGGACACTAATTTTCTATGGTTCTCTGGACCACAAAGCAAATATTAGGTACTATCTTGACAAGCACCCATTTTTAGGATATATAAACATGAATTTTTCTGCAACTCACCATAATGTAACTTGACAATGAACGGGTGGTTAACTTCTACTAGGATATCACGTTCCATTTTTGTCCGAACCCGATCTCGAACTACAACAGAACATGAGCAAGATTTAAAATAATAATAAAAAAGAATTTACATTGTGAATCAGTATTTCTCCAACATTTCCTGATGTACTTCACATTGTATTCTGTAGTATTACAATTGTCTGCAGGTCACTACACAGAAGATACTTGAGAGAGAATTTATTTCACAGTGCAGAGTTTTCTGATAAATCTCTTTATGCATTTCAATTTCCTTCAGTTTCTGCTATTTGCAAAATATTGGGTAAATAAATTTAACAAAAGCACAAAAGAAAACAACCACCCTTCAGTCTGCCCTGTACTTAGCTAACCTTTTAAACAGCAGAGCAAAACTGCCACAGCCATAGCCATTTTCTCTACTGTTGAAAAGTAGGGAGAATTAAAGTTTAGCAAAACAAACTCATAAATACAATTATACTATCATAAAGATGCTTATATCGGTTTAACTCACCAAAATAACTTGCACTATTAAGGTATTAAGTACCTTCACAATTTGGAAGGGGTTTTTTTTATTTCCTTTCTTTATTATGAACTTAAAATAAAAAGAATATCCACTTAATGTAGTGTGTACTTCAGACAATCTTTCTGATTTTAAAAAGGTTTAAAGAGAGTAAAGATGTGCATGGAGGACTACATTAGAAGTGGTTACTGCTCAGGCTGCCTGTGCTGTCCCACTGTGGTGGCTCAGAATGGAACATGCATGTGGTCCTATATAGATTAAAGTAACTGAGGACCAGGTGCAGATGCCCTGCATACAGGGCTGGCAATCCATGCAGACGGGCAGGGCAGTCAGCTGAGCACAGCACCTGCTCCAGCTGTCCTGGGCAACTCCCCTGCCACTCCAGTCAGTGCCTGGTTCCCATCCGAAGCTCCAAATCCGCCAGGACACAGACAAAATTCAGAACTCTTACAGATGACAGCTAGCAAAGTTTGCTACAGTGATTTAAGATGTTGCATTTCTCTTTTCCCTTATTCTACATTTTGTTACTGCCCCTTTCCCAAATCTTACAACTTCTTGAAGGAAAAGCCCCACAGCAATGAAGTCCNGTAAGATGTTGCATTTCTCTTTTCCCTTAGTCTACATTTTGTTACTGCCCCTTTCCCAGATCTTACAACTTCTTGAAGGAAAAGCCCCACAGCAATGAAGTCCAATCCAAAGTTTAAGTTGCTGGCATTCCTTGTACAGTCAACAAGCCAGAGTTCTCAGTTATTAAAACATAACAAGGCAGGAAAAAAAAACCAAAATCAAGAAGCAAAAGGGTCTTTTAGAAGTTTAGATATCTTTTCCCAGAAACGGGCACTTACAATAATACAGGTAATTGTGGAATAAAGTTATATAGACACATTTTCATGAATAAACAAAGATATCAAGTTTCCACCTCCCTGCAGAACAGATTCCTAAAAATGGTGAGCACTTATTTCATGTGCTTCCAAACACAGAGCAAACATCACATTTGAATTTTGACCTTTACATCTAAAGCCATGAAAATGTCACAAGATAATTATGCGATTTCACTGTTCCAAGGGTTCATGTGAATTACAAAACTGAAATTCAGAATATTCTTTTTTTAGGCAGATTCAGCTGAGACAAAAATTCAAGACTTAAGTGCCTATAGCTACGCAACAATTACATGGAAAAAACCTTATTTCTGAAAAGCTAGAGAAAGTCCAGATTTACAAAATCTCAATCAAAAAAAGTATAAGGAACTGAGCTCATTTCAGACATCAGTATTAGCCATTAAAAATCTGACTTTTGTGGTCTATAGTATCCATATGTGTACTGCTGGAAGTACTGATTTTTCTTAAACATTTGACGGCAGACTTTCTAGCAATGGTTTGGCCCTGTTTCCCTCTCTCCCCATCATAAACAGGCACTGAAAGATGATACCTTCGATCAGAGCGTATTAATAAACTAGTCTCCGCACTGAACAAAGTTGTATGTGTATATTCTTGGATTTGCTCTAAACATTAAAAGGTTGGACTCTGTAGTTACATCAACGTGTTCTGGCTAATATAATTTCATTCCTATGAAAATATTCTCTTTAAATTTGATTTGTGAATCATGCACACCGCTTTCAATTAAGAAGCGGTCTTAAAGGGTATTTTCACCTTTAATTTTAGAATACAAACATAGCTTTATGAAATAGATTTGAAAGAGCTAAAGAACCTTAGGCAAATCAAATAATACAGTGTATTTAAAATTACAATATTCGATCTCAAAAAATGTTGCAATTATGGAAAAAAAAAATAATTTCAGTTAATTTCATATTAAGATTTCAACAGTAACCTTTATTTGCTTGCTACTCCACTCTTCCTAAAACATGAATCACAACCAAAAGACACTCAAAAGCATCTGAAAATTCAGATACAAAGTGTTGAAAAGTGAGGCACCCTCCTGCTAGTGTCACCTTTCTGCTCAAGCCTTTTACGTCCTTGAATTCTTAGTGCCCATGAGTCTCCCTTTCCAAACAAAAGTCAAGCTTCCAATTTCAGTATTTATCAGTCTCTGCCATCTGTAGGCAAAACTAGATCCACAGCTTGAACTGTGATTTTTACACATAAGGTTAAACCACAATCAAAAGGTGATGGAAAGAAGCCCTCAAACGCCTTGAAAAAGCAACTGGTGAACGACCTTTGACTCCAGTTCTGAGCTATTAACAGGCTGGAGAATGAAAGGCTATTGAGGATAAAAGGTACCTTAAATGAGTGGAAATAAATTTCAGAAAAATAGGAAGTAAATAATGAGAATAACACGTGCCACAAAACAGAGGAATCACAATATAGGAAACTGTTCAAAAACACTTACACCCTCTGTAATCATTTTAAGTGAAATATAATGAGATTTGTGAGACAGATATTCAGCACTAGATCTTAAGCAGAAAACAAAAAAAGCAGGTTCAACATTTTAGCAGAAGTTCACAATTCAATGTGGTTTTGTTCCCTCCATCATTTAATGAATGTTTTCAGATGAAAGTGTATGTTAAAATTGCAAATCAATATAATAATCAGTAACAAGTCAAGTACTACAAGTTATTGGATCTATCCCAAAATTATCATTGCAATTTCAGTGCAGTCATGAGATAGAAGAACTACAAATAGAAGTATTAAACAATGGCATAAAGCAACAAATACACACTCTGGTTAAGGGATTAATGTGAAAGATCAATTTAATTTTAATCTATAGTAAAAAAATGCATTATTTTTTTTTCTTATGCAATTCTACAAGACAGAATTGAGATTGTTCAGGTTTGAACTTATTTTGTTATTGATACCATTCAAGACCAAAACCACCCAAGAAAAAAAGAAACATTTTAAAACTCACTTTTGCTGAAGTAACTTAGATGATTAACTTAAGATTTTATCAAATATATCCTACATCTAGAACAAGAGCCAAAAGTTTTGGGAAAATGTACTGTATACTTCCGGTTTAAAGAAAGATTTAAACTCCTGTGCTTAGAACTTTTAGTCTAAAACAGCTGATATAATGCACTTTAAAGTATCATGACCTAAATATAAACTGTGCAAAAGGCATTAACTGTATCCTTGGTGATACACAGCAAATGAAAAAAGGAAGGATATTAAGTTTCAAATAACAGCTCAGGAGCAAGTCAGGTGGCAGATGTAACACAACTACTCTATTAAACCACCATCACCTAACGAACTTACCATGGTAAGGAACCCACTTTCCCCTATAACTAACAATATAGTACTGTTGTTTACTTAATTCTTCTGGGTTTACAATACAAGGCAGTGTATTCTGCTATTTGTTGTTTGATAGAAGAAAGTTCTAAAATACAATCTGCAGAACAGCATGTGAGTAAAGATTAAGTTTTGGTATAATGTTCCCGATTTCTCTTTTTTTCCTTTTCTCTCTAAACAATGCTTACCTTTCAAGGTGGCCTTTTTCAATACCTTCATTGCATAAAGCTGTCTAGCATCCGATCCTGAGATCTTTTTGACAAGGAAGACCTGTATTGAAAATTAAAAAGAATTCTTAAAGGAAAATAAAGGCAAGTCAGATCAATATACTTTGCTATGAAATTCAAGTAGACAGTATTATTTCAACTTCATTATTCCTCCCAATACTATTATTAGCTTCTTTGACAGTTTTAGATTCTGCAAAGCCAAACAAAAATTTCCTTGCAATTTTTCCTACTATTCCCTCATTTCATAATCTAAAGCTTCATTCAAGACAAACAGTCTGCCAAATTCATGTTGGTTTAACTTAATTGATTTCAGTGAATAAAAGAAAGGATGATTTTGGATTCTCTGAGAACTTGAGACAATTTGAAACACAAAATTCAGCTTTTTAATATTAATCTCTAAATAGTTTTGTCTTATTAAAATTCATAATATGGCATAGCAAGAGCGCTAATAAAAATCATTGTCAGATATGAAAATAGATGTGTGTAGAAAAGTTGATCCAGAAAACTATATGAATCAATGCATAACAAAATAATTTTTTAAAAACTAACCTATAAAATTATAAGAAGCAACCTCTTGTGTCGCAAACCCACACTTTTTTGTGACATACTTTGGTTGAGTTTTGCACGTACCAATAAACTACAACCAGCCTCAATTAAAGTGTGTTTCATTTCCTTCTTTAGTGTAATAGGATTTCTTGAGTGGGATTTTTTTTTTTTAATACCTTTAATACAAAATGAATTCCAGTAGAGCCAAATTTTAGATTTAGAAACGAAGAAGAAAAAAATAGACCTGACACAGGTTTTCTGGTTATTTATGAAAAACCACAGAGACATATTGTGGTATATGAGAAAGTTAAGCACGTTATACGAAATTAGGTTTTGTATCCAATTCTCACTTGTGTTAACATAATTTTGCCTTATACAGACATTATCAGAACATCATCAAGAGACATTGTAAAGCATGCAGATTAGTCTTTTTAAACTGAATGAGAAGGAGTGACATCTTCCCAAATTATTAGAAAAAAGGGATTAATGGTTTTGTACTAATAATCCTTTTTGCATAAAAGCTAAAACAATTGAGGGCAAGATTGGCATTTTTACAATACTTTGAGTCAGCTAGACAGTTAATTACTTTTGCATTTTCAAAACCTGCCTTCCCCCAGCAGTTGTAGCATTAAATTAGTAATATCAATAAGATAAAAGACGTTGTTGAAATGACCATTTATTACCTTACATTTCCTTGCCCCTGAATTATTTATTTCTGATTTGAAGACTTCCAAATAAAAACTTGGTTATGATTCTGGATGAAATTAAGTGATAGGACGAGAGGTAATGGGTTAAAGTTAAGCCAGGGGAGGTTTAGGTTGGATATTAGGAAAAATTTTTTCACTGAAAGGGTTATTCAACATTGGAATAGGCTGCCCAGGGAGGTGGTGGATTCGCCATCCCTGGAGGTGTTTAAAAAAAGGGTTAGACAAGGTACTTGGGGATATGGTTTAGATGTGGTTTTGTCAGGTTAGGTTAATGGTTGGACTAGATGATCTGAAAGGTCCCTTCCAACCTTAACGATTCTATGATTCTATGAAATCAAACAACATGGGGAAACCACCTTTGGAATCAGGTTTCTCTGAATTCTTACTATTTTGAGTACAAAATTTTAGTTTCTAAACATCTAGATTTCCAAGCTTAACTGGAACTGCTACTCCAATAATGTGACTTCCTACCACCAAGAGAGAATTGGACTGATTATTCTCATTTTCTGCCATATCCAAGAGCTTAACATCACATTCAGAATTGCAACTAAGGCTGAAAACGGATGTAAAGGCTCTGTTGTCTTTCACTGTATACTCCATTCCGTTTCAATGATTTATCTCGCCACCTGAAGTTAGTGTTTTGCTTCCAAGTTAGATTTGGACAACTAAAAGTATGAATCATGTACACCTGCTGAGATCTCAGTGTGGACAGTACTCACTAAATACCATAAACATTGAGTCTTTAACAGAGTTTCAAACAAATATCAAGGTATGTTGTGCCTTAACCAAATTATGACACATAATGTACAGCATGAACACAACTAGGACATATCATGTTCACTTCAGTAGCCGTTATTGCTTAAAATTTGTTCTTTACAATTACCGTCTGCTACAATAATAAACTCTGCCTACAGCCTCTGTACTGGTGATAACCTATCATTGGCATTCCATTTTAACAGTGAATACCTGATTATTTCATACCAAGCCAATTTTTCTATGGATCTTTGAGATCTACATATCATACAAACTAGAAAAAAAATTACTGCTTTAAAAAGATCTTCCACAATTACAGTGCCTAGTTAGCACTAATTTAGAAAGCATTTTTCTCTTGTAACATTGCCTTCATGCAAGATCGTGGCTGTTCTAAATATTTTACTCCTAATAATATTCAATGCCATATTCCTGAATAATTGGCTCCACAAGGGTTCAGTTACCAACCTTTCCAAAGGATCCTTGTCCTAGTACTTTCAGAAGTTCAAACTGTGAAGGGTCTGCTTTCTCATGTCCTTCCTTTACATGGTGAGTTATTGCAATTTCTTTGATATTTCCTTCTTCCTGACAGAGGAAAACAGTGGAATAAGTTTACGTTAATGGTGCATCTTCTCAAGATGTTTATAAATTCACAATATGTTGAAAAATACCAGTGCCACAGAATCCAACGAACTACACACTCCCAAATGTAGATAAAAAACACTGAACAACACTATTTGCATAATTAAGACACAAAAAATAGATTATATCTGTTACAAAAGGCAGTATTAGTTCAGTAGCTATGTGGCTTAAACTTTTAGGGATGCATCAGAATCCAGGCAATAACAGAGTTGACGACAAGTCAGCAATTCCCAACTTTTGTGCTTAGGCCCATATTGTTTGGTTCATAATCTCCATTCCAGATTCACAACCCATTAATGGAAACCAATCTTCTTAAGAATTTAGTCCTCTTAAAGCACACCTAGAGTGCATCAAATGGACACATCTCTTCGGAAAGCCTTCCTTTTTAACACTCAAATGAGGACCACTATGCTGCAGTGATGTTAATGCTCACCTTTATAAGACAGCGTAAGACTCCAGACATTTCCCTGCAAAGCAGCACAACCTCCACCCCCACTTCAGCAGCAATAAACTCTCCACCTGCCACTGAGAAAATTCTGGTGATGAAAAGAACTAATTGCCTCTCTTCTCAAGGACAGTCTATTCTATAAAAGCACTCCCCCTTCAGTGAGAAACTAGTCACCAGAAAGCTCTAAAGGGCACTGGATCTTCTAGTCTTTTTGTGCTCTATGCTTAATTCAGTATTTTCTGCATAGAATTTTAAAATCCCCTTAAAAACAACACTCCCTGCCACACAAGGAAAAGAATTTCAGAACTTATCAGCAACTGTTCAAAAGTAAAAAACTGCATTCTTATCAATGTCATCTGAAGAACTATCTAGGCATTACGCGCAATCCAACCTAAGCAGCACTGACTGTAAGTTAACATATAACACAAATATACTAACTACAATTTCAACTTATTGTTCATTTTCTTCCTATTCCTTCTATGGGCTATAGTGAATAAAGTAAGTCTGAGAATACTCTTCCTCTGTTTAATGAGCAAGTCTCAGATCTATTTCACAGAATTACAGACTGATTGAGGTTCGAAGGGACCTCCGGAGGTCATCTGGTCCAACCCCCCTGCTCAAGCAGAGCCACCTACAACAAGTTGCCAGGCAGCTTTTGAACATCTCCAAGGACAGAGACTCCACAACCTCCCCGGGCAACCTGTGCCAGGGCTCAGTCACCCTCACAGTGAAAAATGTTCAGAGGGAACCTCCTGTGTTTCAGTTTGTGCCCACTGTCTCTGGTCCTGCCACTGGGCACTGCACAAAAGAGCCTGGCTCCGTCCCCTTTGCACCTTCCCTTCAGGTTGGTCAAACATGATTTCACCTTTGTGAATCCATGCTGACTAACCCCAGTTACCTTTTTGTATTTCATGTACATGGAAATAGTTTCCAGGACTAGTTGTTCCATCACCTTGCCAGGGATCAAGGTGTGGCCGACCATCCTGTAGCTCCCTAGGTCCTCCTTGTGGTCCTTTTTGAAGACAGGAATGACATTTGCTTTCCTTGAGTCCTCAAGCACCTCTCCCAGTCACCATGATCATTGGAAGATAATCAAGAGCGGGCTCGCAGTGACATCTGTCAGGTCCCTCAGCATTCATGTGTGCATCCTATCAGGGTCCATGGACTTAACGTATGTCCAATTTGCTTAAGTATTCCCTGACCTGACCCTTTTCCTCCAAGGGTATGTCTTCCTTGCTCCAGACTTCCCCCTTATCTATATTGACCAAAATGTGCACTAATTAGTTCTAGTGATGGGGGAGTAGAGGCAGTGTTGTAAAGCTGTACTTCTGCACTACTAATTTAGGTATTTTTTCAAATATTCAGCAGAATTCATGTGCATGAATTATTGCTGAAAGTATCCTTTTGTACTTGGTCATTTCAGTGCCATCTATACGTGCACAGCAACTGTCCATACACACCTCTGTGCTCAAACACGTGCTTCTCCTAGATCAATGTTTCTCTTTCAAAAGATTCTTTTTTCAAAAGATTCCAACCAAAGTTGGAAACAAACTGCATGTGACAAATCCTGAATATGTATGTGTGAGAGAGTGTGTACATATACTAAAAAAAAATATCCAAAGTACACTTTGGAGTAATGCATAGAACCATCCTGGCAACTTTTAAAATCAGAAACTAAAAAAAGATATTTTAATGTAAAGAACTTGGATTTGTCTTGTGTGTTCCAAAGTTAAGCTGACCAATAAGGATAGGAGCCAGTTTGCATTGTAAGACAAAATTTTGCACGCCTGTGCAGGTATACATGCTGTGTGCTACTCCTAATAAACCTAAACTCCTTTTCTTTTCAAGAGAAAATGCTACCCTTGTTGACTCAAGGCTGAATTTAGAGTTTGAAAGAAATATTGACTCCCTTTACTTGTCAAAGGAATTATTTGCTGGTGGAAATTTGTATTTTCATCTTTTAAATTAGTGTATGATCAGTTGGATTACATACTGCTTAAACCACCCACTGCAATCTTAGAGAATCCCAGGGGAGGAATAGGACAGTAGAACAGATTGCCAAGTACATATTACTTTGGATGCTTTGAACCATTTCTGCTTAACTGTTGTATCTATTAGTTCCCCAGCAATCTTGGGAAAGTAAAAAAAAAAACGTGTGAAACACAGCTTCCCTAAATCTTTCTGTTATCTACCCAGACTCAAGGACACAAAGCGCTCAGGTGGACACATGGCTGTAAACCCATCACAAAATGTAACAAAAACAAGAAATGAAAACATATTAACTTGTTCTCTATACCTAAACAAAAGTTATTTTTTAATGCAACGCAATTACTATGCAACCAACTTCCCAGTGGTTATTTTGGGCATCCCCCAAAAAAACCACAAACCGTCACTTCACATTCCTGATACTGAGAGAATATTCCCACCCCAGTCTTCACAGTTCTCAAGGTTCAGAAGCTCTTCAGTCCTTCTAAGGCAGAACTATTACAACTCTGTTTTAAATGAAATGGAACTCAGATCATATCCTACTTTAGTAGCCTGTCCATAACATATGTTTGGGAGCAAGATTTATGATGAATAGTTACCCACAAACTTGCAGTTTCCTTTTCTGACATAATTGCTGAACCTGTTATTTTAACTAAACAGTATTTTGCAAATGCAGCTAAAAATACAAAAGCTAAGCCTTTTATAGGGTTGCAAATTATATGCAGAAGTAATCAACCCCTACTGTACCCACTATCTACGTGAATTAAAATACAAGCCTTTTACATTGTAAACAGAGATCTCTCAGCCAGCTGCACTGGTTACATTAGTTGATAGATGCCATCTTACAGTAAGCTGGAAGAGAAGCCAGCCAGTCAGTCTGGTACTGAATTTGTCTTAAGCTTCGTCTCTGCTCATTCCCTGATATTTGGAAAAAAAATAATTGTCCCATGTGATTAATTCAAATTAAATGAGACGATGTATAGGGTGCTGAAAGACTTGGGTCCTCCTCTCCTTTCTTTCATTCCCTGTTAACTTTCACACCACTACAGACACTCACTCACCAGTGATCTGGCCATTGCAATGCTGGGATTGTCTTTCCAGTTATAACTACACCCTGCTGCCTGTATTTTGTTTCTGTTATTTATAAGCTTGGAAAGCTCCCTTTTCTCAAGCCTTAGACTGCAGCAATGTCTAAACAAAAGTCCCAAGACATAGATTTCTTTTTCTAGCCACACAGTTCTCTTTTAAGGCCTTATTCACACTAGAAAGTAAAACTGTCACAGAAAGCCACATTAGAAAAAAAATAACATACTGTGTTAGTCAACTTAAAGTGGTTGCTACTGGCTTCTGTTATCGTGAAACTAAACATAGAATACCAGGAAACAAACAGAAGGTAACATTACTCCGAGTTTCCTTAACATTTCCTTAACAGTATAATAGTGTTAAATCAACACTGGCCTAAAAGGGAAGTAAGTGACAAACAAGTTTGGGTATGAATTTAAAACACCACTATTTCAGAATAACTTCCTGTATTGGTATAGTTTGCAAGTCAGTACTGCTCTGGTCAGTATTTCAGTATAAGTAAGCTCATGTATCTCACAATATATGTCTATGAACAGGAATGCATACATACATAGGAAAGAACACTGAATGGACTATATTCCACAGGCAAATCATATCTGAAAGACAAAAGCTAAAAACCAAACAAAAATGAAAAGCAAAAAAAAAAAAAAAAAAAANAAAAAAAAAAAAAAAAAAAAAAGAGAGATTCAGCAGCACCAAGGGTGACTCGTTTTTCTTTTTAGGAATCAGCTGCATATTAGAATAGGAAACATGCTTGTCAAGAAAGAAAAGAAAAAAGAAAAAAAAGAAGAAAAAAAGAAGAGATACACACCTTCTAGGCACGCAGTGAAAAACTACTTAACCATTATTAGACTATAAAAAAAAAGTAGCCTAATCATGTTCCTGGAAAAAAATCCCTATTTTAGATACTTAATGAACACTAAATACTCACTTTTGTTCTATTAATTTCATTAATGTGAATTTCTTTTATGTTCACCTTTTAATTCAAGACTAAATTAATTCTGCCGTAACATAAAATACTTGTATTTGTTTCTGAGATCTTATTATAGGAACAACTATTAGATAATGTATTAAAAGGAAAGTGGACTTCAAACCCTAAAGGAAGTAGAAGCAGAACAACCTTAGTAGGTACGTATTTCTCAGTAGTAATGAAAAAGCTCAGAAAAGCAAGAGAAAAATGTGAGTTTATCTATACATGGACTCTTGTTATTTATTCTTCAGATTTCTGAATTTTCAGTAGGAGATCTGAAAATGGTTCTGTGTGTAAAGAAGTGGCCCATGCAGAGCTGGACAGCATAACACACTGCTTGTTTTACACAGATGAGTTTATCTTCAGACCTTTTTCCGAGCAGTATGTTCTAGGGACAACTGAAAAGCTGGTCCAGTGCTAGTAAACCGGGCTCTGAACAGCTATGAGAGCTGCCGGTATCATTCACAATACCATTCCTGTTGTTCTCACAGGCTTGTCATTTCCACTTCTTTTATTACTCTTAATTCCAATCTTTTTACAGATTGATTTCATTTTCTAGTCACGAATACAGTAGTAAAAAGAGTACATTGCCCTTTTACCTCTAACTTCCAATTCCTGAAGACAATGTGACAGTGGTACGAAAGGAAAAACAAGTAAAGGGGGTCCATGAGAGAATTCTGGAGACTGAGCTTAAACCACCTGTAGACACTTTGAGAGGGTTGCCTGACATGCACTTACAACAACTAAGTAGTGTGAGTGCCATATGAGATATACTCTTATGAAACAACCTAAATCTGATAAATTTAGAAAATACAATAAACACTTATTAGCATTTAAATTGCATCTCAAAAAATAGGAATATTCTTAGTCCACAACTTTTATATAAAAGGGACAGAAACAACCAACTAAAGATTAAAATAATTAAAAAAAATATTTAAATGTATGCTCTGACACAGACAAAATAATCCACGAGGTAAAAGCTCTGAATCATCTAAATAGATAGCACAGGATCAGATTTATGCTCGTTCTCGTATCAGGAGAGAAAGGCTATCCAGAATATGGAACGTTAGGTCATCCAAACAACACAGGGGTTCTGCTGTACCTAAAATTCGCAGTTTCAGGTTCTTGAATAAATGCACAAGCACAGTGTGAACATGCACAATGACAAGTGCTTGACAAAGAAATTCCAAAACACTGGGACAGAAACAGGAAATTCAGTGAGAAAGTTACCTTACTCTCAAAGATGTGTAAGAATTAGATGCGAATTGACTTAAACAGAACATCAAAGAATAAGCTGGTATGTCACATATGGAATGCTTACTTAGGAAAGGTATCCCCGGAAGACAGATGCTTCCTTTTCTGGGTACTCAAAATTATGTGAATATGAGTAGAAATGTTTTAAACACTGAACTCTTTATGATAGCTTATTATAGATAACAGTCATTAAAAGAACAATTAGTTCATCAGCTTCACAATGAGTGACAAAGATCTGAGTATATACTCTTCAATATACTGAAAGTGTAAGTTAAAATGATGGTATGCATAGATTACGCTATAGGGAAAAAGCAGCAGCTATCTAAAAACCATAAAGTTTTACGGCAATAATAAGAATGGAATGGTATATTTAAATTATTCCTACACATAGGTGACACTTAATGGGTTTAAAGTTGTGAAATCACATAAAATTGCACAGGTAAGAAAAAAATACAGGGAAAACATTTACAGCTTAAGACATTTAAAGCATTCAGGTCAAAGAGAATGTGACTCTGCAAGTAAACTAGACCCATCCTGAACAGAAAGACTGCCTGCATTATCTCTGCTGTCAGCTTCAGTGAAATTAAACTGAAATCCGATGAAATACAGAAAGTTAACCAAAACCAAGATACCCAAAAGTAAGATCTCTAACAAAGATATGCATGCACAACAAGATTGGGGGATGGGGGTGGGTGGAGGAGTTGTTAATTTAATTGTAACAGTGTGGGTTTTTAAAAAAATATATTTGCGGTCAACTATGCACAGAATAACAATACCTGGCAGTTTATTTTTTTATAATATCGAGAGGAAAGATAAGTACGTGCAGTACATGCTATGAGTACCTATACATTAAGGCTTTTTGAAAGAACATTTCATTTTTTTTAACACGCTAAAACACTAAAAGGATTGGCATTACATTTTTGATGACTCTGATGCCTGTTTTTGTGGAAAATGGGTGTTCTTAATTGATGACAAAAAAAGGGAGTCACAGTAGTTAAAGGCTAAACAAAATAAATTGCTCCTTCAGCATACCTGAATTTCACCAGGAAGCTTCTAACAAATTCAGAAAGAGATTTCTGAGAAAATTTTCTTTATAAAAAAGTTCATATATGGATTTAGAAAACCCCAGACGTTCTTATTGTGCGAGATATGTGATGAATAACTGTATCCTATCTCGAGTCCTTTGCATCAGGAAGGGGATATTACAGATAACACACAACATCCGTATTCCGTTCATAAAAGGGACAGAAGTGACTGCAAAACAAGGTTTCATGAACATGAAAGTGAACACTTTCACACAAAATGAATACTACCTAGATGTAGGTGAAAATCTCCTCAGAAGTTTAGTGAATTTCAGCTGGCAGATGACTAAGCGCTGATCTAAGAACTTTCCCTCTGCACACTTGCTGGCTGTATGAAATATATCAAGAAATACAACTCCAAACTTGTAACAACCAAATAAAAGCTTTCATGGCGGAGAGAAGTAAAAGGCCACATACCAACCCCTTCTGCATCTAATAGAGATGGAAGTTATGACATAACTGACATAAAAAAAGGAACAAGGGTAAATCATTAACCCTCACACTCATTTGAAATAAAACAAAAACTCTGAATTTTACAACATGATTTCTGGACAAAAAAATATGTTTGCTTTTGGAATTGAGAAGCAACTTACCTCTCAGTAGGGCTTTTAAATAAACAGTAATTTTCTAATAAGAGGCACAGATGACTAGGACAGACATGATTATACATACTCGAGTTCATCAAAATCGAGAGGGAAGGAAATCTAACATATTCAAAAAAAACCCTTAGACAGGTCCTGTATTCAAAAAACATTCTTCCTGGACAGCAAACATTGCTGACATACTGACCAAAAACTGTAAAAATGGGGTTAAGACTTTGAGTTAAGGTAAACATTAGATAAACAGATTAACAAATTTTAATCTCAATGACTAATCAAAATCTGTTCTAATATCTAAAACAGGTTAAGTAACTACTGGAGAAATTAACTTAAATACTGATATTTCAGATTTCAACATTACCCAGGTTTCACCTTTATCTGTTAATTCTGTACTGCTCTTAACGGAGTTAAGAAGCTACAATCAGAAGCATTTTCTATGTATAGTTACTTACAGACTTAGTTATGACTAAATTTGCCCCTTAAGATAAGTAAGGGTTTGTTCAGATTTTTCGCTGTATAGTGACCTTCCAGCTCCTGGTCTTGTAAAGTCTTCTCTGAATCATCTTTTATTTTTCATACTTGATTCTTAATGTTATTTTGGAAGCCCTTGCATCCCTGCTATACATAGTAATAATGGACTGATTTTATGCCGCGTGTAGAGCAATAGCCCCATACTACTCCTAGCCACAATCTTCCTGCCTCGACCTGCAGAGACTGTAGCTGCTAAGGCACTGACCATGAGGCTGTGTTCAGCTGAGGGTTCAGTGGTATTGCTAGTCCTTTCAGAGTCACTGCCTGCCAAAGGAAAGTCACTCCCCCAAATTGTGCAAGATTCTTTGTTCCTAATACACAAGTTAGCATTTAAGTGTGCCAATATTGGTATTTTTAATATTGCTTCTAGACGGACACTATTAATACATTAAGAAGTGTTGGTGGGATCCCACCAGAAACTCTTCCAGGAACTGTTTCATTAATATTTTCCATTTAAAATAACATTTTAAAATGGATTTAAATATATTTTATTTTGTATAGTGATAATTTACACATGAGAAACAGCCAGAATCACCATTAGGAAAGTTCACAATTTTGGAATTTCAACTTCTATACAGTCAGGAATCGGAATGAGAGGAACGTGGAAGGTGTCCCTGCCCATGGCAGGGGGCTTTGAACTAGATGACCTTTAAGGTCCCTTCCAACTCTAACCATTCTATGATTTGATTGAAGAAAAAAAAATGTTTCTGCTAGTTTTAATCACAACAACTAAGCTAGATGTATATTGTCAGTATTGGTGAATGCTCCCCTCAAACATTAGCCATCTTTCAAGGTAAGATGACAGCCCTAAAATAAATTCTAGAAATAAGTTTCCAAAATAAAGATACAAATACTTCAACAGTATTAAAGTGCAACCCTTTTTCTATAAGGCAGAAAATAGTGACTTATATCATTGTAAAGCACAGTTCATAGTGTCCTTCCCTGTAATACCATTCAGCTGCACTTAATGAATTTTAACTTATCTGACAAACTCACTGCTGTATCAGTTTATATTATTGACCATAAAATTTTCAAAAAAGGAAATCCAATGAATAAAAAGCTAATTGCAATCTTCTTTTCCACTTGAAAGTTGAGCAGCAGCAAAAATACTGCTTTTATCAGTTTTCGTTTGTTACTATCAGGTGTGTAGCTACATAGGTTTTGCCATTTTCTCTACAGAAGTAGCAGCTTTGTTTTCACCCCTCTCAGTATCTTTTTCAGGAATGTTTTGCTTCCTCTAGAGAAAAGCATGTTCTTGAGGCACATGTACATTCAGTACAAGTGAAGATAAGGCTGAAAACAGAAAAATGGATTCCTCAGCAAGTTACTTAACACTGCTCCCACCACGACTGCAAGTTTCCTTTTACTACTTTGTTAGCCTTCACTGTACTTATCAGCGCTCAGCTGGACATTGTTGTACTTGGCAAAACATTTTGTCTGTCACAGGCAGAATAAGGTTGATTCCTGTAATCAAATAGAAACCATTTCTGAAATATTGACTATGATATTAAACCTTGGTGCTGAAGTTACATAAAGCAGTTATGTCCTGTAAGGACAGTAAGCTTATTGGATATCAAGTGATTTTAAAAGGATGACTCAATGTTGGCACAGTTCCCCAGCTCATATACATAATTTCCTTTTCCTCCCCTCCCTTGAGTCAGGAAGTCTCCTAGATGCATTTTTACTTTCCCAACTTGTTATGTACGTAGGACGAATTTTCAGCATTACCTGAAGAAATAAAACCCATATGAGCTATGCTTTTTGAAGTGAGAGAGCGCCAACAAACTGAAAACCAATTACTTTTACCTTTTGTGTTAGGGCTTATGGAAATCTATTAAGTCAAAAACAGGAGTTAAAAGTGTGAGGAGTGCACCACTCTCGGTATTTTTAAAAATCTCAAACACATCCTATATACATTCTATACTCCTTATATTCCTACCTCTAAATTCAAAACTGCCTTTAAAAACAATAAATTCAATGTCCAACATGTATTTCACGATCTCCCATTACTTCAGTAAGCAATGTTAGTGAGCTAAACCATGGAATAAAAAACATGCCTTGTATTTGTGACTAATACTCAGTTTGAGTCACTTAATAGAACTAATGATTACTTAGATGCTTGTACACAAACAATTGTTCTAAAAAGCTGATTAAAAATGCCGCTTCTGAAGTAGCAATTATTCTATTACAACAAAAAGCACAGCACCGCCATGCATAAAATTAAGTCAATCTGACTTAAGGATATTCTGTGTATGTTGTCTGTTTTACACTGTACCAAAGAAAAGCATGAATAGAGGAGAAGTTAGTTCTAATTAACGTGGACATTTGAAGTCAGAAATACAGGCTTTCAGAATTTATGTCTTTACTTCTTTTTAAAAGATGGAAAAACTTACATTTTCAACTGACATCAAATTACCTGTTGCAGATGGCATCTATTGTTTTACCTGACAGAAAATAATATTTCCTAAAAGCAAACTCTCTTTGTAAATATTTAGTTTCAGGGTTTTTTTTCTTTTTTTTTCTTCTTTTTTTAATTCTTAAATTGTTAAGTCTCTAAGAAAAAAACAATGCATAGAGATAATAAAAGAAAAATCACTGTATTTATTCATTACTCTCTATATACCTTCTACTCTGTTCCATTCCTGGCTTTCTACTACAACAGTTTTGAGATCTAGAAGGATGTCTATGTCCACATTTATTCCAGGTAGACAACTCATGTAATGCAGACTGCAGGCCTGGTTACTGAGTCCAAACTCCTCCCATTCTTTTAGTGTTATAGATGAAGCAAGATAGGAGTTTGAAGAAGGAGTCCTGTTGCAGAGCAAGCAACAAGTCAAAGGACAGATGAGGCCTTTTGGATAAACATGACTGGCCAGGCTGGGAGGGTAATTCTGAAGATGTGTTGCCTCCTCAGAATGAAAATACAAAGGCCAGGGCACAAGTAGGACTCTACTCCTTCCTTCCCAAAAGAACTGTGAGCGCTAGTTTGTTTAGCAGGTAAAGCTGAGGAATTCCTGTAAGCATTTAAAAAACCTCAAGTATTGCTCACCAAAAGCAGTTTTGTAATGCAATTCTTTTTTGATAAAACACCATGACATTATCTCATGAACTAGACTGCGCCTGGCAGCACTGGAAAAAAATACTCACTGGATGGAACTTTCATTTCCCAGTAACTTTGATATAAGTTTTGTTCCTACTTTCTAAGCACTAACATTTCAGAGCATTGCAATTAAAAAAAATAAAAAAATTTCAAAGTTAAAGAAAAAACACAACAATTTTAAAAAAAATCCACAAGCATATTCAGCACTAATCTATGAAAAGTATGATTCCTGTTTTATTGAGATAATATCCTAAACATACTCTAAAATTTGTATGGGCTGAAAACCCTCTAGTTTGGTATGTGCTATCTAGCATTTTAAAATCAACAGAATGTTAAAGACAATATAATCAAGCTGCCATAAGTAGATCAAATGATGTCATTTTTTTTGATCAGAGAATTCTAAGAAATACCTTTCGCATTGCCTGTGGAAAATAACTATAATTCAGGACGATGAGCTGATAAATGTTTATTTTTCAAGGTTTACATTAAAAAACCCTCTATATAATGCAGCCTATGTTCTATTGTTTTACATGCATGTCTTGTTTTAGTGCTTCAGTTATGGCAAGCAAATTAAATTTCATTTTCTAACACATATCGCAAGTTTAAACCAGTACATAGGCTCGTAGGTGTTAAATTACTGTCCCTTTTATTTACAAGTTAGTAGACCTGCTTCACTTAAGGTGTTAAGACAGCACACAAGAAGGTTTGTTGGTTTTTGGGGTTTTTTTTGTTTTCTTTTTTTTTCTCCCCTGAAAAGTATTTGCAGATTTACAGGAGAAACATGAAAAGTGATTTGAGTTTCAACAACAAAATGCTCTATCACACTGCATGTTTACACGTAGTGTTAATTAGTTCGGAAACAGTGCTCGGGAAAATACAGTTCTCCACTAGAGATTTTTCTCAACTTAACACTCCCCCCCCCCCCCCCCNCTTTAATGTTTAAATATATGCTCAACAACAAGACAAATTTTACAAATTACATTTCTGCTATGACAAATTTATCATTTAAAAGTTAAAATAACCATAACAAACTGCAATGCAAGCAAAAGTGTTACTATTCCTAATACCATTTTCAGAAGTAAATTTAAGATATTAATAAGCCTGAGTTATTTTAACTGTCACTCCATACATAACCGTATTTTACGGTTTAGAGTACTACATGGAAATGTAATTATTAAAATAAAAATTAAGTATTAATTTTAAAAATACAAACATTTTAAATAAAACTAGACTCTCAGTGAGAAAACTTAACATACAGCTAAACTCACACATTTCTAGAGGAAACAAAAGTAAGTTTTACAGTATTTACATACAGGTAAAAATTTTCCAGTAAGGCTAAATTATCAACAGGTACCTTCAAAACTTATACAAAATATGAGCACACCACAAACTTTTCTCTTAAAAAGAAAATACAAAAGGCTTTTTATACAAACAGCACTAATCCCAAAGCAGTGAAAGACTAAAATTGATTTGAAATTAAAAGTTTAATTAAAATAAAATTTCCCCTTTTTCCCCTTATTCTTTTAAATAAGAAATTAAGCTCACCCGAATAGAGCGAACACGTAGAGCGAGAAACTTAAACATGACTAAGAAACCATGATGTTTAGATTTTCTGACTGAGCGATCATAAGTCTAGCAGGGAAGACCAACCCTGGCGTTTTTGCTGTGACCAGCTGTTCCGGCAATTAGAAAATTTCCTGTCAGGCAAGTCAGACACAGTTGGGGGGTGGGGAGAGAGAGAAAGAGAGAGAGAAGGGGAGAAAAAAAGGGGATTTTTTTTTTTTTTTTTTAATCCCCCCTCCCTGCCCATGGTAAAGAAAAACTGGGCAGCAGTGGTGCTCATGTTGCTGATGCTGTAGAGATCAGCACAGGAAACTTAAACTGATTTCCTGATAGCAACATGCTGCTGCAGATGTTATTTATTCCTGGTTCCCACAAAAGAACAAAAAAGACCAACAACTATTTCAGAAATCATGCTAGTATGCAACATTTCACTAGTTAAGCAAAATAGCAACTATTTTGTCCTACATGTGATAATTGTGTTTTTATGCATTTTAACTTAAGTTACAAAATATTTTAAGATATCATATATCCCTACTTTTTAGACTTCAGTGCAGAGAATGTGGTATGCTTATGCTTAATGACTATTTTTTATTTACTAGAGTTGTTAGAGGACCAAATGGACCTTGTGCATAGCCCTTTGAAATCCTGCACATAGAAAATGCTACACAGATGTTATAGAGGTTAGGCCAAGACAGACTGCAAAAATTATTTGAATTGGATCACCCAGCTTGAATGTCTGACTTACGCACCAATATGATATTGCTCTTTAGCGAGTGAAAAATTTCTAAAGTAATAAAAATACCCGTTTTCTTTCAATATTTAAAAAAACTTCAAATGTTTCTAAGAATTAGAATTCAATCTAATTACTTCAAACAGCTAGAGATAAAGTTCTTAATTTGATCTCTCTCTAGATTCAGTACAGAAGTTATTGTTCTGAATACCAACAGTACCTTTAGCTTGTTTGATATTTATTAAAAATACTGAATTACACAGTGCATGCTTCATTAGAATATGGAACAAGACTGTTTTTCTTCAAGCAATAAATAAATAAAGGCAAGTACCAACATTTAGTCAAAGGCATATACAAGTACTCAGCTATAAACAGATCCAGGTGATTCCATTTAGTGACTCTGTACCAAAGGAAACATACAGCAAAATACTGTACTTCTTCCTGCACAAGACATTAAAACAAACAAACCCTCCAAACTACCTCCCTTGACTGGGTTCTAACAAATATCTGGATTACTGCAATTTTTTTAGATTTTAATTCCTCTTCAGAAGACAAAGCCAGTAATTTATTTATTTAAAGTGACAGAACATGTTGCTTCTATCTCTATACCACATCCTGGCTGTCTACAGTATCTGTTTCTAACTTTGCCTTTAAAACCTGGATTATATGTCTCCCCAGCACAAGTGAAGACCCTCTTGCCCAAACGCAGAGATGAAATAAAGACCCCTCATTGCTGGCTTTATCAGGACCCCACAAGCAAAAATGTGCCTTTTTTGTGTTCTCTTCTACTCCTCTACATCTTTACTTATATCACATCCACAGGGATGGATCTTTCAAATTCTATGTACTGAATATACACAGTTATTATTATAGATTATACAGGCATTCAGTGACTACCACTACACCTTGAGTCCTCAATTCCAACATACTCTTTACAGTCCAGTGCATTACAGCTTTTTTGGAAGAAACAGCCTCCACTACAACTACAGTAACACAGCATGAAAAATGATTCAATATTTGCTTTGGGATAAACAAAGCTTTTTGAACACAAGGAGGTTACTGCAACACAAGGATTTCAAGTATTTAATAAATGGTACAAAAATTACTTGAAGCTTTCCTCTCTTCAATTGTTTTAAACTTCCAGCTACTTCCTCCTCAAAACTGAAATATCTCAAGAATTACAGTTTAACAACAATACAGTTGTTTATGCTTTGAAGACTTAATAAATAAATAAATGGGAGACTGTTCAAGCTCTCTGCCTTACCTTGTCAAGAACATGTATGAATGCACTAAAAGCAGAGACATCAGGAATCTCCAAATCACTAAATTACACTCTATGGTAGCAAGGAGAGCTAAAACCAGAAATGGAGAGTAAGTGGTAAGACTTACACTAACTATAACATTCTTTAAAGCTGAAAAGACACTGTGGGTACATAACCATATTCTTATCTTTTTCTTGTAAGGGTATGAGTGTATTCTGCTGCAGATAAGCTGTATCTGGTAAGGGTGACAGGAATAAGGCATTTCAACTGCAGCATTTGTACAATTACTGACTACTGCTCTCCAAAACCTTTTACGTGACCTCTCAGTGGAGTACAAAGCACAGTGCTCTGGGGTCAGTGGGGTTACTTCACAACAATAGTTTTCTTTTAACTGGCATGGGTCTGCAGCAGGTGGAAGAAATTTCTTGTGTTCTGGGAGAATAAAGCCTGCATGGTTCCCAAAGAGCACTACCAGCCAACCAGAAACATTAAGGTATATGCTACATAATTCATTTTGAGAATCTCTGAGAAGAGAGCTTGCCCTTTTAAATATTCCTCCATGAGGAGACAGGTTAGAGGGCAGCAGTCCCCAACAGGGAAGTCTGTGATTACAAGGACAAATCGCTCCAGCAAATTGCTCCCCTTACCTTGAAGTCTTTGAGAAGGATTTGTATTATACATGTTTATCACAAAACACAACTGTCTGCAAAACAAAAGGAATTTGCTGTGCTTGTCAGTGACAGTTCTGTCAATTGCAGAACTCCACTTGCACAATGCATTTCATCCTCCAGTACAGAAATATAAAGTGACTTCATCCCTCATCTTCCCCTCCTCTTCTCTTACATTGGATGCTCTGAATTTACAAAAATGAAAAGAAGAGGATCAGACTTGCTGTCCAGACATTCAAGAGAATGGGGCTCACAGAGAGCAGGAGAACTGAAAGATGCTGGAGGAACTCTCAAAGCAATACAGAACATGTGGGAATCCGTAAGTTTTACTGAATACAATGTGCATGCCACAGTGGGATGCTCATTTTTACACATAACCAGAAAGAGTTGAAGCATTTCATCGAAGTGGAGTCAATTAGGTAGACTGACAATCTTCCTATACCGCCAGTCTGAGAAGTGCAATAATGCAAATTAAGTCTTTATGCTGCTAGACAGCAAAGCTCTGTAGTACAGATTGCCTTCAACTATCTGGAAGAAAAACAAAGATGGAGTACACATAAGGAATGCAAACCCCTCATTTGATGAAGGTCAACAGTTGAGGAACAGAGAGCTACTTTTTGGAGTTTTCAGAACCTGAATAATATACTTCTCTTCATAATAAATATGTTTGTATAGCCAAAGCAGCAATATTAATCAGGGGGTGTGGCAGCTTCCATCTGCTAGTTTACAGGCTTTTCAGGGCTACCATCTGTTTTCTCTTCATGTAACAAGTAAGCAGCTTGACTTCTAATGTTGCTTACACTCTCAAATTATTCAATTTTCTGACCAAGATCCAGAAAGTACGCTACACCTAAGACACTAAGTCCAAAATAAGCCACTTGGAAGACCCATTAGAAGATATTAATGAAAGAGTTTTGCTGTAACCTTTCCTCAACACCTGATGACATCCTGGGGGAAACAAATATTCCAGGGTTTGCCTTCTTTATATGGGTTTGATATTTAACAGTTACCATCTCAGATGAAAAGCTTTGCACTACCTACAAGGATGCTGTAACTTCTTACACAAGGACCACTAAGTCCATTCTTACACAGGTAAGATGCATGCACTTCACTGTAAGATTCCACCAAAATTCATCCAAGTTGCAGCACAGCACAGTGCTTTGGAAAATAATGAATTTACAATATCATTACATTAGAGGAAAAAAAGGTATTCTGCCTTTTGCAAAGGAAAATCTAGGCATGGAGAAGGGAATAACTGGACTCAAGTTTTACAGACGTAAACGGTTTGCTTGGGAAACATATTTGTTGAAGAATCAAGTTGTTTGATTGCAAAATAGAATTAAATACATGTGTAAATATATTTAAATATACTTAGTAAAATACATTAGAAGGAATGCCAGAATTATGGATCACCTTAAAGTCCGAGTTTAGTACTAATTTTGTAACCCAGATTGTTTCCTTCACTGCAATACACAGCGGACACAGTTTCATTATGTGGCTTTAACAGAAACTACAACTTACTTCATAACAAGGAACATGATGTTATACTGAATTTTGTAATATTATGGTTTCAAACAATTGCGTTGCTATGGCTGTCAAGAAAGCTTCCTCAGTTTGATTTCCATATCAACATGCAATAATTACACATTCATGAATGTATAAGCAATGTGAAAGAATAACTTGACTGTATACCTCATCTCTCAATAAAACTACAAAAATATTAACTTGTCACTGTTTTACTACTAATAAGCTTTCCAAGTAGCTGTTTCAGCCAAAATTAAGTATCAGTCTGTAAAAAATGAGAAATCCCAAAATCAGTAGTCTATGAATACTCGTGAACCCAAAATATTTCTGTAATATTTAAGAAATTCTAGCTATGTCTTACAATCTCTATCACAGAGCCAAGAATTTACATCAAAATACTGACAAAAATACACACACAGAAAATTGAAATGTAAAGGTTATGCCAGCAAAAGGAAAATGAACATATCAAAATGATCATCAAAAACATGTTCACAGTCACGGTAACAGACATGATTTTTCTTTTAATCGGAAACTATTACTGAGCATGCAAACAGCAATATCCAACAGAAGTTTGGAGCAGTCCTGAAACAATGTTTCAACCTTCCAAAATGCAAACAAAAGTTTTGGAACTAAGTGTTCTCACTAATACAATGCTATAATATTAAAAATTGAGGTGAAACTAAAAATCAGTTAAAGCCTCTCTCAAAAGTTGTATAGAATCATAGAATCATTTAGGTTGGAAAAGAACTTGAAGATCAAGTCCAACCGTAAACCAAGCACTGCAAAGTCCACCACTAAACCATGTCCCTAAGTGCCACATCTACACATCTTTTAAATACCTCCAGGGATGGTTTTAAAATCTAAACATTTGTCAGTTTAATTATGCTTTTTTTTTTCTTCTGAATTACTTCATTTTAACATTCTTATGTCTCGTTATTTTAACGGACAGTGACACAACAAACAAGATTACACTAGATTACCTTGGTTTTAGTATTATTGACAGAGCGATGGGGGATTGTAATTGGTGAGCGATCTCCCTGTCCTTATCTTGACACCTCTCTACCCTCTTCCCCCTCCCACCCCCCTGGTTGACCAGTGTTTTATAGATTCATGACAAACTGTACAGTATACATGCATGTATAATATAGAATCGCAATCTTATTACTACATATAATTGGCTGAGCAAGTTCAGTACTTTGATGAAGAAACTATATTGTCCACATGCTTCATATTATTTTTCTAAGGTATCTTAAAGCCTTTTCCAAGATCACACTTTCCTTATAAGCTCTTCTATTAAAACACCAATTGGCAAGACAAAGGTCATAATTTTCATCTCTCCTGACTGCAAACAGTTGCCTTATTTAAATTCTATTAGAGAAAAATAAATTAAAAAGACATTTTTAACTACTGCCTTTTCTTTGCAAGTATTTCTTACACTACCTTTTGACTACCCACTGACTACAGTCTTAGTTATCTTAGTTATATATTTTTAGTAGGAGGATGACAGCTACTGAGATTTTGTTTTTCATCATCCAGATCGGCATATTTTAATATACTGCTTTATGCTTTAGTTCTATTTAATTCAACGCATGCTTTAATTCTGCTTATTTAAAAGTAGCGTTTTGTTTAAAGTTTTACCAAAGCATACAAAAGTGTAATAATATTACCCAGCCACCCCCTTTGGAGAAAGGGTTTACTTTCTCACCACAGTTGTTTGAGCCTTAACAGGTTTCACTCCTGCCTGTATTGAAAAAAGTAATCTTCAGTCCTTGCAGGTTACCAAAAAGAAATGTGAGTTTTTCCCGCAACTTAAAAAGTATTACTGAAAACAACTTTCCACAAATGCCTGGAACCTAATACTTTTGTTTAATTATACTTAAGCTAGTAGACTGCAATGGTAATACATCAGTTGTAGTAAGTGTTTTAACAGCTAAATTGAATCTAGATAACAAAACGGAACAAAGAACACAGCACATACGATATGCTCTTCACATAAATACAAAAAGGAAAGCTACCTGCTGGACCAGCTGTAGTTTCTGGTTAGCTTTAGCTAGTTGAAAAGCATGCATCATGATTGTACACAGCTCAAAACCATTAATTTGTTCAGTTAATTTACTCAATCTCTGTGGACACAGAGATACAGAAAGCAATGGTAGACAGCACAAGAGTGAGAAAGGTAGCAAATAAAAGACTTTAAATAGCTTCCCCTTTTTCAGTAATGTTCACTTCAGCTTTCACAATAGGTCCAGCTTCAGCCAGTTTTTACTTGCTCTTACATTTTGTTTCCTGCTGGACTCAGATCATTTATGAGATACATCAGATAAAAAATGTTGACAGCAAGCTGTAAAGCTAGACATAACCAGTATACTCATTGTAGTAAAACTGGAATACTGAATGATTCCTCTTAAAAGAGAAGCAAGACTTTGAACCATACACCATCTCGGACTCCTCAGAAACAGGGATGTACCATTATAGCTCCTGCTTTTCTTAAAACAAACTATCAAATTTCAATCAAAGCTATGCAATTCAGACTCTTCCGTCAATTAACTTTACTTTTAACCAAAAGAATGGGGATGTAACAAAATGAAATTTATCTTTTGATACGCAGAATACTAGAGAGACTTCCTATGTAGATAAAACTGTGTTAGGCTTTCATACTTATTTTAAATTTCTTATCTGATTTACATTATCAGCATACTATCCAAATACTTAACACAGTAAAAGGATGCAGTATTTCAAGTTTTCACCTTCTATCTATGCAGAACTATGGCAACTCACTCTCTGTCCTGAACTTGCATACCCTACACACCTAACAAGATATTTTGCCTTCTTTCCCTGTACTGGTACATGCTAGGCCTGTTCACTCAACTATCCAGTTACCACTGGGAAATTTCATAAGTTGTCAGTGATCACATAAGTGGTCCAAGTCCATTTCAGTGCAAAGTTAAACAGAACTTAAATGAGCTTCAGTGGCAATTTAAAATTAGTCTTTACCTTGCACCAAAACAGATATGAAGCACTGAAAGATCACATCCCAGCTGAAGCAGTATTTTATTAGCTGACAGACAGCAAAGGCTAGCTTCCAGCTATAACTGACTGAGCAACCATAGTAATTTTTTGTGTAAAAACACCCCTAGATTATTTTACATCACTATTGGCAACCTTTTACTCACCACAACCTAGAAATAAATGCAAAATAAATTCCTAAAATACTGGTCTGAGGTATTAAAAAGCTAAAACAATCTTAACCAAGTAGCTCAAGCATGATAGAAAGAATATTAGAGAAATGTTTTAATTTTTTGATGGTCATATTAGGCCCAGTCATCATGGGTTTATGAAAGGCAGGTCCTGCTTGACAAACCTGATCTCCTTGTATGACAAGGTGGCCCACTTAGTGGATGAGGGAAAAGCTGTGGATGTTGTTTACCTAGACCTTAGTAAAGCCTTTGACACTGTTTCCCACAGCATTCTCCTGGAGAAACTGGCTGCTCATGGCTTAGAGGGGTGTACTCTTTGCTGGGTAAAACACTGGCTGGATGGCCGGGCCCAAAGAGTGGTGGTGAATGGAGTTAAATACAGTTGGTGGCCAGTCACAAGTGGTGTTCCCCAGGACTCAGTACTGGGGCCGGTTCTCTTTAACATCTTTATCAAGGATCTGGACAAGGGGATTGAGTGCATCTCAGTAAGTTTACAGACAACACCAAGTTGGGCGGCAGTGCTGATCTGCTTGAGGGTAGGAAGGCTCTACAGAGGGATCTGGACAGGCTGGATCAATGGGTCAAGGCCAATGGTATGAGGTTCAACAAGGCCAAGTGCCGGGTCCTGCACTTGGGTCACAACAACCCCATGGAGCACTACAGGCTCAGGGAAGAGTGGCTGGAAAGCTCCCCAGTGCAAAACGAACTGGGGGTGTTTGTTGACAGCCAGCTGAATATGAACCAGCAGTGTGCCAAGGTGGCCAAAAAGGCCAATAGCATCCTGGTGTGTATCAGAAATTGTGTGGCCAGCAGGACCAGGGAAGTGATTGCCTCCCTGTACTCAGTGCTGGTGAGGCTGCACCTCAAATACTGTGTTCAGTTTTGGGCCCCTCACTACAAGAAAGACATTGAGGTGCTGGACCATATCCAGAAAAAAAGCAACAAAGCTGGTGAAGAGTCTAAAGCACAAGGAGGAACGGCTGAGGGAACGAAGGTTGTTTACCTTGGAGAAGAGGAGGCTGATGGAAGACCTTATTGCTCTCTACAGCTACCTGAAAGGAGGTTGTAGTGAGGTGGGGGTTGGTCTCATCTCCCAAGTAACAGGTGATAGGACAAGAGGAAATGGCCTCAAGTTGCACCAGGGGAGGTTTAGGATGGATATTAGGAAAAATTTCTTCACTGAAAGGTTTGTCAAGCACTGAACAGGCTGCCCAGGGAAGTGGTTGAGTATCCCTGGAGGTATTTAGAAGACATGTAAATGAGACATTTAGGGACATGGTTTAGCGGTGGAGTTGGCAGTGCTAGGTTTACAGTTGGACTTGATCTTAAGGTGCTTTTCCAACCTAAATGATCCTATGACTGTGTTAAAATAACAAAGTCCCCCAAAAGCAGCAGTTTGGAAGCGTCTGAAGAAAGTACAGGAAACCACTTGGAAGTAATCCTGCAGTTACCAAATCTTGAAAGAGAAATTTGATAGTTGTGGTGAGTTAACCTTGGCTGGCTGCCAGACACCCACCCAGCCACTCTCTCACTGCCCCAGCTTGTTGATGGGCTCTGCTTTGGCCAGCGGTGGGTCCATTTTGCAGCCACCAAGAACCGTCTCTGTCTTACATGGTGGACCATCCCCCCCGCTACCAAAACCTTGTCATATAAACCCAATAAAATAGATAAAGAATATAATTTTAGCAGATAAACACAAAACAAAAAAGCTCATAGGAAGAAGGTGAAGTTACAGACTCAAAACAAGGAAATTATCATCAAGTGATGGCAGTACTCAGAAGAAATTAACAAACCAAACCCGAACTGAACACCTTCCCAAAACCAAAAGTTCTAGTTCAAACAAGAGTTCAACTAAGCACTGTAGTCTACGTTATGCAGAACATTAGAACAAATGGCATCCTTGCTCCTTTCTTACTTTTTAACACTGCATTACTTTAGAGTAATCTTTCAGCACTTGCCTTGTTTCCTCACTCTGCGTTAAACACAGCAGAGCCTTACAGGGTACAAAAAGGAATTAAAAGCAGTTATACAGTGCAGGGTTTTAATCTCCTAATTCTCATATCTGTTTAAGAGCTACATCTACTACTGGTATGTTTGAAGACAAGCATGGAAAAGGCAACTCCACTCATTATCTAAACTGTCTCTGTCCACAACTTCAGCAGAGAGAAACTGCTACGGTATGCAATTATATCCATGCTGCATAGATGGAAACAGCTTTGACCATCTAATCACAAACTGAAGTCTGCACAATATGCAATATCAGCATATGAACTGCAAACTGCAACCAAGTGTGTAAGGTCATTTGTCACCAGGCTTAACAGTCAGCTAGTACTCTCTAACACAAAACTACAGGTAAACACTTAAGTTGCCTTCATGTTTGCAAAAAAGTCACAGGCATCGCAGTAAGAAACCTGAATTCACTGGTATCTTCACATTATGAAACTTTTTGAACTGCACGTTTGATGTGAAGATAGGAAACTTAAATTATCAATGAACCTTTCTGACTTGCTTCTCATTAGCAGCAACCTCTATTTTCAAGAAACCTGAGTTAAGAATTCCTTTGATTAATGCCTCTCAGTTACAAGAACAATGGAAACTACAGTTTCACAGTCCCTCCTCACCCTTGATCTTCCCCTGAAAGACTATTGAAAGCTGAAAGCAGAAAGGAATATGAGGTATGGGCTTTTAGAATTTAGAGAAGGAAGAAAAAAGGTTTCTTGTGTTCACTTGCTAGTTCAAGCTCAGAGCGAACACTCTACGCCTATGTGTGCTTCACAATACATTAGTTCAGAGCTCTCTAATGCTTACTGTCCAGATCTGATTTACAGCAAACACTCAAGATCTGCATTAATAGTTCAGCCTCTGCCTTTGGCTACTCTATCACTATGAAAATAAGCATGTTTCAGCATTTAGCATCTTATCTGAGGCAGGGAAGGGGTCTTAAGTCACCATCTAAAATGATACCTACAGCTATCATCTTCAAGTATCTCCATACAAACATTTCTGGAGCCCTTAGCTTTGTCAGCTCCAAACCAATGAACAGAAGTTTTCTTCCACTCCAGCTTAGCCAAATTAGAAACACAAGAGGAAAGCTGGAATCCACATCAACAGAGAAAAGACTTAGGAAACCCCTGGGCCTCAGTCGACTAGCTCTGCTATTCTCGAATGCCCTCCAATGTGACACTTCTAAACTTTTCAACTGGAAGCCCAGGAAGAAGACATAAAACTTTGTGTCTTGGTTTCTTGGTTCTGTGGAAAAAGGGAATGAAAGAATCTTCTGAGCTAATGAAGATGTATTATGCAAATAATCTAGTTTTACACAGGTCAATAAGGAAAATACGAAATGACTAAAGCAAACAACAAAAGAGCACAGATAGACAGTGCCAAGAAATCTGACGACAGTGCGGAACAACAAAGGTGATAGCTGCTGTTACACCTTGCATGTCAAGCTAGAAGGGGAAAAACTATGGTGTACACTGCCACTCTGAAAGAATCGTATTTCATACAGTAAGTGCACATGTATCGGCAACAGAATCTCTGTGGACTTTAACCATGAAAGAATCCTTTGCTGTGACACGACCACAACTGAAAGCTTAACTATTAATAAAGCATACTCTGGAACTCATAGATGTAAAATATTGTCACCTATGCACCAATGAGACTAACAGAGCGCCAACAGAAGTGCTTTGTTTGCTGGCACTAGGAAAAGTGGACAGTAGAAAAGAACTACATGATTTCAAGGTTTTTAAGGTAAGAAAAGAGGAGCTCAACCTCCCTTCCTATTCAGGAATACTCTAACTAGCCACATCTTACTATCAAACCTTCTCACCCCTCAACCCAATTATAATTTCTACCATATTCAGCTTTGTGCTTTCCACAGGAAAGCCTACTTCACGTTAAAAGTACAAGGGAGAGCCTATATCATACAAACATACTATGGAAAGCATAAAAGTTCATCAGAATGAACAGAAGGATACCAAACCAGACAAGAGAATCAGTGAGAAAGAACCTTTCAAAAAAATATCAAGATCCAAGACTGGATTTCATGTAAAGTAAACCTAAACAACAAAACATTAGTGGCAAACTGCCTGTAAATTAAGTTATATCAGTGTGCTACAATACTGTACTATCTTTATTACAACCACCTTTTACTCACAGTTTGTGCGTTGATATCATCTTCTCCCATAGGTTCATCCACAATTTGCTGTCCATTCTGTAGAAAACATACACAGCAAGTTACTAGAAATGCTGAATCCAAGTACAGAAATAAATATATTGCAGATGTGCTTTTACGGAATGCTATTCTACAGGACCAAGTGTTCTCTTCTCCATATTCTATAAAAAAATTGAAAGTAAACACAGAAGACTGCATATTGCTGGCACCCAATGCCACTCTCGCTTGGATCCTCATGTATTATCAAACTGGATGAAGTCACAGTAAGAAATACATAAAACAATCCAGCATTTGAAGCCCCACTAGTACACAGCTAGACATTATCTCCACTACTACAGCTTCTGCAGAAGAGTTAAACCTGATGAAGACCGAACAGCAAAAAAACAGCAAAAATCCACAAACAACAGATAAACAGGTTCTTTCTAAGAGCAAGACCTTATCTAGCAATAATCAGTCCTTACTCTACCATGACTACTTCAAGAACATTTATAACTACAGTATAGCTTTATTAAAAAACCCAAACAAACAAACAATGAATGCAATGCTAATTTTATTAGCCAGCTTTTACTACCTTCTGTACTTTTCTAAGGACCATTCTAAAAAGCCATACAGGAATAGGCTTTTGAATTTGAAATTTAGCTATACAGATTTAAAAAAGCTTAAATACCTTGTTGGTTAACAAATGCTTTCGTTTTCTTGTCAGTGATACTATACTTGGAGAATCTCTAAGAGACATTTTTCCCAGAAAGACTTAGAATGACCTTGCTTACACAACAAGCATGAATATTAGCAAGTTATAAGAAAAAACATGTATTTCCTAAGTTATGGTACAGGATATCACCTGAGGCATTAATTTTTAGTTTGCTCCTGAAGTTTAACAGCAATTCAATATGATTTTAGAAACAAATGAAAAACTACCAGAAATGGTTACATTTTCCATTACCACTGGAGGCACAATTTAAGTTCATTTGTGCACAGTTTCCCTACAGAACACAAGGCCTAATTAATCTATTTTTTATGAACTTAATTTACTTAAAATAAAGTTACATGCATGTATAGATACATATTTTCTAGATGTTGGAAAGGTAGTAAAAACTGTTCAGAGATTCAGAGATTTTAGCTTCATTCTACTCTTTCCTTCCCACAGTTCAGTTTTTCAGCAGAGTTCTTGTACGGAACCTTCCTAACATCTTTCTGTAACAACTTCTTCTGTTGCCCGGAGAAGTTATGGAAGCTCCATTCCTGGAGGTGTTTAAGGCCAGGCTGGAAGGGGCTTTGAGCAACCTGGTCTAGTGGGAGGTGTCCCTGCCCACAGCAGGGGAGTTGGAACTGGATGATCTTCAAGGTCCCTTCCAACCTAAACCATTCTACGATTCTATGATTCTAATTAATATAGTCTTCCAGGTTGCACATGACCTGAGGAGAATCTTTTATATGAAGTGACAGATTAAATCCTAAAAACATACGAGCTCTAATTTTCAAATATTGCAAATACATTGAATTTTCAATCTCAGATGATTACCAGCTCTCTACCAAGTTTTCTCCTGAGCATTTTTTTTTTGGTAAAAGATGCATGTGGACCTCAGATGAAGCTCAATTATGAGAATTATGGATTTCCCAAACACGACATGGGCTTTTTTTTTTTTTTAAGGGGACAGGGAGGGGAAGAAAGTTCAGGTTCTGATTGCGTCTCTAGTACAGACTTGTGGCACGTGGTAACACTGCCATTTTCTCATCTTAACTGGCTTCAGGAAGATACTAGAGACTTCTAGTACACCTATAGAAATCATCTTTCCATGAGGGAGGACTAGTAAGAGATCAGCTTCACATGTTATAGGTTACTATGGAGGTGAATATAATCTTTATAAGCAGTCTCAGTCAAGGGCAGTCAGCATTATACCTTCTAGTTGTACAGCTAAGGATAATTTGATAAGATGATGCTCCAAAAAGCCTAAATTCCCCTCACTGTACCATCTTATACTTACAGTGTACAAGCAGTGAATATTGTACTATCCTTCCTTATGATACATAAAAAGTTGAAATTATCAAATAGAAGACCATAAAAATACCAACTTAGCTAAGTAAAGAGAAATGAGTGTTTTTAATAAAGCCTGTTTTCAAGGAAGCATATTGTGCACACATCTATCATTGCCATCAAGGCCACAAGTCAGAGACTTTCTGTTTTCTCAAATCTATGGCATATATTTAAATTAAAATAACATTTTGTATTTTAGCTACACATGTGTATATTCTGTTCATGCTACAAGACACTTTCCAAAGTATCTCATCAATAGGAAAAAATGAGACAAAAACCAGTAGAACAAATAAGACAATTGACTTTAGCTGGAAAGGAGTTGTCTATAATGTCCTAACAACTAACGGTGGCTAAACTCTGGGGCCTAAAATAGGGCAATTTGTGTATCAAAGCCACGTGCTCTAAACTGACTCCACATGCAGATTTTCAGAAATAATGATTCCTGCTACAACAATCATTCCACTGAATACTAATGTAGTACATTAACTGCAGGTTAAGTAAGATTTTACTACACAGTAAGCTTTAAGATTTCATGCTTTCTATTTTAAAGCAACTGAAACACAGTTGAAGGTGGAATGCACCATCAGAAGCCTCTCTTCAAAGACAAAAGGCGAGATCAACCTCTGTTTTTAAAAATGCTCTAATCTTTAACCTCAATGATTTTTTAACATTTTATCAGTCTACCAGAAAATAAACCCACAGCAAACTTCTGCAACACAAATGAACTGTTTTGTACAATCTGTTTTTTCTGTTTAATCCTGAATTTCTTTCAGTTACTTTTCAGTTGAATTCAAGCACTGCGTTCCAAACACACTTATTGGAACTAGGAACAAACTCAATAAATCAGCATGTGCGCTATGCGGTCATGTCTGAGCCAGATCACTGGATTAGCAGGATCTTTTTAAATAGGTCTACCCAAGCAATGATTATGCTAAAGGAATCACTGGATGGTAGAACCAGTTTTTCTCAGAACAGTCTGAGCCATGTAAGGTAAAGAAGAATATGTATATATGATTTATGGTTTGCTGGTATATGATACTATTAAATGGAAAGCAGCTGTGTATTCAGAAAGTCTACAAAGCATACTGCCTTCCTTATGAGTTAAAATGTGAAACCAAAAGGTTCCTATCGAAAGTGGCAATATTTAAACCACTGTGCAGCAAGAAGGTCAGCAGCATGCTTAAGAGGTGAGCAAATGAAACAGGTTCCATTTTGCTGGGCCTAGACTCACTCTAGTATTTAACTAGAACCAAGGGCATGTCTCAATGACATAACAGATTGGGACTAGATATAATAGTCGGATGAATACAGACTAAAAGAAGGCTGAATATATCTTTCAAATGTACAGATTGGTTTAATTCGAAAGACAGACTTTAGACCTCGATTGTTCTTCAGCTGCACTCCTCCTGCAGTGGGACACTAAGCAAGCAGAATGGATCAAAGATCTGGTTATTTCCAGTACTTTGGCTCCAAAAGTAGAACGTATTTCAGATGACAACACAAGAAAACTATAAGAAAAATAACAGAAAAGGTCCACAGAAAGGTCCTACTTACATCTAAACACATCAGCAATCAATTTACGCCATGAACGATGGGTGCACATTCCTTATAAAGGTAATCTACAAAATGCTCTTCCAATCCACTCAAATTCCATTTCCTATTCTGTTTTCCAGTGGAAGCAGTCATGTTAAGTTAGCTACAAATTTCACTCCCAAAAGCTTTTAAACCTGTTGTCACATTTCACTACATTGATTCCCTAACTAAGCATAAAGCAGACAAACATCGGGGAATCTGCATCAGGCAGCTGGTACATGAACGTCCCCCATATGAACTGACAGAATCTCCAACACAAAAGTCAATCAACCATCAATATTTCTAGCAATCAAAAATTACAGGTTTAAACCCACTGAACTCTTAGAATATAATCAAGTACTTGATTTTCCTGGCAAAAGGATGGTTGAAAGAAGGCTTCTTTTTTTTTTTTTTTTTTTTTAAAANACATTATTTCACTTCTTGACCAGTAATGCACACCCATAAATAATTGCACCAGAATGGACCGTATGGTAGCAAGGAGTGGTGTATGACAGGGTATTGACATTGAGAAAATATAATCATACTAAATCCTTTCTAAGAAAGGAGTACATCAAGAAATGTAGCCCATATCCCACCCACAATCAATTAACCACTTTTTGTGAAGCAGGGAATATCCTGCACTCTACACACTACAACTATATATTGATCTACAGTTTTAATGCCACTTCTAATTTTTTTTTTTTTATTATGGTTCCAATATTTATTGCAAGAGATGCTATTTCCATCTATCCTTCTGATTAGCACTGGACCCACATGGGTAACCTTGTATGCAAAATATACCATGTAACACCCATAACAGCAATTCCAACTTACCAATTTGGTGCAGAATATCTTATTTTAATAATAATGTCAGGTACTCAATCATTCCCATCACACAGGGTTTTTTTTTTTTAAACAGGTATCTAAACCATATTAATTGAAATATTAAGTGGAAAAATCGTTGTTTCCTGTAGTACTAATTTTTTCTTATTTTTCTGCATTAGTTTCATAGAATGGTTAGAGGTGGAAGGGACCTTAAAGATCATCTAATTCCACCCTGCCTGCCATAGAGAGGGACACCTTCCACCAGACTAGGCTGTTCAAAGTCCCAACCAACCTGGTCTTGTTTCATCAATAATATTACAGATTGTATACACTTGAAGGTTTTAGATTTAGTTTAGTGTCTCCATTCTCACATTCTGTTTGCAAACAAAGTTCTGCTAATTTAGACTTACCTTGCTGAACTTTATGTTCTTCCTACAGTTTAATAGATTTCTTTTCTGAAGGACATAAGTCTGCCCCAAAGCTTCTTCGACATTAGACACCACCAAATATCTTCTTCCACCCTGAAAACATCTCCGCTTTGCATTTAGACTATTGCTAGGCTATTTCGGGATGTTTAAGTAGCCTCTCTGCCAAATATTTTAACATTTTTACCCAACTATATTTGTCAGTTATTTTAAAACCCCTTATGAAATTGATACCAGTAGCTTTTGGTATAATTCTTCCTCCATTAACCTCAAGATTTCCTAATTATTAATATTGGGCTTGAGCATATAAGTTAGTAAGCAGTCTTTACACTATTAACAGAGTTCAGTATATTATATATAATTACTGATTTTTTTGTGCAATTGGTGCCTTTTAGCAGAACCATACCTCCCAATTGAGACATAATTTTAAAAAGTGTTATATTCTTTGACATAACAATTGGAAAAATCAAGAATTATGAACTGTATATCAGTGCAGGATGATGTTTTGAGGACACAAATAAGCAGACAAGATAAGATGTCCCAATCATACCATTTAAAAATCATCCAGAGGTTTTAACATGCCAATGAGTAACATAGGCGATGATTTAAATGCACTCTGAAATTATAATTTAAATAAATTACCTGGATAAGTCTGAAGTTTCTCCCAGGTAATTCCTAGTTTTCAGCTACCAAAACTGCCAGACTTACCCAACAACTTTTAGATATAGTTACAGGATTTAATAAAAAAGTTTTTTCCTCCTCTTTAAACCTTCTGACATAAGGTTTAGGATACCAAAAATAAATATTTCAAAACACATAAGAACTTTTGGTATTTTTTATTATTTAGTCATTAAAATACTGGCCATATAGAGATCTGAGCCCTTGCACTCTGGTGTTTTCAAGTGACTCTCAACTGACAGAAAAAGCTCAAGAACCATGCGATCCTTGAACTGAGTAAAGCTGTAACAATGCTTCTGGCTTATTTCAAAGCAGCACAGAATACAGAATTCCCACTGAAACATTCATAACAAATTTGCTGTTAGCAACTCAAGACGCTGCATCAAACTACATTCAGCAAGAGCCTTTCAAACTGTACATGCTCAAACTTGCTATTCTAAGCAGCAATGAGCTACCCTGAGAAAAAATTTGTAGGTCCGCAGAAAAATAGTTGAAAATAGACTGAGGGGACCTTGAGAGGTCACCCAATCTATCTCAGTGCACCAAGGCATGATCAGCTATTCCTACAACGTCGCTCACAAGACATTTATGTCTAACCCCTAAATCTCTAGTAATGGAGTTTTCACAATCTATTCCAGTGCTTAACTAAAATATAAGGCTTTAATAGGATGTGAATTAATGACTTGTGCCCTAACTCCTGAGCTGTGAAGCCCCACAGATCCAGAGCACTTACCTAAATCCTGACCTGATTAAAACGTATTATATGTAAGTAGCAGAAATGAGCTATCATCTTAGACCTCTTTAGCTGTTCTCTCATAGTATATATTCATTTTGCATATACTATGTTAAAAATAGTACATGCAAGTTTTAAACCTAATTTTTTTGAAAAATCAAACAAAAAACTAAAGATACGAGTCTATTTTTTTGAAACATAAAATTAATGCAAGTATTTCTTTTATATAAAACTTGTTACTTCAAGTTCCATTAATTTCACATAATTTATTCTAAACTTTATTGACTAATGTGACTGATTTCTTCTTTTGCTGTGTAGTAAAAGAAACAGCACGACATTGAAACTTGCCTCTCTGTAGACAATCCATCTCAGATATAAGCCATTAACATGCAGATCATTTGGGTATAAAGCCAAACTTCCTTAAATGAGGATACTGGGGTAACTTTAACTATATGATTTTGTAAACCCTATCTACTTTACCCTACCACCTTCTTATCTAATATGACTCAAGAGGTACAGTTTAACAATACAGAAAAGGAGTCCCCTTTCCTCCACTGCAATGCATTGGCATTTGTCCAGCCCTGTGCCAAGTCAGGTCAGAAAAGCAAACTAAAAAAAAAAAAAAAAAAGTTTGCAGCTCCCAGTGAGTTTAATTCTCTGAATTAACTCAGCTTGAAGTCAGACAAGTGCCATGGCATTATCCAAGATACCAGACATACAGTATTATAACACCTTTGTCCAGGCTAACCACTTTCTGTAGCTAAAACAAGCTCGAAATCATATATGTTCATTTGTTCAGGAGGGAAAAAAAAAAAAAAAAAAAAAA
>RSEF01000001.1:143779106-143823596 GCA_003993805.1 Himantopus leucocephalus | reverse complement strand
GGGACTGCTTCCTTCAAAAATGGGCAATTTGCAAAACTCTGGCCAGTTATTGGTATGAAAATTAGAAAAAGGTAATACAAAACAGATAATTCAGTAGTGGTTGGCAGCCTTTATGCCTAATAGCATAACATTATTAGCAAGGAATAACTTTTTTGTAGTCTGATCAGCACCAAGCCACTTCAGTCTCAAACTGGTTGCTGGAATGTTGAATAGAAAACTCATATTCACAGCGATCGTCCATTATGCGTTTGACACACATATCAGGACCTCTAAAAAATCCTTGAGGTCATGTAAAAATCCATGATGAAAAAAAATGGTTCCTTCCATCCCTCTGAAAACATCAGTTTCTGTTCTCTCACAGGGATAATTTGCTTTACACTATCAAAGCTCATGCATTTGTACCTGCATCAGCTACACAGTCAGGTACATATATCCGAGATGTGCCATTAGGGAGAGGAACCTGAGCAGGTGAAAGGTGGCAGCCACAACAGGAAAAAAAGCCTAAACGTAAGCTTGCATTTAGTATAGTTCAAGCAGTCCCTCTTTATATGATAAGACTTCCTTCCTCTAAATAAAAAATTCCACGATCTCCTGTTTTCCTTTCATAGGTGTCTAGTTGTTTCCTGCCATAGGNTAAAGACTCTTTTTAGGAGAGTGAGTGTCACATTTCAGTTAGTGTCTCTAAATTTTGTATGTTGGTCATCTTTTGTCCTTCCCTATATGTGTCCTAAAAAATCCAGAAAAAACAAGGGGAAAGATCTTATGCACTACCATATGAGAGGGCTACAAACAATAGAAATCTGACCTTTTCTCAGGCACTCGAGTATGGAGGGTAGGCAGAAGTACGCCATTTCATTGTTCAGGGGTTTGAGTATTATCACACCACACATTTAAATTTTATAAAGGAGAAAGCTGCATCAGGATTTTAATAGGAGCTACTACGCAAGAACAGACTTCAGGGCAAGAAAATCATCTGGAAATTGTCTCCAAGGGGAGGAGAAACATATCAGTTAATCTCTGGGAGATGTGGGGGATTCTGACTTTCAAATCCTGCTAAGCTCAGAGTTGGATCATCCTCCCCGTGAGAGGTAAGATGCTGAACATATTTTGCTTCAAGATGGAAGCCCCTGTTTTTCATTCCTTTTGTCTCAGGCCAAAGCAAGATCATGCTTTCACCTGCGCGGGCAGACCTTTCCTTTTACCCTTTTTCCCTCTAGGCACAGCCATCACTACTTGACTGTAGTCACCACTAATAACTGTCTGTCACCAGACTCGGTTGTGGGGGTTGATTTCACCTTTGGATAAGTGGTTGCAATCATATTACATCCACACAGATGTTCTGCATGCATTGCACGGGAAAATTTGATCACATTTGTTAGGAAAAGAGTAGCATATGGCACTGAAATTACAGTGCTGTATAAAATCCTGTTAACTTGTCATCATATGAAATAGGTGGACTTCACAAGCTGTGCCATTTTTTTATCTCGCATCTAACAAATCTCACTAAAATGTCACCCTATTGAAAGGGAGACATCAGGTTAATAGGACTTACCTGACTTTCCCCACAGAAGGTGTCTTGGTGTGTGAGTAGCAGGAATTGGGGAAGCTTGCTTATGGTCGGTGGTATCTAATGCTTTGCCTAGCTTTGACGTAGTACCTACTTACTCTTTGCAATGAAGGCAGAATTCATGGCAGAGTTAGTAAATCAACATAGTCACACCCAAAAAATAGTAAGTATGGAACAGGATTAGTTTGCTAATATTACTATCAGAATAATATTTGGGAGCTTGAACTTGCATTTTTAAAATACAAATAAAAGGGGGAAAAACCAAAGCAAACTACTCACGGCAACAAAACCCACAATCCAACACTCATCTAGAAGGTGTAGTAGTATATTAGGTGTGAATTATAATGCAGTATCTTCTGGATTAAAATGAATAGAATATGAAAAAGTAAATGCATTCCAAAAGTGGGAAATTCAGTTTCAAGTATTAAAACCATAGTACTGAGGTGTGTAATTTGAATTTAATGCACAAGAAAATATACAGGTTACTGTCCAAATTTACATGGGAAAAACCTCCAAGGAGTTTAAAAAAATCAATACAATTTATTTGTATAGCTAGTCTCTTCCTCTCAAGGCACCTGGATTCAATTCCTAGCAGATCACAGAGGACAACTGTGTAATTTAGTAAGTCACTTAATACAGGTGAGATTCAACTAAGAAGACTTAGTCTTTTTTAATGATGTTTTCAAAAGTGTGAAGAGGCCTTGATTAGAGGAGTGTAAATACATCCTGCCAAAATAGACTAAGGAAGCCTTAGTGCTAATTAGAACTGGTTGCTCCGTGCTTTAGTTGCAAATATTAAGAACATCTTAACCTCATTGGGATATTGAAAGGATGGTTTCACTGATGTTTGGAAAGCTGACAAAGACCAGGGGGAGAGGGACAAAGTGCTGCAAGAAGTTTCTAGCTGATGTGAGTTGTCATAGCAGGGACACCAGAAGGATTGGCTATACGAACCAGGGTTAAAGAGAGTTATAATCAATAATTAAAAAGGGAAGAACTGAAACGAATGTCTATCATGTATTAAGACTTAACCTGACCTCTCAAACAACATCTGCTGAAGGGTGCTTTTCAACATTACAGGCCCCCGGATGATGGAATCATACAGGAATGCAAACATTTTCTACAATTTCCTCTGGCAGGCTCTTCTTTGAAGTTCTGATCCTGCAAGTGTAGTAGAGGACGCGATAATGACAGTAAGAATACTTCTAAATCCTACGTATATTAGAGATACGGTGTCTGACTCACCGCTTAAAACTCTAGCCTTTCTGGATGTATATGTTTACATAAAATTGCACTGAAAGAGTAAAGCATAATGGATCAGGCTCGATGGTATTACTGCTCTGAGTTTTATCTGTGGTCACTTGTACTAGCAGGAAATATTGTGCCTGTGGTTTCTACATCCTGACTGGAAATCTGGAATTCAATAAAATATGGTCCCATTACAGCATACCTGTCTCCAACATATGTTCTCATTTTAGTGTTTCTGTACATATAGATAGCTCAGATTTATCTTCTGAATGACAAAGCTTATCCTGTTCACCACAGAGTATGAGAAGCCTTTTGCTTAGCTTTGAAATCTTACATGAAAACCTGTTATCAAATACTGAATACAAGTTGTCACCCTGTTACGGTGGAACATTGAGCAGCAGATCAGAATTTCAGATTGTGGTATTTTGAGACAAAAAGGAAACAGTAGAGTATGAACGAGGATCAGTCTCTGAGGGTCAGAGTTCTCCTTGGTTAAATGTGACACAAGCTAGCTGTTCACAAAAAAGAAAAAAAAAGACACAAAGGTAATAGAGGTAGTATATTATATTATACAAGATAGTATAGCAATAAAAAAATTATCAGCTTCACAAGTCACTGCTATAAAACACCTAGAGTAGGCCACAGCATTATGTGTACCCTACCTGTCTCTTCCCCCAGACCTAAGAGTTTAAGAGTCACATGCCTTTCTATTATTGTTATCAAATTAGGTCTGATTTAAAGAGTCTACTGACAAGCAATGCCCAGTTTATCTAGGGTTTTTGGCATCTAACCTTACTACCTCAATGTCCTGATGTTGTGTTCTCCCAATTAAATAGTTTTAATGTCCTCCCTCATCCCTTGGTCTCTTTGAAAGCTACCCACCAAATGATCTACTCTAACAATTTTGCTCTTCACTTCCTTTTGTAGATTATCAAGTGTCTCTTAGCCAAGAATCCCTTTTAAATCTAGAAAGCTTTACGTTCTGTTTCCTGATCCTTAATTACACTCAACAGGATTCTCCTGACTGAGCTAACAGCTGTCCTTTACCCTGCTTGACAGCACCTGATCCTCATTCCCAGCAGTCTGCTGATATTTTCTGAAATACCTGCTGCTGAAATGATCAGAACTAAAAGTATAGTTTGCTACATCTACGGGCTTGAAAGATCCATGGGTTCTCTCCGGACAGTTCACTTGCTCTTCCACCAGCATCTCACATTTGTGCCTTGCCTTTCCCCTGTAGAGAACCAAGCAGTGCCATTCAGAGGGGACGACAGGTTTGTCGCCATGCCCATAAATGTTCTCCAGTGATCAATAAAACTTGTTGTATCATCAAATGTAAATCACAAGGGATTGTAATCGTGCATGTTGTACAACAGGCTGTATGTATGTAGTATTTTCCACATCTCCCTGTATGATGTCTGCTGTTCCAGTGCAGCTGGGGAATTCCTGCCATCAGCCCTGGTCCCCTCGTAATTCAGGTGTGTGACGGATTCACACTCCCATGTATTGTTGATAGATGATTTCTGTGAAAAAGGAACTTCACTGGTGGTTGACTCACCCTGAAGTGTTTCTTAACCACTCAGTATGAGCTGCGGGTTGGCAAACTCCAAATCATACTGGCACCCTTCCTTATGTCCATGGGTGATTTACTGGTGAAAAGGTGCGTACTCTGATTTTGGATATTTTAGATCCCCAGCAATCATTCCAGGACCATGTGATGACACAGTTCCACAGTGAGTGCTCGTTTTCATCACCCAAAGTCAGCGCTTACTGAAGGGAGGCATGAACGTCATGGAAGCCAGCTCGTTATCTGGAAGGAGTGAAGAGAAACATGCTAACTGAAACAACCCTGTCCCCCTCTTGGGTACCGCACTCCGTCCCTGCTGTGTTGACCCATTGTCCTATTTGATGGAGCAAAGACGTCCTCAAGGCCTTGCTCCAGAGTCATAACCTTGCCAAAAGGAGTAGCAAGATGAGGAGACAGCAACATTTATCCAGTATTGCAGAGAAGCTGAAGGCTGTGTTAAGACAGGGTCCCTTATTTGGAGCTTTGGTGTTGCAAAAACGTATGTATGCAACAGGCAAGCCAGAAGCTGTAAAGTCTGCACTGTATGAGCTGTAAAAGGTTCTGGGCTATGGTGTGCTTAAGCTAAGAAGTCATACAGACTTGACCTACTGCTAGATCGGGCAAGATCCTGTGGGTGGAGGAGGGGAGGTTGTGGAAGATTTTTGGCTTCAGTCATTCTCCAGTAAGTGAAAAGGAAGGTAAGATGTAGGAGGAGATGGAAAGGGGAGGCTGAGAATAGGAGATGGCTCTTTAAACAGGGAAGAGGAAAAAGCAAAACAGTTCTAAAGAGCATATAAGGAGCAGTTGTGTCTTGGAAATTAATAGCCATTTAATCCTATATAAGAATTTTTGTGTCAATATTTAGTGAGTCACAGGAAAACAGAAAGGCTGATGTATTAACAGTGATAAGCCATAGAGATGCTCTAAGCAATTGCAGAAATCTGCCAATATTTTCTTTTTTAGAGTCACTTGATACAAGATTAATGAAACAAACAACCATTCAGTGTCTCATTAAATCCATTACAACCGGATAAAATTTCCAATGGCTTCAGCTAAATGTTTCCAGTAAGAAGCAAATTTTCAGCTTGTGAGTGGGCCCACAAGTTAATAGAATCTTTGGTATTACATCACCACAGACAGTAGAAAGGATTAAACGCATTGTCAGGATTATATTCTTCCTCTACTGATTCACTTTCAGCAAAACTGAAACTTTGTCTGACTTCAAAGAAGCTATTTTAAAAATCACAATTTTCAGGAAGGAATGACGTTATTTTGTCTGCTTCACCAGAATGAATGCTCCTCTGCTGCGCACAAATGAGCTGCTTGCCCTAGTTGAACAAAAGCTACGATGAGGGCTTTGATCAGTGTTGACAGTGTTCCTGCAGTATTTCAGTGTCTCATTCCTTTGTGCTTTCTACAACCACTACTAATGACGTTGGTTAAGAGAGAGTGTAAATTGCAGTAAGATGGCCATCTCCAGAGAGTGCTGAATTGGTCTGTTGCGAGGATTCTTTAATTATTAATTTCATTGCTTCAGATTTTTTTTTGGTTTAATAGTTTCTCAGGACAAAGAGAACCTTTATGACCTCCTTAAAGCAACACTCATCTATATGATAAAATTTGTCCACTTTAGTCCACAGAACCCCCTTTTACATTAGTGACACATCAATGGTCTTGTTTAAAGGGTTACATTCCACACTGCATTTATTTTTCCTTGGAGACAAGCAGGAAATCTGTCACTAATTTCCTTCCAGCCAGCTCTGACTGCCTTGTCTCAGTCTTCTTAATCCTCTGTACATTTCTTCTTCTCCATTTTATCTTCTGAAGACAGATGTGGTTGTCTTAACTTCGTTCTTGTGTTTCTTTCAAGGTATTCTTCATCCTTCTTACACAGCTCCAAGCTGGCACTTGGCTGAAAAAGCAGGTCGCCTGCTCTCCCTGCAATACATCAAGCAGATCTGAGGTCCTCACCCACCACGTGTGCATCTATTTCCTCACTTACCACGTCTCCTCTTTCCTGCTCAGTCATCTTTATTTTTACCTACCTCCACATTGCATGTGGTGCGTCCAAAACTTTGCTTCCCCTTTTTACACCTAAGCCCTTTCTCGTAATAACTTCCCACTTGCCGTACAGGAAACCTCCCTAATCCTCCTTGTCAAGTCATCAGCTTCTCATTAAATCATGTACCTTCAGGAGCTGCGTATTTGCAATTCAGCATTTCCTCTCTGTTGCCACTGCCAGGAGTTGCCGTCCCGTTGCTGCAACGTTCTCATCACCTTGCGTCTCATCACTCACTGACGAAACCAGACTGCTCCCATCTCTCTTGACACTTCTGCGCCTTCACTTCTTTCTGCTTCTTACTCAGGTTCAGCTTTGTGGCTCAGCAGAACTCTTGTCCTGGCTTATTTCACTTCTCTCGTTTTATCCTTTACCTTGTTCATGGTTCCGCATCATTCTGCATCTTCTTTCCTACTGCTTCTCAGCCTCATGCATTTTTTATGTCACTTTGTGCTTCAGGCTTCTCACGTAGAAAGCCCTGCTCTTCCCCAAATCCCCTCGAGTCTTCTTGTATCCACCTTAATAGTGCCTCTCAGCCGCTGTCCCAGAAAGTGTATTTTTTCCAAGTTAGAAAACTCTTCAAAGCACAGCTTTTGTACTGTCAAAAAGCAGCAGCTTTTCCACCTCCACTTTAAAAGTAAGGAGTGCACTTGAGAGAGAGATATTTTTGCAGATGTAGAGCTACATTCTATACTGTCCTCTGGGGCTCACAGGGTGGGCACCTAAAGACTGACAGACTCCATATAAGGTCACTTTTGAACGTTTTGGCAAATGGTTTAAACTCTTCCCTGTTTTATTTAGGTGCAAATCTAAAGTATTTGGAGGACTTGTTCCCACTGAATACAAGGCTAAAATTGCTGTAAACCTTAGGCATTGGCTCTCGCTAAAGAAAGAAAAAAAGTTTTATTCAGTTACAAGCCTTTGAAAAATGCATATGTACTTTTAAGCACGGAATGACAATTGCACATAATACCTAATTTGAGTGAGTGGGTGCAAAGCAAATATATTAGGAGTAGGCATGAGAAAAAGTTAAGCTTCCCTTTCTCTCTTTTATGCTTCTCCTTTACCAGTGCTGTGGAGACTGAAAATAACTCCACTCTCGGTGATGTCATCACCATTAGAGGCACACTGTCAGCTTAATTTGTTTTCTGACTTCAGCAGGGGAAATAGAATCTGACTGCTGACTCACTTGTTAGGTCTGAAGTAAAGTAGTTATGTTTATTTCATCTATTTGGCCATGAGTTTGGGGCTTTAAATATCCACACCCTTTATAGCTGGTACAGGTACTCCTATTCGTGAAGGAAAAAGGAAATGAAGAGTGAAATAACTCTGCACTTAGTTATCATAGAGGAGATGTTGTCTAAAGCAGGAATATATAAGATTTTTGCAGAGCTGCCCTACTGAATAGTTTTCTTCTTTCATAGTAGGCCACAGTGGTGGTCTAGTTTTTGGTTGTTCTGGGATGGTTGAGTTGTTACCTTAACCTCAGCCTTGGTAGCTGACGCACTACCGGTGGTGTCAGCAAGCCACGGTTTGGCTGCAGATTCATTGTTCAGATGTTTTTATTTTTCTTTCTTGGCCTGCCCCCTAATGTGTCTGCAAGCTGAAGTGAAGAAGTCTTGTGGAAAATCAGTGTGCAAATGGACCCTCTTTTGTCCATTTCATTATTCTTTCTTTTCCAGGTACCTGTGAGGTTGTGCAGAATTTCTCTTGCCCACAAAGAATATTTTTGATGTCTACTGACATATTTTATACACATTTTGGAAAAAAAAAAAAAAAAAGGTTGCAGTTTAGTTTGGACTGGGAAAGTAGCAGCAAATGGAGACTTTTCCTGACAGAATACTTTTTTTGGCTCTCCTTCTGTATTTAAGTACCCGGGGGCCAGACCCTTTGCTGGCAGAAGATGAGAGGGGCTCTAGCTTTTTTAACCACTTTGCATCTTCTGGGGATTTAAACCTTTGACTGCCGCTGACTCGCCTAAGCAAAGTGGAGTTGTGCCCATAATCAAAAGATAAGGCATGTTTGAATGCAATGAATCGTTCTAAATATTTAGAGCAAGGAAGAACACACACAAGAAATAATAATTATAAGAAAAAAGATACAGATTGTTTCAGTCGTGTGGTTTTCCTCAGGATGTTTAAGTAGCGTTGCCTTAGTTTCAATTTATTTTTCTGTAATCCTTAGAAGTTATTTAATATCAGATCTAATCTTATCTTCTGCCTTTAGCTTGTTTGTTTTTAGTTCCTCCTTTTAGAATTTAGGTTGGGAGCTGCTCCTTGCTGTTTTTCTACTGTTTTGTTAGGATGCAGGATAAAAACATGCTGGCATATTTCTAAATTCTCATGGACTCAACGAATCATTTTTTAATTTGTCATACTTTTGATCACGTGTGTGCATTTTAATGATAGAACTGTGTATTTTTGTAGGAAAAAACAAGGAATTCTAGAAATTGATGTCACAGCAACATTAATAATACTCTTCTATAACTCTTCCCCCAGGGATTAATTTCAATTGTAGAAAGTATCTTCTTATAAACAAACTGTGAAAACTAATGGCAACATTTCATTTCAATAGGAGGTACATGGGGAGGGTAATGTACTAGTACATTAACACAATGAATACAATTCTTTTCCCATTGAAGCCATAGGCATAATTCAAATAAATACCTCCAGGAACAAAACTCAATCTAACTTTTTAACTTTTATTTTAAAATGGCAAAGTTCATCCAGACGTAGAGGATTGCCGCACAGCATCCTTTAACTTAGGAGCTGTCAAAACAGCTTTCTGGTATAACACCTTGCATTTAAAAGACATTGTCTCCATACTCAGAATTTAGATGCTGGCTTTGTGGGCATTTTCAGGATACTGTGGAGAAGACTGTCATCCTAACGCTGCAGACTACGGTAGTCTAATTTAATCCCGCTTTACGAATCCTCCTAGATTTGGGATAGGATGAATGCAGGATGAGGAAAGTTTGCAGTATTAGCTTAGATATTTATATCTCTGGTGTAAATGGACTACACTAATACACACAATTTCTATGAAAACATCCAAGCATTTCTTTTTCAGCCTGTAATGATTAATGAAGATTAATGCGTAGTTCCTTTTGCTCATGAACTGGTAAAGGACTTACAGAACCAAAATTTCCATGCTTCAAGGTCTCTGTGTCATAAACAAGACTAGGAGGGCCTTCATCTTCCATCCCACAGTGGCATCTAAAAGGTTCATGCTTAGCCTTGCTTTTTAACTCTGCACGGTTTGGTGGACTCTTCACATACACTGCTCTGTATCATATAAAATGGCTTATACTCGTGGCTTTCAAAAGGCAAAGACCATTGAAAGCTCATGGAAGTTTTGTCTGATGAAGAATCAAATAAACTTTAAATAGAAACCTTAGTATCTGGCCCAGAGAAAGCTCAAGTAAATAATTCTTCACTGTTACTACTGGCAGTTACTGACCTTGGTGAACAAGATGAAGGAGACTTCAGCTAAAGAAACAATATGTGGAAAATAAAAAATGGTAGAAATAGTAAGTAAACGACATTACAAGAATTAGAAACTCAGCCTTCTTGATGGATAGATGATTTTTAAGTTGTTCAAAACTGTAAGTGTTAGTATTTTGTCTATTTTCTATTTGGAGATGTTTAAAAAATTGTAATAACTGGATTAAGTGTCATGCCTTCATCCAGGTGTGTTCAAACTCACTGAATTTCTGCGTCTAAAGGCTGGAGGAGCATAGAGGACACCTAAGCCATTTCTGTGTTTGATACTGTGTGCATTAGCTAAATGTGCATACAAAATACAACAAAAATGAAGAAACTATGGAAGGAAAATTCTTCTTGCCTTATGCACTGTGTAATTTTGCCTTACAAAACAGAGTAAAGCCCAAGTTTTCTAATGGTAAAGTCTCATATCAGGCTCTGAAATAAGCTTTGTATTTATTTCATCCATTTGTTCCTGGCACATCTACTGATTTGTCCTGCTGCTTCCCTCTCACGTGTTAACCATTTGTGTGAGCAATATTCAAAATAGTACCTAAGCAGCAGCTGATCTGCGTGCTTTATACTTGTCAGCAAAGCAAAAGAAATACAAAACCCAACACAAGTTCAGCAAAAGGTAGTTCAGCTTGACTTTTTAGCTGGAGGAAGAAGCTAACACTGGTGTTAATTACATGCCTTTAAAAATGCAAATCTTCATTACAGCTATTGTTCCCAATTCAAAATCAGTTGGATTTACTGTCTATCACAATTCCTAGCTGCAATTCTTAAGCGCCAGGAACTGCCTCTGTACAAAAGGCTGCAATCAAGGACTTGCCAAAATTAAATAGATGCGTGCATCAACATGCTTATTATAGCATTTATGATGTAATAAGTGCCAGGTGGATGCATGGGCTATGAAAGAATAAAAAATACAGAGCTATCCAAGCTTTATGAGTTTGTATTGTTTAGTAAAACATATCTAATGCCCTTTTTTCAGAGGCATTGGGACAACACACTTTCAAAAAACTTTCTCTAGGATGTAGATGCAGGGTTTATTAAGGTTGAGAAGTGTTGGTTCTTCTAGCACATCTGTAGCACATTTTGATGGTAATACAGCTAAACTTCACTGTCTGAGAATTGTAAAGTAGGATGTGGCAATTATGACTGAAAATTTTGTTATATTGAGATACGTGCTGTTAACTTTTAATGGTCTTTAAAACCTGCAAACAATAAAAAGATGGATAGACATGTAGCTTATGTGTGGTTGTATATTGGGTCACTGCCTGAAGATGAATTTGAAAATGTGAGGAAAAATGTTAGTCATTTGGAATCAAGCTTAGTATTGTATCTGGAGGGGGTCTTCTGCACTCAGACAGTACTTTGTCAAGTGGGACAACAAATGGTTGCGTTTCTCATGGGCAAGCTTCTACCAAGCGTCCCAAACCCCTGGGGAGCTACTGGCAGGGCCCATGTCTCAGGCAGCTACTCATACACACACAGACCTTTCTCACCATCCTAAATTCCCTGTCACTAGGGGAATGCAGATGTGAGGAAGAGAGAACATAACTGGCAGAAGTCTCTACTTTCTCATGAGATCAGTGTTGTACAAAACAATGTCATTTTAAGGATGTGGCGGGAATCCTTCAGCTCAATATCACACAGCTCTGCCCCTGATTTTGAACACTTCTTGCCCAGAAAGCAAGAGTGCCCCTCCTTTCCGCTCTCAGCCATGCATCGGATGGCATGGCAGGAGATACCCATCTGCCCTTCAGCCCACCACATCTTAGAGACAGCCTTGGGTGTCTGGACAGACTTCACTGCAGCCTCAAAGCTGGGGGGTGGAAGAGGGGTCTGACCAAATCAGGTCAGAGATGACCTTCACAGGAAGAAGCAGAGAGGTGGCTGCATCTAAATACGATGCAGCTTTCAGAGAATTGCACAGGAAGCCTCTGTATGCTGGCTGAGAGTGGTGGGCAGTCAGCAGTGTGCTAGTGAACCTTTACTCCTTGGGCTGAAATATTAAAAAAAAAAAAACCAACCCCCAAACCAAACAAACTAAAAAAGTTACTCCCAGTGCTTCAAAGTGCCACAGTACCTGCAGTGATAAGAGCAGGAGGGTTGTGGTCAGGGCAAAGGCTGGGAGTGGGCCTCAGAGCAAAACTCGGAGGAGGGTCAGCTGGGCAAACTACAACGACCGGGAAGTTGCTCAGAGAAGCAGGTTCAGAGAAAGTCGTGGTATCTGCCTTCCTGATCCTGGAATGGATAGAATGACCTAGACCTATCTTGTTCACCTGCCTTATCAAATCAGACATGACTGCTGGGCTCCTAAACCTGGGATTTTCATGCAGGAAAACAGTCAATTAACTTCTAACCATGGTTTTCTTTTAGATAGCAACAGCTTTTCCATAGATAGCGGGGGCTTGTTCCACATCTGTCCTGGCTTTGCCCATTTCAAACTGTGAGAAAGAGCAGAGAGGTGTAGTCAAAGGCCATTTCCCCACCATTGCTCTGGCTGTGCTTTGCCTTTCCATGCCTATACTCAGGCACCATCTGAGAAATGATCGTGGAAGGAAAGGCCTGTGCTCAGATCATAGAGAAACGCCTGTAAACCTTTTCCTCTTTAAAGTTTCTGAGTGAGAAAAGCCACGGTAGTGAGTATTTATTGTTTCTTTGATATCTCAGAGAAAGTGTTTTCCTCAGCAGCTCCCCTTACCCCACCTGCACCCATGGCCTGAGCTGTCCCATAGTCTGTGCTCTGAGGGATTCCCCAGAGCAGTTCACCAAACTTTAAAGATGTCTCAGGTCTAGGTCAGTCCATACATTTTTTCCAGGACCAGGAAAGTGAACAGTAGTCTAGTCTTTATCTTCTTCCTAATATCCCTTCTGAGTCCCATTGCTGTCTTACAGTTCATCCTTTTCTATCACAACTTAACATCTAGAGTAACTAGAACATCTAAATGGTTTCCGTGAAAACATGTCTCATGTATCTCTTCACTGTTGGGTTGGGGGGGGGGCAGTGTTTACATGGAGTGAGTGAGCCTGACTGACAGTGTGGGAGCTTTGGTTTTCTCTTGTTTGGGTTGGCCAGGGATGGTGTAAGCTCAGATAGAACTGGAGAGACAGTGGACAGAAGTGGAACTTAAAGAGCTAGCAGGAGACAGAGAAATGACCCCAAGGTCCTTGGCAAGGGCTGGGAATTCCCCACATGGGAATATGGCCCACATGTGTCCCAGAGTCTTTGTGACCTTTAGTTTTAGACATCAAGTTAGTACTAGAGATTTATTGAAGATAGATGGGATGAATCATAGAGTGGAATTTATCTGACTAAATTGCCTTAGACAGCTACTTTAAAGTTGGTGAGCCTGGTCATCCTCTAGGTGGCTAAAATTGTATGAATGAAACCATTCCCTAAAGAAATATCCTGAGGAAAGTGTTGTGGGAGTGCCAGGTGGGAGTGACGGAGGGGGTAAAGTGCTTTGGGGTATATTAACTGATCAGAATCTGTCTATGAGCCACTAATGAGAAGCTTCATTGAAGCGCAGTGCTTAGATGTGTCGAATGAGGCAATTTTTAAAAAAATGAGACATTCATGCAGGTGTGTGTGACTCTGCCAAAACCTTATCTGGAGTATTGTATGCACTTCTGAGCATCAGTGACTGAGAGAGTGGGAATTCAGACAGGAACAGGTGCAGAGAAGTGATGACGGTAATGAAAAGTGTTTTAGAGAGGAGAGCTTGCTCAGCTTAGAAAAGCAAAGACTGAAAGAGGTCATGGTTACTCTCTGTGAATGCAAAACAGGTTAATTAAACACCTGGAAGGGAGGGAGCCACTTATGCTAAAGAACAATACTGGCACAGGAATAAATTGGCCATGAATAAATGTAGATTGAAGGCTAGGATGGTTTATAACCATCAGAGCATCAAAGTTTTGGTTGTTTTAAAACAATGGAGATAAGAGAGGACAGAATCTACGTAGTTTTAAAACAGAACTTGGCTGGTTTATAAAAAGGAAGATGCAGGTTGTTTGCCTGTACTAGCAGATAGGTAGAACTTGATACACTGGAAAATTCCATCTAGTCCATTGCTCCTGGGTCAGTCTCTAACCTTTCTACTTGGGCAGACATCACCAGTGCCAATAACAGATGAAACTAAAGCTAAACTAAAATTGAAATACTAGTGGCTTGCTCTGAGAGGGTGGGTAATTATTTAGAAGATGATATACCCCTGTAGATACCAGAATCAAGTTCCTGCTGGCAGCATTCAGGTATTTAGGCGATGTACAAACCTGATTAGATAAAGACAGCTAGGGTAAGGTAGGGAATAAAAAATAATGCCTTGTAAACAGAGATTACATTACAGGGGTGGCATGGCAAACACCATTCACCTAGAACCTTGAAAGCAAAGGAGTAAGACATTAGGGAAAAGGTCTTTTCATTTCTACATGGTCCTTAAAACTCAAAATACTCAAGGACTACAGCCTTTCACACTACTGCAACCAAGACAGCAAAGCACCATGCAATTTCTGAGCTCTGAAAGAAAACCTTACTGGTGGCTGATCCCCATGACTGGAATAGGATATATTGGACTAGATGGGCCAAATTTGTCCATTTCTAAATTTCTATGATGGTTAATTCTGAGAACTAATGGCATTTCTACACCATCTTCACTTCAGTGTACTATACATCCGCAGGAAGAGGGATGTCATTTTAGGAATCTCTGATGCTAAAATTAGTGTTTCTGGTAGTGAAAATCTGTTGAGTGTGATCCTCAACGATCAAAAAGAATTGTACAGAAAGGAAAGCATATAGGTGTTAACATAAAAACCAACACTCTCCAACTTTATTTTTTGACCTCACAGACTAAAACTACTTAAAACACACTTGTACCACACTCAGCAGTTCTGCAGGCTAAGTACAGAAATGTCTTTTTTTTTTTCCTGTGGAAAAAGGAGTCTTAAAGTCTTTCAGGTGAGAAGAGTCTCAGAGGTAACCACTTTTTCATCAAGTTCCACATTTTTGGGTCTGAATTTCAGCACTGAAGATTCCAGATGCTATAAAAACATTAATGTAGTGCAACATACTATTAAGGCCATGTCTCACTGATGCAGACTGTACTGGTTTAGCCACCCAGCCTGACAAACTGCTGCCAGTGCCAAGCCAGTATATCTTTTTTTTGCCATAATTATACCATTTTTATTCCAGAGTGAGATGTCTCAGACATGCTATTGTTGTCAGGGACATAAGACTCCATTACCACTGTGCTGAAAACCCTGCCCCCACAATGCATTCAAATGGATCTTAGCGTGTACTGAACAGTGGTTTCATAATCACAGATTGAACAAAGTGTAGCTAAGCTTAATAGAAGTGTCATAGTACATACATGGTCATTTTCTTATTTAACTCTAAAAAAAAAATCTCTGAACAATACTATTTTTTTTTAACCACCAGCATTCCCTCCCAAGACCGAGATGCTATATCAAAATCAAAAAAAAGAAGTCTTTGACTGGAGTAGGGTAAGACATATGGGTCTCATACCAGAAAAGAATTAAAAATGAAAACAAACTGGAAAGCCGTATTGCACATAAACTAACTTCCAATTACATCAGCAATTGACAAGGAGTAATTTGGGTTGATGTTCCTGTTATTTTCAGAAAGGAGTTCAAAGGTCCAGATTTTTTAAGAAGTGTCATTGTCATTGTATTAAGGCTCACTGTAATTGATAGAAAGGCTCTCACTGATCTAAAAATAGAAGACAAGCTAGCCTCTTCAATGGCAAACTGTTATGGAAAGTATTACGAAGTTTAATAGCTGGCAATGCCCAGCAGTACAGACAGGCAATGCTTACCCACGGCAGAGAGGTGCTTGCTCCTCGGGAACTAGCACAAGCTCCTGACTAGCAGCAGGCTCCTGCTTGCAGGCTGACATCCTTGGGGTGGGGGTTCAACCACCCAGACGCCTGCTGGGAGGGCAACACAGGATCTGGCAGGAAACCCAGGATGCTCCTGGTCTGCATAGGTGACGGGTCCTCATGGAAATAAATGCCAGATGCTCACAAGCAGGGAAGGGTTGGTGGCAGCTCTGGTCACACAGGGCAGCCCTGGCTGCAGCAGGCACAGGATGCTGGAAGTTGGGGTCCAGAGGAAGGCTGGAAGTTGTGCAGGGGACCCTAGGCTTCAGGGGAGCAAATAGGGATTGTCTGGCATGATCCCCTGGGGAGCTGCCATGAAGGAGAAGGGTGCCCAGGAGAGCTGGCTGGTTCCGAAGGGCAACTTACTGAGAGCTCAGCAATGAACCATCTTGTCATGTGGGAAGACTAGGAATTTCATAAGAAGGCCTGCATGGCTAGATGGGGAGCTTCTCACTGAACTAGTGCACAAGAAGGGAGTGGAGAAAAGGTAGAAACAAGGACAGGCAGTATAAAGCAGTGTTTGGTACTTAGTGTCAAAATCAGGAAGGCCAAAGCCCAGCTGGAGCTGAGACTGCTGAGGTGCATTGATGGGAACCAGACAGACTCTGTGGGAATGCTGATTTCAAAGTAAGTTCAGGAAAAGCACGGGCCCATCAACAGGTGGAGAAGAAACTCTAGTTACAATAGAGCAAAAAAGGCGTAAGTATTCAATGACTTTTTTGACTTCAGTCTTCACAATCAAAGGCTGCTCTGGTACTGGTGTGATTTGGGATGGAGAGGGGCAGCCCTGCCTCAGTGACAAGGGGACAAACAAGTTAGAGATTTGAAAGAAGTTGTATGTACTCAAAACCATGAAGTTGGGTAGAATTTGCCTGAAGATGCTTGAGGAGTTGGCCAATGTGATTGTGGGATCAGTGTATGGGGAAAACATTTTTAAATTAAGCTTTTTTAAATAGCAAGGGAGCTGTGAAGAAGAAAATGGAACATGCGTGTGAACAATTTTAGCTGTAGCTGAGCTACATTAGCTGCACTGGCTATTATAATGAAAGAAATTCCCACAACTGAGTGGGCCATGGGATTTGATTTTCATACTTCTTGTCCTACTTTTATGTTTATAAGACATTACATACAGCAGCCTTCATTTTTAAGACCTGGGATTTGGTGTATCCTATTTCTGAAACAAAAATGAAAGTTTTGCTGAATTTGTCACTGGAGGAAGAGGGAAAAATCCAACACCAGGTGAAATGGTACTTTTAGAAGCTGAACTTGATATGAGCATTCACAGCTGTCCTGTGTGAGATAAGCTGGTACTCTGGTGAAATACTCATTTGACATCTGGGGAGGAAATGTTGTGAGGAAGTGAGTTCTTACTTCGCCAGTGGGCCGAGTCCCAAAGTTTCTGCTTCGTTTTAGCTCATCCAGATGCTCATTTGACTCAGCTGGATTTCTCTTCAGAACTTGGATATGCTCAAGGACTGTAAGCCACGATCAAAATGCTCCCCACCCCAATATTACAGACCATTCAGTTTGTGAGTTGTCACTTGTGAATTGCACTTTCCACAGTCTGGCATCTCATCTGCCTAAGACTCCTATCACGCTCATCCTGGCTCATCTTTCTCTGTGTTCTTTAATACCCAGCTACCAACCTTGCTACCCATGCTTCCCAAGCACTGCCTTAGCAAGAGAGAGCACAGACTGGCAAAACGGGGAGTAACTACCCATCTCATGCTCTCACCTTTCTCCTAGAGGGGCAACTAATTTGGCTGTCTCTTCTCTGCTGTCTTCCCAGAATTTGTAGAAATACAATCTCTTGGAGACCAGTAACTCTCTCAAATTAAGGTAGATTTAGCCAGAGGGTTCAAAAGCGAAGGTGGGCAGACAGACAACGTGGTCAGATAAGCCCCATCTCATTCAGAAACTGAGCTAAACGTATAGTGAATCTAAGAAGGAAGAGAAAAAAGGAAGCTAGGGCTGGGAGTGAGTGATGCAACTGAGTCTCATTTTCCTTTTCATTTGTGTCATTGGGAATTATGCTCATAGGTTTGAACAGGAACTGAACTGGACCCTAATTCAGCTATGTATATTTCAAAGAAACATTTAATTTAGGAGGTGAATAGTGAAGTTATAATTCAAAAAGAGGAAAAAGGAGCCTTTATAAAAGAAGCAATGATGCTAGTTCCCTTTTTTAAATTTCTGTTTGATATTAATATTTGGACATCTATTGACACAGTAATAACTGCTTTGAGGAACAATTAAAGGAAAAATGACTGGCTTTGGGGCTAGGTGAGGATATAAAATAAATGCTTTGATATACTGGAAGAAATAGAGAAATAGAGAGAAATCTTATATTGCCAGTTAAGAAACAGTGAAAGGGACTCATTTGAGACCGAATGCATAACCTCAGCATTACTATTTTCTGTCTTGCTATGCTTAGGCAATTTACATGTTCTTTATATGTGTGTGCTTTTAATGAACATACAGGTGATACAGTGTCAATGTATATACGGAGATCAATTCCCTTTCACCTGCCTTACCAGCTGTACATTCCGAGTGCCTATGGTGAAATGTAGTTGTTACAGAGGTTTGGTCACCTAATTTTTTAAGCCTAAAATTATACTAGGATCTTTTCTAGCAACATCATCCATGTTAACAAACTTTCAACCTGCTTCCTTCAGATTCAGCACAGGATGAGCACTTGCTTTGTTAGTCTGACCACACAGTTTCGTAATCATGGAGCACTGGTGTTGTCAGTCCTTATGGACTTCATTTGGCAGGGTATGAGCTAAGCAGTGGTTAAAGCTCTCATTTGGGCAAGACCTTAAGCGTATGCTTAAAGTTATGTGAATTCTGCTGGACAAACATGTCCCTCCTCCAAGTGGTGCCTAGGATTGCTGTGATTCACCATGTGTATTCGGGCGCAAGGGAGAAAAGGCAAAGAGAGAAGGGAACAAGCTTTTCTCAGACAAACTCATCTTCCTAGGAGTCTGCAAATGGCTCCAGGCACCTGTGATGTGCAACCTCCACATGTTTGGAGGTGAAAACCAGGCAGGAACCAACTCTGCAACTTACTTCCTTGAGTTGCATAAAGAACATGCCAGCTTGTTAAATAAGGATCCATGGAAGTTTTCTACTTCAGGGTTATTGTGCTTAAATTTGCAGGCTATAATTTAAAAAAAAAAATCAGACTAGACGTCCTCTGACAGAAGGGTGTCTACTGGCTGATGACCTTCTTTGCTCCTGCTTCTTTCTTCCTCCTGTCTTCCCAAAATGGGTCTTCTGTGTTATTCTCTCCAGGTCTCTTTGTCAGAGGCTCAGCATCTTCTCACAACCTAATTTATTGCTTAGTTATCACTGTCCTCAAGTATTTAGAGCTGAAAACTGGTGTGCTCTGGACAATAGCCAAGGGTGTCCAAAAGTGACACATGAAAGTGGCTGGTTGGGCTTTGTTGTTCCCGTGCACCCTGTGCTCGATGCAAGAACTGTCCTTGTCTCCTTCCATGGGTTCTGTGTCAATTGGGAGGCCAAACACAGCAGAGAAGGCAAGAGAGACCCACACTCAAAACGATGTTTTCAGCCTGACCTCTCTATGCAGATGCCTGATGAGATTTAAAAGCCAAACAGAGAGACATTTCACAGAGGTCTGCAGTAGTCAGGGCTGTTTGTTGGGCACAACTTTCAGTCCTAGGCTGTAAGCTGTAAAATTGGCTGAAGCATAATATCATCTATAGGGAAATTCACTATATAGGATGAATAACTATATACAGTGGAACTTCATGAGCTTATAAAAGCTGCTCTTAGTTATGTAGAAAGAGAATGGCTAGCATTTGAAACTGAACTGCTAAAATCCCTCTTTCTCATCTGATTTCTAAATTCTAGTCTTGGGCTGTACTTAGAGCTGTAATCGGTGTTTTGAAAGGAGTTAATCTCAGAGCATGAGGAGTGACTAATACCATTATTCTCCTTTTAGGTTGCTTGCACAGAGTTTCTCTTTCTGATCAGTAAGAAGAATTCTCTACCCAAAAGGCCCATCTGCGTGCAGCCTCTGTATTCATAGTCAAGGATTACTTTCATTTAATACATTAGTTGGATAATTTTCAAAATCTGCTCAACATTTTCCTTTCGCATCTCCCATTTCTTCTTTTGCCCATATTCTTCTCTGTCTTGCAGTTCACAGAGTGCTATCCAAAACGTACAGGGGTTGCTACGATCTTGCCTCTCTTCCTGCAATAGTTTTGAAGATTTAGTGTGGAGATAGTGAGTTTCAAAATTACTGCTCTTGTGAGCTTCCAGCTCCATTTCTCTTCTCTAAAGAAAGGGACGCTCTTTATTAAAGAGGCTATCCCTTCCACACTTTAGAACTCAGCAATTCAAAAGCACGTAAAAAAATCCGAACTCTGCTGCTGCTCAGGAGCTATGCATTGGCTTAAATGTCAAAGTTAACAGTCAAAATTATGCACAGGCAGAGAGCACATCCACACATCCAAATCCGGCTTGAGACACCTATGCTTCAGAAAAGGGAAAGCCTTCCTTCTCTTGCTTCTTTCCAAGACATTAACTCGTCTGCTTTTAATAAGCTCCCTGTTTACTGCAAGGCAGTGCAGTTACCAGTGGCTCACGCTTCAGCAGTTTGTTGCTGCTCTTTTTCTACTTCCCAGTTTCAGAAGAGATCACCGCATTGGGTTTGAACTTCCCTTCCAGCAGATGGTTGTCTCGGTTTCCCAATAAGCTACTTCAGCCTTGTCGGGCCTGATAACACTTTCTCTTCCTAAAGGCACTTGCATAGAAAAGCCTCTGGCCTTTGCGGTTCCCTTCTGGGGCCATCGCAGCCTCTCAGGGGAAAGCAGCGTGTTTGGGAGTGCAAGGGAATGAAGCTCATCCTTAGGAACGTATCTCGACCCAAATACAGAGTTTCTCGATCCTGATAGGCCACTCCTGGAATGAAATATTCCCATCTCTGACCTGTACTTAGCAATTGCTGTGAGATTAATCTTCATTTGTTCTTTATTGATTTTGCATTTCAAATTTGTTGGGAATTACAGAGGTTTGATGTAGAACATACTTAGTTACAGGAGTCTTTTTATAGCTTTCAAAGAGCTCTTTATTATTTGACAGTTCTCATTCAGTAGGAGGTAGACATTTCTGCCTCACAAATTGGTAACATTATTTTGTTTTTCTTTCATAAGTAACACTTAACTAGTGTTTCTAATAATATTGCAGCTAAACAGATTCTAAATATGACAAAGTGTTGACAACACTGATGTGCAGGGGAAGTTGTATAATTGAATAAAATCTTCACTTCTTATGCCCAACACTTTAATCTAATCCATCCATTCAAAGCCTAGAGGTTTCTTGGTCTTTCAGATGCACTTATCTGATAAACGAGCTTTTAAAAATAGAGATAGGACTAAATTCAAAAGGAGTATTCAAACCTCTAAGTACTGGGAGGGTATAGATAAACTGGAGCTTATATTAAAAGCAGCTGCTGCGCTAACAGGCTACAAAACCAAAAATAGGCCTGAAGTTGAATCATTTACTGAAATATCATAGTATTTGGTTATGGTGTAATCTGGTTCTCCATGTGTTATTCTACCAAACAAAACCCGATTCCAGTTTAAGATCACTGTCATTATCTTCTGGAAGGCATATGCTGTTACTTGTACACGCTGACAAGCTACACACACGTGTGCTAGGAACTGGCTGTGGCTTTGACAGCTGGTCCTAACTAATTGCCTCCAGCAAGATAAACATGGTCCTGGAGTTTGATCAACTACTTTTTAGGATAAGGGACAAAAGGAAGAGAGCTTTCACTGTGGGATTCCAGGTGATTAACAGGAAAAAGATTAAGAATATTGCTTTATGAAGGCAAAAATACTCTTAAATATTTTATGCTTATAAGGTACGTTCTATACAAGCAATTTAGAATAAACTGTGATTTTACCTTTGCTACATCCCACAAAGAATATCTCCTTTCCTGAAGTGACATTTTATTCAGTAATTGTCCCAAGCCATTATACTTCCTACACAACAATTCACAGTCAGAAATGTAAGTGTGAAGGGAAACACATTGCTTCGGTTTGTGCAAGAATATGTACCCCACTCCTGCTTGGCATGAAATTTTGACCTGATTTATTTGCAACTGCCCACAATCTACTCTTATTATTTAACTTGGGTCTTGAAGAAAAATTTGCGTAATTCTTTATACTGCTGTTGCACAGGCACAGACTTGACAGATGCACCTCTCTCTTCTCAAGCTAAACCCAAGTGTCAAGAAGAATAACATGAAGGATGCTGAAATTTGTTGTGAGTTGGATAGGGGTTTGTGTTTTGTGGCATGCACTAAACTCTAATATTCCATTAAGACAAAGGAGAAAAGTCAGTTTTCACTGTGGATTTATTTCAGTTGCATGCAAATTTCTGGATGATGAGGCTGCTATGACTTTTCAGCCTCTATAAGGAATAGAATTATCTTATCACAAAAGAGAACTTTGAGAATAGGAAGCTCAGAGAAGCCAGCAAATTTAACTTCAACATCATCTGAATTTGAGAGAATTAATGTTCCTGCTTGCCAGATATCTCACAACAGTTCTACCGTTAGCTGCCTTTTGTGAAAATCCAGAACGTTTTCTCCCTGGAATATGCGCTAAAACTTCCCCAAGGACAGAGGTGATAATAAATAGGGTGAAGCATCCCCACTCTGGCACAGCACCGAAAGGGTAACGCCAGGCTTACAAAGGCACGAATGCAAAGTATATGAGCACGTTCGCTGTACAATTACTCTGTTTGTGCAGTCAGTTGCAGTAATTGGATAATTGGGTCCACAACTGCCTAACTACATCGGTAACTACTCATTACTAAATTATATGTGAGCAATGTATAAAAAGCCCCAGCGTCTAAAAGCCTTTGTTACAGAAACTTTTATTTCATGAAGGCTCATCCTACTTTAAAAAAGCATGCCTATGCACCATGATCTTTGGGTTGTTCATTCCTTTTGAACCAGGAGAGCGTAGACAGAAAAAGAAACACAAATGAATGGGAAAAGAGGCTGTTGTGAACACAGGCTGTTGCTTTTCTCTTCTGCTCATCCACAGAGCTTTTCAAGGAACCCCATGGGAAGTTAAATAAAGAGGTTTTAAATGTCCAGCCTTTGAAAGGAGCATTCTGATGTGGTCTTCCAGAGACAGGTTGTTATGTTTTTTTCCTCTCCTGGCCTTTTCACAGCTCTCATTTCAGTTACTTTCATAGGAATGAAGAATGACTTCAGAATGTCCTGAACCTCAAGCAGTTTTGGAGGACTAGGCCTTGGCAATGGCAAATCCATGAAAAGACAGATTGCCCTAAGTGGCCACTGCATGGAGCATTAACAGAGTTACCAGCAGGACCACATTTCTCACCTGAGAGCTCTAAAGAGATGCAAATGTGAAATTGCTGAACTACTAGTTGTAGTGTACAGCCACTTATCTCTCACCTACAACCAATAACCTGGGTACCAGAGGAATGTAAATGTAGCACATGATGATGCCTGTTATTGAAAGGAGTTGCAGGGATTTTAGAAGATTACAGACCAGTGTTGGACATTAATAAAATAGCAGAATTATTGGATATGTAGGCAAATATTATATGTTGGGCAAGATTCTTCATGGGTTTGTAAAAGGAAGTCATTCCTCATAAATCTAGCATGTTGATATGGGAGATACAGCTGATATGGTCTCCTTGGATTCCTGAAAGGCATTTGACAAGATCATTCACCAAAGGGTCTTAAAGAAATTAAGACTGGGATGCGATGGACAGTGCTAACATGGATATTGCAACTGATTAAAAGAATAAGTAGCTACTTTTCTCACCAGAGGGAGCTTACTACTGTGGTCCCACAGGGACTTATCTGAGGAGCCCTGTTCTTTACCACACTCACAAATGAATGGAAAAGGGCTGGAAAATGAAGTGACAAAGTTCAGTGACTGTTCTGAACTCTTCCTGATGGAAAAAGTAAAATCTAGCAAAGTGTGAAGAGTTGCTATAACATCTTGTGATACTGAGTAATGGGGTGGGGTGGAGGAAGAGAATGTATGAAAATACAAAAAGAGTTCACAAGAGAAATCCTAATTTCATGTATGCAGTTACAGACTCTGAAAAAGCTATTTTCAACTAGTATAAAGATTCTGAAGTTATAATAGCAAGTTCTGCAGGTTCATAAGGACAGTGCTGAATGTATATCTGTCAATATGAAACAAAATACTAGGGAAGAAAGGGAGAACCACCTGTAAACTGATATTAGGCTACAATATTGTGAATGCTGTGGACATTTTTAGCCCTCATATCACTATACATATATAAAAGATAGGACTAAAAAAGGAGCATAGTAGAGCGACAAGGACAGTCATATGTATGAAATAGGTTTAATACAAAAAAATCAAACACAAGGACTCTAGCTATGAAAAAAATTGACTCGGAGGAGATATGAAAGAGAGCTATAAAATCATATATAGGATGGACATCATTAAGGAAGGCTCATTTTATTCTTCTAAAATACGAGGGAGCATCCAAGGAAGTCGCCAGGCAGCAGCTCAGCTGTAGAACCCAGGCCTGGGGATGGTCTAGGTACTAAAAATTTACATTGATTCAAAAAGTGATTAGATAAATTCATGAAAATTAAAAAGAAAACAACACACCACAACAAAACACCAAAGCCTATTTAATGCTGAGATTAAACATGGACCTCTGGCTTGGGAAATGATTGTCTAGCACGTTGCCAGAGGGTGAGAGGCTGAGAGAGTATTCTGGGAGAGTATCTTCATATGCTTCTCCTGCTTTTATAACCTTGCCTATATGTTTGCTGTTGTTCACCATCAGGTACTTAACTAGATGGCTTTAGTACAGTTCTGAATGACTGTTTTTATGATCAGTACAGGGATACCATGAAGTAGGAGACGTTGTATTAGGAGACTTTGGCTATGTTAACAAACAATGTTGCTGCTTCTACTGTCCCTTTATGATAACTCCAACTTTTAAAGAAGAGAAGTGTTTCACATTAGCAATACTTACCTTTTTTTTGGCACATAGTTGCTATGGAAATAAACAGTAGCTTGGCACAGATCTACATTCTTTTTGTTTTCATGGGTAACGTCTTTGAGAAACTCCAGATCAGTGAGTGACAGGGACATTTCATGAATGAATTTTATTTTGTAACCTGCACACATTATTCTTGAGCTGACAGGAGAATAGTTTTATAGTAACTAATACATATCAAAACCAGTCACTGTGTAAGGGAGGTTTTCAGCTTACCTGTTGCAGTATCATGTTGAAAAACAACCAAGTGTCCCAGCAGGAAAGTAGAGGGAAAAAAAAAAAAAGGTTTGCAGCTTATTTTTAAAGTAATTCTCAACTTTTGCAGTTGATGATTCATAAAAGGGCCAGTGCCAGTAGGCAGCAAATCTCACGGTCTTCAAACAGTTTTGATTATAGTGTTGATCTCAAGTGCCTCCTTTTTTTTTTTTTTCTTTTTTTAATGCATGCAAGCAGTTTTTTATCTTTCTTGTTGTGGCTTCCAGATTTTATCTCTGTTTATTTTGCTTTTTCACCATAACACCAGCATTTTCTTGATCTGGGTTTTAAAAGTCCTTTCCTTCTTTGCATGTGCTTGAAAACATTTAGAGAGGCTCCCAGATTTTTTTATATCTGGAACACTATCCTTGTCCTTTTTCCTTCCAAGAGCCCTCAAAAAGTCACATTCACACACTCGCATTGGATGCAGTGGCTCAGAGAAATGGCAGTTTCCCTTCAGATTGCCATCTCAGTGACTCAGCCGGCTTCTGAAGATGATCAAAATGAAGATGGCACAACACAGGGTCTTTCTGGAGTGCTGAAAATTTTACACAAAAGTTATTTGATAAGTTTTAAAACTGGAAATAGTTTTATGTGATAGTACTGCATAGTTACTAGTGGATGAACTTGCAGACAAATAAATTATGTTTGTTCCTTTTTCCTGGGTGTTTATCTTTTTTGTGGCTACGTTGTTGAAAGTACTGCAGTTCTGCCTAACAGCTCTGGCTTATAACTATGTCACGCAAGTGCCCCAACTGCTCTGCGTGCCAGCTGGGCCTGGCAGGTGGGAAGACCACATCTTGCAATACCTGAAAATCTGGGGTCTTCAGGAGCCAAATACTTTGTCTTACATGTTCACCTCCTGAATATGCATCAAATCAAGGCAGCTCCCCTTGTCGGAGCTCCTAGGATATGTACCACAGCTTTTCGAAAGTATTAATCCCAGAGACATGCTATAGTCACATACATAGAAAAAGGATATGAGAATGATGAAAATAAATGCCAGGTAAAGCAAGAGTTTAGCTTTGGATTGAGTTCACAAAACATATGGTCACCAACAGATTTTATGAACCACCCATATATAGCTGCAGAGGTTAAACAGAGTTAATATTGACAGAGATATTAGAGGACCAGTGAAGAAGTGACAACCGTAAAGCAAGATGCCTGGGAGCTGGCATCCTAGCCTATGGCCTACCAAGACCAAAGCTCCCTGCACCTCTTACACCCCAAGGCTCATGCATATTGCCATCGCTGTTAGTATTAAAGGCATAACAGGTATAAGTCTGCATAAGTTGTGCCTATGGTCTGTGGAGGGGCAGAGCCTGGAGCGGGGCCAGCAGTGGTCGGTTTGGTGCCCTGGCACAGGCCTGTTGGCTGGGCCTGCCTTGAAGCTGGTCTTGGACTCCAGCCATCATGGAGATGGCCTAAAATCCCAAAGGAGATGACTTGACACAAGCTACGCCTTCTGGTCAAGCGTGACTGAAGGGACCCAACACTGGCATTTGGGTTAATGTGGGGTGCAGAGCGCTCGTGCTGGGTGGGGTGCAGCAGTACAGTCAAGCAGCACAGCCTTCTTCATTCCTCTGGCTCCAGGATGCCATCTCTGTCCCTTGTGCCTTCTCGGCAGCCCCCAACAGTTTCATTTCAGGAAGCCAAGGTTTCACAGATAGTTTTGAAAGTAACCTGACAATAAAATGGCTCACAAACTTAAACTCTTCTTCATCCTCTCAGTATCCTCTCATTTTAAATGTAAAATATAAAAGACTTTTTAGTTCCAGCTGTGTGTGTGTCAGTTTTCTCAACTTGCTTAAAAAGGACATGGGAAATCACACAGTAAACAGTATAAATATGTCAGAAGATTCAGGATCATGAAGCAGTATTTTATGGAGTAGTTTATATTAGAATTGGAGCCAAGCAGCATGACTGCTTTTTGCACTTCATAATCTTGGAGGAACAGCGCTCTACAATAATTAGGCTTGTGTACTCAGGCCTCTATGATTAGCATGTGATTCTGCTGAAAATCTGTTATGAGCTGAGTTTTCTTGTAACTTTTAAACATGGGAGAAGAAGTAACTCCTTTCTGCTATTAATTCATTCAGGCAACATCAGTCTCAGCAACTGCAAAACAGTTATCAAAGCAGAAGATCAGTGTTTGCAGACGTCAGACTTGTGGATCTCACGGGTATCATCTCGTCATCTCTGAAGCAGTCAGCGTGGCACCATAGTGTCCTGTGCCTTGGTGGGGTGGAGTGGAAGCTCTTTGGACTAAAAGCCCTTTTACAATGTCCGTCGCCTATAATATCTATGTATTATGTGTAATCTCTGTGAAAAGCCAAGTAATGGTAAAGATTGTTTAATGACACATAGTTAGGAGGCGTATGTACAACTAAAATGTATTTAGTAGCATACAGGATCAGACTTATGAATGTTGTAACAACAAGGAAGTGGTTTGAATAGTTGAGATAAATCCTCAACCCAAGATAAGCCATGAATACTTCAGCTGTATCTGGACAGGTCTCTAGGAGGTGATCATGATACGCATGAGTAATTTCCCATCTGAATTAGGGAAGTGGTAGAAAGAGCCAGTAGCTCAAAGAAGATCAATATCAAAAGCAACCTTGAGTGTTAAAGGCAACCATTTCCAGGTAAAGCCTGAATACCTCATTGGCACTGAGGAAGAGCTGAAAGAGCTGTATTGATAAAGATAGGAGAGGTCGGCATTTAGCTCTTGGGGTGCTTCTGGAGTAGTTCATGCTGCACTTTTACTGACTAAGGCCTGACTTAGAGATTGTAGATGAAGGCCACGAAAATAGCCTTGAAGCAATCTGTTGGCAAGCAGACTGAGCCAGGCTAGAACCAGGCTTCATTATTCCACTCTGTCTCCAGGAACCTCGTCTCCAGTTTTGCAATGAAGATGTCAACCTTTGTGACTTCCAGAACAGCCCTTTCTATTGTCACCTGCACAGAGGCGAGTCCAGAGTAAAGCCAGTACATTTGGTTTGTACTGTCTTTCTGGAGGCAATAAAGCCAAATCAGCCAGCATGCACTGCCCCCCAGAGATGTGTTTAGTGGAGCCAGATGTCAAAACACTAGCACTGGTCGGCTGGGAAGGAATTTCGAAGCAGCAAGGAGTGGGTATTAGAAAGACACTTTGCAGCTTCAAGCAGACCCTAGCCCACCATGGTGACATCTCTGTTGGTTAGCAAAAATAATTACTTTCCTCTAAGCATTCAATATTTCTTTTTAGTAGTCAATCATAGCCTGAATGCTGTGGGGATCTTACTACAAACCCCACTGACACTTGTCAGGTTGAAAGACCTCGCTGATCAGGTAGCAGAGTGCAATTGTTGGACAAAACTGCTGGATCCCTCAGGATATTCCAGCTCTGTATCTGTAATGGTGCCATTAAGCTACTTGTCAGGATATAGGCCCCTCTGTGAACAGGAGCTCACCTCTCAGTGGGCTGGCCACAGAATCCGGGCTATAACTCTTCGCTCTCCCTCTGTAGGTTAAACATCTCCTTTCCCAGAAAAGCGCTGGTAGCGTGAGCTTCTGACTTGCAGATGAAACCCTCAGGAGCCACCGGACAGACCCAGACACGCTTCACAGAAAACTTGCACTCATGCTAGTACTGTACTTAAGATGGACCTCAAAGGTTTACAGAAAGCCCAAGCTTTTTCATCCTTCATGGGGCAGCTGAAGAGAGAGTCTTTCCCCATCCCACGTAGTGAGGTATGATTGTAGTTTCTTTTCCAGCTAGTATAAATTTCCACAGGAACAGATTGTGTATAAATGCATGACCTTTCCTTCACTCTTCAAATGTGGTTCCCTGAAATGGGTAGTTTTACATTTGTATGTGGCATTGTTGCAAAATAATTAGCTTATTATTACTTTTAACTATTGATGTCTTATTGGTAAATAAGAAAATAATTTTTTTTAGGATCATTTTGGTAATTTAGTTGTAAAACTGTAATGCAGTTTGGCTTTTTACTGGCATCTGACTGTTTTTCTAAGAACAGTAACAGCCACAATCAATACCTTAATGATGAAAACACATCCTGCCCTTTGAGTTATATTCTGTCAGTGATGTTATAGTTTCATACCTTTAAATCCATCTGAATGCTTAATGGCTTTGCTTAGTGAAGATAGCCCACTACTATAGTTTTTACCATAGGTGAACTTCATTAGCCCTTCCTAAAATAAAGGAATAAATTAAATAAAGCTGATTGATGCTCAGGACAGCTCAAGCAGTCCAGCTGCAGTGGTTTATCAAAGCAAAGCTCTTCATGTTCCCTCCAGACTTATGGTTCCTGAATGCTTCAGCCTAGCTGAGGGCCTGTCCCCAATAGGGAAAGATGATGTTTCATCAGTATGAATGAGCGTGTGCTGAAATCCTCAGGGATTCCTGGCCTCTTGGTGCCAGCAGCAAAATTTTAAGGAGACACGATTTAGTCCCTTCTATGGAGGAAGAAATTGCAGTTAGAGTGGATATTAGCTGCTCGAGGGTTAACAGGAGGGAGTTCTTTCCCACTGTTTAGATTACCACACAAATTAGCTGAATGTGTCAAAACGCTTCAGTTTTACCCTAGTATAGAAATGGTCTTAGCTCGAAACCCTCAGTGTTAATTTCCTTTTATGCAAGTTGGGGCATGCTTGGCCTGAACAGCAGACAAACTGCTGCAATTCAGTTACGCTAAAGCTAAGGAGCAATAAAATGCTGAGTGTTCCATAAGCCAGGAGACCACACACGATCTCTTCCTCCTCAGCAGAACAAACCCAGCAGAAAAGTGGCATTTTTGCTAATCCTCAGCGAAGCCTCCCGGGAGCAGGGTGGGCAGGGGGAGCCTGTACCCAGGGCCGGCGTGACCCCCTCCCCAAGCCTGGGGGAAGTGCACCCTGTCCCCATGCCCTTGGCAGAGCTGTCCCCCTGCCAGCATCCTGCAGGGACGGGACACTTCGCTTCTTATTGTCCTAATTCCTGCCACCCTCCCGCTCTGCCTCTCTCCTTCTGCACGCCTTTCTAGCCCCAGCTGAGTGCCCCTGCGTGGGCAGGCCTGCATTCAGACTTGGGAAATTTGGCAAGTGACAGGAGTTGAGCTTCCCGTCGTTCACTGCTGGCAGTCCCTCCTTGCCCCCTGCATCACATCTGATGGTGAAGCCAATAAGCTGCAGCTGAGGATGGTGCTGGAGACTGCCATACTCACTGCAAAGTCACGCCAGTCTCATGAAAAGGGTCCCCCTTTTCCCCCGAATCACCATTTTGTTAATTTGGTTAATTATGGCCTTGAAGAGGGCATATAAGTTGTATAGCAGTGTTTGGGCTCTAATTACTGTCTCCGGGTGCCTTATCAAATCTAAATCACCTTACGTAAGAAGCTGTTCAGTAGGACAGGGTTTTTTTTTTTTTGTAGTTTCATTATGATGGCAAAGGCTAAAAGAGGAAGAAAGTCACTGCTGCTTATATTTACGCTTCCCGTACCAGTGTAGAAATGTCTGTGTGATCTTCTGATGGTCTGTGATGAAAATTTTAAAGCTGTTTTCCCTTAATTCCCCTGGTAAGGAAGTTTCAGAAGAGTGATAAATGGACAACTGCTTCTCTCAGATCTCATCAGACTCACCACAGCTCTCTTCCAAGGCTCCTCTTCACCAGGGAGGGTCTCCCAGGCTTTATCTGCAGGTGTCACCAGGTTGGCAATGGTGGTGATGGCATTTGACAGAAATGTACTTTAAAGTTACTGGGGTCCCCACAGTGACATATGGGCCTTCCCTGAGGACTCCCTGCCTCTGGTAATCAAAAAGGAAATGGCACCGTGTACATCCCGTCTGGGGAGCAGAGGCACTGCATGGCCAGTGACACCACGTGTGAACTCACCCCGGTGCAACCATTTCCTTGCCTTGGCAGAAACGGGGCAGCTGTCACGGCTGCCGCATTGCTCCCTACTTCTCTGCTTGCAAAGCCCAAGAGTGACCAAACCTGGGGAGATGTTTCTGTTAGGTAGTCCTCTTCATGAGTCCTCCCTCAGGGCAGATTGCTTTGGGAACAGTCTTCTTCATGAGCACATTGGTGTCCCAAACACACTGCTTTTGAGATCAGAAATACTTTTAGTTAGCCCTTTTGGTTGGTACGGATATGACCTAGAAGTAAATTACATTGCAAACTTCATTCAAAACATACTACCCCATGCAAGACACTAAATGTGGGTAAAGCATTTGCTTTTGAGAAGCATCTGCAAGGATTTTATTCATCTCCTTCTCTCCTTGCAAGATTTTTTAGCTTTAATATTTTAATTTCTGGTGAATTTTGTTTTCTTTCAACAGCTAGCTCACTGGTCAAGTGAAGAAAAAGACAGACACTGCTTCTGGGTGGCAGTTATGGTCTTTTGGTGCTTAACAGAAGAAGATTTAGATCGGCTTTGTGTATGAAGAACCATAACGCAGTGTGAATTACATTCCTCATCCTCAAACCCATTTAATTTTCAAACGATATAGGTAATCACGGGAGGCAGAATTCACTTTGCAATATTGAATTACTATCATCTCGCATGTATGTATAAATGCCTGGATCAGCTCAAGCACCTTTGTGAGAAATGATCTGTCAGACAAAGTGTGGGGAATACAGTGCAAAACAACTGTCACCAATCCGTTTGTAGATGTAACAATGTATTTTAGCTGTTCAGGCATAGGAAAGCCTGTTATCATGAAAGCACTGATGAATGCAATGCTTTTTGGTCATGTGGATTAAAGTGCTTCCTGATGTGTAGCATTTGGCAAAGCTTCCTGTATTTTTTTCTCAAATAATTATTCATGCGCATATTCTTGGCATGTCATTCCTACTTTGAAAAATGCAAAGTAAGGTGTCCTCTGCTTGTTCCGTTGTCAAGATTAATGCTCTCATGCAAAAAAACTGCAAATGATGGTCACTTTTGTAAGTCTATGAGAAGATATGAGAATCCTGCAGAAAAGCCCATTTGCACCCATGGGACTGTGCATCCTCCCTTCCTCCCCCGCAGAGGAGTTTTAATTTTTCCTTTCCCTCCCAATTTCTATCTGCTTATGGAGACGGGAGCAGAGCTCGCCTGTGAGTACACCCTATGCACTGCTGAAGGTGAGCTCAAACTCCGGTGTGGTCCAGACACCCAGACGCTCCACAGAGCGAGCCAGAACGCATGCTCCTCCAGCGTACCCCACAGGGTGCCCTCAGGACACCCTTGTCAGGGCTGCACTCTGCTCCTCCGCCGGCCCTTGTGCTTCACTTGTTCTTGCAGCTGCAGATTTCTCCAGATGTGTTTAGCTTATACAGGCGTGTAAAAGCATGGTCAAGGACATATTAGAAGCATGGCCAAGGAGACTGTTTCAAGATCCCAGCTATGCCTGCCGCCTCCTCTTCCTGCAGCCTTTGTCTCGGCACACAATGTACTTATTAGTTTGCAAGAGGGTATGTAATTTTCTTGTTCTTACGTAAGTTACATTCCTCCTCCCATCAAAGAAAGCAATTGTCTTCATGTCCGAAGCCCTTGGACATACCAGGCGCAATTAACGCCTGTCCTCTTTTATCAGGGAAGTCAGAGCAAGGATAAGCTTGGCCAAGGGTGAAACCTCCGTACAGTGTTGTGTTCCTCACGCATGAATATTATTGCAGCATTTAAAGAACAATAACTTGCTGACATCATTGCTAGCAATACCAGGGCATATTTTATTAATGCATTCACACAGGGTATTGGCCAGCTCTGTCTAACAGCTGCCAAGGGTTACACTTGCGAATACCAAAGAAAGTCACATTTTTTTGCCTGCCTGGGTACAGATGTTGGACCTGAATCACCTCTCAGCACAAGGTCCCTCATCGTCTCCCAAAAACATCTCCTAGTCATTTCATTCCTTCAGGCCACGCTCTGTACCTGGCCTTTAGCTAGCACATCCTAGCCTGCTTTTCCCAGCGGGAGCAATGCTGCCTTTGAACGAGTATTGCGCCCAAGCTGGCATGGGGACAGCAGCACATGCGCACCAGAGCAGGGTGCCTGTTACATGGGCAAAATGACAACATGAGGCTTGGGAGAGCCATGGGAAGGATTATTTGAGCCTATTTCTAATGTCTATTAGTCACAAGCTGGCTGAGCCATCCTCTGATGGCTCTCTAGGCTGTGGCCAAAGCCTGCGTCCAAAATGAGACCGTTTGGGTCTGAGCGGCTCAGCCTGGACCAAGTGCCAGAGGACTTGTCCTGGGAGAGGCCCTGCCCTGGGTTTCCTCTCCTCTGAGCACTTTGCTTCAGCCGTCAAGTGCACACAACGGTTGAAACAAAGCCACCTAGCTTTGCTGGAGCACTTTTTAAGCCTCCGTGCTTTGGCCCAGAGGTCTGGGAGGGGTGCTAGGAGCACAGCAGCACCAGCACACCAATTCCTTCCTCAGTTTCCTCGCTAAAGCCAGGGAACTTCTGAGGTTTCTCCGTGTCTGTGATCAGGCACAAACACATGCCCGTTTGGTGAGTCATTTTGACTTCCAGTGACTAAGCCATCCAACTTGCAGGAGGGAGGGAAATTATAATAGTAATAACAGTTTGTGCTACCACTAGAAGATTTCAAAGTGCTTTCTAAGCAGTTTTCCTTATCAGGGTTCCTCTGAGAGATGGCAATCATGCAACTGATATTTCATGGTCATTTCTGTCTATTATATTTTTAAACTGCTCGTTGCTTTTTGGCACTTCTGAGACCCTCCCAACTCCTCCCTTCCCTTGGCCATAATCAATAATCATTTCCAGTTTGGAAATTTATACGGTGAGTTGCATTGTAGTGCAAGCAAACTGGAGGCATAAAATACCCATCTGTTTTTTAACGCAACCTGCCAATTTTAAAAACATCAGCTGTTGCAATGACTGCAAAATAATCAGCTGTCAGATAAGCCGGGGAAGGCAACTCCACCTATTTAAGCCCTTGGGACTGCTCAGGTACACCTCTAACAGAAAATGAGAGACAGCTCAAGGAGGCAGATGCTGCTATAGATTTACATTTTATTAATATTAATCTGGGGATTTCTTCAGTCAGTTTTCCTCTTGGCTTTTCAGCTACTCCCCCCCAATGCCTTGTGCATGGTAAGAATGTATATAGAAGAGTCAAACTGAGAAGTTATACTAATCATAAATAGATTCTTGATTGAATTGGGAGACATAATGGACCAAGCTAAAGCTGCTCAGCTGAATGCTTGAGCTGTTTTTATTCTGGAAATGCAAGGAAGATGGCAAAAGGACTATTCTTCCTGGCCATGAAACTACTTTTCTTGCTATAGATTGAGCCAATAACCGCTGAGGATTGTACTGAGGTCTGTCTGAAGGAGACTTGCCTACTCAGCCCCTTTCCCTCTGCATTTTAACAGCTGATTTTCCTTCCTTTATGAAAGTCACTCAAATTGTAGCGTACAGATGAGACAACTTACCTTTTGCTTCCTAGTTTTCAGGCACCAGCAACTTAGTGTGAGTGAGGAACCCAGAATTAGTGCAGCTCGGTTGGGATCAACACACAATTACCGCTCCCTAACTCTCCCTCTGCCACATTCCCCCTGCCCCCCAATCCCTAATAAATCAAATTCACACCAATAAGGAAAAGAGAACAAATCAACTGTCCACAGTGAAATGTTGTTTAAGTAATGACTCAGTCAGATTAGAGGATAATTTACGTATCTAACCATTAAGAAATAAATTTTACAGGAAGCACAGAAACAGTCTGACATAGCTGAGTTCTGTCTTGGACACCAGAAATGGTTCCTTTCTGGGAAGAAATCAAATAAAATTTGTACAGTTGTACATATACATATATACACACACTCTTATATAGATAAGATATATAAAAATATGTGCGTTGTTTATAAAGCTATTACATTTATAAAAAAAAAGTCCCTACTGTTGATGATGCACACTATGTGCCTAATATCTGTATGAATATAGAAAAGTGTAAACTGTAGGTTTTGCTAAATGTAAGCCATATTGTCCCAGATGGCAGGGAGCAGTTCTTTGTCTTGATGGACCATCTACCCATAAATATCTATAAAATGGGCCTTGTCATTTTTATGGCTTTCATGTTCTTATAAAAAGCAGAAAATGCACACAGATAATAAGGAGATATGGATGGCTAATTGATCCATTCATTTTTTTTCCAGTAGTATTTATCACATGATGTCAGACTTTATAAAATGTAAGGGATGTTTTATACCGCTTCAAGGATATGCAGCAGAACTGGATGAATTAACAATGACTGATTCTGTTGAGTCACCATTTTTACCTGCATGTTAATGAAACTCTACTGCAAACATTTTTTCAGGGTCACCAAAATGTGTCTTTTTTAATAAGTTTTGAAAAATGTGTTTAACACTTTTTTGGACAATGATTTCAAGAATGACAGAATTGGGTGTTAGAAGCTAGACTTATTTTAAATCTGAATATTCTTTTCCATGTTATAGTCCTGGCATTTTAAGTATATTTCTATGTACTTTTTAGCATTTGTATTATTCCCTCTCTGGAGTGTAGATCCCTTCCTCTCCATGCTCGCCACAAGTTTATTTTTATTGCTTATTTTTCCTCTGTTTGACTGTCAGTCTGTCTACATGTCTGTCCTTCATCATATTAATTCTGCTAATCTGTGCAACCAGCTACCTAAAATTCAATGACATTTTACAGGATAGTTTGACAAGACCTGTAGAGTTGCTGTTGCCTACCTGGAGGGTATTTTTTGCCTGTTTTACCACTTTCAGGTTTTACACTCTCAGACATTTTATCCCTTTTGCTAACACACATCAGGCACTTCTATTATTGACGCCTTTTAGTGCTGGGATTTAGAGTCTTAAATTTTATTTTGGTTTTTGAGGCCAGGGCTCAGTGGGGTATACTAAGCTGCACTGTTGCTACAGCAATTTCAGCTGTACAGCTATAGATAAGATCAAGTTGCATCTAATCTAGTTGTGTCTTCTAGTTTAGCTTGACGCTTTGCAGGGGACAAGTTAGGAGCTTCAGAAAAGGTGAAACAGAGCATAATTGAAGTCCACACCAGATTACCTTCAGCTAGACTGTCCAGTTCATTACTGACCCCCCACCCCCACCATCTGGGCATTACACTAGAACTCAGACAGTTGAGCTCACTCCTTTCCGTCAATCTCATGCCCCCCACTACAGAGATCAGGGAGTATTTCTCACGTGTTTCATGTTGGAGCAGGGCTCTGCACTTGTCCTTGCAGGAATATGGAAAAAAACAGTGGAAGATGAACTGTATTTAACTGACTCGTCCTCAGCAGCACAAATATGTACCTGACAAATACTGAGATATATAGGAACACCAGAAGAATCATTTAAAGCTAATCCCATGATTTGCCTTCTATTCCCTCATTTGATGAAACCTGAATTTGTCAGCTGTTAGCTGTCAGCTGATCAATCAGCTGAGTGTGTTGGCGATAAAAACATCACTCCAACAGGGGATTTGTAGCAAATTGATAGTGTTGAAATCTTTTTATGGTAATGACAGTAGATATATATATCACTGGATTATCAAAGACAAAATGCAATAAAACAAGATTGTCAAATATATCTTAGTTGGCTTCTTCACTGATTTCTTTCCTTTCTAAAATACCCCAGCTACTTGGAAAATACCTAAAACTTTCATAATGGCATCATATAGAGTTCAAATTTAAAAATGACTGGAAGAAGGTCTCTCTTCCCCTTAAAACGGTGGGCAAAGATACTGATACTATTGTGTGACTCTGCCAAGTAATCAAACTGAGTTTATGTAAGCGTTCTTTTTTATGGGGAAATCTCGCCTGTGCTGGAAACAATAGCACAGTATTCATTAACTTTAATGGAAACAGGATTTCCCTCTGACTTCTATTATTTGTTTTTTTATGGACAAGCTATTGGAAATGGCATGAATGAGTTGGTCATATATAGTACTGAATGGTCTATAAAAATAGACAGATACATACCTGTGCATAAACAGTAAAAAGTAATCAGTGTTACAAAGAAAATATTGTCTGATTACATTAGAAACTGTATATTCAATAAGAGGGTCCTCAATACACTAATAAATTCTTTAGAATAGACAGTCCCCAATGCTGCAGAATACATACAGCATACAAGATTTCAATGTAGCTTTGTGAATCTACCTTTCCAATGCTTGGCTTTTTTAATTTAGGTACTGATTTTCTTCCTCTGTTCTGGACTACATTCTCTTTTTGTCTGGAAGGAGAAAATTGGGTTTGCTGGCTTCCCTTAAACCCTTGTCATAGGATGTTTCCACTCTGAAAAAAAAGCACTAACATTTACAGGCCACAAAAATAAATATATATTCACCCAGCAGTTTTCCACAATACTTCAGTTTTAAAGCTAACAATGGTATAATTTCATCTGAACATAGGTAGATTTCCCAAATCACTACACATATAGATGATGGTTTCTAGCACTGCATTGCTAGTAGCAAGTAATACAAATATTCAGGTGACTGAGGTATAGGTTCTTGTGTAATGGAAAGCTGATCTTGATGATATATAAAAGGAACTTCAGGACAAAATTTCTCAAAGAAAGGAAAATGGCACAAGACCATGAAGCTGATAAGATATACATGTGGAAATATATATGATAAATGTGGTGAAAAGATCCAGTTGTCATATTCTAGGTCCAAGACTCTTAAATGTCTGGAAAGATTCTCCTCTGAAGGTGCAATGTGTCTGGCTAAGTGCCGAGTGCCACGTTTTTATCAGATGGGTTTACATGACTCCATCATCTTGGACCACAGCTCAGGGTATGATGCTTTGGTTCCTGAATGCATCGTGCATAATAGGGTGAAAATAGTTCACACATTTTTCATGACGCAGTCTAGCATCTGTAGCTACACAATATTCCCGACTTTCAGGGTTAGAGTTTAGTGGCTTCATAAACAGATCCATATGACCTATAGTTATACTGAACTATAGTAATTCTTTCTCATAGTGTACATCTTCGGCAAGGCTCAAGTACAAATCGCTCCTCTTGCTGTTTTGCTTTGTGCAATGGATGGTGCATTATCTTTATGATCTACCTGGTTGTTACTTAGGTCTTTTCTCTGCAGGTTTTAGTTCACAGTGGCACGTTCCATCATGCAAAATGGGATCTTTAGCTCAGGAAAAGTACATCAGTGGCAAATAATCAACTAAACTATTTTGCTACAGGCATAACAGATTTGAAATCACTTCACCTTTAACTTTTAGGGTGGCTTATTTACTGTTGCACTGTCAATCATCTATATGATAGAAGAGGCATTTCATTTATTTTGTTTTCTTGTTTTATAAGGTCTGTGGCTCTACTGCAGCGCCTTAATGTGATCATATTTCATGGAAATTGCATCCTCTTGAGCCTTTGCCTTAGAAAAACCTTTCTTCTCCACTGGGCGTTTAGACTATATGAATATACTTCTTGATTTGAGTTACTATAGTGTTCACATGCCCAATCTTTCTTCTGTCTTTGGACTGTATAGAACAGTCATTAAAATACCAAGGAACTAAACTGATTTTTTTAAAAAAGCTATTTAAGTTTTTCTGTCTCTTAAAATAAAAGAATGATTGCAATGCCTAGTGTGGTCACAGTTTGACATGTTGATGTCTTGCATTTCTCTGTTGAAGCTGTGTTACTGTATAGAGAAAAACATCCCGTTCTTTTTGGTCTTTTGAGAAATGTAACTGCTGCTGTACCCTGTTGTGAAATTAATTTTATAAATTTGCTTCCTATTAAAAGGCTGGATACCTAAGACAGCAGGGGATATAATTAAAAGCCCTTTTAAAAAAATCATGGATATAATAAAGTTAACCAAGCAATTTCAGAAATATGGTTTGTGTAATTGAGAAATAATGAAGTGATGCTTGTTGAAGTCCATGCTGGCATCTGCTCTGAAATGCAATAGAGCTTTGGCAAAGTTTAGAAAGACACAAAAAGAGGAAGATCCTTGGAAGACAAAAAGTATTCACTCCATGTGATGATATAGCCAGAGCACATTATGACTTGAAGGGGAGAGCGAAGGGAATGTTTCACTCGGCATGAAGGAGTATAAAACTCATCCACACCCTTTCTTCTGAAAACAATAGCTCAACAGCTCTGAGTACTTGGCAAGTTAAGCCACGCAGGCAGTAGGAGGTATAGAGATTATGTAATTCATCAACTATCTCCCATTTGCATTAAAATGGGTCAACACAGCTTGTATATAAAGTCCACTACAGGCCATATTTTCAGCTTTATCTATAATTGCCTTGCCCTGCTACACTCAATACTCTTCTCCCACAGCTTTTTCTGGAGGTTAAAGGCTTATATTTTATGGACTTGGCTTCCCTTAGGAGAAGAGATTGGAGGCGGTTTAAAGCCTCCAGAGCATTGCTGTCAAAGGCGGCTGAAAATGGTGCTAAAGAGAGTCAGATATGAAATGGAAACTTCTTGTGAAGGACTGGCTGCTCTGGGCACATCCACAGGCACCACAGCCTGACCAGGGTGGTTTTGAGGAAAGAGTGAAAGTTAGCGTATGGTGCTGATAGATTGGTACAGCCACTTGCTTGGCTTACACGGACCAGGAGAGCACAGAGTATGGGGCTTGCATTTTGCTGAGTTTCTGTTTTATCTGTTTCTGTCATTTTCTATTATTTTCAAAGTCACTTTAAATAAAAGCACAAGCTACCTTAAAGCCATATTGCCCCCTGCATTTATATTCTAGTATTGCTCTGAGATGAAATAAAACAGGATCAGGCTCATATTTTTTCTCTCCTTGTATCCCTTCTTCCTTTATATATCCCAAATAAGTGTGAACTGTTCACCTGTGATGCATTTTTATAGAGGAATTTGCTCAGGCTTAAGATCTGATAGCTTCTTAGTAATGACAGCTGACTGTTTTCCAAAACTCTTGTGTAGCATTTCTTTACTATGTATAAAGATTTCCCTCCTGAGAATTTTTTTGCTGTGTTTTTTAAAGTCCTTCAAAAGTGTATCCATATGGCAGTTATTCCATTATCTACCTCCTCCTGATTTTTTAAGAGGATTGGCTGTGTACAACAGTTATTCTCCTGAGATTATAAATAATTTCTCAACTGTTTACTGGCCTTTATCTTCAGTATAGCCATAAAATATTTTTTAAAGGAAGTATACTCTTCAACAGTTTAATTCATTGTAATTATTCCTGCTCTTTCAGAAATGAACAGCTGATAAATTCGCTGAAGCAGACCTGTACGATTGCCACGTTTATGGAGTGCTTTCTCGGAGCAGAACAATATGTTATAGCTTTAGCCACAAAGTGCAATCTAAAAATAATTCTGCTTTGTTCCAAAGATGTGTGTGGATTGATTATTTTTCTCCTTCAGAGGTGATTTAAGCTATTAAAAAGTAGGATGAGTTCAAGAAAGGGAAAAGTGATTAGGTCAGGTGGATTTTATCTTTACTTTATGAGCTTCCGGCTTTCTTGTAAGAATTGTTAGTTTTAGCTTTGAAATAAATCACTTACCACTTGCCTATTTAAATAAGACTTTACTTTTGGCAAACAACTAATGTTGAAGTTTTAATGAGGAGTGGAAATGAAAAACATGACTGTCAGGTAACTTTAGTTAATCTTATTCAAGATGGAGCCGTAAGTGTTTAATGCAGCTGTTCATTTTCTTTGGCATTGAAAAGAAAACACATTTCACTCAGTTGCTGCAGTTTGCAGCCAAGAAATGCCAATCTAATAAAATACCTTCAGAAGCTGAAGTGTAGATCCACATTTTGCGCAAGGTGTGAACCCACAAGGAAACAGAAAGGAACGGGCCGGCTGTTTCCCGAGTTGCTGGACTTGACGGAGGACCAGCATGTTCCTGACAATGCGGCAGGCCTCGGTGATGCTCAGGGAAGGTGAGGGACGTTTGCAGGGATCTATCTGCTTGCCAGGGCTCCGTCTCACTTACTAGCCAGTTTCTGAGACGCCTCAGCTGTGATCCCCTCTGCCTGACCTCTGCCCTCCTGCAGCACTCCTCTCCTGCAACATGTTTTTTCCACGAAGGACAGCCATTTAACCCCGGTTAACTCCTCTCCTGTCCACCTTTGGCAAAGCTTCTTAAATCACTGCAATTGCTTTGCCCTTGCTTCTTCCCAGTATGCAAGTAGCCAAGAATGCCAGTGTCTCAGCTGGCCTTCAGCCAAGTCCTGGAAGCAAATGAGATTGTAATTACCTGCAAGATATCTGGATTAAGTGCAATAGAAAGCTGGCAGCAACATTAACTGCATTTTTTAAAACCCTTTTTTTTTCAAAATTGAAATACCAGCCAGAGAAATACTACAACTTGCACAGTGGATACTCTATCACGGTTTGAATACTGAATGCGTACAGTAATTTAAAAATACTATACAGTCCATAATTTAAGATTTTTTAATGCTGTCTCACAATTTCAATCTGTAGTGTCTCTTAAATGCTCTTGAAGACAGTCCTAATGATGTTGACGAAGCTCAGTTGATGAAGTCAAAGGTGGGCTGTAGTTATTGGCAGCTATCTAGAAAACTTCTAAAATGGGAGGTTTTTTGAGCAAAACCCCCAATCAGCTCAAAGGTTGTTAACATCAATAACTAGGAAGTAACAAAAAAGTTTTCATACAAATTGTCATCATTTGATGTTTCTAAGATGAATTAGGCACCACAAAGCTGGCAATAATCCTGCTTCAAGCTGCCTGCAGATGCAGATGCAGGCAGCTGGTACAGAATCACTTTAAAAGGTTCCGTGCTTCTGAAGATTTCTTCATAACCACCAAATATGTGATTTATAATTCTGTCTATCTAGGGATTGTGAAATAATTCTGAAATAATCCTTCACGAGGGGTAAGAGAGTGGTAACACGCCAGGGAATGCACACAAACTTGTGCTTTTGTCACCAACAGTGATTCATGGTTGGGATAGACTCAGGGGCTATGTCGAAACAGGGGACTTGGAATCACTGCCATACTTATGGGTCAAGAAGTATACTGCGGCCGCCTCTAGAAGACATACAAAATGCTTACAGTGCTCTCACCCTTTTCCTGCTTCCACAGAAAATGGGGCAGATGGAGCACATTTAGTTCCCCAGTTTCTATAGTCCAGCAGTTAGATGAATAGTGTGAATAAAACATTATCGTTCTCACGAGTGTCTATAATTCTCATAATTTCATCTAACTGCTGAGTTATACTCAAGGATTTAATAATAATATGTGTCTGATTTATTGTCCTGGCTGGAAGTCAATGGAAAACGATCGGCAGCAAAAATGCCCATGGCATGGCATACAAAGAAGCTTTCACCAGTTGTGCTGCAAACCTAGTTTTCCCCTCTGAAGAATGGCAGAGGTATGCGAGCAGGATGTTTCCAAATTAGTTGTAGTATTATTCAGAGAATAGAAGAATTTAAGTGGAGAGAAAAATCAGCGCTTGTTTAGGTTGCCTCTTGAATGGGAGGTTATCTATCTTGAAGGAGACTGGCAATAACAGTTATTAACTCAGCGGCTGTGGTGAGGGCTTGTTTTGTGAGAAAGGTTATGGACTAAGATTTTGACTAAACTTTTTCTTTGCAGATGAATGAGATTATTCTATCATGAATTACTGATAAAGCTGGACACTGCAATGAATGCTCCCACCAAAACCATGTTAGACATGGGTATTTTCTTATATAGTGAAGAGGAAGGAACGTTTTTTTTTTTTAAATTTACTTGTTGTCTGGGATGGGGACTCTGAGCTTTCGTATGTTTAGGGAAAGGCTTTAACAGATCGAGAGTTACACTACACAACTAGCAAACTAAATCACTTGCTCCCACCCCACACACAGACATGCTTTGGGAAACCTTCTTTGTTCTATTAAATGCTAATTTCTGCACATCGGACAATTTTTTGAGGGGCCAATTAGCAAATGGAGGGGTTTCTGTGGGTCTTATATTCCCAGTCTCAGTTCTGATTGCAGATGGAATTTCCTGTGCGTTTCTCCAGAAGCTGAATGCTTGCTTTTGCTCTCTCTTCCCGTTCATGACGTCACATTTTTGATCAAATATGATGACTAAATGAAAAACACATTTCCAAGGAGACCAACCAACAACATTTCATATGAAGTAAAACTTGCAGATATTTATCATCTGTTTCATCCCAATAAGATCACTTGTGTTTCATGAAATGCTTTTTAGCAGACTGAGGATGTGGGTGCCCACTGTTCCACCAGCACGGTGCCCCGGAGAGATGAAGCCGCACAAGGAGAATTGGGCTCAGCACCATCTCCCGGCTCCCTTTCCTTTTCTTCTCGCCATCAAGCTCAGAGAAGTTCAAAGCACAGTGCTGATGATGGTGCACTCGTTCTTCCTGCTGAGTGAACATAAGATGACCTAAAAAAGGGAATCTTTCAGCATTATGACATTATCAGGCGGGGTGGTTGACTACTGGGGAAAGAGCCCGTTGCAGCTTTTGCCATTGTGTTTCAAGGTTTTGCCTCTTTTCTCTCCCACCCTCCCAATAACAATGATGTAATATATTAAATTAAGTGGTAACGATGTATGAAGCTGTGGTTATCATAAAATATTTACACCCCTGGAGTGTTGTAAACACACAGTGGAGCCCTAATTAACCATAGGTAGTCTACAATTATCCCATGGTAATTACCCTAATTGGAATTGGCTCATTATGGGGAATAGAATAGAATTTGTTTTCTGTTTAGTACTGAAAAACAGACTTGGCAATTAACTAAAAGCAGCAGCCGCTTCATCTGACTTAAAATTTAAATTGCCCTCTTGGAGCCTGTCACTGTTCCCACAATCTGAGTAGTTTTACAAACAAAACGAATGATCGGATCCAGTTTCCAAAGTGTGCGTACTTTCATAACCTTGTCTCTGTGTCAGAATTATCAACGAATCGGGTGATTAATAACTGTGATGCACAATGGTCCATAAAAAACCCAGAAGGGGCTATCCAAAGCACTCGGACGTGCACAAATCATTTGCTCTGTGAAGCTATTAGAGGAGTTGTGGAGCAGAGAGAGCGAGCACATGCTTTCTTTTGCTATGGGAATTATTCAACAGTGAAGATGGAGAGACTCTCTGCCTTGTTAAAGCATGACAAGCAATACTTCTGATCAGGCCTCTCCTCCCCTGGCCATTGGGAAACNTGGCCATTGGGAAATCTTGCAAGTGTAAGACAGGCAGATCCCAGGTTATTTGCAAGGGAGCGATCCTATGCCTGTGGAGCTGGTGCAGGCTAACAGGACCTACAGCCCAGGGCACTTGGCTGTCACCCCAAATGCTCGCTCCCATGCCCCTGCTAGCAAAAAGGTCCAAAACTCATGTGCAGGACATTGCGGGTGTATCCTCACGAAGCACTAAATACGGCCAGCGCACAGGA
>RSEF01000001.1:143734461-143779006 GCA_003993805.1 Himantopus leucocephalus | reverse complement strand
CCTTGACCTGCTGGCCACAATTCTTTTGATGCAGCCCAGGATGCCATTGGCTTTCTGGGCTGCAAGTGCACATTGCTGACTTATGTCCAATTTTTCATTCACCAGTATCCACAAGTCCTTCTCCATAGGGGTGATCTCAATCCCTTCATCCCCCAGTCTGTATTGATACGGGGGATTGCCCTGATCCAGGTGCAGGACATTACAGTTGGCCTTGTTGGTCTTGACCTAGCAGCTTAGCTTCCCAGACCGGAAAACAAATAAAGGGAGAGGAATTGCAGAGCCACAGAAATGTTGGATGGAAAGAAGCCTTTGCAGCCACCTAGCCCAGCCTCCTGCTCAAAGCGGCACTGCTGCTCATGCCAGATCAGCTCTATTATGGTTTTGTCCAGGTCGGTCCAGACAGCCAGAGATATCACCGCCTCTTCAGAACAACTGACCACTACTGCTTTCTCTTTCTATTAAGTTTTTCCCAATGCCCAGCTTGATTGTTCTGACCAGCAAATTGTGCCTGTTGCCCTTGGTCATATTATCTGTCTCACAATACTAAGAGGGATTTGGTCATCATCTCTGTAATTGAAATCCAAGTAGGCTGTCATTACAGTGTCACTTAGCCTTCCCTTTGCCAGCCTGAGTTGCTGCTCACAAGCAGGGAAGACCTGATGGCAGCTCTGGCTGCCCAGGGCAGCATGAATGCAACAACCATGAGACGCTGGAGGTCGGGATCCAGAGGAAGGCTGGAAGGTGTGCAGCAGAGTTGGGACTCCAGGTTTGGGGCAGAAAATGGGGGCTTATTCAGGGATCACCAGGCATGATCCCCTGGGGAGCTGCTGTGAAGGAGAATGGTGCCCAGGACAGCTGTCTGGTTTCTCAAGGGAATGGCAACAAATCCCACTTCAGCATGCCAAGTGTTCCTTCCCTGTGCTTTTCCCCCTGTGTGGTACTGAGCTAGAGGCTCACTTCCAGTTTCATACTGGAGATCTACACAGTTAAAGAGCTCCTTAGCACAGAGCATGACTGCTTCCTCTCTTCTTCCCTGCCTCTTTTTCCTGATCAGCTTGTACTCATCTAGAACCATGGTCCTATTCTGGGTGCAGCATCTTACCATGTCACCACCATCCTAGTCCTGTTGTAGCCCTATCACTGTGCCAGGACTTGTGGGTCCTTCTGTTGTCCAGGCTTTGCACGTGAGCTCTGTACAAGCAGTAGAAGAAAGCCTCTGAATGAACTTCCCTTCTGAGCCAGAATGCAAAAGTCCCTCTGGGGGCCTTCTCTCTTGCATATCTCCTCTGTTTGCAGCTTCTCTTTCATCTCTGGACTTCAGCCCTTGTTTCTTGGTGAATCTAGTTTAAAGATCTCAGCAGTTCAACAAACATGGCCCCAAAGTTCTCTCTCTCTCTTGGTCCAATGCATTCCCTCCCTTCTCAGCAGTCCTTGCTCATAGTCAGACAAGACAACATGGTGAAGGAAGCTGAGTCCTTGCTAGTGATCCCAGCTGTGCAGTCAGACACTGGCCTGCTCCTTTCAGGGCCTCCCCCTGTGACTGTAAGGATTAACAAGAACACCACTTGGGCCCCTGATCCCCTCACCTTTCCTCCTGAGGCTTTATGGTCTTTAGTTTGCTCAGGGTTTTCTGTGGCTGTATCACTGGTATCCATGTGGACAAGCAATAAAGGCGAGCAGTCAGGCATCTGCCTGGGCCTTGGCAATCTCTCTACAGCATCATGGATCTGGGCTCCAGGCAAAGCTGCTCCAGCACCAAATCTGCTGGGATGATAGGTCTGACTGGCAAAGGGGTGCTTCTCCTTCCTACAGAAGGGGGTCCACTGGCCACTAACACTTGAAAAATTATTCTGATAGCGTTAGTCCTAATCTGAAGAAAGAGATGTCCAGCCCCGAGCCTCCCCCCAGCAGGACTTGTTCCTTTTCTGTTGCAAGTGGATGTGGGAAAGCCTCCTCCTGATGACTGAAGTCATGTGTTTCCAGCTTCCCTTGTCCTGAGAGTCTATGTCCTTTCTTACCTTGGTCACATCAACCTTTTTGTTCTCTGTTTTCTAAGAAGCAGGAAGCTGGACATGTGTTTGCTCTGCCTGTCTGCAGGGTCCTTCTCTTGGCAGGGCGCCCCTTGTGCTACCTCCATTTTCCTGGCACGGTTCACTTGTGAACATCAGGACCACCTCATGCTGCTCCTCCCATGCCGTTGACTAGGAAAAAGAACTTGACATTTTCTCCAACTCTCTGGGAAATCTCTGCACATTTACTTCTGTGTAGACTGAAGGAAAGAAACATATGTTCTGTGCTTGATCTGCTCCCTTATTCTCATGCAGGTAGATTGCAAGAATTAGAGAAGGGGAAGACCATAGAAACACTCCTCTGGAATGGTAGTAGACACAGGGAGTCATGTAAGCACAATCTATCTGGACTACAACGAGTCCGCTGAATGTGATCTCTGAAAATTGAGATCACCTCTTCTCCATTAGCTCTGAAGGCAGTTAATTGCAGGGTTGAATTCCTTCTAAAAGCATCAGATGTAGCCATTTGTCCACTATTTCCAGCAGGCATGAGTAGCTACACTTGGACAGGAAGGCAAAACTATGATCCAAAAGTGGATTTTGGTAGTAGTGTGAAGCACTTCTAAAGAATGTGCTTTGTGAGAGATTTATTTTATGAAATGGGATTTCTGTTTCCAAAGTATAAAAGCCATAAAAGTTATCAGAAAATGCAAAGCTGTGTACAACATCTTCACAGGCACTTTGGCTAATTCATGTGTGTGTATGGGGAGAGGTGAATTGCATCTTGTCCTCGCAATTGCTATTTTTCAGATGGGCCAGTCCTTTCTGGACGTTCTGGCCCCAAATACAGTGTGTTATTTATTCACCTGAAGGTTAAAGCAAAAACATGCTGGAGCACCTGGATCCTCGTGACACCGCAGTGGTCTGACAGGGCTCTGCTCAGTGCACATCTCTGCTTCTGGAAATGGAGGAGCAGGCGGGTCGCGCTNGGAGCAGGCAGGTCGCGCCGTGTCCTCACTGCATGGCTGAGGGTCCGATTGAGAAAGCTGGGTCACACTGAAGTGAACAGCTACATCCAAAGCAAGCAGCACAGTGTCACGTGAAGATTCTGTCTCATGCCAAAACATACTCTGCCCATATGAAAAGTCCTCTACTCTCCAGAAGACTGATTAGCTCAAGCACAGCTCTAGGCTAACACAGGGGCAACCTACACTACTAGAGCTAGTTCTGCTTATGTTAATTTGGGCTAAATCTGTCTTTTATGCTTTATTACAGCATGTAGACATACCCTCTCATTTTTTTTGGTGTATTTCTGTCTGATAGCATTCATTAAAACCACCCATGCCTGTCTCCTGGTGGATTTTAGCAGTTTCACATTTTTGCTGAAAGTCAGAATTCAGGATAAAAGGAAGGCATAAATAGGCAGGGTAGGGACTTTTTGTCGAGCAGCCCAAATAGTCTTCTTCTACGGACTCTTTGCAGTTTTTCTATGCATATCTTTAGGTCTTTTGGTTGCTTACTTCTCAAAATCCCTGCACTAAACTGAACCACCCCACTGATGTTCCAGTTACTCAGCGTGTATCTGTGTTGACCACCTTTGCAGCTAGATCAAATGTTTGCCAAAATCTCCTCACCTGTGTACTGAAAAATATCTCTGCTGAGAACTGTTCAAAACAGCTGAATATACTGTCAAAAACATAGTTGGTCCATGGCCCAAGCCTCTTTCTAAATTGGACAGACAAGACAGAGAAAACAAGATAATTGTCTTTTTACAACTCTATGCAGACTCTTCACGAACAATGATTCTACATTTCTCTCAATGAACAATTGATAGCAATAGATTTCAGAAACATAGAATCATAGAATGGTTAGAGTTGGAAGGGACCTTAAAGATCATCTAGTTCCAGTCCCCCTGCCGTGGGCAGGGACACTTTCCACTTGACCAGGTTGCTCAAAGCCCCATCCAACCTGGCCTTGAAACACTTCCAGAGATGGGGCATTCACAACTTCCCTGGGCAGCCTGTTCTGGTGTCTCACCACCCTCAGAGTAAACAATTTCTTCCTAATATCTAATCTAAATCTATCCTCTTTCAGTTTAAAACCGTTACCTCCATCATATCTCTACGCTCCCTGATAAAGAGTCCATCCCCATCTTTTCTGTAGGTCCCCTTTAAATACTGGAAGGTCCCCAGAGCCTTCTCTTCTCCAGGCTGAACAACACCAACTCTTTCAGCCTCTCTTCATAGGAGAGGTGCTCCATCCCTCTGCTCATCTTCGTGGCCGTACTCTGGAACCGCTCCAACAGGTCCATGTCTTTCTTGTACTGGGGACCCCGGAGATGGACGCAGTACTCCAGGCGGGGTCTCATGAGAGTGGAGCAGAGGGGCAGAATCACTTCCCTTGACCTGCTGGCCACAATTCTTTTGATGCAGCCCAGGATACCATTGGCTTTCTGGGCTGTAAGTGCGCATTGGTGGCTCATGTTGATCGTCTCATCCACCAACACCGCTTCTCCTCAGGGCTGCTCTCAATCCATTCTCCACCCAGCCTTTATTTGTGCATGTGATTGCCCTGTCCCACGTTCAGGACCTTGCACTTGGTCTTGTTAAACTTCATGAGGTTTGCAGGGGCCCACGTCTCCCAGCCTGTCCAGGTCCCTCTGGATGGCATCCCTTCCCTCCAGAGTGTTGACCACTCCACACAGCTTGGTGTTGTTGGCAAACTTGCTGAAGTTGGACTCAATCCCATTGTCCACGTTGCTGACAAAGATATTGAACAGCACTGGACCCATTAACCAACCCCTGAGGAATGCCACTCATCACTGGTCACCACTTGGACATTGAGCCATCCAAGTGGCATTCTGCACATATTCCGCAGTGGTATAAACTAACATTTCAGCAGACATGAGAAAGCAAACATGTTTCTTTCTCAGTGGAGAAAAATTGTAAGAAATAATAGTCTATCTCTTTCTATAAAAAGAATCTCCTTACAAGTAAGACCGATGGCATCTGAGCATCGCAAATATTTGTATATTAAAAAAAAAAAAACCTGTTTCAAATTTCTACCAGTGCTCTGCTTGAAGTATATGTGGATAACTTTTTAAGTTTGCCTGATGATGGCTATGCTATGATTGTTGCTGATCTGGCCAACTAAGCAGCTTAATTTTTGTATGGAGGACCATGTGGAAACCCTGAGTAAATTAAGGAGAGGACAGTTTGAGTGAGATTCAAACATTAGATAGATGCAGTTCACACAATTACATCTTATCAAGGCCCTTTTGAAGCAATAGACACTGTGGGATTCACCTTGCACAAGGTGAAAGAGATTGTGCTCTAGAAGCACCCAGGGCTGTGCAGATGTAGACATCTGCATTTGGTGAGATGAGTACCAACCTTGGCAACCATGGAAACCAAAGTCACAGAATGATTTTGTTTGGTCCTGTTTTCGCTACTGACATGAAGCGGGAGGAGGGCCTATACAGGAGAAAGTACATTCTGCTTGTCATAAGTGGTTAGATCTGTGATTCAAGGGTGTCGGATACTAATTAGTACACAGATTACAAAAGAAAAACAATGTATGATGCTTGATGCTCCCAGGGCCTGAATTTCAACAGGGTTAGGATGAGGGCTACAGATGCTATTGGCTCCCTGCTGTGCCCCAGGATATGGTTTTACAGTTTCGCAGTTGATAGGATTTGCAGAAGTGCATAGGGACTGGTGTGGCTGATTAGTTTTTGTTTTCTGTTTCTTTCTTTTTTTTTTTTTCTAGGACTGTGAAGTGTCAAATGTCTTTATCAGCCCTCTCACCCTTAGTACCGAGTCCAGTCAAGTATCTGTGTCTGGACACAGTCTGATCACTTAAGTCTGAGGGGAGGTTGCCCTTGCAAATGCATGGCTACAGGCAGGGCGCAGGGGAAGGGTGACACACGCTGTTGTATGTATCAGCTCCTCATTATAGGTGTGGAAAGACTCAGGGAGCTGCCTTGGCACTCAGGGTACAATAGTGGTTGTCTGCTTGCTGGTGCCTGCTCCTTCTTGCCCCAGACAGGGATCCAGAGCATTCAGCTCATGGGCTTGAAAGATTAGCATTTAAATGAGGAATCCTTCTGTTGGTTGCTCAGTCCCAAAACTCCTAATGGAGTAAGTCGGAGACCAGTTATTCTTTAATTTTTAAAAAAATAAAGCTTTTCCCTGTTTCTCAGAAAAACAGGAGATGATTTCATCTTATCATAATTGCTAAATTTATTTTTAAGATGGGAGAGTGTCAAAAGCTGTAATCTTGCACGCCTCCTTTAATACGTAACATCCTGATTATAGTGGCCCTGAAAAATTAACAAGTATTCAAATAAACCCTAACTGAAAAGGATGCGAGGCCACCATTATCCAGCCTGTGTGACTCATTAAAGTGAAGGGCGAAGAGCACAGCAGAGTTGCATTAATCACTTGGTTCTGCTACAGGAAGAAAAGCATTTGTGTGATACTTTATTTACAACATACCACATGCAGAATTAGCTGATAGTCTCACAAAGACTCTAGGGATGCTGATGACAAAGGAGCATCCCACTTCTAAATAATTTTGGGAGGTTCTTTAGTTAAATTTCGTTTTAGACTTTGCATGTTGCTTGATAATCACAAAAAACTTTCGTATTTTTTCTTTTTTTTGATGAAAAATAAAAGCTTCATTTCCTATTTAATGGCGTCTTCCCTCCTGGATTTCGCAATATGACAAAAGCTCACATAAGTTTGAAAAGATAATTTCATGACTAGATTTTTTAAGACCAAGAGAGAAAGAAAACCCTTATGAAGAGGCTGAAGACACCTTTTTTTAAAGCAAGTTCTTACATTAGTTACTTTGAAGATGCTCTTAGAAAAGTCATATGGTATTAGCTTAGTTCTCATACCACAGGTGGCTCTGCTATTAGAAAAAGAAAAACAAATGGGTGAAGTAAAACTCTGGTTGCTTAGACTCTCTGAAGAATATTTGGGATCAGAAAAAAGAAAAGAAAACAATCCGAATGGAGAAATAGACCAGAAGGGGTATCAGAAGATAAAGTAGCATGGCTTCTGATCATAGGTGGTCCTGGTGCATTTGGTGGTTTTATTGATTCCAGGAATGGCTGTTTCGCAGCTGATAAGCCAATCTTGCCATTGGGTTGGGGACTCCAAAATTAATTTTATACTGGATGGTAAAAAAGGTCTCTAATGGGAAATTTGGTCAGCACTGAGAGCAAAGGATATGACAAGAAACTACTGACAGGTATAAATGTTATAAATTACCATTCAAAAGAATGTACTGGTCTAGAGCAAGACTTACTGGTAATAGTTGTACATTTACAAGGATCTCGGAGATGATGGTTAAAGCCCTGGATTGTGTTGGGCAAAGGCTCATGTTGCACAGCACTGTTCAGAAGCGAGTCAGCAGAGGGAGAAAATCTCAGATGTGGTTGATACTACAAAATCCAAAACGCAGAAGAAAAGAGACTCAGTGCAGGAAGAAGTGATGAATTCAAAGTTGACGTTACAAAAAACAACATATGGAGCTTCATATGCTATGGCAAACACCAGCATGGGCTGGCATTTGGAAAAATTTTAATACAGTTTGATTATTTGTTGTTGTTTTTGGCTGGAGAGCTGTTTGGGAGCCTCTTCCGGGAGCCAGCTGGGACTGATTACTGTGTGGAGCAGTATATGTTCAAGTAGTGCAGAGCAGCTAGACCCAAAACAGTTGTGGAGCAGACCTCTGCCAGGATCCCTGGCTTGGAGTGGCTGCTGGATTTCCTGTGGTAGAAATCCCAGAAGGATTCCCAATCTGAAACTCTTGACTGGAGAGTGTTTGGATTTGTCCACACACAGCTGTTCTCACCTTCAATAAATCAATCAAAGGACCCGCTTTAAGATCAGACAGTGAGTTCTTGTTGATGCGGTCCATGGCTTTTCTGTTGGTGTTGTCAACAAGCTTTTCAACTAGTGCCAATTGAGGTAGGGGTGGCTGTGATGTGGAAAGATAATTTTTTGTGACAACCAATCATGCAGAAAATCGGCCTTTTAGCTTCTAACAGGCTTTTATTTAAAATTAACTCTTAAACTTTCCCGAGCTTGCTAAAATAAAAAAGTGCTCTGGATTTGTACACAGACTTCAAAATTTGCAATATTGTACGCATATGCTAAACATAATTCATCCAGTGATATCTGAGCAACCTGGTCTAGCGGAAGGTGTTCCTGCCCATGGCAGGGGCGTTGGAACTAGATGATCTTTAAGGTCCCTTCCAACCCAAACCATTCTATGATTCTATAATTAGTAGAGCTACTCTTATGCTTCTATGATTAGTAGGGCTACTCTTATGCTTAGAGATACACCTGTCTGCAACGTCAAGACCTTATTCTGTAACTATGGAATGTCATAACAATGGAATAATGAATAGATAGGCGATGGAACTGACATCACTACTAGGCTGAAAAACATATTCCTTTGAGAGGTCATGTTCAAAAACCAATAAAAAAAATCAGTTCATCATCTTTCCTGGGTCAGCAAAACCTGGCTGAACCTAGGCTTTCAGTTCTAGAATGATGGCATTTTCTTCTTTGTCATGATGGAAATGTAAGAAAAGAAAGCCAATGCCTTCTGTTGTAAAGTAAAATATACATGATGAGCTAAATGTATTCATCAGATTAGGGTCACCTCTTTTAATTTCTGACCCACAGTAGATAATCACCACCTGTCTCCATGATCATGTCCTACTATTGCTCCTTTGCTGTCTGCAACTTTTTCTCCCAGTTGTCACTGTTCAATAGTCAAGTTAAACTCAGAGTCTTGTTCTCTATTTGTGTTTAGCTTTGCAAAATGCTTCTGATATTTCAGACCTGAATAAGTATTTGTGTACCTGAAAGCTTTGTTTTTTTCTCAGTGATGTAAATTCACCTCATAAAGAGGTTACCTGTCTTTGCAAATTGTGTCTTTCCAGCAAGACAGCATCTTTAACCAATTCATCTGAACTGCTCTGAATTTTATAATGTATTCCAAACTTACATAGACATAACAGAAAAAAAATTAAGGTGAATTTTATCGGGTCATTATAGGGTGACTTTTTCCCACCATGCTGAAGCTCAGAAGTATGTGTGCACAATACATCTTCTCTGACTTTAAGAGCTGTAAACCATTTTGGTCAGTTAGATTTTTGTTTCAGGAAGTTAAGTTGATGTTGGGAAACATACCTCTTTGTTAACAGAATTACTGACCCAAAGCCAAGGCACTAAATGAGGTATGATTTGATAAAACTGACATCTTGGTAACATTTCTCTGTCCCTTAACACAACCTTCAGTAAATCAGAGCTGCAATACTAAAATACTCTATACAGTCAAGTCTCATGCTAACTGTGAACTAGCCAAAAGAGAAAACTATGAATATCTTATAAGGAAATCTGGTTTTCTTTGATCCCATTTTCCTACAGAAAGTTTCTCTGGCACATTTCCCCTGTTGCATTTACAACTGCAGCATTCTAGCTCTTTCAAGCTCTGTGAAATTAATCAGATATCAAGAAGTCAAATATCTGTGTCTTTTTCATATTCACAGTCTGTGAGACCACTCCTATTGACTTCCTACATTGTCATGGGGAAGCATTTATATTTTACCTTGTTTAGTTAACATACAAACATGTCTTAGATAACAAATGCAAGGGCAGAAGGAAATAATGTCAACAAAAAGTGCCCAAAAGATTTACATAAACTGTCATTTGAGCTTCTGTAACATGCAGATGTAACTGCTACAGACAATAGAAATACCTGTCATTTCAGCTGTCAACAGATCTGGAAAATTTTACCCAGTTGCCCCTTGGGTGGCCCTTTTGCTTTGGTTCTTTGACTGGTCTTGCCTTATTACCTTTCACGGGCAAAGTTAATGGCCATGATCATTCCTTTCTACTCACTTCACATATTCATTCTGACTCAACTTTTTCTCTGACTCACAATCTGTTTCTATTTCCATAATCATAAGTGCATGTGAAACATCCTGGGCTAATGCGAAATGGCACAGACATCAAAATGTGTTATTCATACCTATGTGAGTAATGCCCACTCATTCTTTAGTACATGTGTATTGACTTGATAGCACCTTCATTTCCTGCCTCTTTCCATTTATTCAATCACTTGGTGAACCTTCTTCCACAGTAATGGGGATGATTCCTCTTTCATTCTTATGTCAGGATTACATCTTCAGCCAGCTTTTTAAAAATTATCTAGAAAAAGAGAAAAAAACCCACTGTTTAGGAGTTCTGATAAACAATTAATCATCACAGGGAACCAAATAACTAATTTTTCATATAGTCTGCTGAAAGTGCAAGAGTATCCATTCTTAGCGAACAAAAGCCCATCAAGAAACTCAGCATAATTTAGGAGTTAGAAGTAATGTTCATTTTTGGCCTTTGCCACCAGAAAATCTTTCTGCAAATCATGTGTGGAAAACATCAGAGCAAAAAATGACATATATATCTGGAACTAATTGGTTTGCTTAGGTGGTAGATCTGGTGCATCTTGAGGCACACATTTTAGTGATAATTTTTAGTGATAATACATGCTACTGTTAAATCGCGGTCAGTAGCTGACTTGTAGGTGTTGCAACTGCTTGAAATACTGGGGCTTTGTGGTGAAAAGTCTATTGTACATGCAAAATCTATTGGGTAGATTCCACTCATGGACTTATCATATTATCTGCTATGTAAAATGTAAAATTGCAGGGGAAAGTTTGAGTAAACAGTACAAAACTCATGAGATATAACTCCAAAATCCACAAAACAAACAGAAAGTTGTAGAGGAAGGAATATCCTTTTCTGTATTAACATCTGTGAGCAGAGGGGGCCAGGAAAGAGAAAAGAGCCACAAAGCACTAATGACATTACCTGTTACTTTAAGCATGACAACATTAAGGCAACAAACTGTTTGATTTTTTTTTTTTTTTACTGGAATATTGTCACATATAAATATGAAGAAAATTGAGATTTCTACTTATAATAATACTTTACTAATACTACTTTTATAGATAGATATTAATTGACATATGTGATCTTTTAGATACCTTCTAGGAGGTCATGGACTTGGTGATTATTGTGGTACTGCAGAGTTAACTCTTCCTGGAGCTCTTACTGGGTATCAAGAAATCTGGCAACAACTCTAATTCAATTGTTTGTTTAATGAAGAATATTGGTAAGATATGCTGTGTAATCTACAATGTTGATACACAGAAATTAACTTCATCACATGCAGTAACTCAGGTTCTTACCACGGATGATATCCAGGTGGGAACAAAGAAATCCTGACATGAATAAAAGATCTGATGTTCAGCCTGTCTTGAAAATGGCACAGTCTGTCTCTCCCAAACTTCTGATGGAGAGGGATGTAAATCTTAAAATGTAATTTTAAATACCCAGTTAGTCAGAATCAGAGGAAAATCTGGAGTTGGGTAGTGTAATAAGTGCAGAGGTTTTACTATTTCAGTTGTCTTGCTCTGCACGAAGTTGCCAGGGACAAATACATCATATGTTCTGAAGAGGCTTCCCTGTAGTCACTGTAGCATCATACTGAGCACAGACTCCAGAAGCCATGCTCATAGGAGGGTTAAGTCCTTTTGGATGCATTGGAGATGACACATCTGGTAAAGGGGTGTGATGCTCTGGTTTTCCAGCTCCAAGTGGGTGGATCATAGGGTGTCACTCTTGGCTATAGTGGTAGAGGCAGGGGAAGAAAGCCCAAAAAGGACTTGATTGCGCCAGGATGAAACCTCATTCCTTCACTGTAATGTTGAAAAAGTGACATTGCAATGCAAATATTACAGCAAGATATGATTTTGCCTTGGTTATTTCCATCCTCATTTGTTTTAATGCAAAATATTTTCTGGAAGTTTTTTGTTGGTTTTTTTTCTTTTTTTTTTCTTTTTTAAACCACTGTTGTTATTAACAGTAATTACTATACACTGCAGTAGAGTATTTTGTCTTGCTCAAAATTAATACTAAGCAAAAGATGATCAGACCTTTTTCTCTCTCCAGTTTTTCCTAGTGGCATGCCCCTTCCAATTTGCCATTTGCCAAACCTACTTTCTCTTACAACAGCTGCAAAATCTGTACAGATGGAAATTTTTGTTTTAAGACTGCTGTTCTTTAAGCTGGCTGCGCACTAGTAACTGAGAGGAGCTTGCTTTTTTGGAAAATGCTTTAAATAACAGGCATCCATGAACATAGATGCAATTAGTACTTCAGTATATTGGGCACTCTACCACACTTCTGAGTAATCTTCTGGATTATCTGAGCAACCTGGAGATCAGACTTTAAAACTTGCTGGTTTTTAATGCAGGATATTACATTTTGTAGGAGAACAATGTGCTTATGCTGGTAAGTGAAGACGTACTGAGCACTTGAATATTCCAATTATCTTCTGACTCACTGAAACTTGTACACTCTCTGTGGACCTCCTAATCTATTCAGTAAAAAGAGTAGAGGTTGTAGATATCTGGGTAATAGAACTGTACTCAAATACTTCATCTGGCTTCAGTAACATTCCTTGCATTTCTCACTCTGGAGTTTCAGTTTTCTTGTTGTGAAATCATCTTGCTGGAAAAAAAACCCCAAACCAACAAAAAACCCCAACTGCGATAGCTAGGTTAAACAGATTCTCCTAATTGTGGTTTTTGCTGTGCATTAAGGTTGATATTTGAGTGCACAGAACGAAAAAAAGAGTTGGAGGGCGATGCTGTTGAGGCCTGTTCATCCCCTCACACCCTTTCCCTGGGAACCCCCAGGGCCCTCGAGCCCAAGCCTCTCCAGATGTTGGCGTCCACTTCTCCACCCATGACCACCACGGTGACGGTGGTCCTTGGCCGCCCTCCGTGGGGCCGGCCCATGGCCTCTCCCTGCACTGCCCAGACCCTCGCGCTCCCTCCCGCAGTCCCAAGGCAGCTGCTGGGCGTTGTCGGTGCTCGGCCATCCCACGGGGCACTTACGTATCTGCTGCCCGGAGTAAGGCTTTCCATCCCACTGGGGCTGTTTGCTTACACATTCCTTTTGGAAGGCAGGTGCAGGGTGCTGGTAGCCTTCCTGAGGGGTATTTTTATAACATTTAGTACCGGGTTTATACTGCTGCGATCTTCTTTGGGACTTTGGGGTATGGGGATCTTCAAATAATAAATGTAAATTAAGGCTCTGTGCTGTGTGTGGAGTGAAACCTGTCTCCAGGCAGAAGCTCTGCTGAAGTGCTGGTGGTGGGAAGTGGTCTGGCTCCTTACATTAACCAGGGTATCAGTTATTTCTCCCCCTTTCAATACTTTCTTTCACGTTTGATAACATTAAGTAGAGTGCAGTAGACACTTAAGTGGTGCCAGTGACTTTGCACAGGAGTCTGGTAGCCAGTTCCCAGAGGGACTTAATCACTGCTTTTTGCTCAGCGATGATGACTGAGTGTGAGTGACTGCATGGGCTGTAAATTTAAGCCCCAGTGTCATCTTACTGTAGCTCCAATGTCTTTATTCTTTCTGGCTTGAACACAAACCTTCATATGGAGAAGGTCACTGGCAAATTCACTGCTTTAAAAGGGCAGAAATAATGTTGTTTGCTATAAACATATTGTTAAACTGTGACATCAGTATTTGGGAGGATAGCGATTACAGAACCATGTGAGAAATTATCTCAGTCAGTGGATAACAGCTCAGAAAATTACCAGAGAACTTTTATCTTAGTTTACAACAAAACTTAACTTAAATCTTTGTCATTTTATAATGATATCAAAAAGCTGACACAGGCAGAAATTGTATATTGGAATAGAAAAAATATTTCTGCAGAAATACCCATAAAATGCTTGCGGTAAGTAAACTGGGGATTACTAGGGAAGATTCCTGGACATAGCTCAAGTCTTTGCAGATAGATACTATTGGTCATCAAAGGAAAACATGGCTGCTCTGAAAGAGCAGAGTGACATTTTGATTGAAAACACCATTATATTAGAAGCCTGCTTGGCTGCCAGCCCCCTTTGCTCAGTATTCACTGAGGCCATGCATTTAAATATGCATTGCTTTAGAAACTACTGACATTGCATAAGGCACATTACAGCTTTCCTGCTCAAATGAACCACTTGAAAAGTATGTTTCATCTTCTGGAAACAGCCATCTCACACCATCGTTGCCTACATTTGGCAATAGGTTTTGAAAGATGCTCTCTGACTATCCTGTTATGTGGGTTTCTCAATCTCAGACCATGTTTGTCACTAGACATCTCTGTCTCAAAGACACAGTGGCTTGCTTCTCATCATTTTACTTTGTTTTGTTCCATTCTTACCACTTCCAACAAAACCATTAATCAAGTGAAGGGAGAGTTCATTGGTCTAGGAATTAATTTATGAGTAAGCATGCTCTTGTAAGCTCTTAAATTGCTCAGTGATTGTCAAGATAATATACACATGCAAGAAATCAGAGACATGTCATAGTGCATCTCTGAATACAGTTATAATTTCCTCATTCGAGACAACATGTGAGAGATGTATGTTTTACAAATTGTATGCTTATAAATCTGAACGATCCTTTGGGTTATGGATTCCTTATTGTACAGCTCGTATATTCCAGCGAAGCATTTGTATTCCAGTTACACTGCTTCTGATGCCTTTTAAATTCTCCTTCCTCCCGTTTCACTTCACGTCTGCCCATCTCACCAAAGACAGCAGCCATCACATCATATATGCATGTATTCCTGTACTGTTTCCTTTACTACACTTTTTCTTTCATGGCAGACATTCAGTCTCAGGAGACTTGCTTTTGTTGCTTTCATATTTTGAATGGCTTGAAAGGAACGATGGCTGAAAGAAGAAGGGTCAACAAGTTAGATTCAAAATGATAAACAGACTGGTTGCTGGCGTGCTGGAGCAGCCAGCACTTTTTTTTTTTTTGACATACTGTACATTTTCCTTCTCACTGGTGCTTCCTTATTTCAGACAGAAGCTTGAAAGAAGCATTAGTATTAATGAAGATCAGATACTGAATCTATTTGGAAAAAACACAATGGGATTGTGCTGCATCTGTTATCTGAAGTAAAAACTGAACTCAGAATTTTAATATGAATATTTTATATATGAATATTTTTGAATCTACAGAATAGCATCTCTCACTTTTCAGTGCAACTGAATCAAAGTTACTGTTACTACCTACACTGACTGATAAGAGTATGGTCTTCTCCATCTCTATTAGACTGTTAAGGTCCATGGGAAGCAACTGTCAGCCAACACAGAAAACTAAGGATTGTCTCCTAATCTTGATTGTGATGTAGGTTTGATACAAAAATAATTGGCTTTGCATCTGCTGGAGTAGGAATAAAGAAGAAATCAATACTGGAGAATATTGAATAATTCAGCAGTAGGGTAATATTTGTCAACTAATATTTGGTGCCAAACACAGGAATTCTCAAGGTAAAATGTGTATTTACAAAGGAGGAAGGGAAGTGTTAACCAGATGGTCCTAAGAAGGAAGACTACTGAACTGACAAAGAAAACAGGTTGGATTATATGGATGTGAGTAGAGGCATACACCTTCCTCAAACTGTAGTCTGCAATGTAGGCAGAAACCACATACTGATGGAAGATCCGCTATCTAATTAAGCAAGCCCATATAAAAGTGAAGCAAAGAACCATCACCCACCCTGGAAATGCTCTTTGTGAGCACTTATTTTCAGATAAGACCACCACTGCCCATACTCAGTTTACTCCCTGGTTTTGGTATTTGGATGTTGGAGAACTAGAGCTGGAAAGAAATTATCCCTGGTTCTGAAATCACATTAGCCTTGGTAACATACTTGAAAGTTTTAAACGAAAGTTTTCCTCCAACCAATGGAGAAAAGCCATTGGTCAAAGTGTCTGACATGTGGTATTAGTATTTTCAATGATCCTGTCTCAGCATTATCCACAGATCTTGCACATGACTGAATGTAGAATATTGCATAGTTTGGATTCTTTAGTAAAGAATCAAAAAAAAGATGTTTCTCCCAGAATACACTGGAGTTATTTTGTCCAAGCAAAGAATATCTCAAACAGGCTTTTGAAAAATGGACAGAGCATGCACAGACTCTGAAGGGTCACCATGCTTTGCCTTAGTTACATCCAGCAAAGAACTGAATTCCTAAAGTGAGGGGAAGTCTCCAGAGGAATTGTCTTGAAATTAGCTGTCAAACTCTTAAAATTTAGGTTTTAATAGCCTACCAATACAACTAAAAAGAATTCTGACTTACCCTGATCATCTGATCAGTTACCAGCAGAGCCCAGGATAAAATCAGCAGTTGTGATGGGACTTATACTAATGACATGTGTGAAAGAAATATTCTAAATTCCAAATATTTTGATTTTTCTTTGAGTTGATAACTGATCCCTCAAGAGCTATTTCTGTTATTTACTAATGCACTGTTACCCAAATTGAGCTTTCCTGTGAATGTTTTTGTATTTTATAATCTTGATAAGTGTCTATGTCTTACCTTGACTACTATCTTGTGACCACAAAAGTGGTATGCCAAGGAGACAGGTCCTATTTTAATAGTAGTCAACTTTTGACACACACTTAAAAGCCAGAAGAATGCTAGCTGAATCCTCAGCTTGTTGGGATTTGAAATTCCCCTGGGATTGTACCTTCTCGCTGACAGGCAGCTGCATTGTGTAGCCATTATTTGGAAAAGTTTCTCCAAGCTCTGTGCCAAAGGTGAGTCTGTGATTTAATTTCAAAGCCAGAAATGCCAATCTCAGTGCGTAGACATTCAGATCAAAGTAATGGCACAGCCCTCAGCAATCTGAGACACTAATGCTATTTCCAAGAATATATAACACATAATTTGAGAAGCTGAACCTGAAGTACTTGGATGAGGAGCGTAGGTAACCTCTCCATGTAGGTAGTGAGAATCAATTCAATTCTCTCCCCCAGCACTGGCTTCTCTCTCCCAACCATCGCCTCTGCCTTTGCTTATGAACTTTCCTTTGGCGATGTTGACTGCAGGAGATGGGAAAGCACTAGCACTTTCTTCCAGAAGAAAATCTCCTTTGCAGCCACTATGGACACCTTGTCTTTCCTCCAGTGCTTTGATATGAAATAAGCAGAAGAAGTGACAACAAAAGAGATACTGTATTTGTTGCTGGGTAATTGCCTGCTTCCTTTAACAATCCCAGACTTGGAGTCATCTGGAGGGATAAATGATTGTGTCCATGTCCATGCAGTGCTTGGCTTAGGACGGAAGGAAAGCTGGGAAGGCAGAAGATAAAGGAATATGAAGTGTGCTGCTCATGAGTGTCATACAAGAGGGTTTAATTTACCACATGTCTCACTTAAAGGAAAACATTATGTAGCACCAAATTTGAGGGCCAGAAGAAACAAACAGAAAAGACACAGTAAACAAAAGCAGAAAATGTGTTCTCAGCCATGTCTTACTTGTACTGCTATGCATATAAATACAGGAAACATGTTGATATGTATTGCAAATAGAACCTCATTACTATGAAAGGAGAAGGTAGGGAAAAAATCAGTCAAAAAGATCAAACTCCATGAAAGACACAGCTAAAACCACTCCTACAGAGTAACTGTAAAGGTGTAAGAGTAGATAAGAGTATAAATGTTCCATAGCTCTCTTCAAGGAAATGGAGGGGGAAGCACGTGTAAAAAAAATCAAACCAGCCAATATTTCACAGCCACACTGTCTGAGTTGCTCTTTTTTTTTTCACATGTATCTAAATTGCAAAGCAGCAGCATCTTTTCCTTGCCTGCACGACAGGCTGCTTCCAGATGGGTGACTTGTGTAACACTGTATGAGACACCAAGTCGAGGTCCCAGACTTGCAGAGGAAATACAAGAATAAACTGAGACCAAGAGAGGAGAGGAAGTGTGAGGGTAGCCAAGAACATCCGCTCTGTCGCTAAGATCCTCAGCCCCTCATTGCTTCCTGACCCTTTTTACAACTGACAGGGGGGGAAGACAGGAAAGTGTGATGGACTCCATCGAAGTCACACAATTCTAACTGCTTAAGCAAATTTTCTCTTCTTCCTATGCAAATAACACTATATAATAGTGCAAGTCTTCTGCAATATGAGGTCCCCTCCCTGACACTCTTTTTTATTAAGCCTGTCTCTTCTTATTTCCTTTCTTCTTATTCCTTCCCTTTTGCATCCTTCATGATTTCACCTCTCTGTTATTCCTCCCTCCTTCTTTCTCTAACACCTTTGTCCTTGATGTCCTTGATGTCCTTGATGATGTCCCTGATGTCCTTGACTCCACAGTCTCCCCACTCTTTATACCTTCCACTCTTTTGTCTCTGTCTCTGCTTTTCAATGCAGGGAGGGAAAGATGGGAGGATGCTGTTGTGAAAGCACCTTCACGTCCTCTTTTTTCTCCACTGGGTGCAACGATGCTTTTTCTGAGAGCTGCCCAGCTGTGGTAGTTTCGATGCCTTCTCATTCTTTATTCAAGGAGGCGAGAACTCATGTGCAGCTCAGTGCTGGTGCTGTGGTAGCTGACTAAAATACTGATTAAATACTGACAAAAAAGTCATGCAGTCTGAAACCCCTTCTGAATGATCTGCCCTCTTGGCTATGCTCCTGCATCACTGTTTTCAACAGGAAGCACAGTGCTTTAATGCCTGTGATGGGAAATCAGGGAATCCTACAGAGCGATGATTTCCTTCAGTCTCCAGTTCCTTGCTGACACTTCTTAATCTGTTCACAACAAGTGAAACTGGAACACATAACTTACACTGGGAGAGACAAGAAAATACATTTTCTGCATCTTGGATCTTTCGTTTGAGCTCTATCCCATCTGTCAATGTCTCTTTGATGTGCAGATACAAATGTCTGAGATGTCCTTGATCTTAAACAATGATTATATTCACTCTCTTAGCTATAGTAATAGAATTTCCTAGTTGCTGATACAAGGAAACATGTACTGAGCTCATTATATGTCAGGACCTCTCCAATATTTATAGTGTCCATGCAGTCCAAGATCTCATTCTCTGTCCTATAAGTGTGTCTCAGATTCCATGCTCAGTGTTTATGACTATATTAAAACATACGCTTGTTCAAACAAGTTTATCCCATCAGTCTATTCAAGGTCTGCAGAGAGACATTTGTTTGTGTAACTACTATGTTCCAGCATTATTTACCACTGTTTATACAGAAATACTCATACTGCCAACAATGATTTTCTGTACTTTTTGTATGTCTGCAAGATGATGAATCTTTGCACCCACTGAAATAATCTATTTATGTAATTTGTGTGCCCCTATCAGTCTAATCATCATCTTTTAATATCCATAATATGATACATTTTATTGGAATTCAAGTCACATGAAATGGAGTGTATATTCAGGTGTGAACTGCCAACATTTTTTATAATCTACCACTCAATATAAATAAAAGCCTTGTCTCCCAAAGCAATCAGTCATGTACCACCAGGCTTTGTCCTATCATCTGGCACCATCATAACTCTGTGCCTTTGACGTGAAATAGTTTTGCATTTGCGAGTTCCTAAGTAGACAGGATGAAATCTCTGGCTCAAATCCCTTCATTTATTCTAGCGAAACTTGCCAGGATGAGGACAAGCGCTCCTCAGTCATGTAAGCAGTTCCTTTCAAATCAGTGTGACACCCAGGAAAACAGAAGCTTTCAGGAGTAGGCAATGGGCTGTGGTCAGCAGTAATAGCAGCTTGCTTATTTATAGTACTTTTCAGCCAGAAGAACTCTGAACACAAACATGACGGCAAAAAATAAGAAAGTACAAAATAAGAGCAAAGCATTGATTGAGTACTGAAGGAGACGCCAGCCGGTGTCTAATGAATGAGGGGCAGCCCTAATTATAAATGTATTTGCTTTTATTGTCATGTTTCAGAACTTTAATGGTCATCTAATGTATTTTTTATGGGACAAATATATTTGTTTCAAAACCTCAGGAACTGCTCATGTGCAGCTGCTTTTAATTTCAGTGGGAGTTGTAAAAGCTCATTACCCTTTAGATTTGTCCTTCAAATGTACTTAATTAAATATATAAAGAAGATACCCAGAAAGCCTGAAGTGGCTGAGACACAGCTAGCACCAAACCATCTTTCCTTCTCTTTTTATCCTAGGAACAGTCATAAGCTGGGTCAATTATCACTTTGAATTAAACTAATTGCACAACTTCTTTGGTTTAAGTGGGCTGCAGTAGGCTCAGAGTATTACAGCATCGTGTGTCCCACTTTCGTGTCTCCGGCAATGATCCTTTGCCTACACAGTGATGGGGTAGCAACGGCACTGCCACAGCTATTTCAGCGTTAGCTCACAACAGGCAAATGGCAACAGAATGTTTGTGGCGGCTTCAGAATTTCTTTGAACCACCTTTATCCCAGTACATGAAAATAGCCCGAATTTTCAGCTCACAGACAAAGTACTAATCCATTCTGTGCCTCACATTTTAAAGACATTGCATAATTCTCTGGCATCCAGCCACAAAAACTCTCCTTTGAAGAAATGCTTTGTGGAATGACAACATTCAGAAGCAGGGCTTACAGGAGTTAAAGTGACCAGCCTCTCTGAAGACCCCTAACATTGCCCCAAAAATAAATGCCTGGATAATTATTATTTTATAGTCACGGAGAGCTTTGTAAGCTTTCCGTAACAGAAATGAAAGCACAGCGTCCCTGCCCCAAATAACTCACTTCAATTGCAATGCCATGAAGGAGGACGGGTAACAAACCAGAATAGAACAAGGAGATTTTGGGAGGAAGAACACACTAATTTTGATAAAGTTACACATGTACTGAGGGAGCACAAAGCCATCTCAGAAGAACACCTAGTTACTTAGGGACATGGTTTAGTGGTGGTTTTGGCAGTGCTAGGTTGATGGTTGGACTTGATAATCTTAAAGGTCCCTTCCAACCTAGACAATTCTATGATTCTACTTAGCAAAGGCCTTGCATAGCAGAGGACAGAGAGGAAAAAGATTTTTAGAAAAACTGTAAAAGCAGGATTATTCTTTTTTTCCTGACAATTTTCTCGAGGGCTTTAAAGAAAAGTGGGTCAATGAGGAAAAACATGACTGAGCAGAGCAGCACATCATCTTGTACAGGGTGGTCTGAGCATGGGGCAGAGCATGGAAGAAATGGGCTGATGGGGAGCGGCAGCTGCAGGTATGTATGTGGGTCTCGCTGGTGCGGCTGCTGGCCTGCCTGGCGTGGGCATTTCCAGCTCACAGGGCTTTTGGGGCAGTCAGGAACAGGCATGGTGGCACAGCAGGACAAAGAGGTTGTGAAGACCCAGGGATTATTACAGTGAGAGAGTGGAGGAAGTCATGAGACATGGATGTAGAGGGTACTGCAGAGAGGAGAGAAAATAAGGGTATCACAGCCGCATGTCACTGATAACATGGTATCTTCCACTCTAGTTGGGCATCTGGACCTAACTGTCCAAACCTGTCTCTGTTTTTCTTCATTTACTTTTTCTGTTCTTGTGGGATTTGCCTTCATTCTCTTCCTTCCCATCACCTTTAAAGTACTGCTGCAAGAGCGTTTTCATTCTGCACATGTTGTGAGATACGGAAGTCTTCCTGATGTTCCTTTTTCCTGCCTAATTTGCTGTCTGCAAACCGCACCTGTAAAATTCTTTCTTGGTTCTTTACCCCATCACTTAATTCTTCCTTCACCTGTTGTTAATTTCATCAACAATATTTTGCTGTCAAGTTCACTGAAAACCATTTTCAAGAGACAATACATTTTGTTTCATCTAGTATTTTCTCAATGGGTTCTGATTTCTGCTTGCCAGGAAGTAGCTGTCTCCGAAGACTGCTGCTTAACACGCAACAGTCAAGAGATGTAAAAATAAAACAAAGCCATGTATTTGGAGTAAGTCAAATAAAAATATTCATCATACTGAGAATAAATACAATTTCTCTTCACAAAGCAATTTTAGCTGCTTTTTAAACTTTACATCTGTCACCTCTCCTTGAAAGGTGTTACATATATTCTACTCCTCCTCAATTTTCTGAGCTTGAGATCTTTGCTGTCCTTGAGTTTTTGGTATGAATTCACTGCCGAGTAGAAAGCTTCCTACTTGCTTGTCCCACGTCTAGGGGAAAAATGCAAGAGTTACGTGCTGGGAAATCCGAAAAAGCGGGGCAGGTAAGAAAACTGGTTTGTGCATTGTGAGGTGACTTGAATATCCTTTTTATGGTGGAAATACCAGACAGAAATAATTGCCTAAGAGTGTTGTGGTTAATGGTGGATTAGCAAGAGGCACTCAGCATTGAACTAGCAATGACCTCGTCTCTAGGATGGCAGAGCTGGCAAGAAGTCAAAGCCCATTATCCCCACTGGCAAACTAGAGGGAGATACCAAAGCAGACAGACGCTCCCCGTAATGCCTTGTCTAAACTACGATATTGATCTCTGTCAAAATCCTACCCCTTCCTCTCTGTCTAGTCCGCATGAGGTGAAGTTGCATTGAGCAACCCAAGGCACTCCAATTACAAGAAGAGCCGTATTGATAAAAAAAGCCACTTTTGGCTTTTTACCCTAGCTATAGTTATGATAAAAATGCCACAGGTTAGACTCTGTCACCCAGTGGGTAGATCATGGACATGAACATTGAAAGCGGTAAATTCCTGTACATGTAAGCAAATTTTCAAAAGCGGAGTCCGAGCCGAGATGCCTCTGCTTTTGCTTACCCTGAGATTCCTATATCTACACCCAGATTTTCTGCTTCTCTGAGCACTTGAGGTTTCCATTGATCTCTCTCAGAGCTAGAAGCCAGCAGCAGCAGTTCTGAAAATCTAGCCTGTGGTGAAATCTTGGACCTGCTGTAGTTAAAGGGAACTTTTCCAAGATTTCATCTGATGTAGCTAATTCTGAGTGCTCAGGAATTAAGTGCTAAAAATGAGACGAATGCATTTCCTGGTGAGCAAAATGGAGAAAAAGTTTAGCCACTTCTGTAAAATGTATTACAATCTGTGAAAAGCAGCATCTGGGTGATTAGGAAAAAAAAGATTTCCTTTTGCAGTACCAGTGAAACCTCCAAAAGTTCTAAATAAGGCTTCCTAAAATTTGTTTTATATGCCTTTACTTTCATTTAGATTTCACTTACCTTGCTTGAAACAAAAAAGTTAGAAGTTGTAAAAATTATATTTTTTTTTGTATTTACATAAATGAAAGGGAAGGACACTGAATTAGGAACCAAGGGTGGATCTGCAAGCTCTGTGCTTGTGTCCTCCGGAAATATGCATTGGCTTGGGTCACGTTCACACCGTAAAAGTCTTGAATATAATTTTTGTCCTGAATTTATGTGGTTTAACTGTTACCTACTTCCCTTCTATATACTGCATCCACGCAGAAGTGACATGTTTCAAAAGAAATACTCAGCACTCCAGGCAAGATTTACAAGGTGGACTCCGAAGGCAGAAACCTGCCTCACTCCAATTAGCACCTCTCGATCTGAGTGTGATTCAGAGCACGTTCGGGACTGTGAGACATATAGCAGCAGCAAAAGCAGGACAGCCACTCCCCACAGACTGTAGCTGCATCCAGCCCAGGGTTTTCCCCCCGTGTCCCACTGCCACCTGCAATCTGGCCAATGACTCACACTTCTGTTTCCCAGCTCAGTATACGTGCTGACTTATGGAGAGGACAGCAACGCTGCTACAGCAGCTTCCCCGATGCAGGGAGTCGTGCTGCGGCACTGCCCGAAAGCTGAGCATCACCACCAATTGCCATGCCTTGCTGGTGGCGTGAAGCCATTTGTAGCACACAGGCCAGCCCCTACGGCTTGTGGCGTGCGTGACCTACCCAACACTGTTGAAACTGCCATGTAATGAGAGAAATTATTTATCATATGTATATATACTTGTCACGGTCCTCAAATCAGGACAATACTATATATGATATATCAAATAAAACACGAAAAATTCAAAGTTTAGAAACTACAAGTCAGTTGACTTCCTAAGATAAAAAATAATTGCAGGGAAGAAGAAGCNCAAATCAGGACAATACTATATATGATATATCAAATAAAACACGATGCCAAAATTCAAGTTTAGAAACTACAAGTCAGTTGACGTCCTAAGATAAAACTAATTGCGGGGAAGAAGAAGTCCTATGAACAACTTCTCTATATATCACAGAGGAATCAATTTCAGACAAGCGTAAGAGTACTCCATTAACATTTGTGCAGGTCCTAAGCAGTTACACAAGAACACAGCTCAAAGAGATTTTCTGAATGAGTAGATAAATAATAGGGCTCTTGAGACACATCCTTTGCATTCAATAATAACTAGAAAATTCCTTAGTAAAAATGGGCAGTAGGAATCCAGGGATGGGAGCCTGCTCAGAAGACAGTGTTCTGGAGGTGGGCTTTCCACAGCTGTGTCCTAATTTAAGGGTCTAATTTAAGAAGAGGTGAATTATACCGCAGACATACCTGTTTTTTCTTCAGACTGTAAAAGGGGCTGGAGGCGAGCACTCAGCTGGGGCGTTCACATTGTACTGCTGGGCACAGATGACTCTCACCTTCATAGTTAGTTAGAACAGTCAGTTATTGCAATCACCTGATTTTTCTTTATATATCTCATTACATGAGGTTAGCCTCCATCTCCCTGTCACAGTTTCTTATGGTTTTAGTTATCAAGCATTTGGCAGGGCTTTACACTGAATTCTAGTGCTTTTTATCTCTCAGCACTGATAGCTCCTGGGAGTATATAAGGGGCATGAATAAGTCTCTCCCATTATTCAGGTGGGAAAACGTACAGGATGTTTGTGTTAAGTGTTAGATTAACAATTAGATAATTAGATTGATGATGTTCTGTCCTTTGCATCACTGAATAGTCTTAAAAAATCCTTTGATGTGTTCTCTCTTGGTTCAAGCTTTCTTTTGGGACAATAGCTGCACTTTGCCATTTCTGGGCTGGCATTACTCACCAGTCTCTGGCCAAGAGTTCCAAGCCAAACACCATGTCCAGGTGGCTCCTCTCTGCAGAGGACATGGGTCTTCCTCGTGAAGCTGCAGTGAAGAGGGTTAGTCTGGACCTTAGAAAGTTCCAGAATAAAGGCTTGTGTTCTTACCATCTCCAATACACTGCCATTTATCCTAAGGTAAGGAGTAATACTCTCAATATACTATACTTCATATATCTTATTGCTTCATTACTCTTATCTCAGACGTTATTTGATCCAAGCTAGGGTCAGAAGATTGCTTTGAAGACTAAATGGAGATAAAAGAAATCCTTTTTTTTTTTTTTTAAGATTTTTATAGGCTATGTTTTCTGAGTATTTCCTTGAGAGAGGAAGAAGTATTTTTATAAGCTGTGTTTTCAGAGCAGTTCAGTAGCTTAAGGGTACTAACCAGTGCACGTTAATTTGCAGTAACATTTTGAAGCTTTAGAACAAGCTGCTCCCTGGATATTTGTGCCCTGGTGAATATTGCATAAAGGAAAATGAAGAAGAAGATTTAGAAGATTTTTTGTATGTCCTGAGTGCAGCACTTTCACTATATATTATTGGCTGTAAAAGAGATCTCAGAGGTAACTTTACTGCCAACTGTCTCAAGATTATATTAGCTACCTCAGTGGACTGTTGTGAGAACATTGCTTTTTTAGAAATGTAGCTTTTATCATTAACTTGTGGAGGGAACAGTCTAAAAGCTCTAAGTGAATGATCCCCTGCCAGGCATAACTCTTGATTGCTGTGAAGGGTGATTTGGGATGGAAAGGATGGTGAGTAAGATAGGAAAGAGAAGCTGAAGTATGTGTATGCATTATAAGGTTGTTCTTTCTGTGGAAGACATGATGCTATAGAGACGATGCAAGGAAATGGGAAGATATTTCAAGTGCAAATAAATCTTTCAAATGGAGAATCAGTCCTGTCAAGTTTTTCTGACAGTAACTGTGGTGGCATTACAGTATTTTGGAGCTAGAGTAATGCAGGAATGAGGGACAGGGCATGTGAAATACTGCCTGTGCACAGTTATGCCCACTCTGTTCTAGGAAGCCTGCATCCAGCTGGACCAGATCCTGGCTACACTTGGGCCACTTGCTGTATGGCACACAGCACAAAGGAAGCTGCATTTTTCCTGTGTGGGAAATAGCAAAGATGTTATCCTGCAGACTTCTGCAAAGTCCAGTCCTTCCCCACTCCAGGTTTGAGGTCTTTAAAGAATGTAGTTCTTGGATTTTTAGTTCACCAGGAAATTCATGTGGTCACAGCTTGGTGAGTTCTGCGGGGGAAAAGCAGGATTCTTCTCACCTAATTTATGATGTCTCTGCCTCTGACGTAGGCAATCTGCATCTGCTCCACTCACTGTAGACTCCCTTTGACTCAATGAGGAGGAATAAACACTTTTAGGGCATGAATCATCTGATGCATTTTAGACATTTACATTGGAGTTGGATCACTTCCACTGTAGCATTGCCTATTTCCTCTCTATTTGATTATAGAGAGAACTTGGCTCAGAAATAGATGTCACCATCTAAAGTTAGGAGAAACGAATCCCACACAGCCAGCCTGTTGTAGAGATGCTAACTGAATGGGAGATTCAGGCATATCTTTTTTTTTCATGATGTTCTGAGGAGGAAGCCTAGAAAAGGACTGGGAAGGTGGTGATGGCCACGTTCTAGAGAAATCGATGTAAGGGACAGAGAACAGAAAATATGAAGATGGAAAAAGCTAGTAAGGGGGATAAATACTGCATTGAGATGATTGCATCTGATAGCATTCAGAACAGTTTAATCTGAAGCTGACTGCAAAGAGCTGTAGCAGAATCTCATAATACTGAGTAACTGGATAATAAAATGACAAATGAAAACTAATGCTCATAAGTGCGAAGTAATGCAAATGGAATAAAAATAACTCAAACTATTCATACATACTAACAGGCTCTAAATTAGCTATTGCCATTCAGGAAATACATTTTGGAGTGACTGTGGATAGATTTCTGGAAACGTCAGCCCAGTGCTCAGGGAGGTCAAAAGAATATATGAAACATTAGGAATTATTAAGAATGGGATGGAGTAAAGCCAGAAAATGTTCTTATGTCACTGCATAAATTCACAGTACTCCCACAGCTTGAATGAGTGTACATTTCTTCCCCAGTAGCCTCAAGGCAGGTATAAGAAAGCTAGAGATGAGATAGAGAAGTGCTGCAAGGTGATCAAAGAAACAGAACAGCAAGACAGACTTCAGCTCTCCAGTCTAGAGAAGAGATGGATGACAAGGTAATACGATAAAAGCCTATAAAACTATAAATGGTTTAGAGAAGGTGATTACATGCAATTTTTTATCCTTGAGGTTGAAGGGACATCCAATGAGATCATCAACAGTGGTTTAAATAAAAATAAACAACCCCAAAACAAACAAAAGGAAGCACTTTTTCACCCTATTCAAAACGAAATCATAGCACTCCTTGCAAAAGAAGGATAAAAAAATAGATATTAGATGAAATCAAATTTATCCAGCTATGTGTATTAAACATTGTGGTCCAGTACAAACTCCTAAATAATCAGGTCCTGAACAGCTACCTGCAGGAAAACAGCATTTATTTTATCACTGCACAATTCTGTTATACCATGGTATACTTCTGTTTCTTACACGCTTTCCTGAAATACTGGCTAATGAGTGCTGTTGAGTCCATGTTCTGGGCTAAACTGACATTTAACCTGATGCAGTGTGGCAGTTCATGTGTTCATAGGTGTGAAAAGAGTCTGAGAAGCAGCCAGAAAGAAACACCTTGGAGGAGGTCTACACCATGGAAGAAGAAGTCTGAGCTGAGTAGGGCACCACCATTGACACCCTTGGACAGAAGCCTGGCATAATGGATGGCAGATGCCTCCCCTGAGAGGTCACCAAGATATAGTAATGTAAATTTCTGTCCTAGGAAAACCTGTTAGATTTGAGGCAATGGGTGTAATTTTTAGTTCAGCNTGGATGGCAGATGCCTCCCCTGAGAGGTCACCAAGATATAGTAACGTAAATTTCTGTCCTAGGAAAACCTGTTAGATTTGAGACAACGGGTGTAATTTATTCTTCTTTTTAGTTCAGCATTATTGTGAAAGAAGAGATCTTTGGTTTAGTTGAGGTATGTTCTGGGTAAGGTGGCCCTGCTTAAGCATCATATCAAAAACAGTGGACCTGTTTGAAATGGGCTGTACTTTGACCAACAAGAGCTCTGAGCAACATGGACTGCTGGTGCTGTCATGCAAAGCAACTGGAGGACTGCTTCCCAAGAAATGCAAGATGGACTTTCCTCTCTTTCCCCTCCCACAGTCAGTATGTGTAGCTCTGGACATTTAAAGGCTGAAGTAAATATAGCAGACTCAGACTTTCTCCTTTCCTAGAGGTTTGGTCTGTTAAAAGCTAATGTAAGAATTGCTAGAAATCTGAGGACAGCAATGCAGGTTTTTAATAGGATAACCAGGATGTGGATCCATGGTAGCTTGAGGGGACTTAAGTCGTAACTGTAACTTTTCTCCCTAATTGTGGAGGGACACAATGGAAAGGCAGCAGATCCGGCTGTGTCCCGAGCTGCTTATTCCACAAATGTTGTTTACATCTTAATGATACAATTAGGACAGCTTAACGATGTGATTAATTAAAACATCTTAATTCTTCTTTTGTTTACATTTTCATCTATCCAGCCATGGATTTTTCTTTGCCTGGTATTAGCATGCAGAGTTGGAACTAAGCCTTAAGCTCCTCTTCCTGCATTCAGGAAATCAATTTGTTTTGCTAAAACAAAATGGACATACGGTTTCAGGCAGTTGCATTTGAGTGTGACTAGTAATAGTCATGACATTACCAAGGTGTCAAAAAGTGTTCTTACTGGCTGCGTTATTCTGAAGGGAATAAAGTAATTTAAAAAGTGTCATACTGAGTCTACTGAATTGATGGCAGTCCTCAGTAGGTTTTGGGATTGGACCCAAAGGGTCATTTTATGCTGAAAAGTAGGATGAAAAAAGAAAAGAAAAAAAGGCATCCTGATACTTAATCAAAATCCATTTATCTGTTCAGAATCCCATCTGCAGTCTCCAGTGATTACCACCCTTTCACAACAACTTGCTTTCCTTCCCATCCCTTCCTCTCTCTGTTGACATTCGGCAGAGGAAGGATGGATGTCCTGCTGCATTATCTAGTGCCTATGTCCCTGTTCACTCGATTCCTATTCCAAACCTTTCAAAACCTCTCTTCCTGATGATGCAGCCAGCCACCTGGACTTTTAGATTGCTGGTGAGGTTTTCAGGACTTGATTAAAACAATTTGAATTTATAATTTATTTCAAAGTAGGGCAGATTTGGCTTGGCAGCCTGTGGGATGTGATAAACATGGAATTGCAGCAGCAGTAAGTGTCATTTCAAGAAGCAGACAAATACTTTAAAGTTACCCTTTTATTTTGCAGTTTCATTTTTGGTGGATTAACTGAGTTCTGCTCACAGTGAACGGCAATCAAGGCCATGTAACATGGTAGTTTTGTCTAGTTCAGTGGTAAGGTCACACCTTTCATTTTGCAACCCTAACCTAAGAAAAGTGACAGGTACTTATGGAGTCTTACTTCTACACTGCAACTACAGACATCACACGCATCAGCAGAGCAGGAACCGAGTCCCATCCATCATCTAGGCAGGACTGGTGGGCTGAAGAACACGGAATATAAAGTGAATGGAAGTGACACACATCAACATTTGGGTGCAAAATCTTTGTGGGGATTAGCATGTTGTCAGTTCTTGCCTTCCAGTGTACCATAAGCAAATCTGCATCTCTTATGCAACCATTTTATCGGTATAGCCTTAGCACCACATAGTACATGTCAAGGAAATGTTGAGAAAATAAGAACTTTTCCTCAGGGATACCAGAGAACTTCATTAGAAGCAACACAGAGTTTTACAGTTGTCTTGCCAGACTTGATCTTGAGAAAGCAAATTTCTGTTGTGTCACCTACGTTCTGATCTAAGCCCAAAACTCCAGAGCAAACCCCCAAACACTTTGACGTCTGTCTTCTGCTCTTCATGATTCAACAACCTTTATATATAAAATCTCCTGCTGCTTTTAGGATTTTCTTCTTGTCATGGCTGGACCAACATTTCAGTAAGCTCAGAAACCCCCACTGAATTCAGTGCCATCACTGCACGGGTGCTTCAGATACTCAGGTTGATGCACGTAAAATCAGTTTCTGTGTTTCTACAAAGTGGTATATATAAGTACAATGTTACAAATGTCCATAATTCTACATTATTTTCACCTTTAAGGTTTTAACAATACTGCTAACACAGATAGTCTCTGTTAATACTGATTCCAAAAGAATGTTTTCCATGATCTCTAGTTTGGTTTTAATGAAAACCTAGAGATTGCAATCTATGATCCCCCTCCTTGTTTTCCAGTAGCGTTACCATTCAAGAATGATTTTGAATTAAGGGTCTTATATATTTAGGTGATTTTTCTCCTATTTTCCTTACATATTTCGTCTCCCAATCCATGTAGCTTACATGTTGTTCAGGTGTGACTTCAATGCGAATAATCTTCTAGAGACACTTTCAACACTGTCTTCTACAGAGGACATGTACAGCATTTTCTGGGGTGCTTAACTTCATATATGCATCAGAGAGGATTTAGTAATGACTTTGAAGTCATTACTAAAACCCTTGTCTCCTTCCACCTGCCTCCCAAGAAGTAAAGTAATTTCATTGCGTTCCATGGTTGTCTCTCCCTGAGTGCCAGGCACAGAGCAAATGGTTAACGCTTTTAAAATAGGAAAGCTGAAACTGGCTGGACTTGAAGAAATTGCAGCCTGGATAAATTGCTTTACCACCTGCCAGATCCAATCAATACCCTCTTTTCCTTTAATATGGCTTCAAGTAAAAAAAACCCCACCACCGACAACAAAAACAATGCTCAAGGGTTTCATTTATCAAAAAATGCATTCATATTTTCCAGACATAGTATGTAATGTTTGACTCTCTGGACAGAAATCAGTAACTCCAGATGAAGACATATCTATCTAACAAGTTGTCTTTAAAGGAAATGTACTTCAAATTCACATTTTCCTTTGAATACTACCTTCTGTCATTGATGTCAATTCCTACACGTCCCAAGACACTTTTATTTGGGCTTCCTGCAGCTCCTGGAGAAATCCAGGGGACATCCCACCCGCAGTTATCTAGGGAAGAGTGTTTGCGCTACTTATAAAGCAGAAATGCAGAAACTGGAACAAGAACAAACCTCTGGCCACTTGCAGTCAACCCATATTAAGAATGGCAGCAATGACACAACTGCTGTATTATAGCCAGGTCCTCTGCCACTACCTGTGGCTATCAGCTTCTAGGAAATGCCAAGCACCATCATCTTGTACTAGAACCTTAAATACATAATGGTTCCCAATACAACTCTTAGCTAAACTGAACGTGACTGCAGGCTCTCAGCCACACTCTATTCAACTTTAATGGCTGATCCATCTTGCCAATTGGTTTGGATGTCACAGCATAGCTGAAAAAAATATGAAGCATAGTTCGACTCCCCATTTTTGAGACTGCTGTGTCTTCTTCATGCCTAAATCAGGGCCTTTCTATTTGCAGACTATCAAAACCTAAGTGAAGGTAGGATTTCAGGGCCACCTTCTGCCGCATGTTTTCTTGACACCAGCAATCACAGAAGCAGCTGGAATACAGGGTAGTTCGTTCAGTCCAGCAAACTGCGTCATCTCCCCTTCTCATCATCTAAAGTGCTGAGAGTGAATTTAGTGGTTGGCTATGTATAACACAGCCCCCTGTGTGGGCACATAAGTGTCTGCTACTGCTACCTGCTGAATTAATTGCTTATCTAGGGAAAGCTGGCAATCCTGTGGGACTTGTGCTTTCAGCACAGAAGGACCTGGATTCGCTCTATTCAGGCAGTCGAGTTAGTATCCTGGGAACTGTTACACAAGTACAGTTACACTTCAGAACAGATGTTCAAATCCATTGGGGACAAGTACCAAGGCACTTTTGAAATTCCTATTTGTGTAAATCTCTCTGTATTGCCCAACTTGCACTACAAACATGGTCCTAATTGGCCTGAGCTATCCAAGAAGCTTTCTGAAGGCTTAATACTTTCTGAAAATGGAAGAAGGACTCTATAGCTGAAATTGATGTACATTTCAGGTACTCCTGCATGAAAGAAAACAGGTTCTGCCTGCTACCCACTCACTCTTCCCATGGCTGCTTGCTCCAGCGTTACCTCTTCTCTCTCTTCTACTGCTCATGTAGGTGAGCAGTGAAGTGCATCAGGGACCTGGTACAACTGAAAATAGCCACTTCCTTTTGCCAGGTTATTTTTCAGACAGATTGGTTGTCTGTTAGAGTTCGGGGCACAAACACTTGCATTTGCACAACAGAGATGGAGGAGGGGGATTAAGGAAGAAGGTCTGGGATTGTTTAAACTGCTATAAGCAACACAGCTGAAAGAGAAACCATAGCTGGAAATCTGTTCCACGGTGTTTCTCTACTTCCCAGCAAATGTAAGTTGTGATTATTTCTCTACTCCAATCTCACATAAAAGCAAAATGGGGGACAGAGGACTATAAAAAGGAAGTGATTCATCTCTGCTTCCTGTGAAGATCAGCAGTGTTTTTCTGTATGATTTTTTGCTTAGCGTGAGCTTTGTGTGTGCTGCAGCTGTGAGACTGCTGAAGAGCTGCTCTAGGAAGTACGTACTGGTATCAATGGTTAGCAACGAGAAACAGTAGTTGAGGCCAGGGTCATGTTATGCGACACAGACTGTTCATCTTTCCCATCTGGAAGTCTGTGAACATCGGGCCTTCTTGTCCCTGCTAGGGAAGGAGTAACACGGTTGACCACAACCATGGAGCTGACTACAGAAAAGGGAGAGTTGCCAAGTTTTTTTCCAGAAATCCCACACAACCACTGAGGGTACGCAATTGTACACAACTGTCTTGCCGGGAAGCGGCTTCAGCCAGCTTCAGAAGCAGCAGGTCAGGTGAGAGTGTCACAAACAAGCTGAAAACAGCCTTCATTTAGCAGTGGGCAAGGTCAGAAAAGCCTGGGGTTTTTTTCAGTCCTAGTCCTTATTCCCTCACTGGCAAGGGTGAATGGGATAATGTTTGATCAGGTAAATTCCTCCATTCATTTTTATGGACTAAGGAATAACCAGTAGCCCAAAGGCTTGTTTCTGTTCCCTTATAATCTGAGCACAACATAACAGACTATATCCTATTGCCAATGTCTGCCATGGGCAACAGCAACAACTTTCTTCAGACTGAAGAAACTTCAGCTTTCTTAAATATTGAACATTCAAATCCAGGCAACATAAGAATGAGTGTGAAAGGCTTCAAAATCCAGAAGATTTTCCGAGGGTGATTGTTAGGTGGTAACTGAGAGTGATTTTCTTGTTTTTATGTTTATCTCCTACCACTGTAACTTCATTTGCTTCCACTGATTTTTCTCTTGATTTTGTTATATCTGATTTACATCTTCATGAAAGAGAACAAGATCAAAGCAATGATGAAATCGCTAAGAGTCACTTTGTGATTTATTCTTCTCACTGTCACCAAAGTAGAACAGTTTCATAATCAACACAGATCTCTTTATAGGCATTAATCCAGGAAAGCATTAAAGTGCCAGCCCAAGTCTACTCCTGCTCAGGAAAACATGTCTTGAGCTCATATATATTACCGAGTAGAGATCCCTTCCTGAATTAAGGTGATCTGAAATAAATTTAATTCTGTATGTATGATACTGTAGGACACTAAGTGGCATCAATGATAATCCAAAGAACACATCACTGTAATTAATTTTCTGAACAGACATTTACTATGTGTGTGTACTCTGGAGGTACACATAAGAAAAAAATTGTTCTACTGAGCAGGACATATAAATACATAGCTAAAAAACCTCTGCTTTTATCTTCACATTTTCTTGGTGCTTTTTTAGCTAATTATTTTATTCCTTGCTCACATCAAAGTTCCTGCTAAATTTACTTCAACTATTTCACAGATTCTGGTTAGAGGAGTTTTTCTTTTCAGAATCAAATGTGAAATACATTAAAAATAAGATGATGTAAGAAAAAAATGTCACAGAGCTGCATTTCACTAAACATAAAAGAAAAAAATAAGAAAGAGTGACAACAGTGAAGCAATCAATATACAGGTTACAGTTCAGAAAAACAGCCTACACACATAAAGGAGAAATAGTTTGATGGAATGGTACTAAGTCAGAGTGAAGCTTCAGAAAAGCTCAGATAAACATCATCCACTTGTGATCGACCTCTCTCACATTTCTTAAATAGTTACACTTACAAAAGACAAAAACAAGAAAAGTGCACCTATTTTATTCACATTTTCAGCACAGCATAGGTAAAACAGCCACAAGATGGCAATGCACCATGCTGTGAAAGAAAATTACTACATTTTGTCTGATTTTAACCCCTCCACGCATGGCTGAAATGCGCTGCCTTTTTAGCTTCGGGAAATTTAATGAGGAATAGGCAGAAAGTAATAATCTTAAGAAAAAATAACTAATCCCACTGCTGCTATAAACATATTGTTTCTCATTTCTTTTAATTTTCCTGTGGTTTCTCTCTGGTTACTGCTGTTTGTTGTGTGCAGGGAGCTATTGGTTTGAATGAGTGGAAGTGCTGGGGGACACAATATCCCCCAGCACCTCTGCAGTGAGGGTCAGGTCTGTACTTGTGAATGTTGCAGAGACTGAAGCTGATTGCTCTTGCCAGTCAAAGGATGGCTCCATCAGCAGTGAGAAAGAAACAGATGCCCTTCTCCCCCAGAATAATAAAACACAGACAGCATAATGTTATGAAGAGGGATAGGAATGGGATAGTGCGATGTTCAAAGCCGCGCTCTCAGGGACTTAGAATGGCAACTTCTGAAGTAAACTGAAGACTAACTGTGAGAGGTGGCAAAAAGACGCCTGAATGTCTTGCCTGAGCATACAATAGCGCTGAGTCACCAGTATGAGGTAGCTGCAAAAAAGGCTAACGCAATTATAGGATGCAGCAGGTGAAGTGCATTTTTCAGATGTTCTGGGAGGACGCGGCGTTGCTGCTTGTTTGCATTCCACTTGTACCGCAGCGATCCAGTACATCAGGGCACTGCTGACAGGGCACAGAGACGGTTCCCCTCCTTTTCCCTGGAAACGTAACTCAGCTTTCTGATGTGGTTACAAGACAGGATGTTGGGAAGTGTCTGGTTGACGTACTGCATTTACAGAGTCAGGATTAAATTAATCACTAGATGTGAAGGCAGGAGGAAGTTTTCCTCAGGTCAGAAGGTCAGGGATTGTTGAATATGGTTTATGCGTTCCTGGGTAACAGGAGGGTGTTACTTACATCCTCAGGCAACCTGAGAATTTCAGCTGTAAGTGCTTACCTCTTTCCTTCTTGTGACGTGCTGCAGCTGACTTTTGATCTTCTGCTACTGCCTTCAGCTCGTGACATGTTGTGCAGAACAGGTAGATCTGCGGGCTGCCTTCAGTAAATGCTCGTTACATTGTGCACTACAGTTGAAGGGCTCTGGGCTAGAACAATTGTCATATGATCCCACAGAGTAATATTTTATTAGTCCTTGTCCCTAAATGCTTGGGTTAGAAATGCTAAAGGAAGTTACAAGTTAAATGAATCACCAATTTAGCTTTAGACCATAAATAGGCAAGCTATAGACGAGAAGTTTTATTCCATTTCTGTCATCCTGAGTAATTTATTCCCTACCCTGCTGGCTTTTGAATTGCCGTCTTGCTACTACATTCTCAGATTGCCTGCTGCTCATAAGGATCACAATAACCACTCTGTTAAATTGTTGACCATTTCTGATGATCCCTTCATTCTATTCTATCCTATCCTCTGCATAAAACCAGCCAATGCAAATTGAAATCCTTCCTGCCTCTTGTAGACAGCTGGGCTATAGTTTGTAACTGGAGTTTGAATTGCTAATACAATTTTGATTACAGTTCCCCATCCTTCTTGTACAGATTTAAAATTTAGCAAGGAGTTATATGCACCAACCTACAAATTTGTTATTACATTGCTCTGTATGTTTTTTATTAATTCCACTAAAGGGTTGATGTATACCCTGATTAACTACTTTGATTCTTTTATTGCAAATTGCATTTCAGCTACTTTCTGCTCCTCACTGATGCACACTTTCAATTAAGATAAATATGTTTTTGTTGTAGGAATTGCATTATTACAGCATGAGATAGATTGAGAGATGTTTAATGAGTAGTCCAATGTTTTCTTCTAAACACTATTTATTCTGGGTACACTAGAACAAAGACATCATGATGCTGATGGAATTGTTTTACAAGACTGTTATCCATGCATGGAATATATTCAAGTGGTAGGGTAATGCCAGGGAATCATGGCTCACATGTTGAAAATAGCAAGGATAGAGATAACTGGCAGTTAAAGGGTCTGTGTTTCTCAAGTACTAGATGGTGCCAGTAGACGCTTTGACGTTACACTTTGGTTACAGCTTTTCTTGTCACCACAATCACTAGTCTATAGCAATCTGAGTTGTAGCTGTTTATCATCGGAGTTACAATGGCTTTTTATTAGATGTTATTTCATTAATGACAAATTTGGAAGGAAAAAAAAGAGCGTGCTCCACCTCTTCTTTCCTCTCCTTTGTGTGCATGAATGTCCACGAATGCTTTCACGCCACCTACTATACAATACATATGCTGTGGTTAAAAGGGAAAAGAGAGAACACTCATGGAAAAAAGGTATCTCTACTGTTTCCAAACAGCTCCTTACTATAGAATCTGAGGTGTGGAAGAGGTTATTAGACTACTATGGCTGCTTCAGAATTTTCAGTGGCTGTTTTCCTCATTCAAAAATCTATTCTTTCAGAAGAAACCTGTTTATGGAGGAGACTTAGTCTCTTTTTTTATGTGAATTTTGACATCCTTAGCCTCCTGAAAAATAAACAAATCCAGTTTATTTTTGCCAACTAATTTTTCCCTTAGAAAATTAAGCCACTTCTAAAATCATAACATTCAAAATGATTGAAACAGAAAAGGTGTAGTGTGACCCCTCTGTCTAGTCATGCTTTTTGCATATGCTTCAATTGTGAAAACTTTTGGGATTTTGACTATTGTGATTGAGCAAGCGAAACTGCAAAATCTTAGAAATTTTCACAGGAGGGGGGCACTATTTTTCATACAGCTTTACTGATTGTGTCTCTCTCCTGACCATTTTTTTTTAACCCCACAATCTACCTTCTATATGTGCAAAAATATTTTCATTATATTCCTGTGCTCCTGTGTCATAAGTCCTATATCTTCCTCATTTCAAAAAAGACTTCAAGAGGCATCAGGTTTTTTTCCTCCGTACTTTTGGCCTTCTGGTTCATGCTTTTGATCTGTTTCTTATTGAGTGCAGTATATGTCACTGTGACTTTCTATGGCTCATTACATTCTGTGTAAAATGATAGCTAGATATTGCTAGATACCTGCGGATGGGGAATTCTGACCTGATACTGATTTTGTGTGCTTTATCTGAAGTGCCCAAGAACAGTATAAACAGAGGTCTTAGATCTGCGTTACTGCTAGAGCACATGTAGAGCTCCAAGGGTTAAAATCTGATGACAGTTATAGCAAGGAACAGAAAAGACTGGAACAAAAATCAGGACTATTCTCAATGAATTTAGCTGAGAACCATGCACAGCTGTTTTTGTAGATGCTATGCTATATCAAGATACTTAAATTGTGCGTGGTTTTGAGCTATTTCTTCTTTTTGTTCCCTACATCCAAACAGAGTAATTTATGAGTGACTCAAGGAAAACAATCACTTGTCTCTAGTCGCTTAAAAATGCAGGTACCAAACTTTTCAGTTCTAAGTGTGCCATTTCAGTGCATTTAAATGGGTAAGTACACGTTAAGATCGCTATAAGCCTTTCAGCCAAACTTTTCACAGCTCTTTGTTCTCTAACTCTTTTCAGTGGTAAAGATTTTCCTGATATCCTTCCTTTCCTTTTCTTTACTCTGACTCATTGATCACACATCACTAATGGGTTTTTCTCTGCTTCAGTTTCTCCATCTGTGAAATGAGGAACATCTATATTTGCTGTTGTGTCAAGGTAATAGATGTATTAGAAATACCTCAGCTAGTCATTGCTATGTTCCCATTTGTAGGCAGCTCCCTAAATCAAACCACTGAGGTACTACTTCTCCGTGCTCTGAGACACTGTAATTTAGTGTGTTCAAATACCGCTGCTGTTCTTGGCTATCTTGAAAGAAGGGGAAAATACCTTCCTATCTAACATTTACAGAGGTAAACTTTTCCTGGCTGGCTTGTTTGTAAATGGGATAAAATATGCAAAATTTAGAATATCTTGGGCTAGTGATTTGCATCAGAAAAAGCAGATGTAAAAAGTTACAATATTGGAATTTGGTGTTTGTTGTCGTTTTTCTTTGTGTGTGTGTGTGCATGCTCTTGATACTGGTTTCAGTAACTTATGAGAATTATAAAGGCAATGGAGAAGCAAGTCACTGGATTAGCTCACGAGGTATAGATTAACACAGTCCTTCAAAGAATCACAGACTGGTTGAGGTTGGAAGGGACCTCTGGAAGTCATCTGGTCCAACCCTCCTGCTCAAGGAGGGCTACCTACAGCTGGTTGCCCAGAGCCATGTCCAGGCAGCTTCTGAATATCTCCAAGGATGGAGATTCCACAACCTCTCTGGGCAACCTGTGCCGAGGCTCCATCACCCTCACAGTGAAAAAGTGTTTCCTGATGTTCAGAGGGAACCTCCTGTGTTTCAATTTGTGCCCATTGCCTTTTGTCCTGTCACTGGGCAGTGCTGAAAAGAGCCTGGCTCTGCCCTCTGTGCGCCCTCCCTTCAGGTATTTATATACATTGAAGACATCCCCCTGGAGCCTTCTCTTCTCCACGCTGGATGGTCCCAGCTCTCTCAGCCTTTCCTCACAGGAGCAGATGTTTCAGTCTCTTCATCATCTCAGTGGTGCTTTGCTGGAGTCTCCAGTATGTCCATGTTTCTTTTGTACTGGGGAGCCCAGAGCTGGACCCAGCACTCCAGGTGTGGCCTCACCAGTGCTGAGGAGGGGGGATGGATCACCTCCCTCAACCTGTTGGCAACATCCCTCCTAATACAGCCCAGGATAGGGTACCATTAGCCTTCAAAGATAGGAACACCGTTGTGGCTTTACATATTCTTGCTCTGTCAGGGAAACTCCTCGGACCGTCTCTTTTCCACTTTAACTGTTGCAAGAAATTGCTGGTTGGAGGGGAATTCTCTTGGACACTCTATCCTTTGGGCTTAATGGGTGTTGGCCATAGCCATATGTCAAAGTAATAAAAATCACAGATGAATGAAGTGTGTCTCTTATGGACATATCAACGTATAAGAAATTCCATTATTGAAAATTTAAAAAAGGTTGTAGCCCCCAATAACTGAAGAGAAACATCTGCTGTGGATTTAAAAATCTCAACTTCCTTTTCCCCAGAAAGGAATTCTCCCCCCAGCCAGACACATAGACTGAAAAGCATATGGTTAAAACTGAGACAGCAAGAACAAAATCCCAACAGCCCCCAAGATTTTTTTAATACTTCCTGTCAATAATGATAACTATAAAGAAAACAAGTCTATCACGCTATGTTTTCTTGTTTACAAAGAACATTTTAGAACATGTTTAGGAGCATGGGGCAGCCTCCACTCACAGCTTAGGTGGTGGTGACGGTAAGACATGGGGTGGGAAGTGGCACAACCCCATCGGTGCGTGGGCACATCGCTCCTTACGGGAAAATGTACCACGCTGTCCTATCGAAGTATGGGCAGCCTACATAGGTGGCCTGCACTTGGCTGCTTACTGCCTTTGTGGACTATGAGCCTGGTTTTGAGGGCAGCCTTGGCAAAGCTCAAAAAGTCGATGCTCTTCAGGCTTATCTTTGAAGGCTGAGCAAACAAACTCAGAAAATACCCTATGATCTCAGCCTAGTCCTCTCAAGTGTGTACAGGGAGCTAATCTGACATGGTTGTTCATCATGAGTATTCATGGTTTGTGGCTGTTACTTTGGCCTCTTTCCTGTACAAACAGAAAGAAGTAGTGTCTCAGTTAACCCCTGCTTCATGGGAGCCTTTGGACTTGCTCATTTGGCCAAAACTATACGGAGAACTGCTCAAGGAGAGTGCTCTTTCTTCCCTGGCTCCCTCCTGCAACTGTCTTAAAGTCTCTGAAGCCCAGTGAGCCTGTACCCATCTCCTTTGTCAACTGCCTTCAGACTGCTCTTTAGACAGCACTATTTGCAGCTGAATCTGGCTGTTCACCCATAAATGAAAGTTATCCAAATTTTGGTTCAAAATAGGATGAATTACAAGCATTTCAGTTTCAATTTCAGTCTCTGTTTGTTTTTCTCCCAACTGCATAATTGAGCTGCCATTTCTAAATCATTGTTCCCAGCTTCTCGTCACTTAACATCTCTGGCATTTCAAGCAGATTAATCTTGAATCCGTTATTGTGTAGCTACATTTCAAATGGAAATAGCAGCAAATCCTAGAAGTTCTGAATCTCATCTTTGTACCATACGTAGCCAGTGTTATTAATGCAAAGTAAAAACCAAGCAAGAATGAGTATCTAGTGCTCACTTGCATTGATTAGATGCAGATGGGTGGAATAGGGAAAGGCACCTTGTTCTGTACATGCTGCTGAACGCACGTCTACCTGGCGGAGCTGTGAGACATCATGCTCTTAACAATCTCCTGTGTGTGGCAATTGCTGGATTTCCTGCTTGGAGACAAAGGGGATTTCTATTTGCCTTCTCCCAGGTCCTCTCACTTTTTCTATTCTGTTACTCAAACAAGCCTTATTTGCGTGGCAGGCTATGGTTAGTGCATGAATAGAAGAAGTTGGATAAGTTATGGTAAATTTCAGCCTGGCTGTATGAAACGTGCCGCAAGGAGGAATGTGGGATAAACAGATACTGTGATGCACATAGCATCAACAGGCTGCTCAGGAATTTAGCAAATCCATAGGTAACAAAACATGGTACGTCAGTACCAAATGGTGAACTTCATTTTCTTTTATAATGTCAGTTTCTTTTTGGTTTTTTTTTAGCTATTCTTCCATCGTCTCCTATCTGTTGTTGCAAATAGGGCTGCTGAAAAAAACCAACAACCCAGCATGACCTGGACAGGGCCAGTTCAATACTAGACCTTGTATTACTTGGGAACAATGTTGAAATCATGAAGGGACAGAGACTCAAGAGGCTTACAATTACCCCATAGGATCAGTCCATCTCACGTATGACAAGTGCATAGCAAAACTGCATGAAAGGCCAAGTTTTACGAAGTGGCTGCTCTGAGCAGGGCAGGCTATCTGTAGACATGTGTAAGATGACGCATATGAAATAAGAGGCAGAGAAGACACCATAACTTTGACTTGCAGAAATGGAGAGATCAGGCCAAAAGCTACATGAGCTTCCGCCTCAGAACAATTAAACTGTGAATCCTTAAAGACAGCACTGGAAAGTTGAAAGTCAGTTTGGTTTAGAAAATACTTTGCCAAGATTGTGTTCCTTCATGCAATGCAATCTGTGAGGAAGTCAGTCAAGGAGAGGAAAGCTGCCCAGGTAGGCTGGTCTCTGATGGAAAATGTATGGGGGAACTGTGGTGGGACGGAACAGAGGTCCTAGAAGTTCAGTTCAGTGTTGCGGTGGAAGGAGAACCATCTCTAGGAGGAGGAGATTCTCTCTAAAATGAGATTTGGGGGTTAGGATGGTAGAGATGAACTGTGAGGGTTTAGAAGGGTTTCATGTTCAGGTTGATGAAGGTTTGCATTTCACCTGCGGAAGGAAACAGGTCAAACAAAGGGTCTGACTGTGGCATTTTCTCTTTCCTGTCTCCCCTTCCAATCTTCCCTGTGGGGCTGACAATCTCTGCCTCCATCTGTCACGCTCCCTCTTGCACACACGGTCTCTTGTGCCCTCCCCATCCCAGCTGTCCCTGCAGCTGCTCTTACCCCCATCACTCTCCACTCCCTGCTCATCTTCCTGCACCTNCCGCGGGGGGGGGGGGGACGACGACGACGACGACGACGACGACGACCCACAAAAACCCAAAAAGTAGGGAAAGGCGTGGGGCAGCGACACGGTGTCACAAGCTGCCCCTGGAGGTAAGGGCTGTCTGCCGCTGCGGCGGCTGCCCTGCAGAGGAAGGGCACCGTGCTGCCTGGAGGCCTGGCCACCGCAGCACGGCGCCCGGCGGAGCGGGCAGCCTGCAACCCCCGGCTGCTGCCCGGGCCTGCGCCCGCCCCTGGGCGGCGGGCAGGGCGCTCAGGGGGCCCGCAGAGCTGCCAGCAGCGAGGAGGATTTTGGCTTCAGCACACACGCACCCGCCTCGGCTTGGTTCGGCCCGAGCGGAGCAGGATCTGACCGGCGGGTGGGGGTCTGGGCGAAGCTGTGCCCGCTCGGTCTGCGGCACAGCCGGTCACCTCCACCGCGGCGCCGCTCCCCGGCCTTGGGCGCCGGCTGCCGCCGGGGTACCCAGCCCGGGCCCTCCTCCCGGGCCGCCCCCTGAGCCCACCGCCTGCGCTCTTTCCTGTGTGCCACCCGCCCCTGAGGCCACCCCCGCCCGCGGCGGCGCTTTTCCTCACGGGCAGCCCCGCGGGACCCCTTCCCGGGGCCGCCCGCCCCCAGCGCCGCCCTCCCGTCCTTCAGCGCCGCGCCGCGGCCGTTGGGCGGCGGCGCCGTTGGGCAGCGGCAGGTGGCGCTGCCGGGCCCTGGCGGCGGGCGGGGGGTAACGGTGGCTGCCCGGGCCGCCATTTGCTCGGGGCCGCGGCCGGGGCTGCGCCCTGGAGCACAGTCCAGCCGAGGCTGTAATTTAGGCCGGAAAAGCTTTCAGAGTGCTGATAGCAAGTTGGACTAAAACAAAAAAAAAATTCCTCTTCTGGCTTTGGAGCAGGGAACTTTGCAAGAAACCCACACCTGGGCTGCTCTCGCTGTAGGGGGGTGATGGTCAGTCCGGTGGGTTGTTACAGAGATACCAAGCACTGACTTTTATTCTTTTCCATAAACCACACGTGGGCCACCTGTTTCTTTTCCTCACAGCATGCAAAAGTGGGTCAAGAGGTAGGGAAACCAAAAAGCCTGTGCAGGAGTTTGAGGAAAGTTCAAAGCATGCAGGGTGGAAATGACGACAGCATTAAGAAAATCCACACACCCCCGTACCCCAACACTCTCCCCCCCCCTCCCCCCCCNCTCCCCCCCCCCCTCCCCCCCCGTCTTCTTGTCATCTTTGAGTATTTTTGCCTGACTAAACTGGTTTCAGTCGGGGATATGCATGGATAATGCCAAGGAAGCGGAAACCGGTTCTTGTACACTGGCCTGGGCACTCGCAAAAAAACGTGGTGGGTTCAGTATGGGGATGAGGCTGTGGAAAGATCCGTGGCAGAGCTGTCTGCCTCCATAGGGTTTTGATTCAGCTGGAGACACTTAATGTATGTTTTGCAGCAACTGGGCTTTGCAAGTGCCTGATGTTGATTTTTCCAGCTGGCACCAGCTGTGTGCCAAATGGGACTCGGTATGTATTTGCACCGTCATTCTGAGACCTCCGGTAGAAGCTGGTCCAAGGGAGGTGGGTTCTGCCACTGAAGGTACTGCAGTCGGGATGCTGCTGTCCCTGACTGGGGGAACTGGCAAGAAATTCATATCACCACCTTGAGGCTTTGCAGCAGGCACCCTGCTGGTGTCTGTCTGTCTGTCTTCTGAGTGGTGGAATAAGGCCAGGTTGTCCTTGTCAAAGAACAGTGAGTTTTTATAATAGCGTTAGTGACGTTTCTAATGGTTTCCTGTAGTTTTTCAGCAGACTTGAAATGGGGTAATTGGGTTAGTTAAAAGAAGGAGAATTGGGAATTATCTTTTACTGTTTTAGTATTAAAAATCTTTAAAATGTTAGCCAGCTCGGTAAGGAGGGTGAAACTTTTCGCATTAAGGAAAAAACTTCAGAATAAAGTTTTTTTTCTATGCCACAGCTGAAAGTGAATTAGCAGTAAGAAATGTGTCTTTCAGAGCAGCCTAAAGTATCAGGAAGGAGGGAATTTAAATAAGGGTCATATTTTAATTAGCTGTAATTTCTACAGTCTGTTTTATATAAAACTGTCTAGGAAGTAGCAGCTTTAAAATAAGTCTTGTGTTTTACTTCTATGCAGTATTCCACATGCTTGAATTATATGTGTAAAAAGAGACAACGTGAGATAAAAAACAATGGCCAAAAACCAATATAGACTTAAGGAAAGCAAGATTAACAAATTATGTTTTCAACTCTATATAAAAAACTCCACATGATCATCTGCATTACTTTTTGGTGCTGTAGCTTATTCCTCTCATGACAGTTCAAAATACAATATTAACAAAAAAAAAAAAGCTGTTATGGCTACTTTATAAAATTACCAACAAGGTTGCTTAAACATAGATTTTGTAAGATTACTTTAGACTTCTCAGTTGATGGTGTTTATTGAAAGTTATAGTGTTGACCATGGAGTGTAGAGGATGTCCACCTTTCTGTAGGCCTAAAGATTGCCTGAGGAAAGA
>RSEF01000001.1:143712920-143734361 GCA_003993805.1 Himantopus leucocephalus | reverse complement strand
GTGATCGGCCACCAACTGGATTTAACTCCATTCACCACCACTCAATTGGATGCATGCCACTGCCACTGCAGTCTCTGCAGCACAGGCCACATGCCAGATCTCTTTCTTAGCCTGGTAAGGCAATCGATTAAATCAAGTTAACCACTGTATGATTCTAAACTTTTCTTCTTGCTGGCTCCCTTTTGTCTAGTTTCCTTCCTTCCAGAAGATGCTGCTACATCTACCCATAGCATTGCTGACTGTGAAAGTGACAAAAATAGTTTTTTTTCTTAGCTGGAGTGATATGACAGCAAAGAATATCTGCTTAGGACATTTTGCCCTGATAGAAATCCTGTACAGTTACTGTAAGTTGTGTCCTCCCACTCGTATTTCCTGAGTGGTGTTTAACCAGGCTTCATCCTGATCTAAATGGCTGGTAGAGCAGGTGACACACACGTGGTTGTGCAGCACAACAGTCAGTGCTAGTGAAGGAACTAAAATTCTCCTAGCCTTTTGGTAATGCCATGTCTGGTGTAACCGGAGAAGTTGACCAGTTCTCCAGATCTTTGAGGTGGATTTGCGTAAAACTTTTCCTTACAGTGAACTCTCAAAGAAGACCACAAGATATTAAATTGAAGAGACATCAGGTTTTATGAGACTATAAATTAGAATAGTTAGCAGGTTTTTTTTTCATTAAATAATGAAAGTTGAAGGTGACTAGAAATGGAATAAAGGTCCATAATTAAATCTCCTTCTGCCACTGTGTCATTGCCATCAGATTCTTGTTTCCTGCTGGTTTAAGACAGGTCAGTAGATTCCTGGGTTGCAGCAAATTTTGTGAAGTCCTCTCCAATCCATGGACAGTTTCTTTTCCATTACTTCACAGGCTGGAGCATCAGCTCTCTACTTCTCCCAACAGCCTCTTTGTTTGGGCTGCAGATACTCATTTCTTTGCTGATCCCCTTCTCTTCTTGTAGCATTTTGTAGAATCTGGAGCTTTCTCTCACTTGCAGTTTGGTGACAAGGTAGTAGCACAGACAAGGTAATAAGTGGAGATACATTAAAACTGATTAATCCTGGGTCAAAATTGTCTAAATTCTACAAGAACACCCAATCTGAAATGAAATGAGGTCATTCTTTACTGGTGTTAGCTCCCATCGCTCCATTAAATCTTCATCGTTCTACACAGAAAGTCTTAGCATTCTTCCAGGCCATGATCCCAAAATCTGTGGTAGATGGCTCCCCTAAACCTCATGGCAAGATTTTTTTTGTCTTTAGTCTTTCTGAGTAGGACTATTTTAAGAGTCGTTTTTATGATTCTTCTATTGTCATTTCCTCTCCATTTGAAACTTCTGATGCTTTCCTTAAACTGGAGGAAGCTGTCAATCATTTTTCCATTGTCCTCTGTGGTTATGGTTACTCCTGCTGTGTAGTTCAATGCTTGCTATCAAACATTAACTAACAAAGTGACATTTTTAGTAGTTGTATGTGGCCACCTACTGCTGTTTTGAGTTCCTAAATCTGTTGCTGAGTGTGCAGAAAAGCTTTGTTATTGATTGCAACTATACTGAGAAGGAACTTATTGCTGATGGGAACATTTGAAATGTTGGGGTTTTTTTAATGGCTTTTACCAGAGAAGAAAATGGTAAAACCAACATTCTTTACAGAAAGAGTATGCATTACAAATATGTAATTGTAAGCACAACTAAATATAATTTATTCTTTAATGTTGATATTCTGAACACAGTAATTTTTAAATGCATTTCTGGGGCAGTAAATTCGATCTTGTATCTTGTTCTTTGGAGGAATAATTTGCATTGCCAAGTATGGTTTCTGAATTCTCCAAAATTAAAATTTCTATTCTAGAAGGGGAATATTGAGGTTGAATTTGAGCAGTAGAAAAAGCAAATGGAAATTTACCAGCTGATCAGTAATTGCCTGACTGGACTTGCAGGGGAATTCTTTATTCAGCACCTCAGCATTTTTGTGACACTATGGGCAAGATCACTTCTTATTTTCCCATTCATTATAGAGAAGAGATGGTTGACCTGTCTAAAAGCCATCCTGGAATTTATGTACACTTAGGGATCTTGTTGACTTTGTAAGGGGTGGTGGCCCACTCATGGAGTGAGTCATCATGTCAACTTGGAGATTTAAGAGCAAGTTTTAACTTGAATAACAGTCATTTTTTAAAAAATGCCCAAACAAAATCTTATTATAAAAGCAGACCATGATATGGGCTTTTGTATTTAAATCAAAAAACAAGTGTGACCCACATTTTCTTTCACATTTCTTATGGGAACTTTCATTCTAAAAATAATCTCCAAGTTGAATTTCCTTAAGGACAAATGTGATGATGAATATTTCAGCATTACCTGAATGTTGATCTTTAACTGAACAATAGAGAGAATAATGGTTTAGAAACTGTTTCAAATATAACAAAACATAATGTTTGGATAGCTGTATCCTCTCATTGCTTTATTTAAAATGAGTCTGAAATAGATAAACCTTTTGAGAGAATTTATGTTTTTTGTTTTGCTTACAGCGTACATTTGCCAGCCTTCCTTTAGCTACATCTCTTTTTTTTTTTTTTCAAAACAGTTTATAATATTAAATCAGAAAACAAACGGAATAGTTTTTATATGTAGCAAGGCTATTTAATTTACTTTGCATTTTATTTTTCAATTGTTTGCATGTTGAAAATGCAGAAGTGTTCAGTTTCACAAAATGGTTCCAAGTTCAGGACAAAGACAAGAATCTCGAATTATGTTCCTAAATACAGATTCAGAAAAAAAGGTAGTCTGGCTGTCAAAGGTGATGAGCACCTGCTATTGCCACAGATCTTGTCATCCATATGGTTTAAGACCCATGAAGGAGTAGCTGCAGTAGCAGGTATGGATTGACCTTGTGGAGAGCCCTGGGTCTTTGTCCTCACTTCTCAGCATTCTCCAACTAAAACCGTTGGTGCCAGGGTTGTGGCTTTACCGGTATGTAAAGCTCATAAGTGAAGGTTGGGTTTTGATGAACTTCTTAAACCTTTGCCTTCACAAGTGCTATTTGAGGATTTTTATAAACCATTTTAGAGTTGTGGGCTTCGATCTTATCACTGGGCCGTAACCCACTCAATTGACGTTGTTAAGACAAACACTGCTATCAGAAATCTTGTGACTAAAATTTAGAGTTTGATCTCACCTAGAGCTTATGTTTGGCTACTAAGTAATAGATTGAACCCATCTCTCATTTGAGATGGAGGTTTTGATCATCTCTTTTCATTCTGTTGCTTTCTACATATACATGTATATATACTTAAGCTAAACCTGGTAATTATCTCTCTTGGCTGATTATTTTGGGGGCGGTGATGCGAGAGTCATAAGCATTCATTTCTGTGGTGTTATCCCACTCCACCTCCTCACCATGTGTTGAATTGCTATGGTATTTTTGTTCGTCTCTTGTCTAGTCCTCTCCAGCCTTCTCTTTTCTCACCGTGGACCTACAAGCTTATAAGAACTGAATCTTTGTTATTTTCTCCTTTCTCTTTTTTTCTTCTCCCTTCTAACTGAATGTGTGTGAGTGAAATGAGGGAAGAAGAACATTGGGCTGCTTACTTTGCGTTGGTGTTTACTATGAGTCATAACAACAGCTTGGTGCTCTTGAAAAGTTTTCTGGTGGGAGAATCAACAGCATGGATGCAGCAAAAGAGACAACAGAATGTACTGTACTTGCAGTTCTCTGACTCAAGGACATAGTTGTGGATGATGGGAATGCATTTTGATAGAGGTTTGCACTTACTCATGCTATGGATATATAAAATTTCTGCTAAGGAAGCAAATCTGGTTGCTTAAAGTTTGCCCTGGTTGCATTGAAACTGGACTTACTGGGAGGGATTTTGGTGGTAGCTGACTTTTCATAGAGCTGCCTAAAATAGGCTTGGTGTGAGAAGTAAGTCTAGAATGATTATTTTTACATTGGCAGTACATAGAAGCTTAACGTGAGAAGACGTATTCATCATACTGCTCTGCAGTTATTCGCCTGGAATTACCCAGATTCAGACAGTTTAAGAACTATTTAATTCTAGTGCCTGGAATTACCTTGTTCCCAAACTGCTCACAATCTCTTACAGTTATATCAGAGACAAGGATTTTTCCTCCATTGGTACAGAACTGAGCATATATTAGGATCTTAAATGACTGGTCGTACACTACACAAAGACTATGCTGACTTGATTTCTAGTTGAATGATCAACTATAAAACACTCTATCCCCTATTAAATGACTGAAAGAAACAGTAGGAGACAGTACTCAGCCCTGCGGCTGAAAGTCTATTTATCATGGTAATAAACAAGACTCCAGATCACTTTCTTGATGCAACGTGCTATTGGACAATAATTTCCTGACTTGCCTGTGTTCAAAGAACGTAATGGTGTTACATGCAGCTTCCAAACTTGATTCCAGTTCCAACACTTGGTGCAGGACATGGGGAGAACAACAAATATTAAGACATGTTGTTAGGGTATTAGGGTAAGGTAGGCAATACAGTACATGTGAATTGAGACAGGAAGAAAACATCAGGATAAAGCAGAAGGACACAGCCCAGTGGTTCCAGTTGCACATCATAACCTGCAGTTTCCTATGTAAAATATTAAAGGTTGGTTGAACAAAAATTGCCCACACATAGTGGGAAAAATGCTCACTAGGCAAACAGTTTCAATGTTCAACTCTGCTGGATGGTCAGTCTTTGCCAGTTCCACAATCCATGTCATTTTACTGGCAGTAATTTTACAAGTGAATAATGATGTTGGTTGCTAGTCAATCTCAGCTGTCCTAATCTACCAGTGAAAAGACTGGACAATAAAGCAAGGAGATGGGGGCTACACTTGTCATGGTAAAGATTCTTTCAAATGAATGGCAGTACAACCACTCTGCCTTCATACAGAAAATATTAAGCAGGAATCCCAAGGAGCTGTTATTTTTGTAGCAGAACAGTGGTTGTGCATTGTGGAACTGCAAAATTTCACAATTTCCACAGAGCATATGAGAAATGACTGCCTGGCATATCATGATACTCATGATACTTATGGATGCGAGATATTCATGATACTTATGGATATAAAAGGAAAGTAATTGCGCAGATTTGACTGCTGAAAAATATATAAGATAACAAGTGATTTGTATCAGTACCAGCAGAATTGTTATGGGTACCTGGCATTGCCAATTATAAGCAAGAAGCTGGCTGGAGTATTGGCCCAGAACACACTGTATTAGAATCTGTTTTGAGTAATAAGGCTAAAGAGAGCTAGAACGAGAAATGTCATTGATTGATTAAAACTCTATGAGCTGTTTATGTTTCACAGTTAGGTGTCACTTTAGAAAAAAGTAAAATAGACCAAGAACTGAGATAAGTATAGTATCAAGTTCTAAGTCTAAAGCAATTATACTAATGCCAGAGTCACATCTGAGTGTGACTGATCTGAACCGCTTACATCAGCCAGGCAGAATCAGGGTTCATGGGAGATTAATGACTGTGCTGAAACTGCTCTCAGATGTTTCAGTGTTGGGTAGATATTAAACAGAAGAAAACAAACATGAAAACATGACCTCTGTCAAAACAGTTCACCTCCTGTGAAAAGAAGACGTTACCTAGCTTTTTGAATCAGAAGATTGGTCTGGGGATAAATTTTTGGGTACTGTGGTAAAATGGTCATTCTGCCACGGAAGTCAAGTGTGACTTTAGATTCACAGATTTTTAAGGGCAGAAGAGATCATATAGCTTGGCCTTCTTTATGATCCAGGATGCAAAACATCACTCAAATCCTGCATCAAGCCTGTAAATTTTTTTTCCCACGACTTATTGCATAGAAAAATATCTTGTCTTGATTTACATAGAGTGGATAGTAGCATGCATTTCTAGTAAGCTCTCCTCAGAAGTTATTTGCCCTTACACTTGCAGTAGTATCCTTGTTTCTAGTCGAGATTTATCTCTGATATTCATTATGCTGGGATTTCTATCAGGAGTGTCTTCCTGATGGTGGTGCTTCTCTCCTCTGATCAAGGGGGCTAATTAAACATTCTCTTGGGTATAGATTAAGTCGCTTAGTCGTAGTTGCATATTTTCTGAACTTGTGTCTTTCTTGCAGTTTTTCCTAAGTCACTTCCAATTCTTCACTTGCAGTGTGGGCACCTACATTTGTCACAGCATTGAATTTGGATTTTCAGTTCTGTCAGTAATCTACCATGATCCCCAGCATCCTTCTAAATTTGAGATTAGAGTCCTCCAACTATTATGTGCTTTGTCGTATGTTCTTTTTAACTAGATTTGTATTTGGCTGTATTAAAATTGATGTTATTTAAATGAACCTGTTTCACCAAAGCCATTCAGATCAATGTGCTCTGTTGCCACAATTCATTTGCACTCTGTTGCCCTTTTGTCATCTGAAAATGCTGGACCTTTTCTTCCTGGTGATTCACAAAGACATGGGTTTGCATGAGGACGCACGGTCAGTCCCTGCCAGTCTTGGCAAAAAGATTCTCACAGCATAGTAGTCTGAAATTTATAGTTATTGTGGAGACCTGTCCATCAACCAATCCTCATGGATTTAGTACGGTTTAGTACGGTTTATGCATTGTGCTATTATTCGTTTATCATGTGGAAGGAATCATTCCTTTATCGTATCTTGGAAGGAATAACCCCATATTTAAATAGAGGCTGGAGGACAACTGTCTCATAGTCCAGTTGTTAATCAAGAAGTTAAACATGAGACAGCAGTGTGCCCTTGCAGCAAAGGAAGGCAATAGCATCCTGGGCTGTATTGGTACAGGACTGTATTAGTCCTAGGCTGCATTAGCTCCCCAGTACAAGAGAGGTATGCACATATTGGAGCAAGTCCAGCAAAAGGCCACAAAGATGATTAAGGAATTGGAGAATCTGTCATATGAGAAGAGGCTGAGAGAGCTGGGACTGTTCAGACTGTTGAAGAGAAGGCTCAGGGCAAATGCCATCAATGTGTCTAAATACCTGATGGGGTGAGTAAAGATGGTGGAGCCAGACTTTTCCCTGTAGCAGAGTGAGAGACAACAGGCATAAATTGAAATATATGGAATTGCATGTAAACATAAGAAAAAATATTTTTACTGTGATGGTGGTCAACCACTGACACAGATTGTCCAGAGAGGTTGTAGAGTCTCCATTCTTGAAGGTACTCATAATCTGACTGGACATGGCCATGAACTACCTGCTGTAGCTGACCCTGCTTTGAGCAGGGTGTTGGACTGGACAATCTCCAGAGGTGCCCTACCGCCTCAGCCAGTCTGTGATTCTGTGAACTCTGGAATCCAAAGATGTGGTCTGTACTGATTCCCTCTTAGTTTGTTTTTTTTTCTTTTTTCTTTTGGAGAATATTCTCAGAGACAGTGCCCCAGCCTTTTTTCCTCAAAATTTTTAACTGTCATGAATCTAATCTCACAAACTTCAAAAATGTTAGCTATTTTAGTTGCTGTCTAATATCTTCAGTAACTTGGGACAGTCAGGAGATGCTTGTGTAAAACCAGAAAACACCACCGTGCTTCTTCCCAAGAAGAAAACACGTCTTTTTGAATTAAATAATTCTGGTTTTTTTTTTTTTAATAAAGGCCAGTCTGCTAGAGACTTATGCAGATAATCATCTAAGTCTGTCCTTTCCCAAAACTGGAGCTACAAACTGCTGTAATATATTTCCCTATCTGCAAAACTTGTTGATATGTACCAACTCTGAAGGGCTGTGCAGGATGAGAGTTCACGTTATTATGTGGTGTTTGAAGATAGTTGGACACTAAGACGACTGGGAATGCAAAGCAGAAAAAGGCAGAACAAAGTGATATTACTCTTCCAGGTGACTGTTTCCCCGATCATCTGTTTTTGAATGTTTGCTGTGTTGTCTTGATCACATCCTGCCTCAGATCATCAGCTGTGTGGGTTGATAAGATTCCAAAATTTTGTGCTCTGGAATTGGTCTAATGGATTTATGTATTCGTATGCAAAATAAAGTATAAAATAAACTCATCACTGAGGGTTGGAAAAATTCCTGTAGGCTGCTAACCATATGTGAGAGCAAAGTGCGTGACTTTCATATGATTAGAATGAATCAGAGGTAGCCCACTTTCTGTATTGCAGTGACACTCCTATAAAAAGAATTCATAAAAGCTGAGTGTTTGGAGTGCATTAGATGGTATTAACCATAGATCTTTTAGAATGAGGGTTGTTTCTGTTTACAGCACCTTGATTAATGTGTAGTGTGTGGTCTGTCCCCTCAAATACTTAATGATTACTGCATTTGAATGAGGCCATAAAAGAAAAAAAAGACACAGATGCTTTTCAAGTATATGGACGTCAAATGGATCTGAAGTCACCGAATATGGCATTTCATTATATCCACTGGCTTGCAACGTAAGAATCTAAATATAGAAGTAATTTAAGACTTGCTTGTAATTTCACTAAAATAAGTGCCAAGGTTCCTGTAGTGTCTGATGGGAGTAAAATCAGACCCTTACTGTCCTCAGTCATTGCTAAACAATATAGAAGGGTATTGCTAAGTAATTAGGAGATTTGGGCTTTTGCCGTTTTTAATTCTGTGAAATTTGGGGTTATTATTATTTATGGTATTTTTTTTAACTCTTGATGTATGTTGTTATGTAAGCCCCATATCTCATGATGCAGCAAACATCTGCAAGAGGTCAAAGTGTTATGAAAATACACTGGGTCTAGAAATTATTAACATACGCAGATTTATTGGATTTGCAAGTATTAAATTAATTGAATTTTTTTTTTCCTCTTACAAAACCCAAGTGCAGTTTATTTTCATAAAGTAAGAAATCGGTGTGTAACAGCCCACCCCTTTTTTAGTAGTTTTCAAAAAGATGCCTGTCAAAAGTGAGGTCTTAAACCTCTCTGGTGTTTCCCACTGAAAAAAATGGAATGTATAGCTGTTGTCAAATGATAAAGGAGTAATGAATTCAAGCAAACAAACAACAATAGCCAAAAAATTCCTGCCATCACAAAAGCAGCAAACTAAGGAATCAAAATCAGAGCTAACTGAATGGCACTCAGAAAGCAAGAGATGAAATTCACTGTGCAGTCAACATAGTCAGCCATCCATTTATCTGCAGCTCATCATCCTAAAGCAGAATTGAATTAAAGAAGTTAACCTCCCAGAGGTTGCCTCTAAATTGACAGTATTTCTGTTTGTGTGCCTTTCAGATGTAAAAAAAAAAAAATCCCTCTTTTTGTATCTGGCCTTCCTTTTTGTCTTCACTTTCCCTGATTTTTTAGTCTTGTTTGCTGCTGCTTGTCACCACATGGGTTTCTGCAATGATCTATTTTGTAAGAGAACCCCTCCACCTGAAAAGTAATTTTTCTGACTTATGCCATCAGCTTCCAGATATCCAACCAATATAATCTTAGTGTAGTATTAAACTTGGGTCTAATACTCTGTGTACATTTGTACAGGCAGAATTACACAAGATCACACATTGCCCAAATCTTGGCATTTGTATTCAGATCAGTCATTAAAAAAGAAGAGGCTGGACCGATTTTAGGCCTATTTTACTTTGTGTTATGGGAATTGGGTAGCAGGTAGGCAAAGTATATATCTTAGTTATAAACCAGCTGAAGGTAAATGTAGTGTCACCATTATTTTAAGCTGGAGCAGCCCTGGAAGGCATGTTGCAGTTCCTCCCTGTGGAGGAACCCACCATTGGGATAACCTCTTTGTCTCACCCTGTGTTGAGAGCATTAGTCATGTGGACCATATTTCATATGTTACTGCATTTAGAATAGATCCCTGTTGGCTACACATGTTCCATTCCTCATGTCTTCACAAAAACCAAGAAGTACAACTGCAGCAGGTGTTTGGTTCACTCATATATTCATCTGTTCAGTTTGCACCCGTATAAAGAAGTAGTGCTTGGAAATGCATCCATTAGATAATGAGAGACAGACACAAGGGGTGTACTGGGAAGAGAAGAAGGCTATGGGGACTCAGGAGTGGGAAGACAGGAGAAGGGGTGGTCTCTTGGGTAACCTTTATATCAATTATACATACATATTATACATATCTGTGGTGGTAGTTTTTTAGTTTTTCACAGGTAGCTTGTGGGATATGCATATGAAAATGTGTTTTAAACAGAACCTCACACTGGAAGCACTCTAGAAAGTCTGGGGGATGTAGATGGAGGGATAGAAAGCATGAGAAGGCTACACTCTCCAAATATCATCTAACAGGTTATAGCTGGAGCCAGTAATACATCTTAAATATCCTGACTTTTATCAGGTGCCTTATCCACAAGATGCCACCTATTTGGGTAATACTGACACATTTAATATGGACATGAACTGATTTATCAGCTTCTTCTGTGGTCCTTTAGGGTCTGGCACATTTACTCATGTTTACCCTGAGTCTGAATTTTACAGCTTCAGACAAAGTTGGATATTGCCGAAATAAGTACTTGAGAAAAGTCTCTCATATTAGTATTGCTGCCATTGGGCAGCTCTAAGTCTTGTCAGGACATTTAACTTACTCACTTCTAGGTTAAGAAATGAACTGTTTTTGAAAGATAACTTCAAAGTTGATCTAGCATGAAATTGTTCTGAGCGCTTTTACCTGTGCTTGGCATCGTATAGAGATAAATTAAACATCTGCAAAATCCTGCTGCATTCAACAGAAGGAGATAACATTAAGGTTCTACTGCTATGCCGTGTCTCAGGTTGTTTCCCCATGGATGGTTTAAACTGAGAATGATTTGCCTAAAATAATCATCATCTTAATTTATTTTTTTTTGGGTGCAAATTATTATTTAGAAGTGTGTCTACAGGAAGCAATTAGCAGAGATTGGATATAACATTCTTGCCAAGAGGAAATGAGAAACTGCATACATTGTTTGTGGAAGATACTCCTCTGGAAATCATAATTCAATACTGTTCCTGTTGAGCAGGAAGACTGCCTGTAATTTTGCTTGTAATGTGCTTGTAAATTTTATCCATTGATAGAAAAGGCATCCCAGCGTCAATGGCAAGAGAAAGCAGCTGGACAGTGAAAAAGTGGCTGCCAAGCACACAGTAGAAGGCACTTCAGACTGTGCCACAGGAAAGAATTAAAATAACAAAAAATAAACCTAGTGTGGGAGGAAGATATTTAACTCACTGAGGAAGTGGTGGATTAAGTCTCCATCCAAAGAAAACAGCCTTTTTTTCCCCCTCAAGGTCTGCAGGGTTAATCTGTTTCTTTGCTTGTCAGTGTATACTTCTTACAGTTTGCATGCATACTTAGACATGAATAAGAGATTTTGAGAGTCCCTGCGTGCACAAGTGTTGGTTGCCTGGGGTAGGTATGGTGGAATTTTGGGGGGAGAAATTGTAAGACTTGCTTATGTTTATACCCATTGGGCCTTGAGATAAACTTCAAAGATAACATGTAGAACATTGCTTTTTGAATTCAGTAGCTACAGATGTACTCCTAACGTCTGGGTTTAGTAGCAGCTTCCCAGGAGGGAGTACTCTTTCTGATGCCTGGTTCACTTGGAGGCTCGAGGAAATAACTTTCTTGTTTTAAACTTCTCAGAAGCAGACATGACTTAAGGAGGCCTTTTCTGACCAAAAGCACTCTCCACACAGCCTGTTTTCAGATATATATTAATCAAAGAAGCTCAGGGATCTCCCTATTTAACAGTGATATGAAAATAAACAAATCACTATTTGTAGAGAACTCTTTATACAGAAATCTGTATGCAAAGATTTTATTTTTTCAGTGGTGAGAAGAATAATCCAATCATACTGGTTTTCAATTGAAGTATTTCCTACCCTGCAACTAGTAACAGAGTTTGCAAACTTCAGCTGTATCACATAGCACGAAAAATTATGATTGTTAGCAGTATAATAACAGTATGTTCACAATATAGTCAATGTCTGTTGAACTTCTGAGGAAAAAAATCTTGCTTTATTTGCAGGTCTGTATATTTCAAGGCTAAGTGTGTCTCTAAAATGTAAGGCCGAATAAAGATATGTGTCGACCCCTCTTGGAAATTATAGAGATGAAAACGTCTAGTATTTCATGTAGTTACTGAGCTGTATAGTGTACTCTGAGTACAGTAATGTACTACAGTACTTAGAACTGGTGATGATTTTGCTTGGAGTGTTTAATTTTAGATGCAAACATTGGTCTTCCTCAAAAGGACAAGGAAAGAAGAAAAAGCTAAGAAAACCAAAGAGCTAACAAAAGAAGCAAATTTCAAATCAGATAAAATATATTTTTCCAGTAGTTACTTAAATAGTGCTGTATTTATGCTTTGTCTTTTCTATCTCAAATGGAAAATAGCATGTAAAGAAGTTTCACTTCAGTGGGAACTAATTGCTAAACTGATTAATACAACTAATTAATAGACTGAGAACACAACTTCCAACATAAGCTGGAACATGGATCTTTAGACAGAATAAGATAAAGAATGCCAGAGGAAAAAAAAGGTACATAACTCTGAAAAGATGCACTGCCTTCTTTCAAGCCAAATAAATCAAAGCACCTACAGTCACACTGATCTGGAAAACACTGCTATTGCCCTATCCTGTGGGTCCTTGTGCATTTTACTGTCAAATTTATCCATAGGCCAAAACGTTCAGTCTGTGTGGCTTGCATTTCTGGCTAAAAATATGCATGTGAGAACCTAAATAGAAGTAATCTGATTTTCAGTCATCTGAAATTATAGTAAAGGTTATGTGGACTTGAAGAAGCTTCTCACTTGTGGAATTCAAGCTACTTGTTTAGGACTCTAAATACAGGAATAGTAGCCTCTGCTTACATAATTTTATTTTTGTATATGTTAGTGCTAATGTTTAGCCGTGTAAAGTGATAGCTAGTTTTTATGTAAGTTAAAACAATTTCTGTGTTCCCGTATGGTTTTTTTTCCATTATATTCTCCTGTTTGTCATCATATACTTCAGTTTTAACTGCTGTAAAATTTGGGCTGTTTCACTGCAGGGAGAAAAGATCTTTGGTCTCTCACAGCAATGAACTGTGGAGTTAGTGATTTGCCACAGCAGTGGTAATATATTACATTTTCTTTTTCTGCTTATGATTTTCATATATTCCTCAGAAACATTTTTTTCATGGCAATAAATCTCATGTGAGGTTGTTCAGTTTGCAGTTGATGGAGTGTTGGCCTGTAGGTCTCTGCACAGACATGGCTGAAAAGAAGCATGGTAACGTGGTAACATGGTAAAAGAAGCATGGTAACATGGTAAAAGTAGCATCAGGTTGTAGCGAGGTGGGTGTCCGTCTCTTCTCCCAAGTAGCAGGCAATAGGACAAGAGGAAATGGCCTCTAGTTGCAGCAGGGGAGGTTTAGATTGGAAATTAGGAAAAATTTCTTCACTGAAAGGGTTATGAAGCATTGGAACAGGCTACCCAGGGATGTGGTTGAGTCACCATCCCTGGAGGTATTTAAAAGACATGTAGGTGTAGTGCTGAGGGACATGGTTTAGTCGTAACTTGGCAATGCTAGGGTAACAGTTGGACTTGATGACCTTAAAGGTGTATGCTAACCAAAATGATTGTATGATTCTATGGTTCTCTGAACATCCAGGAAGACTCTGGTGTAAGCAGTCTCCTTGATGAAAAGCGTTTGGGAGGTAGAACTGGTGCCTTTCTAATCTGTGGAAAAAAAGAGATATCTGGGTGAAGGAAAGCCCAGACTAGTGAGAGCACAGACATGCAAAATCAGGCCAAGCACCCTGTGTTGTGTCTGGTTCTTCTCCATTATTCTACGGAGATTTTTACGTCTTTTGATGCCTTTGCCTTGTCTAAGCTGGTGGAAAGGAAGAAGAGAAAAACTGCCTGCCATTGAGTGAGATGGTCTCCTGATGGGATACGTACTTTTCAGAGATGGTGCTTGAAATTTTATGGGCTGTGGGAAACACTAACATTCCAGAAATTTAGCATGAATAGCATGATATTACTGATATGTTAGGAGAGACTGTGTAAGGAGCATCTTCGTCCCTTTGTCTGCTTTCTGTTTGCCACATAGGTGCATTTCTGGGCAGTTTCACTCTGGTGAAGGCACTTCCCAGTTGATGATCCGTACAAGTGCAGTGTGTTTCTCAGGGAGGTTTCACTGATGCTTCTTTCTCAGGTCAGGTGTGTGTGTTTGTGTTTTTCCAAAGATCTAAAAAAAATTGATTTAGATTGAAAGTACTTGATCGTTCTTTGTATGTAGATAAGAGGAAGGAGAAATGAGAAATATGGGGGTAGGAATAGATGCAGAGGCATTTGGGACTCATTCAATATGTCTTTGGCACTTTATGGCATGTACTCTTAGCTTTACGAGTTTAAACTCCTGTCGTCTTAATATAGCCTGTAATTATTCCTCAGGGTACTTCAATTATTGAATGCCTATTTAAAGTAACTGATAAGCTATCTTTGACAGTTTTCTGATTCAAGTTCTAGCAGCATTAATGTAATGCTACTGGGTTTTTTTCCTCTTCAGTGAATATTTCCCAATAATTTGATGAAATAAATAATTTTTTTCATGATTAAGTTGATTTATTATTTATATATGTGTGCTTGACTAGAAAAAAATATTTATCTGCATGAGCTTACATAGATTTGGTACACATTAAACCGAAAATTAGACAAGTTGTGCTTTTTTCTTTTAAGTGCCATTGTTTGGATTCTTGCGGTAGGGCTAGGCACTGTTGCAATTTAAAATGATCACAAACTACAAATTATTGATTAGAAATGTTTCACTGCATTGAAAGCTCATTTTCAAGATGGATACATTTAATAGCGTGTTTGTATTGTCGTGCAAGTAGTACTTTGCTACAATCGTGCAAAGCAATGGCTGCTGTGTTTCCTATAACTGCAATTGGGAAAATACCTTGTGATGAAGCTAAAATCCCTTTCAGGTGTGTTTGCGTACTATACATCACATGTTGCATGAGCTCTCCTCTCCTCCTTCCCTAAAGTAGGTCTTTCTCAGACCTCTCATCAGCCTATGACAAAACTAGTAATGGTCAAAGTTGTGTGGGCTTAACTGGTGGGCATTGGTAACTATGGTAAGAATCATGTAACTCTGCTGAGAGCTTGAGGAGGAGATCCGGGCTCCTTCTGGGGTAGTTTAGCACCTGTACTGGGGTGACCACCTCTGTGCAGGGGGACAGCTTGTTGAGGCCGATCTGTGACTTTCCTCTCACTTTTCTTCACTAGTCTTACTCTCATAAAAATACCAACTCGGTGATACCTGTGCTTCATCAGAAAATGTTTTGAAAATATCTTTCTTCATTTCTGGAAAGTGAGTAAGATATTCTCCCTTTGTTTTTACTTCTGGTTTCCCCTCCTTCCTTCCTTCTAGAACTGGAGTAGAATAAAAAGCTAGAGACCATGACAGTAGAAAACTGGTTTGATTTAAAAAAATACCATGTAAGGCTATGCTGGTGTGTCAGTAACTGGCTGGCTGTGCTTTCCCTTTTTGTGCTGTCAGGAGAATATGAAACTGGTAGTGGCAGCATTTAAGCAGCACAGAAGTTGGATTATCTGCAGGAATAAGTTCTGTGCCCTGGGATGAACTTGGTTGGCCAAGGTGTTGAATAGGGTCTCGGTGCTTTTAGGCACCAGTGTCTAATTGTAGCAGCTGTTCAGAAGCAAGCACAGTCCTTGTAGAAATCTACAGGGATCAGCATTGGTCTTGTGAGAGGAGATTGGAAGAGGTAGTCTTTCAGCCTAATGATCACTGAGAAAGGCAGGAGCAGAAACTGGTGGGTAGCAGGTTTAAAAAGGAAGATGTAGATTAGAAGTAGGAAGCTCATAAGAGGAAAGAAAAACCTTTTGGAAGGTTCCCTTATGAAGAAATTATATCTAGCACAGGAAAATCAAGAAGCAAAATAATGCAACTGAGTTTCAAAAATTCCATTATAGCTTTTAGAGGAGAGTGTTTAATTATCTCCAGCACAAAGCATCATTTCAGTCCTAATTATTTCCTAAGCAAGAAGCAAATGAGGTAGATAAGCATCACCTGTAATGTTACTCCTGGTGGCAAAGAGTTGGAAACTTTCAGATGTTTCTCATTTTCTGGAGCTATAACAGGGCTAATCTGAGAACTGCAAAGGGAAAAAAATATTAGACTTTTTTTTTTTTTCAGAGAATTGTGCCTGGACAGAGATCAAATCTAAGCTGTAATCAGCAACTCAGGTTCTTCTGTTTGTGAAAGGTAAACTGTCCATCCATTAAAGTTTTATTTTCCTTGTGGGGCAGATCAATAGCTGAATAATTGATTGGCTGACTAATTGAACAGCTGAATTATTGAAGATTTTAAATGTGAATTTCATGATGTGAGATGGTTAGAGACTGGGACAGGTGCCAGGGGAAGTTTTAAGTAAATGAATGGAAGTAGTCAGGTAGAGTTAGTCAAGACCCTTTACTGAAGTTAAGATTATGCCTGTCAATTCTTGTTCTGTGTATCCTCAACCTGTCCTTTCCGTAAGTAATAAACTTCTTTTTCCCTCAGGCACTGGGGTCCTAGCTTTCCCATTTCCCAATAAGTTTTGCTGCCAGCACCTCTCAGCAAACACAAATTTACACAATGTCATAATTCCATTCAATATTGTAAAACATGTCAGGGCCTGATTTTGCAAAAGTTTTGCTCTTTTGTGACTTGAATAAATCTTTCCTGAAATTAACAGGATTGGATTAGAAGCATACTGCTTCTGTGCTATTAGTTGGAGAAACCTTAAGTTTAGTATTACCATACTTTTATTTTCCTAACCATTCCATTTGTAATGTGTGTTAAAGTGAGTATCTTGGTGTTTGGCTATGTCTTTAATGTACAGCCTGCTCTTAGGAGTGGACCAAGACTTGGAATAAACACACGAGCAATTTTTTAACTGTCTTTTAAGCAATTTCAGTGATTCTTTATTTTTGTAACCCAGAGTCTGACCAGTATTCTCAGCTAGCATGCATGGTTGTGTGTCCTAGGAGAGGGTGAAAGGGAGGGACTGTGGCTGAAAACATCGACTTCTATTCTGGGGAACTTTTATGCAAGATTTTTGGAACTCCCTCATGAGTGTGCGTTAATGCCTCTGTTTTACTCGTATGAATTAGAGGGAAATTTTATGGTCTCCCTTGTATTTAGGTCAGCTCATGCTTTCCACTATAAAGGCAATCCTTTATTTGAGAGGTCTCAAAGATGGCTGTTTATAGCTTGTCTTTGATATTCAGCAGAGGGATTTTCTGGTCTAAAACTCATTGTTTCTTGCTTCACTCAGAAAATATTTGTAGCTAGAGAAAATAATTGAATATTGCAGCATAAATGGTATACTACAAACACCACGAAGATGGTAAACCAACAAATACGCACACAGACACACTCTCACACACACTGCTAAAGGAATATCAAGTTTGCAAACTCCAGTGGTAGACAGTTAGGAAATGCCATATTTATGATGCATCAAACAGTGTACTTAGAAAAGGTAGACTCATGGGACAGCATTTGTTATTAAATTGTATAAAATCACATATTTTTTTTTTCAGTTTAACAACTTCAAGCTTCCTGGAACATATATATTTACAGTGCCTTGCAAAAAAAAATATTAATACTTGCATTGTATGTGCTGTCGTCACAAAGTGCAGACCTGAATTCTCAAATTAAAATACAGGAGATAATGATAAGCTACAAAAGTAATATGAAGTGAGGCACTTGCAAAGGAGTGCAGTTTTCCTGGTTTTAGTTAGTGATGTAAGCACTTCTGTGCTAATTAGTAACAGATTATTTGCTGGACTAACAAGTTTGTTAATTGAAGTATTTGAAAAGTGAATAATTTTGTAAAATTCACTTATCCGTTATGCAGGTTTCCCTCTGGGAGCTTTCTGGTTAGGGGATTAGAGACTAAAAGAAGAGTAATTGAGAACTGAATTGTTTTGGGAAGGGTGATAAATATAATGGGGAGTCATAGTTTGGTTTGGGATGGTCTTAAATGGAAGTTTCGTTATATTAGATAAGGGATCACAAAATCCCCATTTAATATCATGTAAGGGAATCTAACATAGTATCAAATGCATAGTAGCTTTTGACATAGAGAGGTTTCTGTGTTGACTGTATTTTAGATATGAAGCTCGCTTTTATTTGGCCTGAAGACATGTAATTCTTTCTCGTTGTCAGAGCCCAGAGTGCTGGCTTTCAGTGAGTGATGAAGGAAAGGATAGAGGGTATTCACCTGGGTGTTCTGGCGCCTTCTGATTTTTGAGTACTGTTGGATAGCTCTTGTCTGTAATCTTGTGAAACTACAGCTTCATGTAAAGCATGCAGGGCATGCTGTAAGTGAGGAGTGTTCCACAGTCCCATTCTGAAAACAGAAGAGAAAACATCTTCTGGGAACTGACACTGAAAGGACACTTTTAAGTTAGAATTGGAAGCTTCGTGGGGCTCTCTTTATTACCCTGTATTGATGTGGTGCGCAGCATAGCAAACGTCTTGCTCGTAGGCACCATTGCAGTAATGGTGATGCTGCTGATAATGACAGCAGAAGCCCGAGAGTGAAATTAAGTTGGAATTTCTGCTCGCTCCTTCTGTCACGGTGCGTTCTCGAACAGTCAGCTGAATTCCTAAAGGAGTTTTGTATGAAGCATGGTGGATTCCAACATATCTTTTTTTCCAGTTTTCTCCCTTATCAGCCCTCTAAAAGGCATTGCAAAAACCACACAAACACTTAGCAAACAGTGATACTTTTACAGAAAGTTTAACTTGCACAGTGCTATGATTTCCTTTGCAATTTCTGATTGACAAAATTGTTGGCTTGCTTTTGTGGAATATTGCCTCAGGACATAGTAAGCTAAGGGTGAAGGATAAGAAATCAGATTGTTTCTCTGGGCTAACCCATGCTGGGGCTGCCCTTACTCTATGCTAGGCATGCCTTTGTGACAAACATCTTATTTAATTCAAATTGCATAATTTGCACTATCCTACTGAAAGGCGTTTCAGTGCAGAAGAAGGGCGTCCATTGTAGAAAGGAGCATGATAACAGCTAGCCTTGTTTAAGTTCTATACATCCCAGCTAGAAAAGTTCTCTGAGGGAAAACTACCCCTCTCTTATAAGAGACTTGGGTGCATTTATGAGTCTTTATGTATCTTATATCTCGCTATAAAACTCTGTATCGTCTCAATAAAGAGCATAGAATATTAAACAGTTACAATTTGTCTCATTGTTGAAGGAAGATCTGCTAGTAAGCTTTTTAGTTTTGGAAAGGTTTATGTTTCATTCCAACAGTGATTTAATAGTCCCTCAAGTAGATAGGTCATGTCAAATTAAATATGGAAACCATAAATTATTATATTAAGATTTCGATAGATAACTTCATTCATAAACCTCAAGAACAGAAGCCGTTGGTGAAGACTGCACTATTGGGATGAAGGCTGCAATAGGTAAGAAGTGTTTTCTTAGTAATGGTTTTCTCATTTTTTAAAATTCTAGTCATTCCCACCCCCTTACATGGTAGAAAAAATTAGACACCACAAACACCCATAAATTCCCTTGCATTGTAGACCCACAGTTCCTCTGTTCTCTCTGTTGTAGGTCTTAAGAGACCATTGAGTTGTTAGGATTTTCTTCACCAGCAGAAGTCATAAAAAACTTCCATTTAGGATTTCAGAGAACAGCATTCCTTCTACTGATGTCCCCATGGACACCTCTAAAAGCCTTTCTCTAGAATTTATGAAAACAGGCAAAAAAATCATTCTTGTATGTGCTCAATCACGGGTAAAAATTCTGTCCTTTGTCATTGGCCTCTCAGGAAAAAAGCTGATCTTTGCCATAGAGCTGTCCAGAGGGCAAGAATTCATTCTTAGTGACTTTCAAGGTTTCGCCTTTTGTTTTCTTTCCAATGCATGTTGTTATTAGTGCATGACCAAAAACCTTCCAAGTGCTGTTTGGAAACAGAATTATGAGTTTGTATTTTGGTTTGCATCCAGGACCATTTAATGGAGAAAGGTTTCTCACGTGCCACTAGTTGCTCTCTTGGTCAGCACTGGCTTCAAAACCCTTTCCATGTGTCTACGAAACATTTCATTTTCAACAAAGCCACCAAATAGTTCTGCTCTTTACAGTCCAAGCCCTTGGAACAGGATGAATTGCTATGTTGAAAAAACAAATTCGTGGAGATGAGAAAATTTTGGATTGTTTTGCTTTATTCTTCAGATGCAAAAGAAACTATTTGCTGTAATCTTCATAAGGAACAATATATATATTTCTGAGAGGCTAAATGCTTCCAATTAAGGTGAAACATAAATGTGTGGAGAATAAAAAGAGTCATGGGCTAAAAGAACTGTAAGAGAAAGAACCAGATCAAGACTACTTTGTTACTGCTACTTTGAATGCTCTATTTCTAGCAGCTTGCCAGAAGTGCTAATTAGTCTGCAAATGCATGTCAAAGTACAGGTCTGTTACTTGAAACATATAATTATCTGTATTACCAGTATTTCTAATTGACAATTAATAATTTGTAATATGTATAGGTAGATCATTTAGTTAAAATATATTACCTGTCAGATTAGCAATGAAAATACTTTGACGTTCTGCTGTGCAAGTCCAGGGCTGTATTACAGAATAATATATTTGGACTGGAAACTATGCTATTTCAGTAGTTTTATAAGTATTAAAAAAATTGTATGTTTCCATATTTCACAGAATACCCATGTAATGGTAATTCAGTTGTGGAAAAGAGTATCACAGAATTATTTTTTGTTGAATCAGGCTTAAAAATCATTGGACCATAAAAATTGATGTCACATCATAATACGTAACTGAGAGCATCTCCCCAGCTGATGTAGGATTATTACTTACTATATATTCTTCATGGTGTTGCTCAGTGTTTAAATGTCAGAGGATACCCCCACTCCTTTGGTGTGACAAAGCTTTAATCCTACAGATGTACTGCCGGCAGAGCTGTGAGTGGAAGTCCAGTATAAACACGCTCGTGCTAGTTTTGAACACAGCGGCTCAGGCACTGATAGCTGACTAACTATAGCCTAAAACAGGATACATGCCAGATAGCTTATAGCTGAGCTTGGTTGTGCCTTGTGTTGCCACAGCTGGAATGCTGCTGTAGAGCTATTTTAGAGTTAAGTACAGGAGGTGGCTGCCCAGGCCTGTTTACATTTCTTGGCTGTCACAGCAGGGGGTACAGTCTATTCCTGTGGTTTATGAACTGATCTTTTGGACTAAGCTTTGACTAAACTAGCCTAAATCATTTAAGTTATCCTTCCTCCATATGTTGTAATCATCTGAACGCAGTTTTATCCACACTGTGCCCAGCTTTTGGGAATTCAGTGTATTTTCCAGGTACATGAGAAACTCTGGTGAGGTTTTTTTTGCACTATTATTCTTGCGAAGCAGGCAATTGAGCAGGACCTCTGAATCAGTCCTGAATATAGGTGCAGATATTTCTCTTCCACAGTGAGGG
>RSEF01000001.1:143666212-143712820 GCA_003993805.1 Himantopus leucocephalus | reverse complement strand
TGTTGAATGGCATCTTTTCAAATAATGTTTGAACAGGTCTTCTGTACTGATGTCAGCCTCGTATACAATTACAGTTATATCATATTACCACAGAAGGTGCCAGGTGACCCATGCACACATTTTCTACTAAATTGTGATTATTTAGCATCCTAAGTACTACCATAAATGGAATATAATCTGAGTTCATTAAGGTGGATAAAATTCTCCTGAGCATGAGTTTTGTGGTTGAATTTCTTCTTTGACTTGGTATCTTTATAAATAAACAAAGACAAGTTCACGTTTCAGATCATCTTCCAGAAGTCACGTGGTGTGGGATTCATTTTACCTTAGACATCTGTAACATTAAACTCTGCCCCAAGCTAGATTACTCTGATCTCTCTTTGTAGTCAGTGCAAATGAACAGGTAGTTTGAGGGCAGGGTTCATGTTGATGTATGTTAGATATCCATCTTGGGCTGAAGTGAATTGTGGTCCAGAAATTACTTTCTCCATAGGACCAAAGGAGATCAGGTTACTCCCTCAGATACAGACATCTAATCCTGATCACACCAGTCTGTGGATCTACACCTTTCCTGTAAAAGGCTACTAGTTTGCCAATAGTTTGTTTTGTGTCTGATACTGGATTTATGCCCATGTTATGGGCTGAAGATATATATAAACAGTAGGTTTGGCCCAGTTGCACTGCATGAGATACCAGTCCACCTCAAACAGTACAACTGAAATCCACTTGAGGTTTTTCACCTTCATTTAACTGAAGATTATGTGCTTTCAAAATGAGGAGACATTTCCATGGATGCCATTTGTGCCATAGACATATGTACACTGAACCTCATGCTGTACAAAATACTTACAGAACATAGACAAACCATGTGACAACAGCTGTAAGCTTCATAGCTAAAACCTGATTGATTTCCAATCTGACTGCTGTACAGTGTATTGTTCCTCCTCCTCCATACTACTTGATCTCTCTGTGCAGAATAGCACTGTTGCTTTTGTCCTTCCTTCCAAGCAGCCAGATCTTGTAGTATGAACCAAGAGCTTTTATGCTAAAACCAGACAAGTTCTTTACTGTGTATCTTTGTCATTAAATAGCGATGAAATTCAATGATTTTTTTTTTTTTTTTTTAAAAAAGCTTTGATTTCTAAAATGCATCTGTCAAGGAAGCACTGATCCTCATCAGCACAAAGTGTCACCTTTGTCCAATGAAGGATGAATAGTTTTCATTTGGAGATAGTCAGTATAATCTCTAAATTCAAAATCCAGAAAATGAAGGGGTAAAGATGACTAAGTAAAACTATTTTAGAGATAGACAAACTTTGTTCTTACCTGGAGTCCAAGGTGAAATACTGTGCAATGGTAACATATTAACTAACACGGAAAAAGAAAGAAGTGCCTAGAGGAATGGCTTTGGTGTAAGACCAGTGTTGGTTTGGAGCACACAATTAATGGTATTTAGTATTTTAAAATCCTGTTAAAAGTTCTAATCATATAAGCTTTAGATTTCTTGTTCCTCAAGGTCTGTGATTTTCAGTCTCATTTTTACACTCTCATCCATCTTCTATTGAGGTGGTGCTATAAGGAAGCATAATTTGATTAAAGATGTTTTATTTTCTGTAAATTTGCTAGACTATTGGTGCAGCTGCTGCTTATGTATATAGACAATAGTGAATACTTTAACTGAAGTCTGAAGATGCTCACCTCCTCTTCTAATTAGGTCAAATATAAATAACCCCCTTCTTATTTAGAAAGAGTATCAAGCTGAATTTATTAATTGTGCTTAATTCATACCTCTTCCAACAAAAAATGTAAATGGCAATGCAATCAAGTTCCATTTTTGAACATCTTATCTCTCCCTGTATCCTCATTTTACTGGTCTTATTGCGCTTTGAAAGATGTATTTGGTTAAACACTTTCCCAGGTTCAGAAAGAAGCCATCCTGTACTCCCCTCAGTAGTGAAGAGTACCATCTCTCTTTTTGTATGCTTGCCACGTGAATTGCTAGATTATCTTATCCCCCTCGTGAATCCGAAGTTATTTCTCAACACTGTGGAGAATTTCCCTTTGCATTCTCACTATATGTATTGAACACTGAACTATGAAGCATGATTCAGGGAGGGGGCCTCGGCAGATCATTTGGTCCAGGCTCTTGTCTGTCCAGTTTAATCAGCCACCATTTTCTTTTGGTTCTAAGCATAGTTTGAAACATCAGGATAGTTCTTGAGCTAATTGGGAGGTTTTGGGAATAATGCTAGGAAGACTTTCTAGATACTTGAATCACTAAACCGCTACTGTACCTAACACAAATTGCCTTCACCACCTTGCTTACCTGGATAGGGAACTTTCATTGTTTTCACAGTATCTCATTAATAACAACTGGTAGGAAACTGTCTCAGGAGTACCAGTCCACAACATCAACTTTTTCTGTTACATGAGCATCATAAAAATTGCAACTTAGAATCTACTATAAGCAGAAAACCTCTTGACCCAAACACCTTTCTCCACAAAATCTGAAACCCTCTAAAACACCCCAAAGACCTTGATAGTATCTGACAGTCTGGATGTTTATCACACCTACCCATGAAAAAATGATCTTATCACCTGCCTCAGAAACTCAAAGAGGACTTACATCAAAGCCATTTCTCTAGGCAAATAGATCATATTTTTGAATACGCCAACTTCCTGTCACTAGGGTGAAAGAAAAAAAGTCTTGCAAAACATATGAGAACGTGTTACACACTGTCTGATGCTGAAATCTCTGTTAGAAGCTATCAGCAATTTATGTAGAAGAAAATGAGATTTAAAAAACATTTTCCTGGATTCCATCTCCTACTTTGCAGCCTCTCAACCTGGCCAAACACATCACCAGGAGTGAAGTTCCTGTAGATCAATGAACACTAAATGAAACCAGACCTTGTAAGAGTGACAAACACATTTCCATTGCAGTGAAATTTCTGCTGTAAGGGCACTTGTAGGAGTCATGCACAAGAGCGGTTTTTGTGGTATATCTCCCTCACCACATTCTTGAAAAGTGTGAGTGAAAATGGACAACCTCTCTGCAGCAGAATACATTCATGTGGGCAACTGATAAAGAATAGAAATGAGTAGGTATAAATATNGACTGCTCTGTCCTGATCCTTGATGAAGATTTACAGAAAATAACCTTAAAAAATTAAGACTAATATTTGTAATATGGATTAATAAAATTGAAAGCTCAATTGAGATATTGTTTTCATGATCATGTATAATTTTCCTCATATGCTATCTTTGTTACACCTTCACTCTTTTGTTGATGGCATCTACTCCCGCAGTTTATCTAGTCAATAAGTTTAATCTCAGCCTGCACTTAGTTTGATTTTGCTGTGCTGTTATTGTATCTAAAGAAGGGCTAATGTGCCCCAAGAGATGTCCATTTTTTTTTGCAATTCTATCACTTAGTCTAGAGAAGAAATATAACCTTTGCCTGAAAATCTTCCGTTAAAGGTCCTTGTTACCACGTAATGGCAATAATTTAATTTTCTTTTGGTGGTGTCTTCCAGTGTTTCTCTATTTGTAGAATCAGAAAAGCTTTCTTCTAGAGGTCTAACCTAAACCTTATTTGATGTAATTTAAGCCCCTTAGTCCTCTCTGTGTGTTCAGTGGTTAGGATATGGGAAAGTAACTGTCATTTGCATCTTTTAAGAAGACAGAGGAAAATAGTTTCCAGTTAAGAAAGTGAAATTTATTTATGGTGCTTAGTGTAAAAGGTTGAAGGCTGCAAACTTGAAAGTAACTGTTTCCCAAATGGCAAACATCTCAGCTTAGTCTGACAGATAACCTAATTTTCAGCGTATCAAGTAAACCTTAAGCAATAGCCAGTGCAGTTTCTCCTTTTGTGTATACCAACAACAAAACAGCATCGCTAACTGTGAAATGCTGGATGAGAAAGAGACAGAGAAAGAGAAGTGTGGAAGGTTTTGCCAAGAAACTATCACGTTGAAGATGGACAAAGTGCATTGGGTACTGTATAAACCAGACACAAATGCATAGGCTGTAAAGACAGTGTGCTATACAAAGAATGCCATTAAGTGGGTAAAGTAGAGTACTTGGCATTCTTGGGTAATTAGTAAAGTAGAAATGTATCTGATAAAGGAGAAAACTACACTCTAAGAGTGCATTAGTCAATGTTAGTTCATGAACATGAAGTATCTGCACATTCTACTATGATGAGATCTATGTAGGGCAATTTATTACTTTCCAAACCTAATTCCCTTTTATTTCAATAACTATTTTTATTATACAGACACCCTTCTCTCCCACCAAAAACCCTGCTATAAGCATGCTGGAAATTAAAAGTTTGAATATGCAGGTAGTTTGCCTTTAGGAATTCCTTCTGGATTGAAACTTGGCATACATAATCTTCATATAATAAAACTCTACTTCGTCTTTTATTGTATAATACCAATATATAAATGGGGAAAAAGAATGAAAAGAAAAATCATAAAAGAAGAAAAGGAGGGAGACAGAAAATAATAAATCTGAATTATTTCTTGAAATTCTGTCATTGAGTTGTCCCACATACAGGATAGATTATTAATAGATCTGATCAAAGGAAATCCATTGTGAGAATCTAGTAATCTATAATGATTAGATGATATGTTCTGAGAAGCCAGCAGCATATTCCATTGCACTGAACACAATGAGGAGTGTCACAAAATCTGATGACAAAGATTAATTCTAGTTGTTATCCTAAAGGACGTTTTTCAGCTGTTGTTATTTCGAAGAGAGAGTGATTCATTTTCCTCCATGAGAGTTAGAGTGGCTTTCTAATATGATAATGTCTGATTTTTTGCTCCTTTGGTTTCCTTAAAAAGCCCAGCTCTTCTGGTAGTGGAAAGGCAAAATTAGTCTGCATTTTTTTTTAAAATTTTTGTGCAGTTAAATAAATCTTAATTTTGCTACAGTAGAAGATTTTAAAAACAAAATTGTTAAAGCTGCAATTATGCAGCAGCATGACTCAAAACAGTATTTGAAGGGCTGAGGTCTCCACCTCATGTGGTTGGTAGTGTCATCAGAACTATTTGAGTGGCCGAACCTGTTACATAACAATTTAGAGACTGAGGCGTTGTTTTCAGACCGCATGTAGCGGAGATGTTGTTTGCAGATGTGGTGGTGGAATTCATTAGGCAGTTGACAAAACTGCAGTAATAATGTCATGGGAGATCATAGGCCAAAACCGCCGTCTGACTTTGGATGCTTCTGTTTCAAGATGCCCAGTTGAATGGGCATGCTACGCATGGCTTTTCAAGTTGAGTGTTTGAGTGTATTGAGTATTCATTTTGGTTATTTTTCAGAGATACTAATCACCCATAATTTTCCATGGAGGCTGCAGCTCCTCAGGTGGTGGGAGGGCAGCATATTCTCAGAAAGGAAACCCATTGCAGAAAGAAAACGAACTGTTCTCTACCAGAAAATTGAACAGCATGTGGAAAGCTCATGCAAACAAGAATTAACTGCAAATGAGGGGACAGATGGGCTTGGCAGCCTGTCCTTAAAATGTCATCCAGAGAAAAAAAACCACCTCTTAACTTGGAGTGCATGTGAATGGGAGTGGGAGATTATTGGAGATTTCATGCCCAGTATATTTGTTTTTCAAAAAAGAAAAGCTTCATGCTGCATTTCCTTTATTTTTTTTGACAACTGGTTGAAATTTTCTTGAACTGCTGCAGGTAGAGCTGAACATAAAAATTACCCTTTCCTTCATTATGCTTAATGCTAGGATATACATATCATACCTATGGTTCTCTTCATCTGACCTGAAGAACAGAGCAACTGGTTGAGGAGAAGTTCACCTTCAGAGCCATTGACCAGCTCTGGCTGCTATCCTGTATATCTGGCATTCAATCCTATGTCTGTGTCAGGCATCTACCTGAACAACCCAGGACATAGGAACACTCCAAAAAATGGCATTTTTTATTCTTGTGGTTAACCTTATGTGACCTGGACTTGCTGCCAAGTGCCCACCAAATTGCACTGTTACTCCCCCTCCTCAATAGGACGGGGGCAGACAATACAACAAAAAGCTCATGGGTCTAGATAAAGACAGGGAGATCACTCAACAATTACCATCATGGGCAAAATAGACTTGACTTTGGGAAATTAATTTAATTTATTGCCAATTAATATCAGAGTAGAATAATGAGAAATAAGAACAAATCTAAAAACACCTTCTCCCCACCCCTCCTTCTTCCCAGGCTCAACTTTACTCCCAACTTCTCTACCTCCTACCCCCTGAGCGGCTCAGGGAGATGGGGAATAGGGGTTGTGGTCAGTTCATACCACTTTGTCTCTGTCACTGCTTCTTCCTTATGCTCTTCCGCTGCTCCAGCATGGGGTCCCATTCATTGGATACAGTCCTTCATGAACTGCTCCAGCACGGGTCCTTTCCACGGGGTGCAGTCATTCAGGAACAGACTGCTCCAGCGTGGTTTGCCCGCAGAGTCGCAGGTCCTGCCAGAAGACCTGCTCCTGCGTGGGCTTCTCTCCATGGGCCACAGTTGCTGCCAGGAGTCTGCTCCAGCACAGGCTCTCCATGGGTCACAGCTTCCTTCAGGACACATCCACCAGCTCCACAGGCTGCAAGGTGGACATCTGCTCCACCATGGTCCTCCAGGGGCTGCAGGGGGACAACCTGCTTCACAATGGTCTTCTCCAGGGGCTGCAGGGGAATCTGCTGCGGCACCTGGAGCACCTCATCCCACTCCTTCATCACTGACCTTGGGGTCTGCAGGGCTGTTCTTCTCACATATTCTTACTCCTCTGTCAGAGCCGCTGTTGCGCAGCTTTTTTACCCTTTCTTAAATATGTTATCACAGAGGGACCACCAATGTCACTGATAGGCTCAGCTTTGGCCAACAGCAGGCCTGTCTTGGAGCCAGCTGAAACTGGCTCTGTTCGACATGGGGGCAGCTTCTGGTGTCTTCTCATAGAATTCACCCCTTCAACACCCCCACTACCAAAACCTTGCCACATAAATCCAATATACCTTAGCTCTTATTCCCTCCATATTGATACTGTCCACAGTCTATAGGAAAACATCAATAAGAATTCCTGCCAGGTAGCAAGATATAACAAAAGCAACGTACTTCTGTTGTGTATGCGTAACATGCCATTATGCAACTGCTGTGCTGAGTTTGTGTGCAAAAATCAGTGTACTGCAAAAACAAATCTATTAGTGTTCATGCTGCAATGAAACCAATAACAGTTTTAAAATTAAGGACACAATAAAACCAGCCAAAACCCAAGCAAACAAATAGGGAAAAAAGTACCCACTGTAAAAAAAACCCCAACAAATAAGAGCAAGAGAAAAAGGAATTTTCTTCGCATTTCCAGGAATCAGAGATGAATACAAACTGACTGCTGAGGTCGGTTCCTGCTGTAGATTCCACATCAGTTTTGGCAATAAATAATAGATGTCTCTGCTCAGGAAGAATTCATTAACAGCACCTTCATAGCCCGTCATCCTTGGTGATGATCAAAAGACAATTTTCTATGTTGGGAAAGATGCTGTTAAGATGGAGTAGCTGATGGCCTAATAAGTCAAAGTATCTGGAGGGTTGGTGCCAATGAGGTAATTTCCTGTGGATGGTCAGAGGTATATTGTGTGATAGGAGCAATAAAGAGGGTGAGGAGCTGCTTTGTGTGGAAGGGACCAACAAGTAACTCTGGGAGTCATGTTCCTTCTTGACCCCAGGGACATACAGGCTCTGTTTTATCTGCAGGGATGGGCAAGCAAAGCCATGGCCCGTTCTCAGGACTCCCTTTGTCTTACTTTATATTCCTCAAAGGAGGCCAAGTTGCAGGAGACACCATGGAGCCTCCAATGGTAGATTCAATTCTGCTTGTCTTTCTTGATACTAATACCATCTGAGAATGATGTTGGTGGAGGAGGATGAGTTGTCACAGACTGGGAGAGGTATAAGCTGAAGTGTTTGTTTTGGTGTTGCATGTGCAGAAAGGTTTGAGGATTATCAAAGCAATTCAAATCAGTGCTGAGTTCTCCCACTGCTTCATGTGCCACATATCAGATTCTTTTCTCAGATTTGCACCAACCTTTTTGCTCCTATTTGTATATCTGCATTAAGATTGTGCACCATCTGGCTTTTAATAAGGAATGAAACTTAAAACAAGACTTTGAATGGATAAGGAATTGTTTAAATTCTGGCATATTTAGAAGAAATTCCCACCAGAGAGCTTCAAAGTCGTAGCTACTGGCTGCATAGTGGCTGTCACTAATTCTTCACACATAGGCTGCTTTTAACTTAAATTTTCTATTACTAAGAAAGCGAATTTTACATAAAATCAGAGCTTTTCTGTGTGCCGTAACTAGAACAAAACCTACTGCATTAGTTAATCCTATCTGAATAGTAAACTAAAGAAGTCAGCAGAAAAGGAAAAGAAAGAAACATTTTCTGGTTTTCTCCTGTTCCCAAGTGGGAGAGAACCTATTGGGCCATTTCATCATCATCTTGCTTATTCCTTAGCGATGTGCAGCCTGCACCTAAGTAAATCCATACACCTTACTTCAGGCACAATTTTAATTAAAGATTTGGATGGTCCATATCTAAATGTGACTAAGTGTATGTAAAGCTTTAAAAACTACAACAGCTCCTTAAGCTGAGAATATTATAGATACTAGATTTTTCTGTGATAAATATAAAGCAAGACTAGTCAGGCATATTATTTCCCATCCAGATTGTCAAATGATATGGAAAAGAGTTCATACTTGATAAAGAAGCAATTTAAAAGGGCATAATAATAAATTACAAACTACAGCTAATGCAGTGTACCAACTTCTTCTGGATATTTCTTTAGGCATAGTTCTAATCTACTCATCTTACAGTAGGCATTGCTACAGATTAGTGTATATTTATGAGCCCGATCAAATCCCTTCATATTAATAAGAAACATTCAATATAGTCCTTTAGATTAGTATAGGTCATCAGTTTTTACCCTTTCTTTGAAAATGGGCTGCACAAAATTTATAGAAGTCTTAATTTATTGGAAGCTGTATCTTGAAGAGGAATAGGTTTTTTTTTTTGCAATGAATCAACAATTTCTTAAGACATTGTTCAGAGTATATTTTAGTGCAAGACACTAACAACTCATGGAAGGAAAAGCTTTAAAGCTTGGAAACAAAATAATTAAAACTAATNACTAATTAAAACTAATTTACAACTGAGCTCTGGAATGCTGAAATCCCAATTTAAAATTATGTTTTATGGTTATTGATAAAATTGCAAGATGGAGGAGAAAGTACTTTGGCTCCTGGCTCAGAAACCTCAGTCTTCATGAGTTCATTCTTTGCCTTATTCTCTGTTACCTACAGCCAATCCAGTCACTTTCCAAAGTTGTTCAAGTCTCCTGGTGGTTTGGATTCACTGATATGCTGATGGTTATATCAGTTTTGTTCCATTCATTTATGTAATAGACTCGGGCAAGTATGTTGAAGTTGCCTAGAAAGGGTATCATTTAGCCTTAATAATGTGTTATGTGCAACGGGGAATTTTCTAGGTGTCAGGTTGGAGAAGGAGTAATATACCTCTTTGGTGAAAATGCAGAAGGCTAAATGCTGCTTGCAAACATGTCTGTGAATTTTGATAGATTTACTTCTGTTTAAAGACCTTTTTCAGTATCTCAGATTTTCAGAAACAAGCTCAAACTATTTACACCTGTATTAAAGAGAAAATTTCTGCAGTGGGGTTCTATAGAGAGGGTGTTTGCACTGGTGGAATGTGCACTGATCCTACTAAAATTTGAGGGGAGCTAAGTCTTCAGTTCTCTTAGGCTCTTCAGAAAGTGTAGGTTGTCTATCACCTGATGCAACTTAATGACTTATCTGAAGTTAACAGGTAGCAACCCCTCATGGGTAGATTGCAGACGGTATCTGGCTGTTCTCTCTGAGAACATTGTGCAAGGTTAAGGAGTTGGGACACTAAACTTAACAGTTTCATCTGTTCACTTTGTATATGCAGATGGAGTTTCCCTAGAAAAGATCACTGCATGAGGAGTTTCCTGCCAGGACAGGCAATGCTTTTCAAGTAAGACTTACCCACATCACCTATCCTGGACCCGTGTTGCCCTTTACAGCAGGATCTGTCTGGTGTTATCAGCTCTTGCTGTGAACATCTTTGTATGTTTTCTAGGGCCCTTCACCTCCCAGATTCATATGATTAGATAAGAACCTCAGATTTAATATTTTTGAAAGTGTGCGGCTAAGCTTTTAGATACATTGTAGAAAGACTGTAAGCCTGACCTAGGCCGAATCCTAAAAGTGCAGAAGCAAAACGCAGCAATCCCCACATGATAATTTAAATAACACTTTGCATGACTGCCAGACTTGTCAGGGGATTTTGAGGCAGAGAATGTGAGCAAGGCTCCTCAGACCCAAAAGCAGCAGAGGAACAGTGTGTAAGTCTTGAGCACAACTCAGAGATACAACTTCGGGGTTCATGTTGGAGAAGAGAACAACACAGGGGGAGCCAGACCCATTGTAATGTTCATGGTATTTGTGTGCTTGTCTTGCTCCAGAGCAGTGGAGAAGTAGGTGGATCCCTCCAGAAGAAGGGCAGAACCTGCAGGAAACATTGTTTTCGGTTCTCCCAAATCTGATGTGTGGGTAGAAAGTTCACTCTTTTATTACAATTGTATTTGCTGTTTGTTTTTCACATGGCAATTGCATTACCAAAAAATCCAGTCATTATAGGAGAATCAGCCATCCCACATGCTTTCTGCTAGTCTGGTGTATTATGCTTTTTTTGGAACTAGTGTTTATAGATTCAGTCCCTCAGGAAGATTTCAGCACACAGCTAGCGAAAGATGAGTAGTGATTGACCATAACATTTTAGTGAGGTGGAGCTGGCTGATGAAGTTTTACAAGAAAGAAAGGTGGCCTCTCATCCTGTCCTTCTACTGTCCTCTGACAGTCAAAAGCTTCTTACCTCATCTCCTACTCCAACTCTTAGGAGAAATTATCTGTCTTCTGTTTCAGCCAAAAGTCTAAGCGCTGCTCAGAGTGATCATGCCCTTCCAGCCTCGTGGCCCATGCCCTCTGCTCTGAATTGAATCCCAGAGATTGCCTTCCCTTTCCTGCTGCCAAAGCTTTCAGCAGTCAAGCTTTCTTCCTGCCTGCCCCTCATGTAAAGGCTAAAGGTGTTTGTGGTGAGTCTGCTCCAGGCTGTGCTCTGCCTGTTCTGTTTGAAGAATGGTCCAAGCTAGAGGGGTACAGGTCACAACAGCACAGCCTGAAGGCCAGGCTGGACATGCAGCATAGCTCAGCACAGCACAGCCTTGCTCCAGCTCAGATTAGCTATGTGGATCACTGGTTCCTTGGTGTACAGTGGTATCCCAGTCAGGATCGCTACATTCCGCCCCTTGACCCACGTACGGTTTACCTTTCCCAAAAATATTGTAAGTTACAGATTGCATTACTAGCATAAAGGCTTCTCAAGCGCCAACAGCAACACACAATAGAGCAGATGTGGCCTGTTCAAGATTACTAATTCCTCAAATACAATGTCTTCTGCAAGGTTCCCAGTATAGCACGTGGACTTTGAAGCTGTCATGGACAGATCTCTCTTCAAGAGCTCTCTACTAGGATGAGATGACATGGGCTGCCCTAGGGTCCAATTGTTGTCACAGGTTTTCAGAAAGATGACTGCCTTTGTTTGGAATTTAATACGGCACTGATAATAGACCTCTCATCCCTGGTGGCAACACATGAGGCAGCAACGTGCTGTTATTTCACTGGCTTTAGCTGCTGCTATAGGAGCTCTTGGGCCTATTGTGGTCCAGGCTGATGGTCAGTGTCATTTCATCTGCACCCCATGCAGAACTACAGTGGTTCTCAGGTGCTGGAAGGGTTGGTTCTGCCATCAGGAAAGACAGCAGTGGAAGAGGGAGGAGAGTAAAAGAGGTTGTTGCAAGAAACAAGGGCTTCAAATTAGGAATAGGAAAAAAAAGTACAGAAAAGTACAGCGGGTAAGAAATGCAAAGGGTATCAAAGCAGAAGGGTAGGGTAGATGAGTACAGAAGTAAGCAAGACCTGATGGATGGTGGCTGACAGTAAATACAAAAGTACAGATGTCATTGCCTGTTTATATAGCATGACAAGCATATTTGTATTTCAGAATACAACTCTTGGTGTTTTGAGAACTTTTGTTAAAGCACGTGGCCTCAGTAAATGCTTGAGGATTTTGTTGTGGTAATCCAAAGAGTAGTAGGTTAAGATCTGTGTGTCCTAACTAAGGGGGAATTGTTCATGATATGCACATGGAGCAAATAATCTAGTTTAATTTCCTCCACAGGTACCTGGCCTGCTTACACCAAGCCACTTTGAAATTTGCATCAGTGCACAAAAAGTGGGGAAGATGGCTTTTGCTTCAACAGCTCAGCACTTCTCTGAATTAAAATGCTAATGTAGCCACAGCCTCTTTGCATCAGAAGGGGTCTTACAGATGTCTTTCCACACTATATAGCAGTTAAGGGGAAAGGAAGGGCTGTAGACTTAGGATCTGTGAGAACTGCTACATCATGCTTTTTATATTCTTCACAAACCGGGTGTACAACATTTTTCTCTTGGGACAGAGGCTATAAGGTGCCACGACCATAGGACTGATTTGCTGCATGTTTTTCATCTTTAAAATGTAAGAAGTCTCATACTCAAGGTCCATCTGCACTGTCCTGTATTCTTCCACTTGTGACACTCAATGTGTTTTGTATGGCTGAACTGACAGTGGTACTTCGTAGCAATGTAAGTCACTGGAGGTCTTGCGTAATGGTGACCCTTGGTTTTATCAGTCTCTCATCTAACACAAGCCCTGGGACATATTTGTATTTTCATATTCTACTAGAATTATGACTTTTAAGTGCTGGCTAGGTAACTGCTCTGATTTTTGATAGATCTGACTTCATATAGGGAATGTAAACAAAATATGTAGGCTGTGAACTACATAGAATGTACTCAGTTGCTTGAACAACAAACATGCCTGGTTCTTCCTCAGATCGCTGCAGTTCAGCATTTGGGACTGGCAGAGCAGTGTCCCGCAGTAACTTCAAGTAGTAAAATTTTGTTTGCCATAGGCAGATGAAGTCATAAAACCCACTTGAATATGCAATACAAGGCTAGAGAAGGGACAGTGCCTAACTTAACTCTGCTGAAATGTCAGTTTGTTTAATATCCTGAGTTCTGAACTGCCCTCTGCTAGTGTCCCAATAGTCCGTAGCCTTTTAAATAAAGTTTCAAAAGTGAAGCTGAAATTGTTTTTCTTTTCCGAACTAAGAAACCCAGGAGGTGTTGTGTTAGATTGAAAGATGACAGTGGACTTCTAGTGTGATAGGTGAAGTGGTGGAGTCTAATGGCAAGAGTTAATATTATTCTGGCTTTCTATATTTATTAGTGCTGGATCAGTTGTCTTCTCCATGTTACAGACAGAAACTATGATCAAGTTTATTAATTTGATGTTCCTTTTCAAACATAATTCAATACCAGTGTTAACTTTTAGATTTATACTTGTAAAAAAAAAAATTACCTAAGTGATGTAACTGTGTATTTTCAGATTAAAATGTTAGTAATCTATGATAAGTAATTTTTACCATTGTTTTACATTTGCATTTGATGAATTTAAAAGAATATTTCAGCTTCAAAGTCCATCTTTGAAAAGCAACTGTTTTCTCCAATTAGTTTTCTGTGTCAGAGTTTAAATGTCATGATTTAGAGAAATGCAGTTTTATTTTTAATGTAAGTGGAGATACATTTAAATAAAAATGGTCTAACGTTTATAGAAGCACTTTGACATAGTCAGTTTCACCTTCTTATGACATCTTCAGTGGTTTAGTCAAGTGCATATTTCATTTTAACAATATTGGGTAGGGAAGTGAGTGAGGTAATTTGTGTTGCAAAAATGAGGGGACTGCCTTTCAAATATCTTGTAGTTTTACAAAGAAGACTTTTTGTCTGATCAGGTCACAGTCTTTTTTCAGAAGACTTGAATAAACCTTACGTAGTCCCAAATTTTGAAGTAGGAAGCAGAATCATGGGTGCTATGTGCTCCACTCTTTGACATTATTGAAAACAATTGTGCTTTATCCTATTTTTAAATGTTTACTTTGTCTGTGATGAGGTCATTTGTCTTAAAAAGAATTATTTTTTCCTAATGGACATCAGCCACCACAATCCACTTGCAAAATAGTTGGCCTTGTCTATGAGTTGCAAACATACCTTTTATAGACAACCACAAGAATTTATTTTATAAGCTGTGTTTTTCAGAAACTTCCCACTGTGTCTTAGAAAGCAATCCCATTCTTCTCTAAAAGCACAACATCTCTTCAAATGCCGTAATTTTTTTTTTCAGCAACAGATTGTTGTCCTGGGAAAGCTACTCACAGACAGTGAACTATATTGATCCGATTACATTGTTGATGGGAGTGTGGTCGTCTAGCTGGAGATGGGGAAAATTGCAGGAGAAGAGGGAATAATGTTGTACTTTCCCTCCAGGTTTAAGTCCCTACCTCTGATAGCCGACACATCAAATACCTGCTCAATAGTCTTTCTTCCAAGATCCCTTTTTCGAGAAGCAGGGCTGATGCAAATAGTCCCTTGCCTTGGAGCTCTCCTACTAAATTTGGATAGGGCCTAATGTCCAGGGTGATGCGAAAAAAGGAGAAGGAGGTAGATTCCTTCTACTATGGCACTAAAAAAAAGAGAAAAACTTCAACAGGAAACCAGACATTTTTGAACATTGTCTCCCAAACCAGCCCTAGATGTTTTCATCTGTTTCCTTCACAATCCACATCCCATCTCCCCGCGTAATGCAGCAGGTATCTTAATCCAGTGTAGTGGACTATACAGCTGTAGACATATGAACCCTTCTGTGCTCTGAAAAGACCTTTTAAAGAGCAGAGGAGCAGGTGCCACTGATGCTAAGGGTAGCAATGACTTGCCCTGTCTTAAGATGGAACTTGATTAATTTACAACTGAGATTATACAGCACAGTTGTTTGTGGCAGCCAGCTAGAAGGGAGGTAAGAATTTCACACTAGTAGTCTGTGACCTTTGAGAAATCTATTTGAAGTCGGTTTCAGAGAGTGGAGATTGTTAGCACAGATTGCTATGTTGCTGCCCTAGTAACACCCATAGAAGGAAATACATAGTGAAGGTGTTGTTAGCTAAGCCAAAGCAAAATATCTTTATTTATAAAATAACTGTATTTTTTAGCCAAACTCTTTCAAAACATACTTTGAACCACACAAGCAGAGTTTAGATGACAATGATTAGAGCTTCATAGAGCACTGTCATTGTGATTTTTCACCCAAAAGAAGACCTTGAGAAACACAAAGAAAATTATTGACTTCATTCAAAGCATCAGCATTCATCAGTGGCATGAGAAGCCAGGCAAATTATGTTTGTCTTTTTTTTTCCACTTTAACTCGAATTACGACAAATTCACTTTTCCCTGTAGTTCTGCGATACTGCTTTTAGGTCAGAATATGTTTAACATTGTCAGTCTCTGGAGATCACATTCAAGTGATTTCATGGATGACACAGTGATTGGGGGAAATACTGAACTACTTCTAAATATCCTCTTCTAGAAATTTCAAATTCCTTGAGCCACAGGTGATAGTTCACCTCCAGAGAGCTGCACTTCAGATAAGCCACCTGGCTTTTGTCACCTCCTGTGTAGCTTGTAACTATTCATTTTATAAGAAGAGCAGAAAAAACATAGCTAACTTCAGCACGTTAAAAAAAAAAGAATGATGCTGACTGAAGAAAGATTGTTTCTTTTCTTAACCTCTTACTAAAAAAAATCTAAATATGTGAGGGCAGTGTAGTAACTGTGTAAAGGAAATAATACGTGGCCTTTAAATGTCTGAAGAAATTCTCTTATACAGAGGACTTAGCACATACAGCTGATGACACTTTATAATAAAGAAAACAGGTGATGCCCTTTCTCTGACTAATTTTATTTATTAAAAATTTCCTGTCACGCTGTTGTGTGTTGGCAGATTTGGAATTTATAATGATTATACACGGAGAAAATGTTAGGCAACCAGCTGTAGTTTCAGTGTGAACTTAACTTGACTTATGCTAGTAAAAAGGTCATAAAAATGATTGAAAGGAAGAGAGAGAAGGAGGACTATGGAAACTATGTCCAAATATGATTTACTGCTACATACACTATAAACATCTCCAGACTCCATGCTTTCACTTACCTATAAATCAAGGTGTATTCTTCAGTTCCAGGCAGCGTAGCCATTCCGAAGAAATCATAGAGCAAGGTGGAGGGCAATAGGAATCTGGTAGGTAGATGTCTCACCTAAGCTATAGGAGACTTGCTTTCCCACAGACTGGTGTTGTTTTGGACAATTTCATTTATGCCAGATTTTTTCTGAAGTCGTGAGCTGATTTGGGCTATACCAGCTTTCAAGGGGATGGTGCTTACCCCTCTGTCAAAACTGGAATATTTTTGGATCTCTCAAGGGGGTAAACAAAAACCTCAAGGGATTCAAAAGTGACAGTCAGTTTAAGAAAGGTGTGAGCTTGCCTTGTTGGGTTGAAGTTGCCTCTGTGTGTGCGCAAGGGTTGCTCATTCTTCCCCTTTTCCCAGAGAGACTGTCATGACCAGTATGCTGGAGATTGTGAGGGACCTGGGGATACAATGGGAATGTTGCCTATTAGGTAGGATTAATATACCTGGAGGTAATGTTTTGAGCTTTGCGATCACTCTGTACCAGCGTCATACCCTCTTATTCCCTACAAATGATTGGAAGAAGTTTGCAGGTTTTGTCAGAAACATTCCTTTTGCAAAAGAAGAAATAATTATTATTATTATTATTATTATTATTATTATTATTATTATTATTTTGTAGTGTAACGTTTCCCAATGCACAGCAGTCACCAAATTGCATAGTCTGTGCATAGATAATCTTTGGGCGCCTACAGTCCCACAGAGTTTCTGTAGACAGAGAAGTCAAAAGCTCTAACTTTTCGCCATCACTAGCCTGTTCACTCAGTAATGATGGAGCACATACAGCATTTCCCAGAATCTCATTTTCGCTTCTGAATTGTGGCCAGTATTTCAGTCTGAATTCAACTTTGGTGTCCTTCGGTTTCGCACACGCTGTTGTATTGATCTGCACAGGGAGACTGTGGCACCCAGCGAGGAAGCAGAACCTGAGACCCAGAGAAACAGTTGCATTACTCTCTAATAATATAGTCAGCAGGCTTGCGGATGAAAAGGCCAGCCATTTTCTTATCCTTTCACATGCTGAGACAGTAGCAGCTGCTGGTTGGAAACAGAAACTACTGTCACGATATGCTTGTATATAAAAATAAGTGGCTGTGCTCGAGAAGTTTATATTCCCTATTTTCGGTATGGGGAGTATTTTACAAACTGTAGTGTGTTTTAGAAAGGAAGAAACTTCCCTATTATGAATCTCTGTATAAAATAGTACTTCCTGTAGCTGTAAACTGATGTGTTGAATTCGTTATTCAAAGCAAATTAATAGCAACTGAAATAAGATAATGCAAGCATACAGTATCTTTGCCATATCCTAGTCTCATTTACCTGAGGGCTTTTGTCACTGAAATTTAGGGATGGTAACCTGAAGGCTGTTTTCCAGGTTTCATAAAGATTTGACCCTATGACTACTTCCTGTCTTTGATTGCAACATCATGGGATTTGAGCTGATAAGTTTTACATTACAGCCCTTGATTTTGTAGACTCTGACTGTTCTGAGCTTTTGAAATATGGACATACTGAGTTTTTGAAATATCACACTCCTGAGCACTGAAAATCTCAGACCTCGACTGAATTTTCAGGTGATGACTTTCCCTGAACAGGGACTATAAATTATTTTAAAAATATGTTCCACAGAGTCTTTTTATGTATCTTTATGTAATTTTATTAGAAGCTTGGTAATATTGTTGGAAAGCCTAAACTGATCTGTTTCAACAGGATAATTAGAATAATAAGCAGGTTAAAAAATTCTCTGATGCTTATGATAAACTAGATTTTATTTTTCTTAGTGCCCATTAGGCAATAAGAAAGTCAAGGTAAGTTGTCTTACAAAACAGCACATGAAAGCAGTTGATACACTGTGCTTGAGTCCAGGTTATGGTTCATACGACACTCTTATTTAAATTGTTACACAAGTGGTTCATCTTTTTCAATATTCTCTCTTTAATTTATCTGGCTATATATAGGAATTTTCTCCATGCAGCTATCTCCAAGCCTTTAGCATGCCCAGAGGAAAGGGGTAATATTTAGGAGGTCTTTCCCGTAACTATTTCAGGCAGCCAGCCCATTTACTGAGACTTTGGGGAGTTTAGAATTGCTGAAGCTGTTGTAACCTAAGTGGAAACCTAGCAATCACAAAGTCCAATTAAATTAAAACTAACATTAGGAAAACAAAAAAAAAAAAAAAAGGAGGGAGAGAGAATATGTTGTTATGTCATCTTGCTCCTTGTTTGCAGTGGCTTCAGCTCTCACAAAGTTCAGGATGTCCATTATGGAGTACAAAAGTGCCCAAAGAACACTGACCAATATGCACAGACGTTCTGCACTTGCTTTTGCACAGCTGCGAGCCACTGCACATGTGGGGTGATGCAGTGAAGAATCAGGCTGTCCCCTGCAGTGTCACAGTGCAACTGAACTTTAAACCCATGTGGGCTTTAGGCTGAAAAAGGAGCTTTGATTTTTCTTTTTAGATGGGTCTAGCGAAGGAATTAATGCAATTTTTTCAACAGTATTACATTGGAAAGCGATCAGTCTCCTTCACATTCTTCCCAGTGAGATCTAACCAGGATTTAGCGAAGCAGAATAATGCTTAACTGCTTCGTGATGGGAGACCTCAATTAAACCTGGTAACTGTGAGTGGGTTAGTGGGTTCATCCTGAGCAATATGGCAGTCAGAGCTGAGAGGGTGTAAAACCTAATGATAGGCTTATTAGGGTGCTGAAAGACTTTGTGGAGCTTTGCATAGGAGTGGAAGTGCTAAACCCTGTATTGTGACCAAATATCAATGAGATAATTATTTACCACCTGCTTTAATTCCTCTTGCAGTTGTTGTTCTTCACTCTCTGTCCTAACCTATTGTGTATTGTTGCTAGGTACTCTTAAATGCTTCTTCCCCAAGTGGGGAATTGTGCATGCGATAACTGCAGAACAGCCATGGTGGCTAATAAAACTGTAATTCTAAAACGAGCCATGCTTTCGCTAGCTTATTACTTTTTCAGAAATCCTTCCTTTGGGGTAAAAAACTGTTGAGTCAGAAAGGGATAGGGACAAATCATGCTGGTTTAGATACTAAATAAGTATGTTCAAGGGATATCACCTACCAAAGAAGTGATTCTGTCCCTAATTCATGGCTTACCGGGATATCCTGCACGTCTTTTTTCTTGAGCTGGAATGAGGTGCAGACCTGCAGAGAAGGAGAGTTAGGATCTAATATGGACAGATGCCCTGACAATAATCATGTGAAATAAAATAATACCTGTTAAAAGTGTCTTTTTTTTTAATTATTGCAAAAAATTCAGAAATTCTCTCTCACATGAGTTTGACGCTTAAAGATAGGTAGCATTGACGCTTAAAGATAGGTAGCATTAAGCACTGAGAAAACCATAAGTACAAATTGAAATGCTTCAAATGTGTCTACAGCTTCTGTATACAAGTCAGTATTTAGATGCTGTTTATTAACCATACTGAAAATGCTGTAGATTGCATCTTGCATTTACTGTTATGAAGAATCATGACCAAGTTAAAATGAATAAGAAGCAGCCAGCTAGATATGAGAAAAACCAGATGTTAAAAATGGAGGCTGTTCCTCTCATTGTAGATAAGAGGAGGCCAGGCTGCAGCTGAAAAGAGCAAGCACTTAAAAGGAGAAAATCAAACAGAAAGGTAATTTATATAACAGTTACAAAAACAAGAGCAAAAGACGTGAGTTTATATTTAAAAAATTAAGCAAAAACACATGCCAAAATACTTCTACTGTCATTTAGAAAGTGAATTGATGTTTTGTAAGTGCTGAAAAGGAAGGACTGCTCATCTTGGGAGAGTTTTCTGCTTTGATTTTTGTATGTCTTGGGTGTTAAGAACTCAAGAAACTAGAGGCCTCAGGCCACTCCACAATATTGCTGGTAACCAGCTAAAACATGCTTACAAATACCTGTTTGTGGAGCACCCTCCACTACAGACTGGTTTGAGTGGGGTGCCACTGGTGACAGGCTGTGTGTATCTTGTTGTTTTGTTGTATTAAACCTTCTGTGCCAGAAGCTATCCTTGTATATAACTGGAGGAAATCTGTATTCATTCATAAACATGGCTGAAACTCCCTGGTATTTCTTTATAATAAAGTGTAGACAGGTTGGTTTTAATTCCAAAAGGCTCAAGGACTTTGGAGACGGATTGAACAGTGAGCCAGGGAAACATTGCACAGCATTTGACTGCAATCCCAGGGGAATGCTGGAAGGCCTAGACGGATAGCCACGAGACAGACACAAGTCGGTGGGAAAGACTCTGACCTGAGAAGACTGATAGCAGGTGCTATGTCTGGATGCACGCTAGTGCAGGAAACTATTTTAATAATTAATGATGGCCATAAAGCACAATGTGGCCCTATTACAGCACAGAAAAAGGTAATTATGTAGGCTCTGCTGCAGAATATTGATTGACTGACTTGATGTATAGTTTGGGCTTTATCCTTTGAGAAGTGTTTTATGTGGCTGTGTTTAAAAACAAAGAGTTATGTTTGTGCTTTTGCTCACTGTGGAATTTATAAATTATACAGCTTTCCAGACCCATTAAAAATCCAGTATTGCAACAGAACAAAGATTTAAAACTAAGATGGAGGATAAAAAGGTGCAAAGACCTCAAAAACCTGATGTTTGCTGAAAATGCCAGACAGGGTGTAGGGCCATCGTTTAGCACTGCCCCGACCATAACTCCACGGTCTCTATACCCTTTGCTCCTTCCCCTGGCCCAGTCCTGTTAACTGAGAAACATTTTTGAATTTCAGATAAAAAGTTTCTGCCACGTGCCAGTTTTTCCCTCCTCTGTCTTATTTGCAAGCATGCTTCTCAATAGCTGTGAGTATACATTATTTTTTTCCTTATGGGAACAGTCTAGAAATTAGCTTTGGAGCCCATGGAATAGTGTGTGCAGATCATTATCTATATAAGTCTCATTTAGTTTAATTGAGCTCCATTTAAACTTAAATATGTTGTCTTGAAAATTGTTTTCCGGAACTGTCCTCAGAGTATCTTGGAAAGCATTCCATGCTTGAAAAAAATCAGTTCAGTGTTTCCAAAGCTCTGCCTATGGGAAACTAACATGATCCTTAACCATTTTCCAGGGCATTTTTTCCCTGACTATTTATACAGTTTCAAGGATCTCCTTTTGTTAAGAGCGTCTCGGCACTCATAATGAACAAGTGGAGTAATACTCTGGTTTGTTTGCTTCAAAGGGGAGCAGAGTTAAAGTGCAGTCTGCTTCAAGGAACTAGCTGGTTTTGCTTCCTCTTGGAACAAAGAGAAAGAATAAAGGTTGTTCTGCTTAGGAACCGTGTACACCGTAGTCTTCACTGTGTACGTAGGTTGCAAAGACGTACCTGAGCTAACATTAACCTAAGCAGCCCCAGTGCTGCCAGCATAGCGTTGTGTTGGCTGCAAACTCCCAAGTAGGGGAGGCTGTGAGTTAATACTGGGCTGACCTCCATGTTATAGTGACCACACCTCACTGAGCGCTCTGGGGTACAACTCGAGATTGTCCCCAGGAGATGCTGTCACGGCTGTGACCACACGAGATGCCATTCACGCTTTGTGTTGTGGGTTTAAATGAAGCTTCGGGATGTAGGTCCAAAGCTGTCTTCCACCCTTGCTGAAACCTGCAGTGCTTGTATCCTCAAGCAGGTGAATACAGCCAGACCAATCTCTCTTTTCCAGTACAGGAGAAAACTGTTTGTAACAGGAATATGTCATGCCATGATGGAAAGAAAATTAAAAGAAAGATAGGAGCTGGGTGAAAGTGAGTCTGTTGTGTGGATTGCACCAGAGGCTTTTCTTTTAATGAGACAAATGCTCCCCAAGGATTGTGCTGGGGACCTGTCCTGTCCAAACTATGACAGGACCTCTTGGAATGTATCATGGTGCCTCACTCCTTTCAACTTTTTGCCTGGGCTTCCTTTGCATGGAAAATAAAGTATGAGATGAAGAACAGAATTGGGCCAATGTGTGGTCAGCCCTAGTCACACCATGAGACAACCAAGGCATGTGAGTGGCCCCTGAAAACTGGGAAGCAGACCTTTGTCTAGTAATATAGACTACGTTAGTAATACAGAACACAGCTATAGGGTCCTTTGGTTTCCTTTGTAATGAATGTTGAGAAATAGGCAGGTTTGATGAGCTCATCTGAACTACTCTTTTGGAGGTGCCTGTCTCTTTCACTGAATATAAAAGGAATTCGTGCAACTGAGATCTCGTCATAGGTACCAAGGTTAGGTAGGATGATCTCAGGCCAGGGAGTCCTTCCGTAGGGCCTGAGCAAGTGTTCTGTCCTTTGACAGTTTCAGGAGTCTGAAGACTTAAAGTGATGCAGAAAGCCAAGAAAGACATCATACATGAGAATCAGGAAGAATGGTTCACTCATTAGTTTTTGAACAGCAGGGAAAAATGGAAACAGATGCAGTCCTCGCTGAAATTGTATCTATATTGTATCTTCGAGAGAATAAATAAATAAATTGATGATCAGAGAGCTGGAGCATGTCTCCTATGAAGACAGGCTGTGAGTTGGGGTTGTTCAGCCTGGAGAAGACAAGACTCTGGGGAGAACTTATAGCAGCCTTCCGGTACTTAAAGAGGCCTACAGGAAAGATGGGGAGGGACTCTGTATCAGGGATTGTAGCAATAGGATGGGGGTAATGGTTTTAAACGGGAAGAGGGTAGATTTAGATTAGATATTAGCAAGAAATTCTTTACTCTGAGGGTGGTGAGACACTGGAACAGGCTGCCCAGGGAAGTTGTGAACGCCCCATCCCTGAAGGTGTTCAAGACCAGGCTGGATGGGGCTTTGAGCAACCTGGTCTGGTGGGAGGTGTCCCTGCCCATGGCAGGGGGGTTGGCACTAGAAGATCTTCAAGGTCCCTTCAAACCCAAACCATTCTATGATTCTATGAAATACTGTCCTGACTTGCTGGTGGTGCGCTGCTATGCAATCTTTTGTGATATAAAGTTTTAGCCAGAGGGGACAGGAAATTAATCAATTCTAGCATGTGAGTGTCAGTAATTGTTTTTACTAATATGAATTTGAAATGAAATGTACTGCAAAGAATGTTTCAGTTATGGGAAAGATCAATCCACTCCCGAGGCCCCCATCCTTGTTAATAAGTTGCTTCCTTGCGAATAGCATCTCACTGATCCTTAAAAAATCCAGAGGCTTGTATTTTAAAAACATTGATGCTGCTGCAGGCAAGGTGATTGCAGCCATTAGTTCCTTTTTATGTCAAGGGAGGATCTGGCATCAAAAACCCAGAGGATCTCTAAACTGCTTCGCCAATGCCTTAAAAACAGAAAGTCCGTTTTGCATTCACAGGAGGAAAATCACTAAAGTGAGAAACTTCCCCTTCATTAATCTGTCTGATGAATTGGAAAATCAAAGCAATTGTAAATGAGAAATATTGCCTAGTTTTCTTATTTTTTTGAAATGCTTTACACCCAGCATGCTTGGTTCACGTTTCATACGTTCTTCCTGGTAGCCATGAATAATGAGCTGAGAGACTGCTAAACTGTGATCATGCGACTTTATGGTTTCTTTCTTAGTCATCTGATGTTTTATGTGGTGTCAAATATGTTTATAAAATGGATATCTAGCCTTTCTGAAGCAGAGCCAGCCTTCTCAAACCAAACAGATGTGCTGTTAGTACTAACCATAATTATTAAATAGTAATTGCATTGCTTTAAGCTTTAATAATGTTTAAAATACAAATTGCCAGGAAAATTAGCAACAATGAAGAATACTTCTCATATAGCAAAACAGTCTTCAATGCGGAAGTTACAATACAGAAAGCCATATCTCCAGCTGATCCACACTTAGGGAAGTAAAAAATGCACAGCCGATTTTCTGCTGATTTGCCTTAGTTTATTTGAGCTAACAGAATGGAAAAGGTCACTCAGGCGACTTCAGGACCTGTCATCTATATTAACAGTTTTAAAGCAGTTTTTGAGAGAAAACCTCATCAGGGATGTGGAAGAGAACAGAAATGAGCATGAAATGCAATGTGTACCATGTAGGAAAATTACTAAAGATGGAGAAGTTGGGTCAAGAATAAAAATTCTTCCTTTGCAAAGAAGAATGTGTTTCATTCAGAGCAACTCCAGTTCAATAAACTTTTGCTGAATTTAGAGGGGAATTCTGGACTGAGGTTCTTGGTGGATCTGCCTGGAACAGGAAGAACTGAAGAACTGGAGTTTCCCAGCCCTGTGGCTCTGGGACCAGTTCATGTAGCAGGAGAACGCAGGGCTGAAGATCCCATACATGTTCTTTTTACTCTGTTTCTTATCAGATTCTTAACTTTTGCAGGTGGTGGTGAAACTGACTGCCAAAATGTTATGTTTGCTGTCTCACATTGCAGGCTTTAACAGATTTTAAGTGTTTGTTTCCAGAACTGCAGTGAGAGACTTTGGTGATCGGAATATAACCCTGTCACCAGTTCTGTTTTGCCCCATTCTTCTTCTCTCCTGCATCTCTACAGTCTTTATTACTTGCTGAAGGCAGTGTCTTACTTTCCTGCCCTTTACCTTCTCTTCCAGCTGCTTATAGTCATGACCTGCCTCGCCCCTTCCTCAGAGCCTCCTCTGGCGGCTGGATGTTGGTGACGGGGGTTACAAGCGGCTGGAGAAATCTGCAAGAGCCATGGAGTGGGGAGGGGGCAGATGGCTGTGACAGTGAAGGCAGCAGCAGGTGCTTTGCAGTGATTCTCCCCCGTGGTGGAGAATCCCTCCTCCTGTGGTAGAGGAACCTCTTGCCATGGCTGAAGCTGCAGCCTTTTGTCAAGAAATAAATGCAGGCTACAAGGCCTCTCTCTCACTCGCAGCTTTACTGCCCAGCCTGTCATGGTGTGCCACCTTGCAGAAGGGATTTTTACAGATGAATTCAGAGCACTGGGAGTAGGCTGCATCCTGACCCCTCTTCATCACCAGAGAGATATCACCATGGGCAGATGAGAACAAGCTTAAGCTTTTTCTTACTGCTGTAGTCCAGGAGCTATGTAGTTTTATGAGTGTGTGCTGTGTTCAAGCAAATGTTTACTGGCCTGTAGGCAGCACGGTCTGTGGACAGAGTGAATTTAGGTTTGTCCGCCATCTTTCTTTGTAGAATGCTCAACTGTAGTCACATTCATTTTCCTTCCATTCTAGCTAGAAGGGTGAAGAGGAAAACAATGGGAGCTGCTGGAGCCCTGTCTACATGAAGTATCTTTTTGGCATTAACACCAGTGCAACTCAAGTGAGAGATTAAGTCTAAGTGTTTGAGAAGACATGTACAGGGTCAGACAGATGGGAGTATTCATCACTCATAATGTGGTACATTGAGAGGAAACAGAAATACTGTATTCCACACAACAATTTTGCCAGGTGCATGAAAGGGTTCTGTTCCAACATGGGGGAAGCAGAACATCTCTGCACAAAATGAAGTGCCTGGAAAGCAGCTGTTCATATGAAATGGAGCTCTGTGTCTTTTCATGCCCACAAGTAGAAATCTCCACAGACCAGCGTATCAAGAGCAATGATAGCAAAGCAAACTACCACTTTGTTTCACATGTGCAACGTCTTAAAACGTTGTCAGACTTATTTCTAGCTTGGAAGAGTAGACGTGATTTAGTATCTTCCATGGGGGTGAGCTGCTGAGTGTAATGGATGCCTTGAGAATACTGCTTCCCTGTGTAACACGTGGTACCCCAGCCCCAGTATTGATTGTCTTAGGCAGAGCTTTATGAGCAAAGAAAAATGCAGAAGATGTTACATTAACAATATATCTAAAATTCAGTGCCATTTAGCAACTGTTGTCATGATCACAAGTCTTTGGTTGTTCTTTCTGTCTGTCTTGCTAGAGTCTTAGATTTTCTTCCTTTGATTAATTAGGATTTGTCGGAATGTTATAGGTGAAGTTGCCTACTGTGTGTACTCCTTGCAACCCTACTGAATTATCTTGTCAGATGCATCTTCTTCCCCATCCTCCCCAACAGCCTGAGACAGTTCACCAGGTTTGGAGTGAGGCTACTTACAAAATATGTTTCTTATGTTGATACTGCCCTGAGAGCATGACCATGGAAACATAAGTATGTGTGGCTATTGGTAGCAATTAATTAGTAATCTATACCCAATTTGAAGCTCCGTTTAAAGCGTCCAGCATTTCTTTCCCCGCAGTGTTGCCTAAACTTCTACAAAAATCCCACATGAGTAAGTAGGTTTCAGCAGAATATATCTGGGACACAGCCGGGCCTGACCTCTAGGCTAGAGGTTGAACAGGCTTTCTGTTTAGAGTAAATGATGAGTGGCATGTGCTTTGTGCCTCCTAGAAGACCAAACTCATTCTCTTTTACTGAAACTTTCCCACCCTGTCTGCACAACTAAACATTCATTGAATGGGGAATGGACTCAGCTGTCCTTCTTTCTGTAGTGAGCACCCTACAAACTGAATTGAGGAATCTAGCTTGCTGCCTCGGGACCATATTTTTAGGGTAAATGAAACAGTGTTGATAGAAGAGGCTGACAAACACCACTACAAAGACCCTGTAGCCAGGAGCAAGGACATTTAACTCATGTGGGGGACACCAGATTGGTAGCCCTTCGCCTATTACAGTATAATTATTTGTGCAGCTTCAACAAAAGGGACTAAGACTGCCATATAAGTCACTTTTGTCAGCAGAGAGATCCCTATGTTTTTATAAAAGGAAGTGGTCCCAATCACTTTGATGAATAATCTAGTTTTCTAATTTGTTTTCAAATTTAAACAATTACCTGAAATGAAATGTTTCCTGTACAAGATGTCCTGGTCTTGAACATACTCTCTTTAATTTTTCTGTCCGGAAGGCAGGCTTGGGTACTTACTGGCAGGTCTGTGAACTGATGTATGCACTAGCAAGTGGTTCGAGTGACAGCCTAAAGATGCCTAACTTGATGTAAAGTTTCATGGTGCCATGCAGTACAATACTGAGATCCTAAATCTAATTCTAAATTAAATAGTCCAGTAACAGATTTTGTGTAGCTGTAGTACCTAAATATTTTAGTAGCTTTATATAGTTCACAAATAAATGTGGATTTTAGAACTCAGATTAGTGCACGTGTGGTTGGCGCTGATTTTTTTAACTAAGAAACTAGCTGGAGAAGTAATCATTTATTTCTAGTATTGTTTTGAGAGGACCTATCAAATGTTTTCTAGGTTAAGCCAAACCCGACCAAGTTCTGGTCAGACTTGTAATTTTTCATCCTAGTAATTTTCCTACACCAATCTACCATTATACCTGAAAATATTAAACTAATCTCTGATATCTATGCTAGAAAATTCCTTAGGGAAAAGATCCTTTGTGTCTCCATGAGAAACGAAAATATGAACTATCCACATTCCCTACATCCGTAAATGATCCAAAGTTCCTAAGAATTAAGCATTGTAGGGCAAACTTCAGCAAAGGTTGCTGTATCCTTACTTACAATAGGCTTTCATTCCTTATCTTGATTTTATGCAGGAACAAGTAAAGACAGTGCCAAATATATTTAGTTTTCAAATAAACTGATGGAATAGAGCTGTGTTCAGGATTTGGTTAAAAAGAGTATTTCATCTGAACTGAGCGTGTGTGTTAGCAGAGATGACAAACTGTTACTTATGACTTCAGTCAGAGTTATTGAAGCCAGGCTGAGCAAGTGTATCGATGAGGAAAGTTCCCTCTCAATAAATATGTAAATGTGTGTGTGTAGTTGAAGAAGCTGGGGAGAGATAGCCTCTAAGCTAATAGGTAGTTGATTTTTACAGGTAGCAGTTCCAACTCAAGCATAACGTTTTCCATTCGGCTAGCATGCTAGAAGGTTTGTGTGCTCTGACCTTTACCTGATCTGACTTTATGGCTGCCATGTCCCACTGGTGTTAGTGTGAAGAACCACTGCTAATGGTCCCTGTCAGTGTGTTTGCACTGCAGAGACAGCCAAGCTAGCTGTAATTAAGATAGAGTAGCAGAAGCAGTCTAGCTGTGGTCATAAAGAAACTGCGCTTTTGTGAGAATAGTGCTTCCATCAGGCTGTCCTGCTGGTTTAGAAATAGCTTTTATGCTTTGCTCCACCAGTGCTTCCCACCTGGTGATTCAAAGATGCTCCTTGAGACATAGACTGTGGTCTGTGAAATGACTGGAATTGCTTTATTTTCTTAACATAATATGCATTTCTCTACAAAGCAGTGAGAGAAAATAAAAGGAATGAATGAATACTCATAGTTTGCTCTAATTTTTGCTTGGTTATGAAGGAGCAATTGCAACAATATAGTGAGTCACTGTGGCACAAGATGGGCAGTGATTTCTCAGGTTAAAGGAGGCTGAGAAACACTGTTCAACTCTATGCTGTGGCAAATAGTTTGGGTCATATATCATCCCTGAAGGAAAATGTATTTTTAAGCCTGGCTGTGAGAAAGGAGGAGTGACTGGTTAGTGGAAAAGATCTCTTTGTACAGCTATAACAAGGAAGAGCACTCCTTGGAAAACTTTTCAGAGATTTTATTTTTGCATTAAGGACCATACAAATCTAAATGCAGAGTGGCAGGTTGGAGTGGGAACAGTGACACTTTGTGAGCCATTTCTGGCTGTCCTTAGTCCTCTTATCATTCTCCACTGAGCTGTCAGCTTCTGTGGCATTGAACTATCATTTCCAGGACCTCTGATTTGGTGGAAGGGTAACCATTCCTTTGAAGGAGAGTAGGACTTATGCCAATAGTTCAGAAAGGACCACAGAAAATCACTGTCTACCTCAATCTAATTTGCTGCCAGTGCTTTTTTCCCTTGCTTTTTTTTTGTTTTGTTTTGGGTTTTTTTTTGTTTGGTTTGTTTTTTTAATGGGGTGTGTGATTAGTGGAGAAACAAAGTTGACTTACGTTTACAGCTTGCATCATCTCTGCTGAATACCAGGAATCCCCAAGGCTCTGGCACTGCTCTCGGTGAAACGGCAGGCTTTTCTGAATGGCTTGCATTTCTCCTGCCATTAATTCTCCTTTAGCTTTTTCTGCTTGTCTGTTTCCCTTTGCTCGTCTAGTAACCTAAACTAACATTATTTACCTCCCTCAGGTCTTTTTGATTTTAGATTTTTCCCTGCGATTAGTCATCTGTGTCAAGAGAAAACCGACGCAGGTTTTCAGCATTGCTACTGCAAAGGTTGCTCGTGTAAATAAAGAAAGATCTAGCTTCCCAATTCATTGACAGCATTATGGAAATTTGCCTTTTAAGGGGGTTACTTGGAGGGCTTTTTGTTGTATTACTCTCTCTTTGCACCTTCTCTCTTAGTTTTAACCTGAATATGTCTTCTGGTGCTCTATCAAGTGGGTTAGCGCAGCCCATTGCAGAGTATGTTGCACATTAAATACAGAACACAGTGACATTTAGGCATACTTGTGCAGATCCTGCGAAAGGATAAGAGGTCTAAGCAGCTCAGTGTTTTTAATTTTGAGCCAGTAAATGGCATTTCTATTTCTTCTTTATCTGTTGTCAAATTTTAAAGGCAGAGAGCTTTTCCTCTAAAAGTAAGCCTTAGGTAATGAACTCTGGGAGACTGAAACATAAGATTTTCCATGGTGGATCAGACTATTTTGGCATTGTCTGACTATCATAACACTGTCAGTGACTAGTAGCAGAAAGGTAAAGTAGAAAAGGGGGAACATGACTTATAGTAACTTTTTAAAGTAACTTCATGGTGACCTGCACAAAGCAATCTTGGCTCATGTCTGGAGCTTCCAGACATTATAATAATAACAGCTTTTAAAGATAATATGGTTTTTCTTTTAATGTCGTAAAATTCAAATGGATAAAACTTTCCCCTTCGTTATTCTTACTCTCAGTCTGGACTTACTGGTGTAATGATATTGCCTACGTGTTTAGGTAGAGGTTATGGGAAAGAGAAAGCAGAGAGATGGTGGTAGGCTTGATGACTCCTGCATTTGGCATGCAACTAAGCCACTCAGAATACATGTGCCACAGCTGACAGGAAAACTTAGCCAAAATCCGGGTATTTGAGATGTAACCATCATGTATCCTTTCTGATGTTAAAATGGGGTGAAGGCAGCTCATGTTTTATAGTTCTGGCAAATGGTCTCTGCCCTTGCTGTGTTCAGGCTCTAGGTCTTCTCCTTGGTGTACCAGCAGGAGGGAGGAGCTGTCTGAAAGGTCCTGCACGGCTTGATTGAGGTAAGTTTGGCCCAGATGCCATTAAGCCCTGTGAACCCGCAGGTATGGGATTTTTCCTGTTTTCTTTTGTCTCCTTTTTCCTGCATATTCCTCAAGATTTCCTCCACTCAATCTTGTTAGCTTTAGAAGTCCAGAGTGGGAGACCTTGAGGAAGCCTGTGTTCAAGGTCCTGGCAATGGCAAAGTCATGGGCGGCCAGCAGTACTGTGTTCACGGTCTTAGCTGGAGGGCTAGACATGACTGTGGATGAGTGATGAGAAGGACGAGTGAGGAAGAGGTTCTGCAGGGCACAGGACCTCAGCAGAGCAGCTACCTCTTTGTGTAAGCTTCGCTTTTCTTCTTTTAAGCTCTTTATTTCTGTTACATGCTTGAAGAGAGCTGCCCCATCCCCATGAACTCCCTAGTGGGCTCCTAACCCTGGGAGAGTACTGTGTTGTTATTGCAAAATAAATACAGTTTATAACTCTTTGAATCACTTTTTAGTTTGGATGTAAAATTCTTAGTGTGCTGTGGGGTGTTGCTGCCATTTGATGGATACTGAAAGGTATTATTAATGGGGTTAGTAAGGGACAAGGCTCTCAGGCAGGGGCTAGGTTCCCAATCTGTCTCCTGTGTTCTCATCTGTTTTTCTGTTCTGATCCTTTCCCGGTCAGGATAACAATAATGATCACCCTTTTCTAATTTTTAACTGGGCAAGATACCTGAATTGTGAACTGGCCTCCATGTCTTTGTCTTAAGCATCCAATGCTGTAACAACATAATGCCAAGACACCCTAATAAGCCCCTGTTTCCTGTCTGACTCTGAATCATGATGGTCAATTCTGTTGTTTAATAAATGTTGGAACAAGACCATTTCCTTTCTATCTGCTTTCCTGACAGACAGGGAGAACAGGTCTAACTGGCCACAAACGTGCCTTGTGTCTGACATTTATTGTGATAAAATGTGACATTCTGAAATTTGCCATTCAGATCTTGTAGAAATGCAAAATGATCTGGGTTTGGCCACCCTGGAGACTCAAAATACAAGTAAATATACCCATACTTGAATGGGTTGTTAATAGCTCAGTAAAAATTCAGGTGGAAAACAACTTCAGTTTTTACCATGAATTTGTATGCTCTTGTATTTCTGAAACACTTATTTTTCATTTGTAAAGAAAAAAAAGGTGTCTGTAGCCTTAGTCTCTTCTCAGAGAAGCTTCACACATTTTAAGTCAATTTTGCTGAAGCCAGGGAGACTCAGTGGCCTCCACCATGGCATTCAAATGCTGCACTTTCAGATAAAGAGCAAGACTTCTATTAACCCAGTAAAATTCAGTATTCAACAATAGCTCTTTTCTGAAACCACAATGAAATATGCCTGACTGTGTCTAAAAAATGGGTTATTTTAGCTCCAAATTGCCACTTGCCTCCTACTCAGTATTCTGACACTTGAGATTATTTCTGCTTCATCCCTGAAAGCTTTCCCAGTACATATTAAGCAAGCTGAAACTCATAACCAAAGTCCTGTCCTTGCATGACTTTTTTCTCTCATTTAAAAAAAGCCAAAGAAAAAAACCACTGATGAAATCTGTTCCTCTTTCCTGATCAGGGTCTATGTAGCTAGCGCCTTAATGAGTCATCAGACTTTTCAACTGATAGTTTATCAATTAGATTTGTCTCTCCCCACCTTTTTTTACACATGAAGTATAAGTGATCTATGATGAGAGGTTAAACATTTTCTTTTGAATTTATACCACTCCCCGGCAGGTCATCTTAATACCAGTGACTTTACAAAGTCCACCTGCCTTAATGCATATACTTCTGGTGGTGTTCTGGTAAATATGTTTGTCATTCAGGCAGCGCACCATACCATATGTTCTTTTTTTTTTTTTTTATTTCTAGATCTGTGCCTGTAGTCAGACTTCTGTTTTCTCATCCAGTTTAAAACTTGGTTTTGCCTTTCATCCCTTTGTGACTTTCCAGGGAGAGTTTCCAGAGCTGTAGTTATGTCAGCTCTTCAGGTCTGGTGCCTCAAGCCAAGACAATCTTAATGCTTCCCATATAAGAACAGAGATGGGAGAGTTTTACACATCAGAGCAAAATCCCATTTTATTTGTTGTCTAGCAAGCCCATTCATTTTCAAAGGTCCTTGTAGATGACTACTCTGCTATCCGGACTATAAACTTAAAAGGGTTGTGGCTCTGAATTGACAGAAGCTTAGACATACTTGAATAATATCATTTACAGTCGTATGCAGACACTTAAAAACTAATGTTTTTGGAAGACCTGTTTAGTTTGCTCTAAGATAGCACTGCTGATCTATAGGAGAACACAGAGGAAGGCTGTCTAAATCTTACATAACAGATAAAGGTTTTCCCGAACATCAAAAATTTTCAAAATCTTAACGTTTCAACATTAAGAAAATGGTTATAAATAGCCATACTCCTATTTTTCATGTTGCCCTCTCAAATTTGAGTGAAACAGTCTCATAAACATTAATATGCTAATTCTCAGAGTGATACAGCTGGGAAGAGATGAGGAGGAGAGAAGAGTCCTATTCTTGCCCTCATAGAATTTAAAGACTCTGTCTTAGATAAAAATAGAAACCATTAGGTAGTGTTTGGGAGTTTCTTTTTTCAGATTGGACTTGCAGTAGAGTTTAAGAGAGTTAGGGAGCCACCTCTCACTGAGATTCAGTGTGAACTGACACCACTTTAGCCTCTTTTGAAAAGCCCGGCTTTAAGTCTTCTTTTTTTTTTTACTTTCTTTTCTTTTCATTGCTGGATTCAGAAAGACCAAATAATTATTGTCTTCCTCCTACTACACCACCCTAATTTTTTGAAGAGGCTGTGATTTCTACTGTCATGGAAGTGCTACATGTTCTCTCTCTGTGCATGTGTGGAAAGGAAAGGAGATCATCTGGGAGGATGCATAACTTGTTTTCTCACAGTTGCTGCATTTCTCTTTCTTAAAACTGTTTGCTTGGGCTGCTCTTTCTTACTGTGTGTTTATCATCCAAAGTAAATTTCATACCAATCATTTTTGTCTAAAGTAAAGGTTCTGAAGAAATGTGCAGAAGTTTAACATAATTTCTATTCTCTTGCAGCTTAGATAACATGCCTGAGGAAACTAACCCTGGAAGCCTCTGTATTTGATTGAGAGGCTGTGTTCTTTTTTCTGTTCCCTGACTTTCATTTCAAGTGGTAAAAGTTTCCCTATAAGCAGACTACAAGAGCCAAAATTCCCTATGGCAGAGAAAGACAACTTCATACATTTGGATAATTGATGTTGCTTAGCTGACTGTCTGTTATTTACCTCTTTCTCCAGTCAAAATAAAGAATGAAAAGATTTCAAGATGAAATCCTGCCTTCATTTGAAGGCCACTGCAAAGGTCCCATTGCCTTTAGCTGGGCTAAGATATCTCTCTAAGCATTTTTAATCATTTATTCTGTTTCTGATGTTTTCAAGCAGGAGAACATCACAGGCAGTAAAAATGTTCCCCAAGACTAGGAAATGGTTTGGGAGCAATTTAATCCCAGAGAAGCAAGTGTTGATGTTCCAGACCTACTACAGGCAGACTCTGAGAGGGCTTTTTAACCCTCATTTATACACATTTATACTCTCAAAAAATCTTAATTCTATTGAAATAATGATATGACCGCTAATGACGTGCACAGAGATGTATGTGGTTCTTTGCTACTCACCTACTCTTACCACTAGTCATTTATATCTGCTTTCCTATGTCACAGGATGATGACATTAGGACCAGTCACATGATATGACTTAAGGCTTGGAATAGTGGTCTTTCATAAAAGGGCTACTGCCTTGTTGTTCCTTGCAGATCCTATTGCTATAGAGCAGTGGGGACTTGAAGGGAAGGTCTGAATAGTGCGTAGTCACAAGGTGATGTCCTGGTCCTGCAGCAAAGATTCTTGGCAAGTAAAGATGGCTACTATGGGTGACAGATCCTTGAGATCAGGCTCTGAGAAAAAAGAAGTAATTGGGAGGAATTATCTTTAAAATAGGGATTTTGCTGCTCTCTAGCTTACTGTGAATCCTGTTATAGCCTAAAAAATTCAGCCAGTGCCTGTAGCTGTTATTTCCCACGGGTCCTAGCAATTCTAGCCCTCTGTGAGCAGGATTCAAATTAAAAAAGAATGAACACAGGTTGTGAAAAAGTTCTAGTGTGGGTGGAAACTATTGTTGTTTACCTTTTGGAGTCATATTGACATTTTTCCTTAATTAACAAAAGATTAATACGAGAAGTACGTTCGTTTCAGGGACTAACTAATCAAGACATTTTCTGGAAGAATAAAAGATGCTTTCTGCTTTAACCAGTTGAAGCCTCGGTGCAGAGATAACAGGCTTGTCTCAGAGAACTGGAATTACAGAGCACGCATGTTGCCATGCTCATGGTTGTGACCTGAACTCAAACCAGACAAAGGAGGCTGATTCTACTAATATGGGTTTTCTTCTCATGAAATTTTATTGGACTGAAAGTCTGCATGAGCTTCACATGCTGTTCTTCGTGGCCAGAAGGACGGTAATGGATGGAGGTCAGGGAGTTCAGTCAGTAATTTCTTTGGGATAGTGCAGCTCATTAAGCTTGAAACGAGTAGGGGAGTTCCAGGCATGACAGTTTCTGACAGTCCCACTTGTGTTTGTCACTTCAAGAGCACTGGATGTGTTCGCAGCTGAACTTTCAGTAGTAGCTAATTCAGTGCTGAATCAATCAGTAAAGCTTTCAAAGCAGTTGGGCTTTTGGAAAGGAAGAAACTGAGGAGGGAAGGACCCTGAAAAATAAAATAAAGGAGGAGGGAATTCTCAGTGTCGAGGCCTTTGCAGAATTAAGATTTCACTGTGTGTGTTACAGTTTGAAAAGAAGTGGACTAAAACAGCTCCTTTTCTTGAAAACTCCTTACAGTGAATCCCAACCATGTGCGTAAGACTTACTGTTCTCACTGGAAATGAAGCACCAGGGACGGTCAAAAAATCTGCTTGCAGAGAAGTGTTCTAATTAGTCACTTTCTGCATCCCCACGGCACTACTCTTGCAATGACATTGAGGCAGGAATCAGGTCTGTCCAGCAGCATCTCGAACCATCTGCTTTCATATGGCTGGTTCTGCTTCATTTATTTTGACTCCTCTGCATTCCATCTGACTTCCAAATTTGTCTTTGGCTCCGGCTATCTAAGCGCATGTCTAGACATGTGAGCGTGCTCTGGTAATGACGCATGCCTTTCCTTGGTGATGATGTAATTTTTCCCATCAATCCTAGTTTTGGTGTAGAATTTAGTACTACCAATCATTCAGATGAAGCATTGATAACATCTGCTCATCCTCTTTTCCTAGTCTTGTCTCTCTTTCCAAAGACCATCTGTTTCAGAATACTTGCACTCTTCTGAAATGGCCCTTTTCCTTTTAATTTTTGTTTCAGGGTTTTATTCCTGTCTTTCCATCAAGCTTTGTAAGGCTATATGTTATTCCGGTTCTGGTGACTGTCTACCAGATTTTCATGTTCTTATGGTTCTGTTGTGCCTTAATTCTCTTTCAGTGCCTTGCCTCTACTTAGCCTTTCTTACTGTCTCTGCTCCCAGAAACTCTATTCAACACTGTTCTTGAGACAACTGATCATAATGTTTTGGTCTAACAGTGACACTTGCAAAGTCTGTATCCTGACAGATATCCCCACAGTAAAGTGTAAACTATATATTTTGTTATATTGAGTGAACTGCAGTGTTGTTTTGTTTCTTTTTTCTAGCTCTCCTATCTTAAACTAAATATATATTTGTCTAATCTCTACTAAAAGAATTAGTGTCATTCCATGGGATGCAGAGGCTTTAAAAAAATAATTTAAAAAATCTGTTCTTCAGAAATATTTTGAGAACTGCCTGACTCTTGGAATTTGCTAGACCTGTTCTAATATAACCTTGATTAAGCCAAGACATGATGCTTAAAAATTTTAAATTTACCAGGAAGGGTTTTTTTCCTGCTAAAAGCTGTGTATTAAAGGCTTTTAATTTACCCGCGAATCTTTTGCTAGAGAGAAAAGCATATATTATCTGTTTCACATTTCACATTGGTTTTGCTCCTCAGAGAGCAACTAGGCTTTATACCTAAACAGCATGTTTGGAAACCAGGAGAATCAGGGCTCATTCTCAGCGTAGCCTGAAATGTGCTTTGTGATCTTTGGCTTGCCATGTACTAGGTCAACAATAATGCTATCTTCAGCCATCGAATGTTCAAAGGTTTCCTAAACACTTGAAGATTCTGCAATGGAATGTCCTGCATGAAGCTCATGGTTAATGAATTCAAGCATAAAGAAAAGATACTGTAATTCTACACCACTTTTTTTTTCAGCTGTTCTTGCAGGTAATGTCCTTGTTGCATCCCAGTGCAAAATCCTGTCTGGATTTCTCACGTTCATTTCAATAGGAATAAATGCCATGAGTTTAGTCACAGAAAGGAAGTATTCAGAGTGTTCTTCTTCAGGCAACTCATTCAGATGATTAAGTTAGGAGACTGGACTCCTTAAACTCCCGCTATAATCAATCAGTGGAGTGGGAGGCTCCTCCAGATGACAACTGATAGCAGGAACTTAACTAACACGTCTGTAGCTATAACTGTATTGATAAAAAGGGGGAGGTAGAATAGATTGCATCCACATTGCTTGTGGCAGATATTTTCTAGCACCAACTAGGCCCCTTCTGATAACATTGACCATGGCTGGATTGTCTTCTGGCCAGTATACTAGGGCTAGATGGTCTTAAGACAAAGAATTTTTTCTGCCAGATCAAATTGCCTCCGATTAGCTGTGACTGACTCCCATACTGGTGCTTTCATGGGCATGTAGCATTTGATGAATGTTTGGTGGTGAACCAAAGTAGTACAAAATATTATGCATACTGTCCAGACAGAGTGGTTCCTCACTAGAGTGAACCAACACTGGACTGTAACTTGGAAGGGTCTAGTAAACTCACTCCAGAACAAGCCTGAGAGGAAAACTAAATACATGAAATAAGAAGGAACAGCACACTAGGGTGCAGAGGTAGACACCCAAAATGGATTTTCTGTGGGATTTTTGCCTTTTTTTTTCCATGGAAGCAACAACTGAATTAAACTGTCATCTTTCTATTGTTGCTAAGCCATGGCCAAGTCACCAACTCCACTGGCTCTTTTCCTTTGCTTCTGCACTGGAGCACTGAACATGGGACTTCAGCTCTGAGGTACAGTGTTGCCATGTTCTGGTGGAAAGATTACTGTGGAAAAATTACAAAATAGTGAGGAAGACAGATGGAAACATTACAGGATGCTTTTTATGTAGTTAAACCAAGGTTTTGTTTCCTGGCTGCCAGCTCCCCTCCCTCTGGACTCTTGGCTCTGTCTCACCTCTCTTCCCATCTGGCCGTGTCCTGATTTCCCTCTGGAGCTGCCAAGTTTCAGCCTAAGACTGGGCTGAGACTTGAAGCTCTTTAACATTTCCAGACTGCCATGTGCAGTCTTATTGGTGGGAGTAGGCTTTCTGTGGGTTAACATCTACCTGCTGGAAAGTTAAGCACTTCTTTGCTCCTTCATCTTCCTCTTTGCTCCTTCATCTTCCTCATACGTCTTTGTCAGAAGTGGTGCCTTGTTATGCAATACCAGGGCTTGCCTGACACTCCACAGTGAAGGCTTTATACTGGGTAGCGTGGAGGAAGAAGCATCTACAAACACATTATGACAGTTCTGAGCATGAAGGTGATTATAATGACCAATCCTAAATATTTGTTTGCTATTTATATATGCTGTAGCTCTTGACTGTTAAAACCACCATGGAGAGCACGCCATTGTGCTAGGCAGGGAATGAAAATGGTTCCTGCCATGGAGAACTTACAATCAAAGTACAAGACAGGGACAAAAAGTGGCGTTTGCAAGAAGATAGTGAAAATACATGCCTAAAATAAAGATGCGCATTTGAATGTATTTCTTTCTCCTCTTCTTTTTTTAGCCAAGTACAAGACTGACAGTGGAAGTGTGAAGTGGTTCCAACTTAGGGTCATTACAATGTTTCTGAGTCCCTTTAAACAGTACTATAGGAGGAACTTTGCTGTCCTTCACAGTGTAACTTTGCAGTTGGTAACTGGAGAAGGGAAAAAATGGGTACGTAAAAGCCGATTAGGTCTAAGCACTTTTGGAAACACAGACAGGTTTTTTAATAGTGCTTCACTCGCTTCTTGACTCTTCAGTGTTCCAAGCTTCAAATGCAGTATCATAATAGCAAATACAGATTGCATTGAATTCTTTGTTTTACTCTCTCCTCTCCTCCTGCAGAATTCAACTACTCATACACACCTCCTATCCTGCTTTGTTTCTTTCCCTTTTCCCCTTCTCTTCCCGTCCCTGCTTCTTAGATCTAGTTTTAAAGTGCTTCTTTGGGTCAAAATTGGTGTGGAAAGCAGAGTACTTCTCCTCTCCATAGTCATCATGGTATAAGATATATTGACATGGATCCCCCTCACTCACTAGAGTTTGCTTCATTGCATTTTGTGTGAAATATGTGAGTAAACATTCAGTGAGTCAGAGAGAGGGTCTATCACTCCCTTGCTCTGTGAAAGTCACACTCTATCCATTCGGCCAAGGATACGTCAACAGGAAGAAATTAAATCTTCATTTATGCAGGAAAACAATAAACTGTTTACAAAGATCAACCTCTGGTAAATGATGTTCATTTATTTAAAATACACCCTGCCTTCCCAGGTAGCTTAAATATGAACACTAGTGTGCTACAGACCAGATGGAGCACTCAGGTGAATAAAACTATGTGCGTGTAACTTTGAAGGGAGACGAGGTATGTTACCACCTTTTCATAGAGATGGAAAGTGGGAACATGGAGACTATATTCTTTGCCTAAAGCCACATTACTAAGTTTGCCTCAGAGCTGAGAAGTTCCAACTTTTTTTCACTCCTAGTCTTGTACTTTAGCCACAGGATCATCCTCTTTCCCTTGTTGGTATTATGCCCCGATATGCAGCAATGCTAACTTGAAACAGAAGAATGGAAAGAGAATTCTGGATCCTCCTAGATCCTCCTTTATGCCCTAGACAAGTCCTGGGTCAGCCTCTCAAAGGTTAAAGACCTTAGCCAGCTGAATCAATGATGCAAAGAAATTTATCCATCTGTGTGGCTTAATTGTTGTGGAATGGTTTTCTTTCTCTTCCTGCTGCATTTGTTGTCTGTTTACAATTTATTTTCTGTCTCATGTAATGATTTGTGCTTTATACTGCACCAGAGCAGGAGAATTTAAATTTATTTGTGTACAGTTAACAGTGATCTCATTGTCTTTTAATGGTCTTGCATACTTTTCAGTTCCCTAGGCGTAGCCTAATCTTGTCTTCAAGAGCAGTTGAGAAACTGATTTCATTCAGCTGGCTGACCTGAGGTACTGTATGAAGGCCTGTGATACCACTGTGTTGAGTTTCCCATTGTTGTGGAGGAAAGTCTCTGGAGGAGGAGCAGAGGTTGGGAGTTTGCAGAAGACTTCCCTCCACAATTTGCTTTTACAGTTTTGGCTGCTGGACAGGTGATGTACATCACTGACACAGTGCATGTCCTAGAGCTTCTTTGTTGGGAAGGCCTTTTTTACTCCAGCAGCTCTGTGTCTAGGTGTCTGTAGGGTCTGTTTCATTGTAAATTGTCTCCATTTCTCTAAGGAACGTTTTGTAAGAAGAAAGTATTCTCACAGTGGGAATGATTCAAGGCGGTAACAATGAAAATGGTTTTTCTTCATAGGGCAGTTTCAGAGATACAGTGAATCCAGGACGCACCAGGAAGTCTGCTGTCCCCTCTGTATGACTTTGCCTTGGAAACCTCAGGTATTTGGTGTGATACCTAGCTCAGGAGAAAAGAAAAAGGGCAAACTTACCACCTGTGTCAAAGTGGAAAGCGAACCTCATGAACTGTAAAGATTTGTAAGTTGGGTAATTCCCACCTTGAAGAGGAGCCGGGCCATGTTGAGTTAAATAAGACACAGTTTTTTCTGCTATTTTCTCCTATAACAAGTTAAAGAAATTGAAAGATTCGGTGAAGTAGAAATGATGTTTTTCAAAAGTCTTAAACAAAATAAGGTTTAAAACAAGATAAAATTTATATGAGACATTGACATGATTTGTAATGTAATTGATACCTACCTCCAGCAGATAAGCACATTTGTATTTTAGCTTTGAGGCTTCAGTCCATTCACAGTGTCCATTAATAGCTTATAAAGCATGTGCTTTCGTATTATTATTATTATTGCTGCTTAAATCGGCCTTTTGCAGGAAACTTTTGTCAATATTTTTCTGAGATAACACTGATTTAATAAAGTTTGCTCCTCTGGCTTATGGTTGAAGAAAATGGTCAAAAAAAGTGTGGGCACAGAGTGACATAAGCAGGAATAATTTCAAAGGAAAAAAGGGGTATGCCTTTATGGGGACAGTAATAGACTAATGGATGAAAAGATAATGGTGCTTTACTCAGGTTCTTCTGAGTAGGAGGGAAGAGTGAAGACTCAATCTGTTGTAAGTTAGATCCAGCTGCCCATTGCCCAGAGGCCTCTTCTAGCAGTTGAGAGTTACTGGGACACAGGAGTGCTTCAGGAGAAGCTTCCCAGCTGCCTTGCACTGCTATTTTGGTTTGCTGAACAACTGTATATGCCGCTATTCCCATCATGCTGTGGGTACAGTTTTACCAGGGCCGTTAAGAGGGCTGGAGCTCCCTTGGCCAGGCACATGATGTAGGATCACCTTTACACTTCCTCATCCCCCCTCAGGTTTGTGGTTTTGCCAGGTTGTTTCCTGCTTGGTCTCAGGAGCAGACTCACTGCTTTGTGATGGCTGGCCCTCCTGAAGTGAGTCCTTCGGTATCTCTGCTGTATTGTGAGCTCTCTGGGATCAGGGAAGGGGAAAAAGAGGGTTGTTTGACATTTGTATATCACCAGTTACACTCTTGGATCTTCCTTAAGATTTATGAACCCTTAGAAAATAAAACAAAGGAGAGAAGCATTAGGGAGAAAGGAGGATGGTGAAAGGAAAATCAGAAAAGAAAGGGGAGGATTCTTGTGCCAGCAGAGCAGGTCTGACCCTCTGTCACTGCTCTCTACAGATAAGGAAACAGTTTGTTGGGGCAAAGGGAAGGTAGGGGCTCTTACCTAGTATGGACAAAACACTTTGCTAGCTGCAGGTAAAAACGTTTGTAGTGGGGAGTTATTAAGGTACGTTTAAAATATACACTGCTTCAATAATTACATGTTCACCAGTAGCTCTGGAGCTAACACCAGGGCATCCTCTTATAGCAGTGGACAGGACCATTATTTCTTCTGAATGTGGCTATGAGATTTGTTTTCAACAGATATAGTATATTTTCCCATGCAGCTATACTTTACATGAATTCTGGAAAAAAGAAAATTGTTTTTATAATCTACCAGAAAAGGTCTGTGTGAAAAATCAGCTGCTTTTTTTACCCAATAAATTACTTCTATAGGCATTCAAAAATGAACCTCCTTAGTGTAACCTACTCTTGCCTGCCCCCACAAACACGCTCTCAGGTTTTTAGTACTTTACACTCAGTAGCACTCCAGTTTCTGTGAGAGTTAACTAACCTTTTTTTTGCTTCTTTCATTGTCAGTAGAATGGCAATGAAATACGTCTTATAGAACTTTCCTTTTTATTAAATGTTAGGAATAACTTACTTCAGATGGCAGGTTGAATAATCAAGACATCAAATACAAAAACTAGGAAATGTTCCTTCCTATATAATTTCATTAAAGTTCTTGCATGACTGAACTTAATAATGAAACTCCTAATGACTTCAGTAGGGAGAGGTTTGTACCCAGACTGGAATGTATTGGAAGAATAAGCCTAGAAATTATGTGATGGGTGCATTTGACCCCTTAACCAAAGTAGTAGTAGTCCAGTACAGGCTCCAAAGGAGGTAAAGGCCTGAGCTGTAGCTGGGCCAAGAACTCCTCTAGTTCCAATCTGTTCCCTGAAAACCCACAAAGGAACAAGGTGACACAGTGAGCATCGATGCATATGAGCTTGGAACACCGATCATGCAGTTAACACACGAATAACGGGTGGCTTTCGCAAGACTCATTTATCAAGGAACAAAGAAAGTTGTGGTTACAAGAAGTCTCATGCACACCTTTCCCAGTGCATGTAATTTGACTACGAGCCGACCACTTTATTCCATAAATATGACAGCCCAAGTGACCCTACTTTCAGCTCTCCCTGCTAGGCAGCGTGGCTGCATGGTGGTGATTTTGAGCGGGGACACCTCTCAACATTGCTTCTCGAGGCAGAGGCACCTCTTACCAACGGCAGATCTTTAGTAAGTGACTGATATTGCACATAACCTTGTATTGTAGTGCACTAAGATTTTGTCTTGATAACTTTGATTCTGTCTTGGTAGTTTTGAACCATTGTTATATCCTTTGTGCAATACAGTAATAGAGTGAACCTTGCCATCGAATATTAAGTCATACTTTTATAACATCCTAGTTCAGTAAAAACACTTTTCCCGATACCTTTGGCAGTGATTCTTTAAGCAGTCTAAATTGCCCATTCATGGCAAATTGGCATATTCGGCAGGATCCTAATTCAGGATTCGCAACAGAAACCCACAAAGACGTTGTTAGAATCTCTTCTTCAGAAAAAACCAAACTTTAGGGATCACAGCTTCACTGTAGTCCTATGTATTTATCTTGTTTTTCTGTTGCTCAAAAGATCCGTAAGCAATGGACATTTTCTAGTCACGCAGAGTAAAAGTCATCAGACTTTACTTCAAGAACTCTTTCCAGAATCATTATATTATGAATATGTGTAATAATATATAATAATATAATATAATTAATATTATGAAATATTATCTGAACTAAAAATGGGAATCTTTCTAAAACTAGTAATCTCTCCAGAGAAAACACTTTTTATGAGTCTCCAATTTCAATTCAATTGGAGATGCCTCAGTGACCTTGCCATTAGGGCAAAGTTTAATTGTAGATTGGAGGGGCCTGTATCTATCCTTCCTTTTATATAAGTTGCCATTACACTTTTTAGTTTTTCTTTTACTAATTTCTGATCAGAAAAAAATGTCAATGGTTTTGCAAAAAATTGAAGAACTTTTTATTTTGTGGTTTATGCCCTTCCTGATCATAGCATTTTCATATGGATAAGAAGGACAATTATGGAAGTGTTCTGTATGTTTTGTGATTTTCCTTTGAAAGTCATTTCACTTAAGATGAGCACTTTGTTGATCAGATGAGGCTGCAGGTTTGTGCGTGATGCTTGCACAGCAAACCACAGCCAATATTTTGCCCGTCTTTCAGCCCAGAACATGTTGTTCAACACCACACTACTTTGTCTTTGAATAAGGTCTTAACCTGAGAAGAATGTCACAACTAACCTTATTCATTCTTTCTTTTTTCATTCACAGATCCCTCTTCTTGCATTTGCTTTTCATCTTCCATGCCCATTAAATCTCTGAAACTAAGGTGAAAGGTGCTGCTTACAGCTGAGCAGCACATCATGTCAGCCTTGTCTATACCTATGACCCCATTTCAAAATTGTTTTTTTCTGTGTTGAAAATTTTTGAACCATTGGCTTTCGGACAGTTTCAAGCTCTAACCTGAAATATGCTGGGGCAGGCCTTGAATTATGATTCCTTCTTGCATTACAAATTTATTGCTTGTGGATGCTTGTCATGTTGTAATGCATCTCCACACGGATGACAGGATTCAACTTTTGCCTGTTTTCATTGGCTTCCAGTGCTGGACTGAGCAGTGCTTTTTTTGTTTTCATGAAGGGCATGTGAAATGTGCTGAGCAGAAACAAAACACATTACGCTGTAATTCACTGGAGTATTGTGTGCCCTTCATGCAAGTGGCGTGACAGCCACTGCCTTCTCTCTACTGGGGCACTGTTTGAATCTGTGCCTCTCCTCCATTCCCCTGGGCATTTCTTATTTGTGCTCATGAAATGCCAAATTATTTGTAACTGCAAAACATTGTGCATTCTTGTTAAAACTGGGACATTCATTTTTCTTCCTTCCTTCCTCTCCAACCCAGTGAGGACACAAGTTTGTTCTACAATATGCTCTCCAGTGATATGTCTCATTCAATTTTAAATGTCTTATATAAAGGAGCCTTGCCTTGGGGACTACTTAATACTATTTGAGGGCTTCATTGTGACTTGGATTTTGCATACCTATAAATCAGAAAATCTATCTGAATCTTGGTTTCAGGCATACAGAATTTCAGCTACTGTATTCAAAGAGCAGGTACAAAAGAGGTGTCAGAAATCTGTGAACTTTTTGCCTTGCTGTTTCAACTTAGATGCCAGAGCACTGGTGCAAGTGCAAGGTAGCTGCTGCAGAATACGTGAGCAGTAAATGTGGAAAAGGTATGCTGAATAAGAGACGAGCATGACTTCTNGTGTTCAGTCTGTGTTAAAACTGACAGCTGTGGTGATAAGTAGAAGACGTCCCTACCTATTTATCCTCTGAATATCATCCTCTGAATCCTGCAGAAAGTGTCCTCTTTCTAGTTATACATTTTCATCTTAGCTTGTGCATTTGCTGAATAAACAAAGGCCTTGCTTGCCTGTCCTGTGTTAAGTTGGAAATGAGACTCCTAAAATGTTTCAAGCAGTTATGTTACAAGATACAGATGGACTTTGTATAACCATGAGGTGGAAGCTAGCGCCAATTAATTTTTTCTTTTCCATTAAAATTGTGCCAACAGCTGTGGATAGGCTGTAAGCTAAGCTGTATCATCATGGTTCCTACAAGGATACTGAATTTTGTTATACATAAGACTAAGACTGATCAGTTCTGTCAATATGTGGTCATCACGGCTTTGTCTCCAGGGGCTGAGTAATGTGCTGCCTCATGGAATGAATGCAGTGTTTGAAACTGGACTGCAAGATTTCAACTGGACTTTATTTGTGATAGGTTTTAAAGCTTAGGGGCCAAAGTTGTTAGTTTATGGATCGTGACAAGTAAGACTAAAATTAAACATGGTGTAAATTTATATGCTCTTGGTCTGAAGGGGGCAATAGTCTGTTCACTGAGTCTCATCTGACTGTTCCTTCACCTTCTTCAAACTCCTGTGCACACTAAGCAAGTAGGGCTCACAACTTGTATGCTACTTGGGGCTAGCCTTTGCTGATTTACCTCATCATAAAACTTTCCTGTCTTGTTCTTATAGTAGTTTGCTCAGGTGAAAATAAAAGTAGCTTTTATTTTTCTTTAGCTATGAAAACAAGGCTCTACTGCATTAACAGTTTCATTTGCCATATGTAGTGTCAGCTTCCCTTCTTGTTAGATATTCAGCAAGATCATAGAAAGTCAAACATCTCAGTAAAATCTATTTTTATGACTGTGAATACTTCACACTGGTGAGATTTCAAACAAGCCCATAGGTAAACTGAATTTCTTGATATGGCCCATTACTTTTTTCCTTCTGCTACAGGAGGCTCTCGTGTATTTAAGGTCTCTTAAAGACTGTTTTGTCACTGGTGTTTCTTTTGCCAGTAATAACTCCACAGAGCCGCGGATAAATTAATTCTTTCCAGGTGGAATGAGAAGTCAGTGTGCTGATTATTGCCATTCTGTATGTGAGTGTAATGAGGTGTCAAGGAAAAATTAGGTTTGTGGTGTTTCTTCTCAAGTTGGATGTATTCAGTTCAAGCATAGCTTCTTCTGGAATGAAACAAAACTGATGATGAGGCTTTCATAAATAGTTAAAAACTGGCACACCTACTAGAGTCTATGTAGAAGGTCAACAAGCTTCCACATACAAAGAAACTGTGTTGGGAACCCATTTGTAAGAAAGAAATAGTGTAGTGGTTGTAGTTTTATTGCTATGTTCCTTCATCCCATTTAAGCATATCTATTTTAGGATGTGAAGACTTTTCTTCTGTCTTTAAATGTAGCTACTGGAGGCTTGTTTATCGTCAGCCCAAATTACTGCCAAGAACTTTCCTGAGAACTAAAAGCTTTTTTTAAGACCATTTAAGACCATTATCTGATGGTCTATGAGAATTAGAAAGGAAAGGTTTGATGACATTCAATTGCTAAAAAAAAGAAGAAAAGAAAGAAGATTGTGGATCGAGTTTGGGGATCGAGTGCACCCTCAGTAAGTTTGCAGATGACACTAA